>CM034534.1:46504271-46859271 GCA_020002185.1 Paraescarpia echinospica | reverse complement strand
CATCGTAGTCTCCCACGGCTGTCCACTGCAATGTAACTGTCTTGTTCTCATACGACATGTTGGTGACCTCAAGGTCCGTAATCTTGGTAGGCGGGAAGGGATAGAAGTCTTTCGGATCTGCATTCAGATCCATGTTGGCAACATTCACGACTCCGGCGTCCGCTGTCCGGTCCAGCCCCTGCACTGTTTCGTACGTAGGACCAACTTCTGTGTCACCTGTAACAGAGATAAGTGCTTATATATCGCTGTATCCTTAGGACTGTTTTCTCGTTTCACATTTAGCCCAAGACGTGTACATTCCCATACCTTTTCAACTTCTCTAAAAAGCACGCACCCACGTTACACTTACGGCGCAAGGACTGTTCGTTCATATGCACTCACTGCTATCTTTAGCCGGGAGCGCAAAAATACAGCTGCGTGAACTGGAGCAATGTGGAGTGATCGATATTGTTAAAGCTTTAAAACGGCAGCAACATAATTTGAACACGGATTGTTCCGATTGAGGGTCCAATGTTTCAATCATTATATTTCTACGCCAATCATACTTGGTACGCCGCACGCCGCACGCAAAACATCCCACGCCTTAAGCCCAACACCGAACACACGACGGTTGGCTACACAACTCCATAAATCGTAACAAAACTATTGTAAAACACGTTCTAGTACGTAAGTATTTGTTTAACGTGTTTCACTCCTAATGCTATGCACAAACGTACATTTGTTAGTACACAACAATTTTTGACAATCAGTGTGTTAATCCTGACAATTCCGATGAAATGAGACTGAGAAAAGCGCAGTGGAAGTATGATAGCGCGGTGAACAGAACGGGAGCAATACTGTGTAATATAATTCAAAACACTAAACGCAACAATAGCCGCTCGAATTAAATAAGTGTATGGTAGAGACATCAAGAGACCATTCCACTGTTTGGGTAGTTGGCGCGCTTCGTGGTTATTGCATTGTCGATTTTTGTTATTTATGATGTATTTGTCGGGCCAACTTCACGATTACTGTTTCCTTTATTATTTATAATGTGTCCGTGTTTGCAATACATGAAAGTATTTAGTATTCTCCGATACCTTCAACATACATACTGGCGATCATTGTGTGTAGTCGTGGAATTCACCCTTCTCCAAAGCACAACCCAATGCAACCAAATACCTACTTCCGTTAAAGGGGAAGAGCTGGAACGCACGACTCCCAGCCCCGTTCACGAGTCTCGTTTTGTTCCCCTCTTTGGCAGCTGCTCGAACTTTCACAGAGTTGTAGCCATTTCGGGGGAATTTCAGCAGAACGGCGGAGTAGAAACCGTCGTCTTTGAGAACGTCGACGCCTAAGCAAGCAGACACACAATTCATGTAGTGTGCTTATCAGTATCTTAGAAGACTGCAGTGGAGATTAGAATAGCCAGGTAGGAACTGCATGAACAACATGTTTGTATTTATATGAGAATCGCCCTTCTGACGTATTTGTCAATGCTGTTTTAAACGCAATCACGGTTACAGTATTTACGCAATTAGCAGATAGTATTTCCTTTATTCTACCGCATAAACAAAATGGTCAAACGTTGCCGTGCGAGAGACTAATATATATACAAATTCATATGTCGGCCATCCTTAAAAAAACAACGAATCTCGACCTTTTTCCAATGTTATTTGTAATTTGTCGTTCACGAAGAGAGTCAAATTACTGCGATTACAGCACAATTGGCTGGTTAATGTGAAATATACTTTGCAGACGTTGACAGTATTTAATTGCGTTGTAAAACAAAATTGATATACTAATTGGAATACGGACGTCTTCTTTCATGAAACAAAATTACTGCAATATATTTAGGCACAGGCAATGTTATTGGGCTTGTTATACCAAAAGTTGTTTTATTACAAATAAAAAACAAAGCTCACATACAAAACTTGAACAATTTTATAATGGAGAATAAAATATTATGCATGTTATTAACGTTAAACCATCTTTTATCAATTTTCTATTTTGAACATATTAAAAAATGCGAATTCATACTGAATGTTGCGTAAATAGATCCATACCCGTTCCGTCATCTTTCATCAATTTCCATGGCAACGTTCCCACTTGAACTTCGACCTTTGCTCCAATTACAGGGGAATATCCTTTCTTAACTTCCGCTCTCACGATCAATTTCAATGTCGAAGAATCTAAATGTAAAATATAAATTAGCTTGCTGTGAATGTCAGTATTTTCATAAAATGAAATGTCGTTGCTGTCATTAATTAAGATTATACAAGGTATTTACAAAAGGTGAACGTAAAGAAAAAACTGTTATTTGTGATACAAAACACAACTACACGTCATAGTACAATATAAATATCAATATTAAAATGAAATAGGGAGAACAAATCACCTTCTTCAAAACAAATCATAGATAAAGAACGTTGAATTCCATTTTATCATTAGCTTACAACATTTTTATAAAATCCTGTCTGCAATCTGAGATTAGTAGAAATAGTTTGTAAACATATCTAGTGTGTAATAATATCTCACTCACACAAGTGACACCAATAATGGCTATGGTCGCGCAGATGCTACAAATGCCTATTTAACATTATTCCGCTACGTGCCTGTGAAGTCAATCTCTTGGTTGCTGAGGAAAGCCCTCACCCTGATTGGGTAACTGTCGTCGGACAAAGATTTTGACGTTACAAGTAGTTGAGTTTGGGTGTTGGCCGATCCGGGTTTTTTTATCACGACCATCCATTCACCCACCTTGTGAAAAAAGGAAGTACCATATCAGTTAAGAAGTTTTGCTTTGATAAGCACATAGTCCTAGTGTTAAAAAAGACTAGTGATCGCAAATTACCAATCATAATTCCAACACGTGTTTTTCCCTTAATTTAATGTAGGGCGGTTTTGCCAGATGACAATTCCACAAATGAAGGTCCGTATATACGTTGTTAAAACATACACACATATGTGCACACGTTGTCTTATGTGAGACGCGCGTGCATACATCGGAGACTACCAGCACAGGTATAACAGTAAGATGGCTGTCGCTGCTGTCTCAACAATATATGTTCACATTCCTTGTTTGCTCCAGTTGATCGCCGCCACCGAAAACACTTCCACAACCGCCACCACCACCACAACCACCACCATAACCATCACCACCACCACCACCACAACCACCACTACCACCACCACCATCACCATCATCTTCACCACCACTAATACCATCACCACCACCACCAACAACAACAACATCACCACCACCACCACCACCACAATCGTCATTGACATGGACACGATCACAACTACCAACTAGTACTATTAGTAATATTAATAGCACTAATGACATATAAATTGGGAAGTTTTGCTTTAAACGCATAGTCGTATGGTTAAAGAAAGATCCGTGATCGCAAATTAGCTGTACCTAATTCCAACACGTATTATCCTGAATACATTATAGGGCGGTTTTGCAAGATAACACTTCCACAAATCAAGGTCCGTAGATAGGTTGTTAAAAAACACACACAGATGCGCATACGTTGTCTTATGTGAGACGCCCGTGCATACAAAAGATACTACCAGCACAGGCATAATACTAAGATAGCTGCCGCTGCTGTCTCAAACGTATATGCGACTCATTCCTTGTTTGCGCCTGTTGATCGCCACCACCAAAATCATCGCCACCGCTACCATCACCATCACCATCACCATCACCATCACCATCACCACCACCACCACCACTATCACCACCAACACCACTAACACCACCATCACCACCACCACCACCACCACCATCACCATCACCATCACCATCACCATCACCACCACCACCACCACTATCACTACCAACACCACTAACACCACCATCACCACCACCATCACAACCGTCATTGGGAAGGACTCGAAGAACGACTTCCCTTTTGTGTAAGCTGCCAGTTCGACCAACTTCGGCTCAGCGTTGTCACTTATCAGAATGGTGTGAACGACGACTCCTTTCCGGCGCAAGATTGGCTTGACAGCATCGATGTAAGGGTCTACGTTCTCCTTGCCGTCGCTTACAAGAACCAAGACCCCACCACTGGCGGGACGTTGACCGTTCTCGAGCACCTGAACAAAAGCACCAAGAAAACAATCAGCATTTTAGTCAGAGGTATCAAGTTATATCGCTAAAAAGCGATAGAATTACCGGGTTTCATCATGTGATGGCGGCACATGAGAATCTGGCACAAAAAGCTTCGTGCATCAGTTGCAAGGAGAGAGCATGCGTGAAAGGGAGTCGTTTCACGGGCGATATTGATCCAATCGTAGGAAGCATTTACTTCTTTTAATGCATTTTCAAAGTAAAATATTGGTTAAGCAGCATAATTGCTTTCAAAATTGGTAATTATGTTTTAAAATCTTGAGATACACCGGCTTGTGGCGATTTAAGATCAGAACACACGCACTCTACGATAATTTTGATCATCCGATGGTCATTAGTCAGGTTATCCTACAAAAGTCTATATTAAACAATCTTGCAACGCTGTTAATGTAGATGCACCACCGCCAATGGTCACATTCATGCGTGCATGTTATGCGTGCACATTGACATATCAGGGATGATATCAAAATTATCCTAATTGTCTTTACCTCCACTCCGTGTAGCAGTCCTTTACCGATCGCTGTGGATCCTCATGTGTTTTGCGGAAGTTTTGCAACCAAGTCGTCTCTCTCACTATTGGGCTTTATTTCCGTGAGATTTGCAACGGTTGTGGCGCTGCTGCTGAAAGTCACTATTCCGACCGAGTAACCCGCTGGAATGACATTCTTCACGTAGTCGGATGATGTCTTGTAAAGTTTTTGTATCCGGCTTACCTGTTGATAGGTGATACATGACTAATGAGCACACAAACTTATGTATTTCGTACATTGTGACTTTTGTGGTGTCTACAACAGGTGTTTTAATTTCAATTTTACTCATTTTCATTTTTACATTATTTATGATTTATATTATTTATCTTCTAATGTTTGCAAGTATGAATTTCAAAAAAAAAAATTACTTTCAGATACACAGGTGATGATACCAGATGCGATCATTACCTGTGTTATTTTCTGAAGCAACGATAAACTACTCCACATCTGGTTGTAAAGATAATGTTATACTTACCCCATTACTTTAAACACATTTTCAAGATTTCATATATGTCCATTCGCATCTCAAACATCGTTACGTCATTCACATACAGCGTAGACTCAACATGTTACTAATAGTGGGCATGAGTCCGTTGAAGTCCACTCAACTCGTTAGGTCAATAATACTAATAACATAAACAGATGCTCATCACAACTTTACTTCCAATTGTAATGACACATATACTCACCCCGTTACTTTTAGTGCCCATGCTGCCAGACACGTCCAATACCATCACAATCCGTTTGCTTTTTGCTTGAACGATGCGGAATGTGGGTTTCTGCGTTTCGTTTGTGGCGGTGTTGTTTCCTGGAATAAACAATTAATGCTTACTTGCAATTGTATTTTGTCATGTAATTGTTATTAGTTTAATTTACTGTTAACAACATAGACAGGTGACAATTTAAAACTATGTGCATAACCGAAATTTTTGGATTGTTTGATAAATAATAATAATATTAAATGTTGTAACAGTACAAAAGCGCAAAAAAGGTGCACAAAAACGGGGATGATATATGTTAATAATAATTGATTCGACAACTATTTAGTGCAACGAACTGATGTCAGTTTTGATATATTATTAACATGTACAAACCATTACGGAAATCGTCGTGTTCACGCATGATCTCCCACGCACTCTGGCCATCACACAGAGCGTTATGAACATTCGGTGCTTCGTCGTTGTGCAATGTCGCCAGGTTGTTTTCGTCGTTGTCGCAAAACGTTGTCACCTGATATAATAAACATGAGAGAATGAGATTTGCATTAATGAATTTCTGCGTGAATGAGTCGAGTATCTGGGTGAGAAGAGTGATATAGAATGAGAAAGGAAGAGAGAGAGAGAGAGAGAGGGGGGGGGAGATAGACAGACAGACATACAGAGTGAGAAAGAGAGAGAGAGAGAGAGAGAGAGAGAGAGAGAGAGAGAGAGAGAGAGGGTGAAAGAGAGTTTGTGGGGCAGATAAAAACAGACAGACAGACAGACAGACAGACGTACAGACAGCTACACAGATACACAGAGGCAGGCAAAATGAGAGATTGAGAGAGAGTATGCGTGTGTGTGTGTGTGTGTGTGTGTGTGTGTGTGTGTGTGTGTGTGTGTGTGTGTGTGTGTGTGTGTGTGTGTGTGTGTGTGGTGTGTGTGTGTGTGTGTGTGTGTGTGTGTGTGTGTGTGTGTGTGTGTGTGTGTGTGTGTGTGTGTGTGTGTGTGTGTGTGTGATGATTGAGTGGGTGAAATGAAAATAAGCATGTGTGTTAGTGAGTGAGTGAGTGAGTGTGTGAGTGAGTGAGTGAGTGAATGAGTGAGTGAGTGAGTGAGTGAGTGAGTGAGTGAGTGAGTGAGTGAGTGAATGAGTGAGTGAGTGAGTGAGTGAGTGAGTGAGTGAGTGAGTGAGTGAGTGAGTGAGTGAGTGAGTGAGTGAGTGAGTGAGTGAGTGAGTGAGTGAGCGAGTGAGTGAGTGAGTGAGTGAGTGAGTGAGTGAGTGAGTGAGTGAGTGAGTGAGTGAGTGAGTGAGTGAGTGAGTGAGTGAGTGAGTGAGTGAGTGAGTGAGTGAGTGAGTGAGTGAGTGAGTGAGTGAGTGAGTGAGTGAGTAAACCAAGCATAGAGTACATCGAAAACTTGGTCAGTTTGGTTGAAATAGTATGTGTGCGAAGTATTGCTTGCTTCAGGGCACAATGAAAGGGTTATTATTATTATGGCCGAAACAAATGTAACCATTAATGATCGAGAAAATGTTTGAGGACATATTTTGTTTCAGTTTACAGCTTTGGTCAAATTCAAGCATGAACAATTTGCTGACACATTGAATACATTTACTCATACAATTGCAAACATACTCAGATACACGCACACATGTATATATATATATATATATTGTCAAGCAGAATTTATTCCTACGAACGCAATGACAACGACATTCGAAACACAACATAAACTGGTAAACAAATCAATGGAATACCTCCGTCACGTTGTGGTAGAACATCAGCGAGGCTTCTACACCTGGGTATGAATGATTCGGTGAAAAGTAGCATGTTTCAGTTGGCAGTCCAGTCGTCTCGTTTATCACGCATTCGCCTTTCGTGGCGTAATCTACGTGGCTCCCTCTCATGTGCTTGCCGCACTTGACCGCCGTCACCTCGCCGTTCGAGTGATAGAACCTCTTCCTTCCGCTGACGGGGTACTCGTCCCGGAGTCCCCACCTCAAGTGGCCCCATTCGTGAACGAACGTCGGGCCTACAAGAGGCAAACTCATTGATATTGGATTTGGCGATGCATCTAGGCAACTCTGTGATTAAGATTGCGCCAGCACACACACTCACGTACCACATACACACGCGCACGCATAAACACCCTTGCACGAGAGCGAATACGTATACGCTCACGCACACGCACACACGCGCGCACACATACACATATATACATACACAAACAAGCACGCGCACATATTTAGATATGCAAACGCAGACGTATCAGCACATATGACCGCTCGCAAATACGCATACTCATATGCACGCACACGCACACGCACGTGCACACACACATACATACAAACACACACACACCCACACTTACATACAAAAAGACGCCAACACATACACACACACACACACACACACACACACACACACACACAGAGACAACTAACCACTAACCAATAAAAAATTATCAATCCATGTCAATAACAACTAAACAAATATGTGGCTCCACATTGGCCATCAGTAGTGCTCACCGTGGTATCCAAATGTTCTGACCACCGTCAAACGCGAAGCGAGCACGTAGCCTGCGGGCAGTTGTATGTACTCCCCGGGTTTGCCACACTCTTCGAAAGTCCACGTAGTCGGAGTCTCCACCTCCGGGCCGTCGACGACGACATTGGCCGAGCTGAACGTCTCATTTGTTGCCGCGGTGTAGTTGTTGCTACTTCCCCAATTCTGCCGCGTTAACAGCGTAGTTACCAATTTGATTGAAAGAAGAACGATATTTATGTTTCCGTACACCACAGAAAGAATGACGTTTGTGGTAATGCATAGGTTGTACATACATACACACAACCACAAATACATTAATATATAATTAAAGACGTAAATGCGTACACACCTATTCGTTAAGTAGTTTGCACACGTAGACACAATGAACGCGTACAAATTACATACATACTTACATACATACAGATATACCTGTACTTACATAAAACATATATATATATATACATAATTGATACATGATACATGCATACATGCATACACGCATATGCCTACATGCGTACATGCATACATGCGTGCATGCATGGATACGTGCACACGTGCATACGTACATACGTACATACCTGCATACGTACATATGTGCATGCATGCACACGTACATACATACATATATATATATATATACTTACACATATATATATATATATACATACATAGATACGTACATATATACGTACGCACGTACGTACACACATACACACAAACACACATACACACATACACACATACACAAACACATACACTCATACACACATACACACATACACAAATACACAAATACACACATACACACATACACACATACACACATACACACATACACACATACACACATACGCACATACACAAATACACACATACACACATACACAAATACACAAATACACACATACACACATACACAAATACACAAATACACACATACACACATACACACATACACACATACACAAATACACACATACACACATACACACATACACACATACACACATACACAAATACACACATACACACATACACACATACACACATATACACATACACACATACACACATACACACATACACAATTCACACATACACAAATACACACATACACACATACACACATACACACATACACACATACACACATACACACATACACACATACACAAATACACACATACACACATACACACATACACACATACACACATACACACATACACACATACACACATACACACATACACACATACACACAACATACTTACAAACAAGGACACGTTTACACAAGCACAAGTTCGATTCCACCTGCCGCCGATTCGAAACTTGTGCAATTTCGTTCACCTCACGTTGCCTGTGTCTTTCGGAAGAGACACTAAAAGCCATTGGTCCTTTCTATAATATGGTGTCTGTGCCAGGTAAAGTAAAGAATTCCACACTGTGAGTAAACGTGTATCCTGTCGTGGACTCACAAAATGGTGGTGTCTTTCTTTAGCCCACTGGATCTTGTTATCAGCGGCTGGAGCTTCTTCCCGGTCGGGCGTGTGAGAGACGCTGAGCAGGCACTATATAAGGTATATACACGGGGTCATTGGACCCATGGTGTCCCATGTGTTTGTACATATTAGCACTCAAGCATATATATTTATTAGTGATACATATTACACATAATACTTGTAAGATGCGCTAGTCCTTACCTTTGGTACTAGGATGGTGACGTTACGGAAGTAGGCACGCCTGTGTGTCGCTACAAACAGGTCCGACGAGGCTTGCTCAAAGATAAACTAAAAAAGTCAATACATATATAATGTTTTACGTGAGGAAACCATAGTTCGTACTGCTAAAACGAATTTGCGCGTATTCTGTTTGTGTGTTCATAAATTAAAACTAAGTATAGCTACCTATATTATAAACGTTATTTTAGTTTCTACTATAGTGGTTGGACATAGTGCAAACTTTGCTTGGATGAAATATCCATTGCTACCGGAAACAGGAGGGACGATGACAATAGGATAGACGACGGAGGTGGTATGGACAATGGAGATAGGAGGGACGATGGAGGTAAGATGAACGACGGAGGTAGGATGGACGATGGAAGTAGGAGGGATGATGGAGGTAGGATGGACTTTAGAGGTAGGAAGGACAATGGAGGTCAGATGGACGACGGAGAAAAGAGGGACGCTGAAGGTAGGATGGACGACGGAGGTAAAATGGACGCCGGCGGTAGGATGGACGGTGGAGGTACGATGGACGATGGAGGTAGATGGGACGGCGGAAGTAGGATGGACGATGGAGGTAGGTGGGACGATGGAGGTAAGATGGACGATGGAGGTATAATGGACGACGGAAGTACGATGGACGATGAGTGCAGATGGGACGACAGCGGTACGAAGGATAATGGAAGTAGGATGGAAGACGGAGGTAGGATGGACGATGAAGGTCCGATGGACGACGGAGGTAATATGAACGATGGCGGTAGGTGGGACGACGGTGGTACGAAGGTAGGAGGAACGATGGAGGTAAGATGTACGATGGAGGTAAAATGGACGACCGAGGCAGGATGGACGATGGGGGTACGTGGGACGACGGAGGTACGACGGACGATGGTTGGACGAACGGTGAAGGTAAGATGGACGATGGAGATCAAATGGACGACGGAGGTAGGATGGAAGATGGAGGTAGGAGAAACGATGGAGGTAGGATAGATGATGGAAATAAGATGTACGACGGAGACAGGAGGGACGACGGAGATATGGGGGACGACTGGGGTAGGATCAACGATGGGGGTAGGAAGGGCGACAGAGGTAGGAGGGACGAGATAGGCTGGAGAGACGATGGTGGTAGGAGGGACGACGGATGTATGGAAATGACACGTGTAGGGGGACGAAGGAGATTTGATGGACAACGCTGATAGAGGGAAGATGGGTGTAGGGGGACGAAGTAGATTGGATGAATGAAGGAAGTAATGAGACGACTGTGGTAGGAGGGATGAGGGGGGTATGAGGGAACTACGAAAGTAGGGGGTACGACAGAGGTACAATGAACGACGGAGGTAGAATGGGTGACAGTGGTATAAGGGACAACTCTATCTTTATTGGACGGTCATACAATAACATATAGTATTGCCTGCATTGAAAGCTTTCGTCACTTTCAACAATATCCACGGTTATACATTGATATCTTGTTATTAATGCTACGATGCATTTCAATTATATAATATCGATGAGGTAACGAAGGATAAATATTACCGGGAAAACACGAAATTTTCCTCACGTAATTACCCTCATTCGTATTCTTGCTGAGATAAGCATGTCTACCTGGCCACAGCGACTGAATGGAACGAGTGTTCAAATACAGCCGCTGTCAGATACTATCTTGACCCTCCAGATGACAAAATGCAATTATGTTATTCAGTTTTGATAATGTTTGTGTGTCTGTTTGTTTGTGTGTGTGTTTTTTTTGCGTGCGTGCGTGCGTGCATGCGTGGGTGCGTGCGTGCGTCCATACGTGTGTACGCGCACGCGCGCGTGACTATCAAATAGGTAGCATTATCACGTTTATTAAGTAATATTATCCAAACGTGACACGTAGATTGACCAAAATTATATTTTGTCACGTGTAGATTAACGTAAAATGTATTAATTAGTGAAAGCCTGGATACGTTTTGTTGCAAAGGTTGTAATATTTGTTTTTGTATCTTTAATTGACGACGTTGTTAAAATGCAATTTATTCAACAGATTGAACACATTATGTTTATAAATACAGGTATTTCTTATTCATATCTGCAATTGTCTTGTATAGATACTCAACTATTGTCCACACTAACATGTAACTCAAATACTAATCGAATAGAAAATTTGTTGCACGTACCATGATTCGCTTTATCATTTTACTGCTATCTGACACTGGAACAGACTCTCCGATGGCGACAAGTATATCCTCATATCCGTTATTGACCAGCTTGATTTCATTTCTTCCCGTGTATACCACTGACGTGTCAACAGCACGAAAGATAGCTAGACAGACGGCAACTATTATGGCGACAGTAGCCATAGTACGTACGGCCACAGAGGATTCCAACAGAAGATCCGACTGGTCAAATCTCGAACTGCATACGTTCGCAGTAACACCCTCTACTGAACACACGCTTGATAATACAGGTATATATATAGAATCAGTACAACTTCCTTGTTAGTGCTATATGTAGAATCAGTACAACTTCCTTCTTGGAACTGAGATCCCGATCACCAAGTTACGCTGCAACATTAATAGATAATATTGCATCGTGCGGTTCGGACTGGGGAATTATACCGAACTTCCTAATGCACATTAGAGACACGCGTGGGTGCGTGCAGGTATGCCTTCCCAATTGTTGCACACTACACATATTCAATGCATTTTGCCCTATTCGTAATGCAGTTGACTGACGCTTATTAATAAGAGTTATTGTATGTATGTGTGTAAACAGGTCAAATAAACTTTTCCTGTACTTAGTACCATTTTGGTGTCATAGCAGTTTGAACAATAGAACGGCTAAACCTAAGTACCGTGCGAATAAGCTCCATGTATTAAACTTGTATGTTTGGTTCAACATCCAAGTTCCATTGTTGTTTGATTTTTGTTTGCTTCTCTTCCTCTTTTCCCCTGAATTCCCGGACATACAGGACTAGAAACTTGTCTTCGCTTTTCTATTTTGACGTAGCTATTTTGAATCAAACGTATTATGATATTTCTACAGTTATTACATGTCATGCAGACTTTTAGCTATCTTAGAAACAACCGATAAATAACGTTCTGCTAAAATAACGGCGCCACAGGTGGCTAATGTAGAACTTATCAATTCACCGCTTTTCAACAGATTACTTCGCCACCCCTTGTTCTGCCATTCAATAGCAACGTATACGTTCACATTTCTTATTTACCACTGTATGGTATTTCAGCTGCGCCATGCCTGTCATTTCACCATGGTTAGATTATCTTATTTGAAAGGCGTTCATTTATAGATTCCTGTGAGCTGAACCAACACGACATTAAATAACTACCTCGGCTAGATTCTATGAATTAAACTGTCAAATGTGTGACCGCAGTAAGAAATTAACACACTCCTCTAAAGGATTAACCCTTTATTAATAGCACTTTGATTCCTAAAGCTAAGTTCGTTTCTATCGATGACAATGGTAATACAAACAGTAGATGAATTATGTGGTGTGGCATTGCACTACGTAATATTACGTAATAAACACTCGCGAGCACACACACGCGCGCGCACGCACGCAAAATTACACATGAAAACCGCTGGATACTAATTGCTGTACTACACATATATGATGAAGTCTTTGAATCTGACATTCAGCCAAGTATATAATTATACCAACTGTCTTCGCAATACAAGCTATTGACATACTTCAAGACACTACGGGAACGTCCCGCCCTTTCAATATTCTGTCTGGGTTGTTATGGTACATGTTATTCTAATCGCTGCTGACCGCCTTTCCATATAACCTCATATACTTCCTTACAATTTGTAACGCCGTACACAAAGGCATTGGGCGTGTACCATGATCAAGTCATGTTATTGCTATATCGCTTGTTAAGCCTCGTGTGCCGCTACACCTAATTCATAAACTTCACATCTGATTTGTTAATAATGCACCATTCGCAAGTAAGATAATTATTATTAGCTTATTATTTTGTATTTGTTATAGCAAATTGTGACATATCAATTCATAAAATGTAGAATTATTTTTCACAACCGTACAATTAGTTATCTTAGAATATTAATGTGCAATTCGCGTACTCCGTGTTAGTGTTCGGTCCTTTATCAAGAAATTTAATTACCATATTCGTCCACCCAACCTGTTGTGAATTGTGTAGATATTTATGATAAGCTTCATCGTATTTACAGCCTCCGTGCTGAAACTACGTCATGTCGTATTAGATCAACAGCCACGTCTTTCGGTGTGATGTCGGAGAGCAACAGGATGAACCGGCCATATCTGAGAAACAGCATCGACAAAAATCTCCAACAGCCCCTCTCCCTTCTTAAACGGACGGCCGCGGCCGAAAAAAGTGCTCAGAAAAAGTTTCTTAGGCATTTTGTGTTATAAGCTGCCAACCATTTTATATGCAGAATGTTAGACTAGCGTGACAATCTGACAGCATGTTGGGACGACAGTTTGTTTCCGACATCAAGGATGTCACCATATCGCTTCATTTCGTTATAGAAACATGATGCTGCGATTTATAATGTTTTGCCAACTGACAGAGTCATAGGCGGCTGGAGTAGAACTTATCTGTTCACCGCTTTTCAAAAGATTACGGAACCTCCCCCTGTTCTCCCCTTTAATAGCACTGTATTTATACAAACTTATTAAACAAGGATAAATAATGATCGGCAGGTTTGGCATGGCTGCCATTGGACTACGCTGCCCATACAGTGTTCTTAATTGCAGATCGTTCACTTATAGAACTGGTTGAAACGCGCCAACATGCTCTAATATAAATAAATTGTATAAATAGTAGGAGCTCAACTGTCAAAGGTTCGACCACAATTCTACAATGACCTCCGTCTTTTCTGGACACAGTCATAAAATGTGAAATTGCATAGCAGTTCCCAAAGCTAAATTCATTATTTTGTTCAATCAATTGTAATAGCAAATCAGTTGAAGCGTTTAGGTGTGGAATTATAAAAGGTAATAATCTTATATCTATAATCCAATTCGCTTGGACTGTCAGCAAGAACAGGAATAGATAGAGTCGATAGGCACGCGTCAATGGTTTTTAAAGGTATCCAGCTGGGTGGTGATAACGTCTAGTAGGATGCGAGAGCAACCACAAACACACCTGCGCACACTCACAAACGTGCGCACAAACACACGTACATACGCTTACGCACACACGCACACACACACACACGCACGCACACACAAACTCACACGGAGACATACACACGCTAACGCGCAAGCGTACACACGCAAACGCCTGTACACATACATGCACGCCCACATGTACACACACGCACACGCACACGCACACATGCATTGACGCACATGCATCTATAATAGAAAACTACTGGCTAGTATTCATTTTGCTGAGCTACACGAAAACACGCGTGATGACGACTGTTTTCTGGCAGTTAGCCCTAAGTATAACCCTCTCCAACTGGCGTAGTAATTAACGCTGCTGACGGACTTCAAAATACTGCGGGGATTTCCCCACCCTTTAAGCGTTCAGTCATGACTGGTTGGCTATGCATGGGTGAATTGCTGCACCTATTCGCATGCTGTCGGCTTTTTGACGGCTTGCCGCTTTTTATCCGGGACACCATACAGTTAATCACGTTTCACGATACTGTTGTAAAGAGGTTAGATGAATACAATGGTGGATCGCGTTTAACGTTGCATACTAGTTGTTACACTTCACTTCCATTTATCTATAAACAATCAATCTCAGCGATTGGACTACTACATATACATTATTAGAATGAACCTTTCCGTACCATTATGCTGCAATCTTCTATCAAGTCAGGCTTTTGATAAATCAGTCTTCTAACAAGTCAGTCGTCTACCAAATCAGTCTTCCACACATTCGGTTGTCTACCAAGTCATTCTTCTACAAATTCAGTCCACTACTAAGTCATTCAACTATTAAGTAAGTCCTTTTCCATGCGAATGCTCTATCAGGTTATTAATTTATCACGTCAGTCAATTTTACTCCAGTCTTCTACCATGTGAGTCTTCTTCCGAATATATTCTCTAAATTTTTGCAAATGAGTCTTTTACCGAATATATCCGGTACATTTTTGCTAGTACAGTCACCTATAAAGTCAGTCATTTATCATGTTTATTTTCTATTCATCAGTCACTTGCCATGTCAGTTGACTACTAATCAATCGTTTGCTAAATCGGTCATCTACATTAAATCCTGTGACAGGTTACTTCAAGCTAGTTATATACCACGCGAGTCCACACCAAATCAATCGTGTTACACATCAATCCTCTACCAAGTCAGTCCTCTTCAAAATCGGTCCTGTACAAGACTCTTCTCTGCCATGCAAGTCCTCTACCGCATTCGCGGCTGAGTTATTTATCAAGTCAGGCTACTGCCAACTCAATCCACTACCTTGTCGGCACACAACAACGATGTTCCTTTGCCTCGCCAGTTCAATACCAGTTCAGTTTGCTACCAATTCGGTCCAATGTCAAAATTTGTCGGTTTGCTAACACATCAGTTTACTACAAATTGTGTTAATTGCCAATTCGATTCTACAGCAAATTGGTCCACTGCCAAATCATTCTTCTCCCAAATCAATAAAATACAAAGTTAGTTATCTGCAAACATACAGTAGGTGTAATGCACATTGTGGGTCGTCCACAACTAAGGCATTTAGTTAATTAGAAATAGCGTAACAATTATCATATAGAACCTGCTACCTTCACCTAAATTAATACTCTAACATATCAATATTTTTCAAAATTGATTGTAAGTATGAAATACGGTTATGCCATAATATGAACGATCCCTTTGTGAGCTCAGTTGCTATGCATTCTTGATCAGCAGCTGTTAATATGGCATCAGTATTGGCAATAGATGATCGAGTCAACTGGTTTATTTCCATTTGTCACATTCGAAACATAATGAAGCAAATTAACATAATTACAGCACTACGCATCGTACTTTAGTATTAAACGCAAACAAACGTCTGTTGTGAACATAATGCCGCTATCAAGATATGACATCATGCTGACGCACTTGTATTTCGATAAACGTCTGCTATATTTCCCACGTTTGAGTACGTTTCAATCGGTTTATCAAATGATAGGGGCTTACTCCATAGTGAATAACACTGTGTTGAATGGCGTATCTGCAACTCGATAACAAGTCCCATGATTGCAAAGCTCTTTAATTAAAAAAATTGTGTCGGTAATGTTCCTGGTCACTACACGCGATCACTACACAGTCAGTCCCGACTGATCTTTGTCAATTTCTTCCTGGTCCACTTAAGCGATATAGCTAATTATGTGGTATGGAGTTGTGCTGCGATAGTACGATGCATCCGGCGCCACTGAATTTGTGCACCCACTGCTGATAAAGAAATTCCACACGAACAATTCTCTAACACAGCCGAGATACCCGAAACATAGGAAGTTCGAACGATTTTGCGAAAATCGGATATATAATAAAAACTACTACGGGGAGATCGAGGCAGAGCGGACACTCCGGGCAAAGAAAACATTTAAGTCGTTGCTTAGATCACAAACAGTAGCTATTTTTATTAGGCGAAAACAATAATTTTAATTATAACATTACAGACTCGTTGAAATAATTCCAGCGCCTAATAACAATAATTAGTCGACATATCGGTACGGTTGGTAATACATTTATATATATAATATCAGTAAAACTTCCTTGGTGGTGTGGACGAATGATGTTCTCTCTTGGAACTGAGATCTCGAAAACCGAGTAATGCTGCAACAGTAATATATAGCACTGCATCTCGCGGGGCGGACTGGGGAATTATACCTAAGGCAAAAGAGAGACACGAGTATGTGCGTGCAGGAATACCTTCCAAATCGTTGCACACTATACATAAACAATGCATTTCGCCCTTCTCGTACTATAGTTGACTGATGTTTATCAGTAAGAGTCATCATAACATCGACTTTTTGTTCCGAAAACCAAGCTTAATATCGGCAAACGTGCTTTTTCTGTAGCTGCACCCAAAATATGGAATCAACTCCCTATCGCTTTAAAATCATCTAAGACTATAAATACCTTTCGTAAAAAAACTAAAGACTTTTTGATTTGAAATTGCTTTCCTACCCTAACCTTCGGAGGTCCCTTGCTCTAATGACGACTCTTGCTTGTCCCTGTTAACGAATTCGCCGTATGATTCTTTTATGTTGCGTCTCTGAGCTCAGATTCCTGGGGATTTAGGCGCTATAGAAATTTGTCATTATTATTATTATTATTAAATAAGATGGTATAACTTACTTACTATTCTGAATATATATTATAGATGTAAACATATAGATTTATTTAAAAGTTTCAGATTTTGCTTAATTTTTGTATTATAGCAGTTTGAAAATAGAACTGAAAAACCTACGTAGCTGGTAAATAAGCTGCATGTACTAAAATTGTATATCTGGTTCAACATCCAAGTTCCATTGTTGTTTGTTTTTTGTTGTTGTTGCTTTCCACTTTCTCCCTGAATTATGGGACATACTGGACTATATACTTGTCTTCCATTTTCCATTTTGTCGTAGGTATTTTGAATGAAACAAAGATATTATGATATTATTATAGTTAGTATGTGTCATGCAGACTTTCAGCTGTCTTTGCCTCCACCGGTATTTAACGTTCTACTAAAATAACTGCGCCACAGTTGGCTAGTGTAGAACTTAACTAGTCACTGCGTTTCGACAAATTACTTGACCTCCCCTTGTTCTGCCATTCAATAGTACCGTATGCGCTCACATTTCGGAATTACAACTTTGTGGTCTTTCATATGGTGGAATTATACTAATTGAAGGGCGTTAATTCTTAGAGTCATCTGAACTGAACTAACATGTCATCAAATAACAACCTCCGCTAGACACTGTGATATTTCAACCGTCAAAGCTTCGACCGCAATAAGAAATTAACACAGTCCGCAAAAGGTTTAACCCTTTATTGATTGCACTTTGATTCCTAAACCTAAATTACTTTCTATCGATAACAATGGTAATACAAAAAGTAGATGAATTTGGGGGTGTGACATTTTAGTACGTAATATTACGTATTAAACACACGCGCGCACACACAAAGACACGCGCACGCACATGTAAAACCGCTGGGTACTAATTGTTGTGCTACACATATATGAAGAATCCTTTGAATTTGACATTCAGCTAAGCATATAATTGTACCAACTGTCTTCGCAATTCACGCTATTGACACACTTCAAGACACTGCGGGAACGTCCCGTCCTTTTAACATTCTGTCTGGGTTGTTATGGTACGCTTTGTGTACATGTTCTTCTCATCGCTGGCTGTCGCCTTTAATGGCTGACCGCCTTTGCATATAACGTCGTATACTTCCTTACAATTTGCAACACCGTACACCAAGGCATTGGACGTGTACCACGATCGATTCATGTTATTGGTATATCGCATTTTAAGCCTCATGTGTCGCTACACCTAATTCATAAACTGCACATCTGAATTGTTAATAATGCACCATTCCTAAGGATGATAAGTATTATTAGTTTATTATTTTGATATTTGTAATAGCAAATTATGAAATATTAATTCATAAAATGTATAATATTTTCACAGCCATACAATTATGTTTCTTACAAAAGTAATGTTCAATTCACATCGTAAGTGTTGGTGTTCGGTCTTTCATAAAGTAATGTCATTACCATATTCGTCCACCAAATGTTTTGTGAATTGTGTATATATTTATGATTTACAACCTCCTTGCTGAAACTACATCATGTTGTAATAGATCAACAGCCACGTCTTTCGATGTGATGTCGGAGAGCAGCAGATGAGCCGGCCATAACTGAGAAACATCATCGACAAAAATCTCCAACAGCACCCCTCTCCCTTCTTAGACGGACGGCCAAGGCCGAGAAAAGTGCTCAGAAAAAGTGTCATAGGGTTTTTGTGTGACAAGCTGCCAACCATTTTATAAGCAGAATGTTAGACTAGCGTGATAATCTGACAGCATGTTGGGACGACAGTTTGTTTCCAACATCAATGAAGTCACCATATCGCTTCTTTGTGTCATAGAAACACGATGCCGCGATCATTGATGTTTTGCAAACTAACAGAGCCGTAGGAGGCTGGAGTAGAACTAATCTGTTCACCGAGTTTCAAAAGATTACATGATCTCCCCTATTCTCCCTTCAATAGCAATGTATTTATACATGCTTCGTAAACAAGGATTAATAATGATCTGCCAGGTTGGGATTCCTGCCATTGACCTACGCTGCACTTACTGTGTTCTTAGTTGCAGATCGTTCACTTATAGAACCGGGTGAAATGGACCAACCAGCTCTAAGATAACTACGTGGTATAAATAGTGCGACCTCAACTGTCAAAGCTTCGACCACAATTGTACAATGACTTCCGTCTTCTCTGGACACAGTAAAAAATATGAAATTGCGCACACACACATACGATCCGACGCAAATACAGTTATAACATAAAACAACTGGGTAGTATTAGTTTTGGTGAGCTACACAAAAACACGCGTGCATGATGACGACTTTGTTTCTGGCAGTCAGCCAAACGTATAACCCCCTCCAACTGTCTTGGCAGTTATCGCTGCTGACGGGCTTTAAAATACTGCGGGGATTTCCCCACCCTTTCAGTGTTCAGTCGTGATTAGTTGGCTACGCATGGGTGAATATCTGTATCTACTCGCATTATCTACTCGCATTGTGTCGGCTTTTGTCGGCTTCTCGCTTTTTATTTGGAACACCATACAACTAATCATGCTTCACGACACTGTAGCAAAGATTCACATATTCGCAAGCTGTTGGCTTTTGTCGAATTGTCGCAGTGCATTTGCAACAACATACAATTAATCATGTTTGACTACACTGTAGCAAAGAGATTAGGCGAATACAAAGATGGATCGCGTTTAACGTTGCATAATAATTTACCGATTTAAACGTTGTTATATTTCATTCCTGCTTAATTATGAACCATACATATGTCCGTTTGGACTAGTACCTCTATTTTACTAGAACACGACAGCAACGTAAGGTGTTGTTTTGGTACAGCACACACCTACTAATGTATTTATATTTAAGTACTGTCCTTCCAAGCAACACTCCTTACAAAACGTCCCTACTATAATGCTGCAAAATCAGCCTTCTATGAGTTGATCCACTACAAAAACAGGCAGTTAATAAATCAGTCTTCTATCGAGTCAGGCTTTTGACAAATTAGTCTTCTACCAAAAATCCTCTATCATGTTATTAGTTTATCAATTCAGTCAATTATTACTTCAGTCTTCTACCATGTGAGTTTTCTACCGAATATATCCGGTCAATTTTTGCAAGTGAGTCTTCTACCGATTATATCCGGTACATTTTTAGCAGTACAGTCACTTATAAAGGCAGTCATTTATCATGTTCATGTTCTACTAAACAGTCAACTGCCATGTCAGTTGTCTACTAATTTATTGTTTGCTACGTCGGTCATCTACCATTCAATCCTCTCACAAGTCAGTTCACGCTAGGTATCTACCAAGCGAGTCCACCACTAAATCAATCATGTAACACATCAGTCCTCATCCAGGTTAGTCCTCTACAAAATCGGTCCTCTACGAAGTCTCTCCTCTACCATGTGAGTCCTCTACCACACTCTCGGCTGAGTCCATTATCAAGTTAGGCTACTGCAAAGTCAATCCACTACTTTGTCGGCGGCCTACAACGATGTTCCTTTGCCTCGCCAGTTCAATACCAGTTCAATTTGCTACTAATTATGTACAATGCCAAACCTTGTCGGTTTGCAAACACACCAGTTTACCACAAATTAAGTTCATTGTCAATTCCATTCTATAGCAAATTGGTCCTCTGCTAAACCAGTCTTCTCTAAAATCAATAAACTACCAAGTTAGTTACCAGGAAACATACGGAAGGCGTAACGCACATTTGGGGGTCGTCCACAACAACAACATTTATCTCATTAGAAAGATCGTAACAATTATGATATAGAACCTCCTACCTCCATCGATATTAATACTCTAATATCTCAATACTTTTCCAAATTGTGTGTAGTTATGCAAGGCGGTTATGACACAATATGAACGATCCCTTTGTGAGCTATGTTGCTACGTAGTCTTGATCTGTAGCTGTTAATAGGATATTATAATTGGCAATAGATGACCTAATAAACTGCTATATTTCCATTTGTCACATTCGAAACATATTGAAGAACAAATATCGCTTATTATTGTAATTGTAACAAGGTTATTAGTTGGAACGTTTGAACACGTTTCAATCGGTTTATCAAAGTATAGGGGCTTACTACATGCTGAATAACACTGTGTTGAATGTCGTGTCTGCACTTCGATAACGAGTCCCGTGATTGCATAGCTTCTTAATTAGAAAAACATGTTGCCGGTAAGGTTCCTGATCACTAAACCTGATCATTACACAATTAGTCCCGACAGATCTTTGTCAATTTCTACCTGGTCCACTTAGTAGACATGTGGTGTGGAGTTGCGCTGGCACTGCGATAATGTGATGCATCTGGCGCCACTAAATTTGTGCACACATTGGTAACAACGAAATCCGCACAAACAATTCCCCAACACAGCCGATATTTCCGAAACATAGGAAGTTCGAACGATTTTGCGAAAATCGGATATATATACTCAAAACTAATTTGGGGAGATCAAAGCAGAGCGAACACCCCTGGCAAAGTGAACATTTCAGTCGCTGCTTAGATCACAAACAGAAGCTAATTTTTATTGGGCAAAAACATGAGATTATAGCATTACAGTCTCGTTGAAATCATTCCACGCCAAATAACAATATTGGCATTGTACAAGAAAAATGCATTAGCAATTGTTTCCGTATAACAATGGAAACGAGTGCTTGCACGTTCTACTCCCATCCTTATATATATAATGAACACTGCATTTATCTAGTATGTGTGTAAACGCTTACATTTTTTTATTAAATAAAACAATGAAAAAACATTCCACATTTGTTTGATTTACTTTCATGGTCGTATGTGTTAAAATGCATAAAAACACGTGTGATCCATATACCATCTAGGTGGGCATAAAACCCCCCTATCGAACATGTTCATGCATCCGTATTTGGTGATA
Organism: Paraescarpia echinospica; assembly: GCA_020002185.1. NCBI lineage: Eukaryota > Metazoa > Annelida > Polychaeta > Sabellida > Siboglinidae > Paraescarpia > Paraescarpia echinospica. The sequence continues at coordinate 46,836,535 of CM034534.1, read as the reverse complement.
GTTTACTACGTTTCAGTCGATATATACCTACTTGGGGGCAGTGGTGTATTAACAAGTTAATACAAACATACACTACGTTTTAATTAATCGTTTGCCCTGTTTGCTTGACGAGGAAAGGCACTGCAGAACTTTACTAAGTTCTACTTTTCGATCCCCTCTGAACATATATAATATAGCTACAATAGGCTACGGTCATCAAGTTATAAACTGATTTGTAAGTTTAACAGCTTTCGGGTGCAATGGTCGAGCTGTCACAGTGTTCGACTGTCGTTCAGAAGTACAGGGGTTCGAGTCCTGGTGCCGCCCAGCGGTGGTTCGCTGCTGGTTCGGCCTCTACGTCGAAACGTGGGCAATTTTGTTCACCCTACGTTGCCTGTGTGTTGACATGGAAAAAAACCTGACTGAGGTGGGATTTTATTCTCTAAACCAAAGATCGGCAACCTCCGGCCCGCGGACCAGCTGACGACAGTTGATGCACCTTCCATGGGTGGCAGCACCTACTGCTAAATCTACTGCGTCATCCACCAAGAAAGCCTGCGTGGCAAGTAAATGAAAATACCAAACGTAGTGAGCATTATTGTGAAGTATGTCAACTACATACGTTCTCAGACCTAAATCACCGGCAAGTTCAACAAATTCTTGGAGATATAAATGCACAGTATTAAGACATCGACTTCTCCGAAGTACGCTAGATGAGTTGAGATGCCATGGTGCGCCGCGTGTACGAGATGAAATACGGGATTCGCTTGTTCACGGATAAGAGTGTACATATTTAACGGAATTCGCTGACTCCACACTGTTGTGTGATTTTTCATTTCTGTTTCTGTCATTTCGCACTTCGGGTGTGACAACATGAGATTTTCCAGGTCGTCTCCACTCTCGAGAAAACAATGCTACCGTGGGAGACACCACTGCAGAACGTCAAAAATGTACACGTCTCATTACCTCACCAGCAGAAACCCTGACATTCCAGACACGTGCGTACTCTTCAGAGTGATGAACGTTTTTAGCAATCTCAGGACTCGCAGTCATGAGTTGCCCGGATATTCCAACCTGTTCCAGGTGGAAGTCGACGACGGGTCGTTACATAGGCAGATGAAGCTCAACGAACTGTTTGTTTGTCTGTTTGGCACTTGTAACTTTTGCGTGTTAGCAAATGTTTTGGAAGATGAATTTAGTAAATTGAAAAATCAGAACGAAGCTAACCGACAAACGAACACTAGATGACCCGGTGGAAGAACATGTCTTTAGCCGATATGGGGCACAGGGTGCAGCAATCGCATCGTTCTTGACACTAGTCAATACACACCCTTGTTCATACCTCCAACTGTATCCACATTCTTCAGACTACCAAAAACAAACTGCTCCCCTTTGAGACCGCGAACGCAACTATTTTCCCTTGAACAGGGGGTAGGTGGGATGCACCCATCGCATTCCTAATAGGACCACCTGGAATGTGTGGCCCGCTGACCTAGTCCAAGTCACTTATATGTCCCTCCATTCCAAAAGGTTGCCGGTCCCTGCTCTAAACACCAAAATGCAAAATTAACCAACTGAACGATAGTGTGCTTTTACTGGTAAACCAAACCAAAAAAACATCACGTTATGAATGTTTAACAAACCACTGGTAGACAAGATATTTTCCAGCCCAGCTTGGCTATCCGATACATCACTCAGTTTTTCAGGCACGGATATTGCTTGCGATTGCACCAGTAAAGTCGATAAGGTCATCAGATATACGACATAGAAACACGATAACGTTTTTGACAGGGTGAACGTCAATAGCCGTCTTTCTAACGGCGGCGACGGCGAAAACCACGGATTCCTCACATAAACCCGCACTACACTACTCGATTTTTATATAGACTCTTAAGTAATCTTTAAATGTCGCTAGATCTCAAAACATCATGTCGGGCCATTTGGCTATTTTATTGTATAAAGTACAAACACACCGTCATATAGTAGCAGCTAGCGCGCTTAGCGACAAATACGAAGATTGCTTGCTAGGCAGATTAATGTGTAGGTGTCAAATGAATGCATCATGTTTGTGCTGTGATTCGGAAAAGAATCGCCGCTTCGCCGAGCAGCACCCACGCCAACGTCAACTTAAAATGTGCATCTGCTCCTGCACCTATGTATATATGGATAACTGGTCTAATATGCTGCGGCGCCATAATAACTTTATTGCATTACTAATTTTGATCAAGCAAAAATCCCCGTCCCCATGTTGGGTAATTTGGTAGTCTATACGTCATAGCCGTGATAGCAATACTCAACTTGTTTGGAAATAACATCGTTAGATAATCATTATAACACGCTCGCATTGGTGCGCGGTTGTTTCTGCGCACGTCAAACATACTTAAGGATATGCAAGGTCGGTTTCCCAAAGTTTTCGCAGCGAGCGCGTGTTTTCTACGATTGTTGCAAATTACGTTTTATGTTGTAAACCAGTTGTTCGCAACGTAAAACTTAATAGACACGCTACAGGAATTTCGAAACAGTAAATCATTGCTTTTCTATCGTGGGATCGCGTAGAATAATCCCTGTGACGCGACCGAGATACAAATTGTGTAGCAGGAAACCTTCAGCATAACAACATACACACACACGCTAGCACAATTATATTTATATTTCGCAATGCGTTCCCTTTACAAGCCACACCGTTTTTGGTACAAGATCTCTTGCATTAAGCCAACTATTATGTATTGATTAGACTTGTAGTGCCCATTAATAGAGCTCTAAAGACTTAATTCAGCGCTAAATATAAAACACGATTTTGTCACATGACATTGTTTGCTTTAGGCCCGATACCGCTGCGCTACGAGCTTTATTTCTTTTCCGAACCTAACAACGAACACTGCTCCAGATCCGAACACACGTCACCCACGATACCATTTCTATGTTATCTACATATCAATCGTTAGTTCTGACAGGCAAGGAAAACATATGTAATCGATACACACTATCTGTCTTACTAAACGTGCTGCTATTCAACATACGTCCGATACGATGTGTCTGTGCGTTGGTTTTGTTGAATGGTTATTAGTCACATGATTGCATAGCTTTTTAAATTGAAAAACATGTTGCCGGTAAGGTTCCTGATCACTACACATAATCACTACACATCCAATCCCGACTGATCTTTGTCAATTTCTTCCTGGTCCACTTATCCGATGTAGCTAATTATGGGGTATGGAGTTGCGCTGGCACTGCGATAGTATGATGCATCTGGCGCCACTGAATGTGTGCACTCACTGATAACAAAGAAATCCCGCACGAAAAATTCCCCCTCACAGCTGAGATTCCCGAAACATAGGAAGTTCGAACGATTTTGCTAAAATCGGATATATAAAAAAAAAACTAAAGCAGTCGTGGTTTTCCCACTCGATAGAGATGTATGTAAAAACCCAAAGAAAATACATTTTTTTTTATAAAATGAAGGTATCTGATTAAGGAAGTTGGCAATTTAACAACTAATAATGTACGCTTTGTTTTTGTTCTATTTTTGTAGAAATCGTTCCCATCTGGTATTCTTACAGCCGGTGTTTGTTCATTGTATTTAGTAAGGTCCTACTCTGAGGAACTGAATACATCAGTACAACATTTCGTAGGTGCCGTTGTCTACAGTGAACGTTTAAGTTTAAAATAATGCGAATATTAAAACACCCATTAATAAAAACACCCATTTCTACTACTATTATGTTATGCACTTACGCTGCCCTCAGATAAACATGCAGTACATTGGTTTTCCTATTTTCAATGTGGTGTTGTGTATGAACACAGGTCTGTGTGATGAGTCATATGTTGTAGTGTAACATATATCCTAATTTATGTAGAGTGTTGTGTTTGCTACGTACCTCCGCTTACAACTAAAGATCGCCAGATAAGTCCAGCGAGTGACAAGGGAGTCAATTGCGTAAGCCTATCAAGTATCACAGTCTCGCAACAGACAAGACTGGTACAACCACCAAGTGGTTCATCTATTATGTGACGTGATATTTTGGTAACCGCTAGATTAGCTAACTGAATCGAACGGCTCCGAACTGTTGTTTGTGCGTAGTTACATGTATTAATGATTGTGCGTCAATATCCATGAGGTGTCATAGGTAACATTGCAGTTATTAAGAAATATGAATATAACGTATTATATCCTGTTAAACACACCTAGGCATTATGCAAAAAAATACCTAACCACATCATCCACACACACTCAAACACGCTCAAATGCACGCTCACACACGCACACACACACACACATGCGCTCACGCACATACACACGCACGCACATGCACACAGACACATGTGAGTAACCCGCAGGACACGGTTCATGGTCTTGCTGACAGGAATAAGGTTTGATCAAATGTGAGGCATTAACAATCGTGAACACAGATAACAAACTGTGTCCTTTGTTGTGACAGGAAAAGCAAACATTCTTTAAAGTGTGACTCAGTTAAAATAAAACAAAACAAATTCCATTACTTTAATAAAAGTATCATAACGTACAAATGCGCAACTTAGCTAACACTTTTAACAGTCACGTGAAGATTCTTTCCACAACTTTTTAAGTGACACACGTATTGTCTACGTTCGCGCAATAGTAGGCATGCGACATGGTATTAGCGTACAATAAGTTATTCTGTGTTGGTCAGTTTCTCCTGACAGTATATAGTACATGTACAATTATGCATGTATAATACCTCTTATATATAATATCAACAAACATTAAAGGGAAAAAATTAAACATATTGGTGTTACCCTCCTAAAATAGTTAACATAAACAAACCATTTGCAAATGTAATAAGCATTTTAACGTTAATATTCTCACATTGGTGGATTCTAACGAAATCCCCAATATCCCGAAGGCAGATTTCTTGCTCATGACGAGTTGGGCGTTAAGCCGGAGCAATGTTTTTTCTCCTGACCTAGCCATGACATCGAACAGTTAGAGTCGGCACATTTCTCCTCATTTAACTAACATGCATATATAAACACGCAACGTTATCAACAAATAATACAAACTGCCAGTCTTGTCAATTATGTTCTACAAAAAAGAGCAAGCGACAGCCGTGCGTTACATGCTGAACGTCACCAACACTATGCAAGGTGGAGCCACTTGGTCGCGTATCCTTTCATTAGTTCACCGAGTCAGCGTGCCTGTGATTGGAAAATGTACACTGCCAGTATTAAACTCGTTTCACTTTCATCTTCCGAAGAATCGGGATATAAATAACAATATTTAACAAGACTGCCACCCAGAGAAATAACTCTAGATGGCAAGTGGACAAGGAAGCCCTTTGGCTTATTGAGAGTCCAACCCTTATATGTACATGTATCCCGCCTTTCTGAGATATGTGTCGATTTTATTTTTAGACATATTCACACCCATAGCACCCATACAATCAGCAGTTAATACGTTCCACTCATTTACAGTCCTTTGTGAAAATTAGAACTTTCGTATATCTAATAAACACTGCTCCTTTACTAATATAACTTCACGTCCTCTAGTCTTTCTATCTTTCTTAACTAAGAACAAATATTTCTATTAACATTTTTATAACCATTAAATATTTTAAACACTTCTATCTGATCTCCTCTTAATCTTATGGTCTCTAATGTTGTTAAACCACATTCTTTTAGGCGTTTTTCATAACTAAGACCCCTCAGTTTTGATAACATTTTAATCGCTCTCCTCCGTACTCTTTCTAGCATATCTATGTCCTTCTTGTAGTATGGTATCCAAGCTTGTATACATTATTCTAAATGAGGCCTAACTATAGTTTTGTACAGCGGTGTTATATAGGTATAGGTCTATAAAACCCACAGCCATACTCTCCTGTCCCTCCAACTTCTTTTCGATCAGCCGTCTCAGCGCAAACATTCCATCAGCTGTACCCCTTCCACTTCTGAAGCCCTGTTGTTCTTTGTTCTTATCTTTCCATCCAGGATTCTCTCCAACATCTTCAGCATGTGGCTCAGCAACGTGATGACTCTGTATTTCCCTGGGTCATGCACAAAACCCTTTCTTTGCCATGTCGGAAATAATATCCCTGTTCTCCACTCCTCTGGGATCTTTCCCACTCTCATGCAGGTATTCAACAATCTTTTTGTCCACCAGATTACTACGCGTTCGGCCACCGCCAGCATTTCCACTCGTACTTCATCAATACCAGTCGCCCGTCCTTTCTTCATCTTCTTCATTGCTCTCTCTACCTCTTCATCCACAATCTCCTTCACCTTTACTTCTCCCTCTACTGCACCGCATATCTAGTTCTTTGGTTTCTTGTTGGTTCAGCAGAGTCTTGGAACATTCTTCCCAGACCTGTAGCACATTTTTCCTGCCCATAACTAGCTTTCTATTATTGTCCTTAACTGTTCCAGTTTTTATATCCCTGCTGTCATCATCCCTCTATCGAGCCATCTTATAGATCGTCTTCTTTCCACTGTCTTCATCTAGCTTTCTGTACAGCTCCTCTTCCATTTCTCTCTTTGCTTTATCCATAGCTCTCCTAGCTGACTTCTTTTTCTCTCCACACAGCTGCTGTATGGCAATGTCCGGTTGTCCTCCATTCCTATTGATCTCTTCTATTTCTTTCCATACCTCTCTCTTTTTTTCAATTGCTTTCGCTATTTGTTAGGTCCATCACGTTTGATTTTTTTCTTTTCCAGAAATCTCCTCCGTTACCCGGTGTTCTGCCACATAGCTCCTCTGCTGATCCAATGAAAGCATCCTTAAAGTGCTTCCACTCTTCATCCACAGTTCCTATGACATTTCCACCACTTAATCCTCTTTCGCCCCACACTTGTAGTCTCCCTCCTCTTCTGCATACGCACAATGAAAACGAGGGGCTTGTGTTGCGTAGTCACGTGTTCTCCAGGGATGACTTTACAGTCCTTCACTCGCCACATCTGCTGTTTCCTCACTATCAGCAGATACAGATTTGTCATATGGTGGCCACTCCTATAAGATACTTTGTGGCTTTCCCTCTTTTGGAAAAAAATTGCCCCGCCACCGCAAGCCCATTTCGCATCACCAACTGTATTAACACCCGGCCCTCTCGTTTCCTTGTACCCCAACCAAATTCCTCGACCGAATCCTCTTCTCCTGTCTCCATTGTACCCACGTGTGCATTAAAATCACCAGCTACGCACATCGTCTCATACACTTCCACCATTTCCATAATTCTCTCTAGCACTTCCCTGAAGGCTATTTTCTCTGATTCTGCTCTTCCTGTTTGAGGTCCATGCACTGATAATGCACATAATGCACACCACCAGCATCCTTGCTGCAATGATCCTCCCTTACCATCTCTCCACTCTCACCACATCTCTACTGCTCTCCTCCGTTACTATGATGCCTACACCATTGCTTCTTCCATCTCCTCCTGCATGTAGCATCGTATACCCTCCTGCCAGTGTCCTCGCTCGGTCTCCCTTCCACTTGGTTTCTTGCACGCACAACACTTCTATTGTCCTCCTTTCTATCATGTTGACCACATCCAGTGCTTCCCCCCATCGTCCCCACACTGAGACTCCCCAGCCAGACTTCGCATTTTGGTCACCGCCGGCGGGACGGTCCACCCGGACTTCGCTGATTTCTCACCACTGCCGGGAAGCGTTGCGCGTCGGCTATCATAGACGCGGTAGCTATATCGACTATATGCACCCATACCATTCCATTTGCTTGGGACATGGTAATCACTGGAGCGCTGCCTGGCTGACCTCCAGTGTGGTTTCTTTTGATAGCTTTCTTCTCCTGGGTGGACTGTCTGTCAAGATGTACGAGCTCCACCTGTCCGGTTTTTGGTCGGGGTTTTCCTTCCCCTAGATCAATTGCCTACCATGGCTAATGAGCATGATCGCCTCGGTAGTATTTACCCATAGTTGGAGGTTGGAATAGTTAATGTTGGGACGTGTCCACCCTAGGTGGGCCCACCACACCCACCTCTGGGGCTCCAACCTGCTCCGAGATCCCTAGCATATTTGCCTGGGGCCGCAAGGTGCCCAGTATCCGCAATGTACCACAAGGAGGTTATGCTAGAATCTTGTCTATGGAGAAGCTATGTAACAGCAGGGGAGACTTACACACTCGGCTCCCTTTCCACCCGGAGGAGCAATCTGGCGGCTGTAGCTGAAAGCGAGAGTATGAAGCGCAAACTACATACTACACTTCACTACAGCACTTGGCGCATCACACAGACCTGTGTTTACACACCACACACTTCAAAACACCACACACTTCAAAACACCACACACTTCAAAACACCACGGGAAAGCCCCGTCCTTTCAACATTCGGTCTGTTTTTTTATGATACGCATGTGTGTACTTGTTTTTTTTCTACTCGCTAGCTGTCGCCTTTTGTTGGCTGGCCGCCTTTGCATATAAATTCATATAATTACTTATAATTTGCAACACCGTACACAAATGCATTGGGCGTGTACCGTGATCGATTCATGTTAATGCTATATCGCTTTTTAGGTCTCATGTGCGCTACACCTATTTCATAAACTGCACATCTGAATTGTTAATTATGCACCATTCCTAAGGATGTTAATTAACATTAGTTTATTATTGTTGTATTTGTCATCACAAATTATGACATATCGATTCATAAAATGTAAAAAAAATTTTTTTACAAACGTACAATTATTTATTTTACACAATTAATGTTCAGTTCACATCCTCCGTGTTAGTGTTCGGTCCTTTATCAATTAATTTGATTACCATGTTCGTCCACCCAAAGTTCTGTGCATTGTGTATATGTTTATGGTAAGCTTCATCGGATTTGTAACCTCCGTGCTGAAACTACATCATGTTGTAATAGATCAACAGCCACGTCTTTCGATGTGATGTCGGAGAGCAGCAGATGAACCGGCTATAACTGAGAAACAACATCGACAATAATCTCCAACAGCTTCCCTCTCCTTTCTTAGACGGGCGGCCGAGGCCGAGAAAAGTGCTCAGAAAAAGTTTCGTAGACATTTGTTGTTACAACCAGCCAACAATTCTACATGTATATGCATAATATTATATTCCCTAGCGTGATAATCTGACTGCATGCTGGAACGGCAGTTTGTTTCCGACATCAAAGAAGTCACTATATCGCTTCATTGTGTTATAGAAAACACGATGCCGCGATCATTGATGTGTTGTCAACTGATAGAGCTATAGGCGGCTTGAGTAGGACCTATCAATTCGCCGCGTTTCAAACGATTACGGGAACTCCCCCTTTTTTCCTTTCAATAGCACTGTATTTATACAAGCTTCTTAAACAAGGATCAATAAAGATCTGCCAGGTTGGGAATCCCTGCCATTCAACTACGCTGCACTTACTGCGTTCTTAGTTGCAGGTCGTTCACTTATAGAACCGTGTGAAATGGACCAACATGCTCTAAGATAACCAAGTAGTATAAATTGTGCGACCTCAACTGTCAAACGTTCGACAACAATTCTACAATGACCTTCGTCTTTTCTGGTCATAGTCAGAAAATTTGAAATTGCATAGCAGTTCCCAAAGCTAAATTAATTATCTATTTAAACCAATTTTAATAACAATTCAATTGATGGGTTTAGGTGTGGAATTATAAAAGAGTTATAATATTATATATATAATCCAATTCGCTTGGCCTGTCAGCAAGAACAGTAGTAGTTAGAGTAGACAGGAAGGTATCCAGCTGGGAGGTAATAATTCGACACTTACTAGGGCGTGATGGAATCTGACAGAGGCCTACATGTGCAAACGCGACATACCAGCAAACACGTAAACACGTTTAGTAGGATGCGAGAGCAACCACACACAAAAGCGTGCACAAACACACGTACATGCGCGCGCACGCACGCACACACGCACGCACACACACGCACACACAAACTCACAAGGAAACATACACAAGCTAACGCACAAGGGTACACACGCACCTACCCATACACATATATGCACACACACTATGATCTGGCAGCCAGCTAAACGTATAAAACTCTCCAACTAGCGTAGTAATTAACGCTGCTGACGGGCTTTAAAATACTGCGGGGATTTCCCCATCCTTTCAGCGTTCAGGCGTGATTGGTTGGTTACGCATGGGTGAATTTCTGTATCTACTCGCATTATCTACTCGCATTGTGTCGGCTTTTGTCGGCTTCTCGCTTTTTATCTGGAACACCATACAACTAATCATGTTTTACGACATTGTAGCAAAGAGGATAGGCGAATACAATGATGGATCGAGATTAACTTTGCATAATAATTTACCGACTTAATCGGTGTTATACTTCACTCACAGTTAACTATGAATCATAAATATTAGCATTTTGAGTATTACATCAATAATTCTAGAAGACAACAAGGTAATTTCTAGTTTTGATACATTACACACTTATTAATGTACTTAAATGTTGGTATTGTTCTTCCAAGCAATACTACATAAGAACATGTCCCTACCGTTATATTGCTAAATCAGCCGTCCACGAGTTGATCCACTACAAAAACAAGCAGTGACCAAATCAGTCTTCTATCAAGTCAAGCTTTTGAGAAAACACTCTTCTACCAAATCAATCTTCCACAAATCCAGTTGTCTATGAAGTAATTCTTCTACAAACGCAATCCACTGCTAAGTCACCCAACTATTAAATCAGTTTTCATGCAAATGCTCTATCATGTTATTAATTTAACAAATCAGTCAATTTTTACTTCGGTCTTCTACCACGTGATTCTTCTACCAATTATATCCGGTATATTTTTGCCTGTACAGTCACCTATAAAGGCAGTAATTGATCATGTTCATGTTCTACTAATCAGTCACCTGCCATGTCAGTTGTCTATTAATCAATCGTTTGCTAAGACAGCCATTCAATCCTCCGAAAAGTTAATTCACGCTAGTTATCTACAACACGAGTCCACCACCAAGTCAATCTTGCAACACATCAGTCCTTATCCCAGTCAGTCTCTTCTCTGCCATGCAAGTCCTCTACCACATTCTCGGCTGAGTTCTTTATCAAGTCAGGCTACTGCCAAGTCAATCGACTACCTGTAGGTTCATTAGAACGATAACCCTTTGCCTCGCCAGTTCAATACCAGTTCAGTTTGTTACCAATTCGGTCCAACGCCAAACCTTGTCGGTTTGCTAACACATCAGTTTAATACAAATTGTGTTTATTACCAATTCGATTCTATAGCAAATTGGTCCCCTGCCAAACCATTCTTCTCCAAAATCAATAAACTACCCCGTTACTTATCTGCAAACATACTGTTGGTGTTACGCACATTTGGGGGTCGTCCACAACTCATTAGAAAGAGCGTAACAATTACCATACAGAACCTCCTACCTCCACATAAATTAATACTCTAACATTTCAATAATTTTCCAAATTGTGTGTTGGTATGCAAAACGGTTATGACACAATATGAATGATCCCTTTGTGAGCTACGTTGCTACGTAGTCTTGATCTGTAGCTGTTAATATGGCATTAGCATTGGCAATAGATGACCTAATCAACTGCTTTATTTCCATTTGTCACATTCGAAACATATTGAAGGAAACCATTTCGCCAATCATTATAGTTGTAACAACGATATTAGGTGGCCGTCGGTCATTTACTCCGTATTCGATCAATAATATACGGAGCAAATTAACGGCATTATAGCGCTACATATGATACTTTATTATTATACGCAAACAACCGTCTGTTGTGGAAAATAATGCCGCTATCACGATATGACATCATATTGACGCACTACTATTTCGATAAACATCTGCTATATTTCCCACGTTTAAGCATGTTTCAATCGGTTTATCAAATTATAGGGGCTTACTCCATATTGAATAACACTGTGTTGAATGGCGTATCTGCAATTCGATGACAAGTCCCATGATTGCATATATTTTTAAATAGAAAAAATTGAGTCGGCAAGGTTCCTGGTCACTACATCTGATCACTACACAACCAATCCCGACTGATTTTTGTCTTTTTCTTCCTGGTCACTTAACCGATATAGCTGATTATGTGGTATGGAGTTGCGCTGGCACTGCAATAGTACGATGCATCTGGCGCCACTGAATGTGTGCACTCACTGATAACAAAGAAATCCCGCACGAAAAATTCCCCCTCACAGCCGAGATTCCCGAAAAATAGGAAATTCGAACGATTTTGCGAAAATCAGATATATAATAAACAAAAACTAACACGGAGAGATCGAGGCAGAGCAAACACCCCGGGCAAAGTGAACATTTAAGTCGTTACTTAAATCACAAACACGAGCTAATTTTTATTTAGCGAAAACATTAGATTATAGCATTACAGTCTCGTTGAAATTATACAACGCCAAATAACAATAATCTTTCGATATATTGGCACAATAAAAGAACAAAATATTAGTACTTTTTTGCATATAACAATGGAAACTAGTATTTGCACATCCTTATATACAATGAACTCTGCATTTATTAATTATGTGTGTACCCGCTTACATGTTTAGATTAAATAAAACAATAGAAACATTCCACTTTTGTTTGATTGAGTTTCATGGTCGTATGTGTTAAAATGCATAGAAACACCTCAACGTGTGTGCCATATACTATCTAGGTGTGCCTAAAACCGACCTATCGGAAATGTTCATGCATTCATATTATAGTTGACTACGTTTCAGTCGATGTATACCTGCTTGTGGGCAGTGGCGTATTAATAAGTTAATATAAACATACACTACGGTTTAATTAATCGTTTGCCCTTTTTGCTTGATGATGAAAAGCACTGCAGAACTTTACCAAGTTCTACTTTTCGATCACCTGTGAAAATATATAATATAGTTACAATAGGCTACGGTCATCAAGTTGTAAACCGATGTGTAAGTTTAACATCTTTGGGGTGCAGTGGTCGAGCGGATACAGTGCTGGACTGTCGTTCGAAGAAACCCATGTTCGAAAACTGGTTCCGCCGGGCGGTGGTTCGCTACTGGTTCAGCCGTTTTGTCGAAACTTGGACAATTTCGTTGCCTCTGTCTTTTGGAAGTGACGGTATATGTCATTGGTCCCTTCTATCTGGTGTCTATGCCAGGTGAAGCAAGACATGTCACGCAGGGACATCAACAAATTATAATTGAGCTGGGATTCCATTCTCTATATCAAGGGACGGCAACCTGCGGCCCGCAGTCCAGCTACGGCCCAAGGAGCTATTTTAAGAGGCCCGCGGACTAAAAGCGAGATCGTACACAGTGCGGCCCATGGGATAACAACAGTTGATGCACCTGCCGGAAGAACCTACTGCATCATCCACTGCATCATCCACTGCATCGTCCACTGCATCATCTCCCAAGAAAGCCAACGAGGCAAGTAAATGAAAATGCCAAACGTAATGAGCGTTATCGTGAATTCTGTGAACTACATTCGTGCACATGACCTAAATCACCGGCAATTCCAACACATTCTTGCAGATATAAATGCACAATATTAAGACCTCCTGACTTCTCCGAAGTACGCTAGATGAGTTGGGATGCCATAGTGCGCCGCTTGTACGAGTTGAAATACGGGATTCGCTTGTTCACGGATCAGAGTGTCATATGTAACGGAATTCGCTGACGTCATATGTGATTTTTTTCATAACTCTTGATATCATGGCGCATTTCAAGCTGCTGAATGTTCAATTTCAGGGATGAGAAAGAACTTGAGATTTTCCGGTTCGTCTCCATTTACGAGATCACAAAGCTACTGTGGGAGACACCACTGCGGAACGTCAACACTGCACACGTCGCTATACCCAACCAGGAGAAAACCCTGACCGTACTGTCTCGCAGTCAGGATATACCAACCAGTTCCAAGAGGAAGTCGACGACGGGTCGTTTCATATCCAGATGAAGCTCATCGAACTGTTGGTTTGTCTGTTTGGTACTTGTAACTTATGCATGTGAGCAGATGTTTTCAAAGATGACGGGACCGAAGCTAACCAACAGATGGACACTTACATGACGCAGTGGATGAACATGTCTGTTACCGGATGTCGGGCACAAGGTGGAGCAGCAATAGCATCGTTTCATACACTAGTCAAGATACTCCCTTTTTAATACCTCCAACTGTATCCAACTTCTTCAGGCTCCCAAAAACAAACTGCACCCCTATGAGACTGTGAACGCAACTATATCCCCTTGAACAGGGGGTTTATCAAATTATAGGGGCGTACTCCATGTTGAATAACACTGTGTTGAATGTCGTGTCTGCACTTCGATAACAAGTCCCATGATTTCATAGCTTTTTAATTAGAAAAACATGTTGCCGGTAAGGTTCCTGATCACTAAACCTGATCATTACACAATTAGTCCCGACAGATCTTTGTCAATTTCTACCTGGTCCACTTAGTAGATATGTGGTGTGGAGTTGCGCTGGCACTGCGATAATGTGATGCAACTGGCGCCACTAAATTTCTGCACACATTGGTAACAACGAAATCCGCAAGAACAATTCCCCGACACAGCCGATATTCCAGAAACATAGGAAGTTCGAACGATTTTTTGAAAATCTGATATATACTAAAAACTAATTCAGGGAGATCGAGGCAGAGCGAACACCCCGGGCAAAGTGAACATTTGAGTCGTTGCTTAGATCACAAACACAACCTAATTTTTATTGGGCGAAAACATTAGATTATAGCATTACAGTCTCATTGAAATCACTCCACGCCAAATAACAATAGTGGCATTGTACAAGAAAAATGCATTAGCAATTGTTTCCGTGTAACAATGGAAACGAGTGCTTGCACGTTCTACTCCCATCCTTATATGTATAATGAACACTGCATTTATATGTTATGTGTGTACACGCTTACAATTTTTGATTGAATAAAACAATGAAAAAACATTCCACATTTGTTTGATTTACTTTCATGGTCGTATGTGTTAAAATGCATAAAAACACGTGTGATCCATATCGAACATGTTCATGCATCCGTATTTGGTGATAGTTTACTATGTTTCAGTTGATGTATACCTGCTTGGAGGCAGTGGTGTATTAATAAGTTAATATAAACATACACTACAGTTTAATTAATAATTTACCCTGTTTGCTTGATGAGTAAAGGCACCGCAGAACTTTACCAAGTTCTACTTTTCGATCACCTGTGATAATATATAATATAGCTACAATAGGCTACGGTCGTCAAGTTATCAACATATTTGTAAGTTTAGCAGCTTTGGGGTGCAGTGGTCGAGCGGTCATAGTGTTCGACTGTCGTTCAGAAGAACAGGGGTTCGAATCCTGGTGCCGCCGGGCGGTGGTTCGCTGCAGGTTCGGCCTCTATGTCGAAACTTGGGCAATTTTGTTCACCCTACGTTGCCTGTGTCTTGACATGGAATAAACCTGACTGAGGTGGGATTCCATTCTCTAAACCAAAGATCGGCAACATTCGGCCCGCGGACCAACTGACGACAGTTGATGCACATTCCATGGGTGGCAGAACCTTCTGCTTCATCTACTGCATCATCCACCAAGAAAGTCTGCGTGGCAATTAAATGAAAACAGTGAGCATTCTTGTGAAGTATGTGAACTACATTCGTTCTCATGACCTAAATCACCGGCAAGTTCAACATATTCTTGCATATATAAATGCACAAAATTAAGACATCGACTTCTCCGACGTACACTAGATGAGTTGAGATGCCATGGTGCGCCGCGTGTACGAGCTGAAATACGGGATTCGCTTGTTCACGGATCAGAGTGGAAGAACATGTATGTAGCCGATATGGGGCACAGGGTGCAGCAATCGCATCGTTCTTTACACTAGTCAATACCCACCCTTGTTCATACCTCCGACTGTATCCACCTTCTTCAGACTACCAAAAACAAACTGCTCCCCATTGAGACCGCGAACGCAACTGTTTTCCCTTGAACGGGGGGTAGGTGGGATGCATCCATCGCATTCCTAATAGGCCCACCTGAAATGTGTGTCCCGCTGACCTAGTCCAAGTCACTTATATGTCCCTCCATTCCAAAAAGTTGTCGGTCCCTGCTCTAAACACCCAAATGCCAAATTAACGAACTGAATGATCGTGTGCTTTTAATGATAAACCATCACATTATGAATGTTTAACAAACCACTGGTAGACAAGATATTTTCCAGCCCAGCTTGGCTATCCGATACATAACTCAGTCTTTCAGGCACGCCTCTTGCTTGCGACTGCACAGTAAAGTCGATAAGGTCATCAGATATACAACATACAAACGCGATAACGTTTTGACAGGGTGCACGTCAATAGCCGTCTTTCTACCGGCGGCGGCGAAAACCGCGGTTTGCTCACATAAGCCCACGTTACACTAGTCGATTTCTATATCGACTCTTAAGTAATCTTCAAATGTCGCTAGATTTCAAAACATCAAGTCGGGCCATTTGGCTATTTTATTGTATAAAGTACAAACACACTGTCATATAGTCGCAGCTAGCGCGCTTAGCGACAAATACGAAGATTACTTGCTAGGCATATTAATTTGTAGGTGTCAAATGAATGCATCATGTTTGGGCTGTGATTCAGAAAAGTATCGTCGCTTCGCCCAGAAGCACCCACGCCAATGTCAACTTAAAATGTGCATCTACACCTGCACCTATGGATATATGGATAACTGGTCTAATATGCTGCGGCACCGTAATGACTTTATTGCATTACTAATATTGATCAAGCAAAAATCCCCGTCCCCATGTTGGGTAATGTGGTAGTCTATACGTTATAGCCAGATAGCAATACTGAACTTTTTTTTAAATAACATCGTTACATAAACATTACAACGCGCTTGCATTCGTGTGAGGTTGTTTCTGCGCACGTCAAACATACATAAGGAAATGCAGAGTCGGTTTCCCAAAGTTTTCGCAGCGAGCGCGTGTTTTCTACGATCGTTGCAAATTACGTTTTACGTTGTAAACCAGTTGTTCACCAGTTGTTCGCAACGTAAAATGTAATAGACACGCTACAGGAACTTCGAAACAGTAAATCATTGCTTTTCTATCGAGGGTTCGCGTAGAATAATCCCTGTGACGCGACCGATATACAAATTGTGTAGCAGGAAACCTTCAGCATAACAACATACACACACACGCTAGCACAATTATATTTATACTTCACAATGCGTTCCCTTTTCAAGCCACACCGTTTCTGGTTCACGATCTGTTGCATTAAGCCAAATATTATGTCTTGGTCAGACTCGTAGTGCCCATTAATAGAGCTCTAAACACTGAATTCAGCGTTAAATATAAAACACGATTTTGTCACATGACAGTGTTTGCCTTAGGCCCGATACCGCTGCGCTACGAGCTATAGTTCTTTTCCGCAATCAGGCAACCTAACAACGAACACTGCTCCAGATCCGAGCACACATCACCCACGATACCATTTCTATGTTATCTACATATCAGTTGTTAGTTCTGACAGGCAAGGAAAACATACGTAGTCGATACACACTACCTATCTTACATAACGTGCTGCTATTCAACATACGCCCGATACGATGTGTCAGCGCGTTGCTTTTATTGAATGGTTATGAGCAATCAGGCGTGGTTTTCCCACTTGGTTGAGATCTCTGTAAAAACCCAGGGCAACTACATTTTATAAAGTGACGGCATCTGATTAAGGAAGTTGGCAATTTAACAATTGATAATGTACGCTTTGTTTTTGTTCTGTGTTTGTAGAAACCTTTCCCATGTGGTATTCTTGCAGCAGGTGTTTGTTCATTGTATTTAGTAAGGTTCTACTCTGGGGAATTGAATACATCAGTACAGTATTCCGTAGGTGCCCTTTTCCGTTGTCTACACTGAACGTTTAAGTAATAATAATAGGAATATTAAAACACCCATTAATATGACATTTCTACTAATATTATGTTATGCACTTCCGCTGCTCTCAGGGAAACATGCAGTATATTTGTTTTTCTATTTTCAATGTGGTGTTGTGTATGAACATAGGTCTGTGTGACGCGTCGTATGTCCTAGTGTAACATATATACTAATACATGTAGAGTGTTGTGCTTGCTATGTACCCCCGCTTACAAATAATGACCGCCAGATAAATCCAGCGAGTGACAAGGGAGTCAATTGCGCAAGCCTATCAAGTCTCACAGTCTCTCAACAGACAAGACTGGTACAACCACCAAGTGGTTCATCTATTAGGGGACGTGATATTTTGGTAACCGTTAGATTAGCTAACTGAATCGAACGGCTCCGAACTGTTGTTTGTGCCTAGCTACATGTATTAATGAATGTGCGTGAATAGCCATGAAGTAGGCAACATTGTAGTTATTAAGAAATATGAATATAACGTATTATATCCTGTTAAACACACCTAGGCATTATTAAAAAAATACCCAAGCACATCACCCACAAACACTCAAACACGCACAAATGCACGCTCACACACGCACACACGCACACACGCTCACAAGCACACACGCACACACGCACACATGCACACACACACGCACGCACACACGCACGCACACACGCACACACGCACACACGCACACACGCACACACGCACACATGCACACACACACGCACGCATATGCACACAGACACATGTGAGTAACCCGCAGGACACGGGTTATGGTCTTGCTGACAGGAATAAGGTTTGATCAAATGTGATGCAATAACAATCGTCAACACATATAACAAACTGTGTCCTTTGTTGTGACGGGAAAAGTAAACATTCTTTAAAGTGTGACTCAATTAAAATAAAACAAAACAAATTCCACGTGAAGATTATCTCCACAACATTTTAAGCGACACACATATTGTGTACGTTCGCGCAATAGTAGGCATGCGACATGGTATTAGCGTACAATAAATTATTCTGTGTTTGTCAGTTTCTCCTGACAGTATATAGTACATGTACAATTATGCATGTATAATACCTCTTATATATCATATTAACAAACATTAAAGGGAAAAAATTAAACATATTGGTGTTACCCTCCTAAAATAGTTAAAATAAACAAACCATTTTCAAATGTAATAAGCATTTTAACGTTAATATTCTCACATTGGTGGATTCTAACGAAATCCCCGATATCCCGAAGGCTGACTTCTTGCTCATGACGAGTTGGGCGTTAGGCCGGAGCAATGTTTTTTCTCCTGACCTAGCCATGACATCGAACAGTTAGAGTCGGCAAATTTATCCTCATTTAACTAACATGCATATATAAACACGCAACGTTATCAACAAATAATACAAACTGTCAGTCTTGTCAATTAAGTTCTACAAATAAGAGCGTGCGACAGCCGTGCGTTACATACTGAATGTCACCAACACTATGCAAGGTGGAGCCACTTGGTCGCGTATCCTTTCATTCGTTCACCGATTCAGCGTGCCTGTGGTTGGGAATGGTACATTGCTGGTATTAAACTTGTTTCACTTCCATGTTCCGAAGAATCGGTATATAAATAACAACATTTAACAAGATCGCCATCCAGAGAACTAACTCTAGATGGCAGGTGGACAAGGAAGCCCATTGGCTTATCGAGAGTCCAACCCTTATATCTACATGTATCCCGCATTTCTGAGATATGTGTCGATTTTATTGTTAGACACATTCACACCCGTAGCACCCACACAATCAGAAGTTAATCTGTTCCATTCATTTACATTCCTTTGTGAAAATTAGAACTTTCGTATATCTAATCCATCCTCGCAAGCAAGGGCTGTTTGCCATGCAAACCTAGCCCTGGTTGATCCCGTACGCGAAGTGCGGAAGTTAGCTTAAGTAGGGACGGTAAAGTAGTACATTTTGGATGATCTTAGTGTCGTTTCTAGGGTTTTTGGGAGTGCTGAAGTGATTGGTGAAGTTTTTGAATCGATTTAGGGTCAAGGTCACATGCTATGGGTCAATGTGAAGGTCAAATTTCCGCTAAAGCACTACTTTCTTAATATTTCCTTTTTTTTATCTATGGTATCCTCCAGTACAATTATTAGTATCTTGATGTCTTTCATGGGATCTTCATGTATCCTTAGTCCATCGATGGGATCGTTCCATCTATATTGGGGTTATGGTCCCATGTTCGGGATCAAAGTCAGTATGATTTTTACAGCTTTGCTGTTTCTCAAAGCTACGTGTATATGGCATTGGGTCTTTCACGGAATATGACATAGGCAATGGATATCACAGCATGATATTGGTTGTGGAATATATAAAGTGTAAATATAAATATATTCTAGTGCATCCACTTTCACAGTATCAAAGAATAGTGCAATTGATACCTGCCCTGGCACATTTGCAGTTTCCTTCGCAGGCTTTTTCACACCCACATTTGCTTGAGTCGGATTGCATTCTCCAGAATGGTGCCCAGACTTTCGTTTTCACGTCTTGCACCCAACCCTACGCTGAAGCATCTGGAACATCTTGGTGTCGTTGCCTTGCATGTCTCCAGATATAACCCGCTTGGTGCAGAGCTCGTCTTGCATGCTGGAGCAGGGCTTCCTGTGTGGGGGGATGCGGTCTAGCGTCCTAGTACCATGCGTGAAGAGTTGACGTCTGGCATCATTCACTCTTGAGCACCCGCTGCTCTTGCTGTACATAATAACAGTCCAGCGTTCAGGGCGTGCCATATGGATGGAGTCGAGTGTCATGAGTCTAGGGTCTTCGGAAAAAGCAAGTAGTGTTTCAGTATGGTCTGGGTATGCCTGCCATGCGGCCCAGGCAGTTTTCGCACCGATGCCAAGGAAAGATGACGTCGTATCACATCCGGTGAAGGAATGATGGAACAGTTAAAGCGTGAGCGACTTCTCAGAACCAAGTATTTGTGTGATTGCATGAACGGGGATGTGCTGAAAGGCTTTTCCAGTTCCAAAGCCTATCCACAACTCTATCAAACCAAGGCTGCCAAACTGGCCAACAGGAATGATGACAATATCGCTGTCGACTGTGCGGATGAATGCCTTTAAGTGACCTTGTTGTGCGGCGTGAGAGAAATGCAGAAATATCCTGTTATCGGCCTCCTGGTGATTGTATGGCATGATCGTGTCCAAGTCAGCTGCCGATTGGCTATGAGAGTTATTCACCAGGACGAGATCGTCATACGTGGAGCAAACCATAACATTGGTGAGCTGAGACGATGCGTCGATAACAGCTTTTGAAAGGAACCTAAACAGCTGGACCTTGTTTTCTGAATTAGCCAGGAACTTGTTCCAGTCACGATGGACAGGTGTAGAGCCTTCGACGATGGTTGTCACGCCAAGGGTACATCGTTTAGTCTGAGCCTGGGCACTGAGGTTGTCATTAGGGTAGGTGTCCCATATGATGTCGAGTCGCGATGTTAAACTTGGGAGAGAGCTTGTAATGAAGGACATGAAATGACGCACAACATATTGCTCGAAGTTAGCGGCGTTGGTTGGGCAGACCATGTGAACCGCAGCTGGGGCATCCAATACCTTCACCGTAACATCATCTGGAGGTGTTAGTTTTGGGATAGTCAGCCAGTGCAGAATATCAGATTTTGTGCCGGACCTGAGCTGTCCCTGGTCAGACAAAGATGGTGGCTCTCTTTGGTTTTCGAACTTGAAGAAATTGTCCTAGTCGAAATCTGACCGGGACTGTAGCGACAGGAAAAGATGACGCACCAGTGAGATAACTTGTTTCAATGCACTGACTTTTTCCTGTTTTTTATTTCATCTGTGCGTCTTGCAAACGTTTGGAGAGCTGACCTCTTGATGGTGTCTGTGGTGGAAACCATACCTTTCTTCAGGCGCTCACTAATGAAGGCTTCATGGAGATCCTTGCCTCTTTCGTATACATTGCAGAGCATGACCTCTCGAGTATGGAGCCTGACCAAAATCTGGACCATTTTGTGGTAAGAAAGGATGTTTCGGTCGTAGAACATTGAGAACTGAGAGGACCACCTTGGTGAATGTCATTTGCAGGCTGTGACCCTCTTCGTGATGACCGAGATGTTGCGCAGTTGCACCAATATCAGCAGCGTTCTCGAAAGCAGCGAGTGCTTGCAGCTTCTCATTTAATGCCATCACATGCTCATCCATTGTCACTGGGATATCAAAGAGGTTGTCAATTTGTACATGTACTATACACTGTCAGGAGAAACTGACAAACACAGAATAATTTATTGTACGCTAATACCATGTCGCATGCCTACTATTGCGCGAACGTACACAATATGTGTGTCGCTTAAAATGTTGTGGAGATAATCTTCACGTGGAATTTGTTTTGTTTTATTTTAATTGAGTCACACTTTAAAGAATGTTTACTTTTCCCGTCACAACAAAGGACACAGTTTGTTATATGTGTTGACGATTGTTATTGCATCACATTTGATCAAACCTTATTCCTGTCAGCAAGACCATAACCCGTGTCCTGCGGGTTACTCACATGTGTCTGTGTGCATATGCGTGCGTGTGTGTGTGCATGTGTGCGTGTGTGCGTGTGTGCGTGTGTGCGTGTGTGCGTGTGTGCGTGTGTGCGTGCGTGTGTGTGTGCGTGTGTGCGTGTGTGCGTGTGTGCGTGTGTGCGTGTGAGTGTGTGAGTGTGTGTGCGTGTGTGCGTGTGTGAGCGTGCATTTGTGCGTGTTTGAGTGTGTATGGGTGATGTGCTTGGGTATTTTTTTTAATAATGCCTAGATGTGTTTAACAGGATATAATACGTTATATTCATATTTCTGAAGCATTTTTATAGAGCTTGGTTGTTTGTTCGTGGCTATGGTCCTTGGGATGAACGAAAACTTCTTCTCACTCTTTTGTATGACAAAGTTGCCTTTGCGGAACTCTTCTAGGGCATTAGGGAGCTTCTGCTCCAGCTCAGCCATTTCCTTCACGTGATCTGGAAACCAATGTGAGTAACGGGTCTGGTCAAAGATGGATAGCCACCCACAGAATTAATCGATAACCAGCAAATATAGGTCAAAATAACTCTCTCTGAAATAACGTACGAAGCGACATTGCAGCATCTCCAGATCCAGCGTCAGAGACCAGAAAGAGAACTGCTGAGATGAACTCCTCATTGCAACATCCCAACTCTCCTTTTGACACGGACCGCCTGATGCTTGATGGGCCTCGAAAGCTTCAAACTTCAAGATGCTGCCAGCGAGCAGGAACACCTGGTGAACATACCTCGTCCGCTTGAGATGATGGACGGGAGCTGGCGATGAGACAGCTTCTGAATGACCAGATGTGTATCTGTTTTCCGACGGCATAGATCGGCTGTTCCATGCCTTACACAGGTGTTTGTCCGGGATTGAGATTCTCAGTCACCGCCTTTCCGAGAAGATCAATTCTGCCGCCTTTGTGATCCGCGCTTCGTCATTGACCACTGCACCCGAAATTCTCTCTTGACGAGGCCGCACAGGATGCTCAGTGCACGAAAGCAAGACATCCGCTTTTGCATCAATTTGTGCAGGAGAAACGACTGAATAGGATGCAGGAAGTTCTGGCTTGGATGAGAGATCGATATAATCGATACTGATCGGTGCTTCACCCTGATTTTTGTGTGACACGTGTTAGGTAACGGTGATCAGCGCTCCGTGAAGCTCCTACTTTGATTGGTTGGACGTCTTGTGCTGGTCGATGTTATCAAGATCAGTGGTCGTGAATACATTTTCTTGATGTTGGTAACTCATAAATAATTTGGGTACAAGAAAACTCAATGATACTCTTAGAGATCCCGATTGCCATGCCAGTGGACACAACGGGGTCATTGCACCTTGATATTGACCCTCAATATGTGTGACCATGACCCCAAATTGAAAACAAATATTGATCAATCCACCCAGGGTGTATGTAAACACCACAATGGACACCAATTACCTAGGAACTGTTAGTGAGGACACACAACTGGGTGTGTGTTCGTGTTTTGGTGACTGTTTGACCCTGTCATTGACCTCTAGCATGTGACCTTGACCCTAAATCGATTCAAAAACTTCACCAAACACTTCAAAACCCCCAAAATCCCTAGAAAAGAGATCTGGCAATTTTCGATTTCGGGTGGCGGCCATTTTGGATTTTGCTAAAAATGGCAGAAGCATCAAATTCTCAGGTTGCTTCCATCAAAATTCTGAAATAGTATGGTATCAAGGTCATCTGTGCCAAATGTCATGCTTTTGTCCAGATGTGAAAATGTATGGCCCTTGCTGACATTAACGTCCCTCACTACTGAGTCAAACTAGTAATTGACTTCGCCAGACGCGACTGCATCACCCGTGGGAACAGCGCCAATACCCGCCCCAATTTGAAGACGGATAAACGACTTCTGGGAATCCCAATATATAATGACCCGTTCTACCATTAGCACGAGCAGCTTAGCGGTATTGTGTATTCGAATAATTGCTTCTATTTCCTAAACATTGCATGTAACATGAGCCACGGTTGGTTGAAATTAGTTTTATTATGACCACCTGACCTGAGTACATCTAAAGATCTAGTGAGCGATTTCATAGGCTGAGCTTGAATTCCGAGTTTCGCAGCGATCAACCAGGGGGTACTGCCGGCTGGGACTGACGTAATCAGCAGCAGCGACCCCTGGCGCGCGAGGATGATCTAATCTACACTGCTCCTTTATTGTGTAACTTCATGTCCTCTAGTCTTTCTATCTTTCTTAACTAAGAACAAATATTTATATTAACATTTTCATAACCATTCAATATTTAAAACATATCTATCTGATCTCCTCTTAATCTCCTGGTCTCTATTGTTCTTAAACCACATTCTTTTAGGCGTTTTTTATAACTAAGACCCCTCACTTTTGATTTCATTTTATTCGCTCTCCTCTGTACGCTTTCTAGCATATCTATGTCCTTCTTGTAGTATGGTATCCAAGTTTGTATGCAATATTCTAAATGAGGCCTAATTTTAATTTTGTACAGCGGTGTTATTAGTTCTTTTTCCTTATACGCTATATTTCGCTTAAATAATCCAAGGATTTGATTTCCCTGTTAAGCTGCAATTCCGCACTGTTCTGTTCATATCAGCATTAATGGTTTACCCTAAGTCCTTTTTATAGTAGTACTTAGAACAGAACCTCCCATTTTATATTGTACATCTTCGTTCCCATGTCATTTGTGGAGGCATTTACATTTCCCAAAATTTAACAACATTTGCCACTTTTCAGACCATTTTGTCAACCTGTCAAGGTCATCTTGTAAATGCTGTCTATCTCCATCATTTTTAATCCTTCTAAACACTTTTGTATCATTCGCAAATTTCAACACCTTGATCGTTATATCATCGTCCAAATAGTTCATATATATTTTAAAATAATATAGCTCCCAGTACTGGTCACTGTGGTACTCCACTCAAAACTGATTTCCAATTTGAAACTTCCCAATCAACAACTACCCGTTGTCTTCTGTCAATCAGAGCCATTTTTCTATCCAGTTAATTATTCCATTTCTTATGCCATGGGCATTTAATTTAAGCAGTAATCTTTGATGTGGCTCTTTGACGAAAGCTTTTTGAAAATCTAAGTAAATGATATCTACTGGTGATCCATCGTCTACCCACTTAGTGATATCTGCCCAAAAACATAACATATTTGTTAAGCATGACCTCGCTTTTAGAAACCCATGTTGAGATGGGTTAATCAAGTTATGTTTAACAAGGAAATCCACCACGTGATCTTTAATTTGTCTTTCTAATAATTTGCAAATCACCGATGTTAAACACACTGGCCTATAGTTATCTGACTTCTTTCTTAAACCTCTTTTATATGACAGTATGATGTTTGCTAAATATTAATCTTCTAATCTAAATACTCAACATTCCTGCACTTGTTATGTAAGTACAATGCGAAATGTCGGAAGTGGGGAAAAGTAGTTGCCATGATAAACAGGAACACATTAAGTAGGTCTACGTACAAAATGGCACAAGAAATAAAGTTGCTAGGTATCCAGTAAGCTAGTTCCGGATTAACCACCTGCATTATATTTGTATTGTAGTTGTAAATGGCTGTATTGTGTTCACCTTTAGGTGTATGACCCAACAACTTTCTGTTTCCCTTTAAACTTACTACCCCCGGAGTTTAATAAATGTTTTTTGAAGTCTTCGCAACAGAAATGAAATTATGCCACTGAAAATACAATATTACAATTAAGAGGCGCGTGTGCGTATGTGTGCACATGGTTGTGTGTGTGATTGTGAAGCGTAAGTACGTGTGCCAGTCCGTGTATGCGCGTGAGCGTTGTCTGATCATGAGTATTTTGTTTGTCTTCAACGTCGAATACTTGAATGAACGTACAACGTTTTTACAACCTATTAGTTTACATTATTTTGTTATTATTTTTGTGATTATTCTTGTTCTTATTATTATTAAGGTAATTAATCAAATTTATCCAAATGTATATTACCGGTAAACGCTGTATGTGAGTTTATGTGTGGGTTTTGTTGAGTTGAAATCCTGTCTACTAAATACTTTCGTCTCTAATAGCCCAGTCAATAAACACATAATTGTGAATTTGTTCTTGTTACGATGTATGACAAATTACCTCTATTGTTGTTTCCGCTCTAATTAGGACGTCCCGCGTGCATGTGTTCTTTTCCGTTGTTCCCACGCCGTACAACTTTGATAGCCAACACCAACACGATGACGAACATCACCGGCACCCCAGTTGCAAATGTCTACTTAATCGCCAACAGCGCCTGCGCAGATATACCATTGTGTGTATCTGCCGGTACCGGTGTAGACGTGGAGATTGCAGCAGACGCGTTCGATGGTGATTCTGGTGATATGTAGACAATGGCAGCTGATACAATTTTTAGACACATCACTTACTCTGTTCGCACTGTGGTTGACCTTCACACCAAAGAAAAGAGTTTGGCCAACGTATGCCCCCGGAAAACATATCACTGTTGTCTCTGTCTCAGATTGCGGCAGCGGAGAGATTAGATTTATTGACATCATATCGGCATCGGTAAGTTCAGAGGCTTCTCGAAGGAATATCGCAGCTCTTTGATGTCTCTACTGTAGCGGATGTCGTACGACGAAGCTGCAAACACAATATATAATAACATTTTGTTTTCTGTTTAAATGTTGTTGTGATGTTGCGGTAAATTTTCCATCGTTTAACTGGTAACGTATGTTTTATATATACTAACATAGCGTGTCATCGTAATATGTCGTCAATAGGTTCCATCGCCTATATATGCATGCTTGTATGCTGACACATATACCATACTGCATATGTCACAGTGTTCGGTAAATATGCAGCCTGTCTATATATTACATTCACAAAATAAACTATTCTAAACGGAACTTCATTAAAGCATTCTAACTGCATATACACTTTGTTAAAATGGTTTCCTAGGCATTTTGGCCACAATATGTCAAAGTGTTCTTTCAGACAGAGTGTACCTACACCGGCTGATCGACTCACTGTATTCAATAAATGTTGCACGGTTACACCCCTTGACAGGTGGATATTGTTTTGAATGTGGCCAAAGGAGCTAAACTGCAACATTTTCATTCAGAGAATGCATTCAAATAATTGCATTGATAAAAATATGTTAGTGCTCCTTGTGTTGGACTAACTGCAGCAAGTGCATTACTAATAAGAGAAACGGGACTGAAACAAATGTTAAATATTATTTCAAATTTGCATAAAAAAGCGAAAATATAAGTACATATACAACGCAGTATCCAGAAGTCAATATTGCTCAATGCGTTTTACAATTTACTCCCTGGCAGACCTGCTCAATCGAACACCACCACATCTTATATGGGAAATATCCAATCACGCTGCAATTAATGCGCGATGACTGTTCGTACACAAGTATTTATAACCAGGTACTCATTCATGGAGCTAAGTGAAATGGAACCACGTAAAGTGAACAAACTTGCCCAAGGTTCGACACCGCAATACAGGATTCGAATCCGGTTTCTCTCGGTCGAGAGTCGAAGCTCTAGCGACTGCACCACTGCGCTCCACCAACATTTACGATATTTGTGAACATCGAACTTAATATGTATGCACACGAACTGTTGTTGCGTTTTGGTAACGAATTTACCCATGTTTGGTTTATTCCGTAAATGTCTCCTCTTCTGCGAAATCTCCGACGGATGTCCATTGCAGTGTCACTGTTTTGTGACACTGCGATAGAGCCTCCTTATCTCCGCCGGTGACTTTACATTCACCACATTAATGACTCCAGCGTCCGCGATACGGTCAAAATGATCAACTGGTTCGAAGTTTGGTCCAAGCTCGTCGCCTGATAGGCAAGTGATACAAACACCACTAATTGGTAAAATCCGCTCAGTTGTGTCGTTCATATGATTGACATACTGATCATGTTTTTTAAATGACTAAAACAATATTTTGTTTACTTAAATTACGCCTGTGTGATAACCATGGCATTATAGTAGTATATGCATACACGTCCGACTTTCAGATGGAATATACATAAATAATTAAATGAATGTATAACCCTCATTGTGTTTGCAAATTATCGCCATTTCTATGCAATTATATCACACACACACACACACACACACACACACACACACACACACACACACACTCACTCACACATACAATTTTTGCATCGAAGCAGTTTGAGCAATAGCACAGCTAAACCTAAATAGCGGGCGAATAAGCGCCATTTACTAAAATGATATGTCTGGTTCAACATCCAAGTTCCGTTTTTGTTTGATGTTTTATTGTTGTTGCTTTCCCCTTTCTCTCTGAATTTCGGGACACACTGACTAGATACTTGTCTTCGCTTTTCCATTTTAACGTGGCTATTTTGAATCAAAAGTGTTATGATATTACTACATTTAATACATATCATGCAGACTATTAGCTGTCTTAGCCCCCACCGATCTATAACGTTCTGCTAAAATAAGGCACCATACGTGGCTAGAGTAGAACTTATCAACTCACCGTGTTTCAACGGATTACTTGAACTCCCCTTGTTCTGCCATTCCATAGTATCTTATGTGTTCACATTGCTTACTTACCACTTTATGGTCTTTCAGCTAACATGCCTGTCATTTCCACATAGTGGGATTATACTTATTGAAGGGCCTTAATTTATAGAGTCGTGTGAACTGAACCAAAATGTCATCAAATAATTACCTCCGCTAGATACTATGAATTCAACTATCAAAGCTTCGACCGCAATAAGAAAATAACAGTCCGCAGAAGGTTCAATCCTTTAATTAATCCTCGTGGATATTTTACATTTTTATCTGTTTTTAACCTTGGAACAGCAGCGCAATTTTAGAGTTGTTTTTATGAATGTATCTATCGGGTCGAAGGTGGACTGCACCGTTTTAACAAGTACAAGTATTTTAGCATTTTAGTAATTTATATGCATTGCGTACCAGTATAGTGAACTGCACCTGTGTCACAACATTGTAGCCGATTGACCAGGCGTGACGATAACAAGAACAACGCACTGCCACAGCATGATCACATAAAATAGAATGGATCTACTGCGAATTGGACGTTCTATTGTTACTGCATGCTACCTTTCAATAGATGCTTGTGTGGCACCACTAGGACCACTAGAATGTGTGAACAATAGGCGGACTCGCAGGGGGTGTAGGGCAGGGAGGTCAAAGCAAAGACCCATTCCTGTACTGATTACTCCTCGCTTCCCATCATCGGTCATCGTGAGATGTGAAACCTACACGTCGAATTTGATTCGACTCGACAGTGTATGTGACATACCATCTGTACGCCAAGTGTGTTTCTGCTTGTTGAATGCCAGATCGGTGTGTGACGCGAAGCAAGCGGGAAAAGCGACCATGATATGTGACCTCATTGAAGACAATGATCTAGACATACTCGCTATCACATAGACGTGGTTGAGTGCTGATGACTCCGTCTCTACTGGTGGCATCACATCTGCTGGTTGCCAACTACGACCGAGAACGTACGGCACTGGTGGTGGTGTTGCAGTCGTCTACAAGTCTGGCTTCACAACGCTACATCTCGAGATGCCGAAATCATGTGTCTACAACTCAGCAATGACACTCAATCTGTTCGTCTTCTTGTCGTCTATCGCCCCCCCCGCCAAACTCCAAGAATGGCTTTACAACTGCGGAATTTCTCCTATTTTTTGTTGGACACCATGTCGATGTATACGTCAAACATGCTGATCGCAGGTGATTATAACTTCCACATGGACAATACATCAGACAATGACACTAAGCGCTTTCAAAACATTCTAAATGCGGCAGATCTTACACAGCACGAGGAAGTCCCAATGCGTGTTGCCGGACATACCATCGACCTGCTTATAACGCGTTCATCTGATACGTTTCTGAACAATATAAGAACAGACATCCCACACATGTCAGACCATTCGGCAGTTCATTGTACACTGCAACTCGTGAAACCACCAAACGTCCGGGTAACGACGATGAGTCGAAATTATTGACAGATCAATACCACTGCGATATTTGATGAAATCCGTTCGTTGCTACTGTCAAATCATCTGTCTGATGACATAAACCGTGCTATTGACATGCACAATGAAACCTTTGAGACTATCATTGACAAGCAAGCACCGTTAAAGAACCGCACAGTGATTGTACGACCACACACGCCGTGGTATAATGATGGCATACGATCACAAAAGTGTGTTAGACGACAACTGGAAAGAACATGGAGAAAATCTGGACTGGATACTGAGAGGCTTGCCTACTGCCTCCAGCGCCAGCTTGTCACTTCGTCTGTGCATCGTGCAAAACTTGAATACCACACGAATCAAATTGCTGATGTATGTGGTGACCAGAAGCAGCTGTTCAAGATTGTTGCCAAGCTCCTACACACTGATAATGACACACCACTACCGCCATGTGACTCGTCTGACACACTGGCAATGCGGTTCTCGGATTACTTCTCGGAAAAGATCTCAAAAATTCGGTCTGAACTGAATCAGAATGTCAGCAATGTAAATGCCTCTGCTGAGGATGCACCGCAGACATGTCTGCTGACTGATTTTGAGCCAGCCACTGAGGCTGAAATTGGAATGTTGCTGAAGTCATCGCCAGTGAAATCTTGTGAACTTGACCCCATTCCGACATGGCTTCTTAGAGACTGTGCGCACGATGTTGTACCTGTGCTCATGACAATTGGTAACCTGTCTCTGAGGACGGGGGTAATGCCTTCGCACTTGAAGGAAGCGCACATCAGGCCAGTACTCAATAAAGCGAGTCTAGACAAAACTGTCTTGAATAATTACCGACCCGTGTCAAACCTACCCTATCCATCGAAGACAATAGAACGTGTCGTTGCTGCGAGATTGTCAGCTGACATGTCAGAGCACAATCTCTGTGAGCCCTATCAGTCAGCGTACAAGCCGAATCACAGCGTTGAGACGGCCCTTGTCTGTGTGCAGAATTACATCCTGCACGCAATGGACAATCAGAATGTTGTCATGATGGTTCTCCTTGATCTATCGGCTGCGTTTGACACCGTCGACCATGAAGTGATGTTGCGTAGACTCTCACATCATATCGGAGTGGTCCAAGATGCACTGGGCTGGTTTAAGTCATACCTGAGAGACAGAGTCCAGTCTGTCCACAGTCATGATGCTACATCGCCTGCTCGTCCTCTGGTATACGGGGTACCACAAGGCTCCGAGCTGGGTCCTCAGCTGTTCTCCATCTATGTAGCACCAGTTGTCATTTCTACGCGGATGATACTCAAATCTACATACCAGTGAAGCCCCACCAAGAGAGCATTGCTGTGGCTGTCGTCCGTATTGAAGAATGTGTAGCGGAGATCAGGACGTGGATGATGACAAACTTTTTAAAGTTGAATGACTCAGAAGTCATCGTGTTCGGCTCTGCGCAACAACTAAAAAAAGTTGAGCTACGCACACTATGCATTGGAGACTGTTTGGTCACCGTAACTCAGAATGTACGGAATCTTGGTGTACAGTTTGATGCCGAGATGAAGACGGAGACGCACGTGACTGCTGTCTGTAGATCTGCAATTTTCCATCTCCGAAATATTGAAAGAATAAGACGTTATCTAACACCTGCAGCGACAGAACAAGTCAGACATGAGTTTGTTACCAGCAGACTTGACGTAGGCAATGCATTACTCCACCGACTGCCTGTGAAACAACTAGAACGGTTGCAGAGAGTACAGAACTGGGCGGCCCGCCTTGTCGACGGCGCCAGGAAGTTCTCTCATGTCACACCTCTATTGATCAAGCTACATTAGCTGCCAATAGCAGTTAGAGTAGAGTGCAAGATACATCTACTCACGCACCGAGCACTGACTGGCTGTGCACCACAGTATATCACCAAATGTGTGACCCGACGTCAGCCAACTCGATTGTTGCGCTCCAGTGAACACAATCATTTATGTGTACCACGTGCAACACGTCGCTGGGGTGATAGATCATTTTATGTGACAGCCCCAACACTTGGAACTTGCTGCCGCAAAAGCTGACTGCAACAACAATGACAAACACTGATTTTAAATCAAACCTTAAGACTTATCTGTTTTCCCGAACATTCTGTACGGCGCCGTGAGCAACGATTGTTGGAACGGCGCAATATACATGTCACGATTTGATTTGATTTGATTTTGATTTGATTTTTGATTTGATGCCGCGATCGTTGATGTTTTTTCCAACTGACAGAGCCATAGGCGGCTTGAGTAGGACTTATATGTTCACCTCCCCCTGTTTTTCCTTTCAATAGCACTGTATTTATATACGCTTCTTAACCACGGATCAATAATGATCTGCCAGGTTTGGAATCCCTGCCATTGAACTACGCTGCACTTATTGTGTTCTTAGTTGCAGGTCGTTCACTAATAAAACCGTGTGAAATGGACCAACATGATATAAGGTAACTAAGTGGTATAAATAGTGCGACCTCAACTGTCAAAGGTTCGACCACAATTCTATAATGACCTCCGTCTTTTATGGTCACAGTAAAAAAAAATTGAAATTGCATAGCAGTTCCCAAAGCTAAATTCATTATTTATTTAAATCAATTTGAATAGCAATTCAGGTGATGGGTTTAGGTGTGTAATTATAAAAGAGTTACAATATTATATATATAATCCAATTCGTTTGGCCTGTCAGCAAGAACAATAGTAGTTAGAGTCGACAGGAACGAGTCAATGGTTTTAAAAGGTATCCAGCTGGGAGATAATAATTCGACACTTACTAGAACGTGATGGTAACTGACAGAGGTCTACATGTGCAAACGCGACATACCAACAAACATGTTTAGTAGGATGCGAGAGCAGCCACATACACATACGCGCACACATGCGCACACTCACAAAAGCGAGCACAAACACACATACATGCGCGCACGCACCACACGCATGCACGCACACAGACACGCACACACAAACTCACAAGGAAACATGCACAACCTAACACACAAGCGTACACACGCACATACCCATACACATACATGTACGCACACATGTACACGCAAGCACGCGCACCCATATGCGCGCACACGCATTGACGCACATCCATTTATAACAGACAACTACTGGCTAGTATTCATTTTGCTGAGCTTCACAAAAACACGCGTGATGACGACTATGATCTGGCAGCCAGCTAAACGTATAACCCTCTCCAACTAGCGTAGTAATTAACGCTGCTAACGGACTTTAAAATATTGCGGGGATTTCCCCACCCTTTCAGCGTTCTGGCGTGATTACGCATGGTTGAATTTATGTATCTACTCGCATTATCTACTCGCATTGTGTCGGCTTTTGTCGGCTTCTCGCTTTTTATCTAGAACACCATACAACTAATCATGTTTCACGAAACTGCAGCTAAGAGGTTAGGCGAATACAATGATGGATCGAGATTAACGGTGCATAATAATTTACCGACTTAATCGTTGTTATACTTCACTCCCACTTAATAATGAATCATAAATCTCGGCGTTTTGACTAATAGAAGACAAGAACGTAATTTGTTTGTGTTGATACATTACACACCTATTAATGTACTTAAATATAGGTATTGTTCTTCCAAACAATACTACATATGAACATGTCCCTACCATTACGATGCTAAATCAGCCTTACACGAGTTGAACCACAACAAAAACAAGCAGTAACCAAATCAGTCTTCTGTCAAGTCAAGCTTTAGAGAAATCACTCTTCTACCAAGTCAGTCGTCTACCAAATCAGTCTTCCACAAAACCAGTTGTCTATCAAGTCATTCTTCTACAAAAGCACTCCACTACTAAGTCACTCAACTATTAAATCAGTTTGCAAATGCTCTATCGTGTTATTAATTGACCAAGTCAGTCAATTTATATCTCAGTCTTCTACCACGTAGTCTTCTACCAATTATATCCGGTACATTTTTGCCAGTGCAATCACCTGTAAAGGCAGTCAATTATCATGTTCATGTTCTACTAATCAGTCACCTGCCATTTCAGTTGTATACTAATCAATCGTTTGTTAAGTCGGTCATCTACCACTCAATCCTCCGAAAATTTATCATTATCTACCACGTGAGTCCACCACCAAGTCAATCCTGTAACACACCAGTCGTCATCCAAGTCAGTCCTCTACAAAATTGGATCTTTTACCAAGTCTCTTCTCTGCCATACAAGTCCTCTACCACATTCTCGGCTGAGTCCGTTATCAAATCAGGCTTCTGCCAAGTTAATCCACTACCTCTCGGCTCACTACAACGATGTTCCTTTGATCGCCAGTTCAATACCAGTTCATTTTGCTACAAAATCGGTACACCGCCTTGTCGGTTTGCTAACACATCAGTTTACTACAAATTGTGTTGATTGCCAATTCGATTCTATAGCAAATTGGTCCCCTGCCAAACCATTCTTCTCCAAAATCGATAAACTATAACGTTACTTATCTGCAAACATACAGTAGATGTAACGCACATTTGGGGGTCGTCCACAACTACAGCATTTATATCATTAGAAAGAGCATAACAATTACTATACAGAACATCCTACCGCCCCCTAAATTAATACTCTAACATTTCAATACTTTTCCAAATTGCGTGTATGTATGCAAAACGGTTATAACACAATAGGAACGATCCCTCTGTGAGCTCAGTTGCTACGTAGTATTGATCTGTAGCTGTTAATATAGTATTAGTATTGGCAATAGATGACGTAATCAACTGCTTTATTTCCATTTGTCACATTCGAAACATATTGAAAGAAAACATTTCGATGGTTATTATTACAGTTCAAACAACGTTACAAGTTGGCCGTCGGCAATTTATTCCGTATTCGATCAATAATATACAACGCAAATTAACATCATTATAGCGCTACACATGATACTTTATTATTACACGCAAACAACCGTTTGTTGTGAAAATAATGCCACTATCAAGATATGACGTCATATTGACGCACTTATATTTCGATATACATCTGCTATATTTCCCACATTTGAGTACGTTTCAATCGGTTTATCAAATTATAGGGACGTACTCCGTGTTGAATAACACTGTGTTGAATGGCGTATCTGCAAATCGATGACAAGTCCCATAATTGCTAAGCTTTTTAATAAGACAAAATTGTGTCGGTAAGGTTCCTGGTCACTTCACCTGATCACTACACAACCAGTCCCGACTGATTTTTGTAAATTTCTTCCTGGTCCATTTAAACGTTATAGCTAATTATGGTGTATGGAGTTTCGATGGCACTGCGATAGTTTGATGCATCTGGCGCCACTGAATTTATGCACTCACTGATAACAAAGAAATCCCGCACGAACGATTTTGCGAAAATCAGATATATAATAAAAACTAATACGGGGAGATCGAGGCAGAGCGAACAACCCGGGCAAAGTGAACATTTAAGTCGTTGCTTAGATCACAAACACAAGCCAATTTTTATTGGGCGAAAACATTAGATTATAGCATTACAGTATCGTTGAAATAATTCCACGCCAAATAATAATAATAATCATCATTCGATAGATTGGCACTCTAAAAGTGGTTACATTTAAATGGTTTAAACCCAAATATATATAGTATAGACAACATATGCAGCCTATATTCAACTGTACTCAAAGTCAGCTGCACGACAACAATTTCAATCATGCAATCAGTGAAATTTAACATGGGTTTAAGGCTAAATGTCGGTTTTATGGTTGGCCTTTGGCAGTGACCAGTTGTAGCCCCAAAGGCAATTATGTCGTGAATTTAAATACATACTTTCCTAATAACTGCAGATTTTATTTTAAATATAAACACGTTACATAATGGCGCATGAAAAAAAATGGATTTACGTTTGGCTAAGTCATTGGAGGAAGAAGCAGTGAACACAATCAGACAGATTTCTAATTTCATCAAAATATATTACACACTATAGGATCGTAAACCCACTGGTTAGCTCTCCAGACTACCAACATCACACCCCTATCAATCCGCTGATAGTGTCCAGCGTTTGACGGGGTTCTTGTTTAGCAGTGGCGGTGACCAGTGGCGTCGCGCGGCGGGACATGGCGAATAACGTCGGACTTGATGTAACAGTTGAGATTGTTGACATAAAATACATGTCAATTAGGAATGTCAGTTGGTGTTAAAGCCACAGTCACATCAGACATATCACGAACATACAATAACAATTAAATAAAATTAAAATAATGAAGTCTAAAATTGTCTAAAAATATATATTAGAATTGATAGGTTAAAATTATTACACAGCAGAAGTACAAAACACGTCTGGCAAAATTAACATTCCATTGTCTTCATCTGTCACTAAAGTCGATATGTAATAGCCGATAAGGCCGCCTCGACACGGGGAAAGAAGCTGTCTCGGAAGTTATTTGTCTTTTCACGGATATTTCTTAATCGCCTGCCTGAATGGAGTTTTTCGAAAAGAAGGCGGGTTGTGTTGGATCCGTGATATTGTCAGCTCTCTTCGTGGTTCTTTCACTCTCATTCTCTCTCTGTCTCTGTCTCTGTTTCTGTCTCTTTCTCTCTCTCTCTCTCTCTCTCTCTCTCTCTCTCTCTCTCTCTCTCTCTCTCTCTCTCTCTCTCTATATATATATATATATATATATATATATATCTCTCTCTCTCTCTGATCTCTACGTGATCTGGGAGAGTACATAATACTGCGTGCGCGCGTGTGCGTGTGTACGTGCGTGTGACTGTGTGCCTGTCCGTGTTCATGTATGTGTGTGTGTGTGTGCGTGTTTGTTAGTGTGTGTGTTTGTGTGTGCGCGCGCGCGCGCGTGTGTGTGCGTGTGGTATGGTGCGTGTGCGTGTGCGTGTTCTAAATAAAGTAAAGGTAAGTTCTAGGCTATAGGCGGAGTTAGATCGTAGAAATTGGTGGTGCAGAAAAGTTCATAAACAAGTGTAATTACTGATTGATAAGTATTATTCTTGCCTTAATATCATTCATAAAGTTGCAATAAACATATATTGAGTAGCAGTTGTGCTTAAAGTTAGTTAGTTAAAGTATTTTAGAACACCTTAGTATAGTGAGTGATAATAGGGTAACTCACTTAGGCGGCTTAGCCTTCGATAAGTTGTAAACAAGATTTAACAAACCTGATTATGTGGTAGGATATATAGGAGATAAAATAACAACCATCAAACTACTTAGATCAGATAATATCTGTGTAAGCCAATACTTGCTAGATATTTTGATTAGGTAGCACTGTTGTTAAAATTAAGCAAGGGCGATAGTCGGGCGGCGTAACCTAAATAAATAAAGCAGCCTAACATAACGTAATTGATTGTATTTTAGTTAGGTCACTACCGGTAATGTTAGCTTTCGTGTTAGGATAAATAGTCGGCTGTGTAATTGAAATTTGTAACCTAAAGTGTGCTGTAGTACACAGGAAACAGTCTTTATAAAGACAAAGTTAGTTAAGTTATTAAATAAATTCTGATCGGGATATGGCGCCTTGCAAGCGGCAAGTCCAGACAAAGCGACACTTGGTGTGCGATCACTGCCACAGCTGGGTAGGTTTTGCATTGTCCGGGTGTGAAAAGTCATGGGCAGAAACCATGGAGGAAGGATTCACCTTTCAGTGCTTTGGGTGTTGGAAGGTGGAGTTTCTGCAGAAGGAGATAGTTAGGTTGACAGATATTATGAAGGGAATGGAGATGGGAATTAGCAAGGAGGCAGGTCGAATGGAGAGAGAATGAAAAAATACAAAACGCTATAAGGGAAGTAAGCAAACGGGACTGTATTATTATGGGTGATTTTAACCATGGGCATATACAATGGAAATATGTACAGAGTATGGGGAGAGAGGACCACAAGTTTTTAGTTTTAGTTCAAGATACATTCCTTTCTCAACATGTGCTAGAACCAACCAGGGGTGAGAATGTGTTAGACATAGTTTTGTCTTCACATAATGAATTAGTTGACAATGTCAAGATATGTGAGCCACTGGGAGTAGCGTTCACAACCAGATACATTTTACCATCAAAATAAAATCAGAAAGGTATGGTAAAAAGCAGTATAGGAGAAATTTCCACAAAGGAAGGTATAGGGACATGAGGAAATATTTAGCAAAGATAGACTGGAATAAGACACTGAAAAATAAGACGGCAACAGAATGCTGGAATATATTAAAGAGTGAAATTAAGTGCATAGTCGATAAATTTGTACCCTTCAAAAAACAAGGATAACGGTCCAAAAAGAAACACTTATCGAAAGAAGCCATTATAAAAATTAAGTATAAACAAATGATGTGGAAGTCATATAGATGTACTGGAAATGATGAAGACTACAACAGTTATAAAGAAGCACTTAACCAAGCTACAGCTTAAATTAGGAAGTCTAAGAGAAGCTATGAACAACAATTAGCTAGTAATATAAAACATGACAGCAAGAGTTTTTATGCGTATGTTCGAAGCAAACAGAAAGTTCGAAATAAGGTCGGTCCTCTAGAAGATACTGCTGGAAATATAATATCAGAGGGATTCTTAATGGCAGAAGACCTGAATGAGTACTTTAGTTCAGTGTTTACCAGGGAAGATATTAGTTCACTGCCAATACCAGAGGCTAAGTTCAAGGAGGCAGATTCAGACTATTTAGGACAATTAATTGTAACCCCGGAAATGGTAGCTAAGAAAATAAAGGCTATGAAGGATAATAAATCACCTTGAGTGGATGGTATTCCACCCAAACTACTATTGGAAATTTTAGAACAAATTAGCATACCGCTTGCAACAGTTTTCAACTTGTCATTAGAAGAGGGAATGGTTCCTTTAGAATGGAAAGAAGCAAACATTATACCGTTATTCAAAAAAGGTTCGAGAAACAAGTCAGATAACTATAGACCAGTGTGTTAACATCAGTGATTTGTAAATTATTAGAAAGACTAATTAAAGATCACATGGTTGATTTTCTTGTTAAACAAAACTTGATAAACCCATCTCAACATGGTTTTTTTAAAGCGAGGTCATGCTTAACAAATACGTTATGTTTTTGGAAGACATCACTAAGTGGGTAGATGAGGGATCACCCGTAGATATCGTCTAGTTAGATTTTCAAAAAGCTTTCGACAAAGTACCACATCAAAGATTACTGCTTAAACTAAAGGCCCATGGCATAGGAAATATATAATAAACTGGATAGAACAATGGCTAATTGACAGAAGACAACGTGTAGTAGTTGATGGGGTGGCTTCAAACTGGAAATCGGTATTGAGTGGGGTACCACAGGGATCAGTATTAGGACCTATATTATTCTTAATATATAGCATCGATTTGGATGATGAAATAACAAGCAAGATGTTGAAATTTGAGGATGATACAAAAGTGTTTAGAAGGATTAAAAGTGATGGAGATAGACAGCATTTACAAGATGATCTTGACAGGTTGATCATATGGTCTGAAAAGTGGCAAATGCTGTTCAATTTTGGGAAATGTAAATGCCTCCACACAGGAAATGGGAACGAAGAGGTAGAATATACAATGGGGGGGTACTGTACTAAGTACTACTGTAAAAGAAAAGGACTTAGGGTTAACCATTAGTGCTGATATGAAGGTTTCAGAGCAGTGCGGAATTGCAGCTTCAAAGGGAAATCAAATCTTTGGATTAATTAGGCGAAACATAACGTATAAGGAAAAAGAGCTATTAATACCGCTGTACAAAACAATAGTTAGGCCTTATTTATAATATTGTATTCAAGCGTGGAGGCCATATCGCAGGAAGGACATAGATATACTAGAAAGAGTGCAGAGAAGAGCAATTAAAATGATACCAAATCTGAGGGATCTTAGTTACGAAATACGCCTACAAAAATGCGGTTTAACAACACTAGAGACCAGTAGATTGAGAGGAGATCAGATAGAAGTGTTTAAAATATTGAAGGGTTATGAAAATATTGATAGAAATATGTTTTTCTCAGTTAAGAAAGATAGAAGGACTAGAGGACATGAACTTGCATTAGCAAAGGAGCAGAGTAGATTGGATATAAGAAAATTTTCATTTTCACAAAGGACTATAAATGAATGGATCACCCTACCTGCTGATTGTGTGGGTGCTAGTAGCATGAATATGTTTAAAAATAAAATCGACACATACCTCAGACGGGCGGGTTGCACCTAGATAAAAGGGTCGGACTCTCGATAAGCCAAAAGGGCTTCCTTGTCCACCTGCCACCTAGACTTAATTATCTGGGTGGCAATCTTGTTCAATCTTGTTAAATCTTGTTGAAGTTCTGATATAGCGCAGAATCCAGTCCTTAGGACTGTTCAAAGCGTGTTCGTGTGTGTGTTCAAGATGATAGTATTGGAAACCACGTCAGACATTTAGACGTGCATACATATTTGGGGACACGAGGTGCTGCAAAACGAAGTGAAGGGTCAATGCAACAGGGTATTCAGTGGACCAGTTTTCCCTGTACCCGAATTGGAATGGATCCATGTTGGAATTTGTGACTGATTTCAAGTACTTGAGAATCAAGCGCTCCAGCACCTTCATTACTACTGACGGCAGGGCCACGGGGCGGTAGTCAATCAGAGCTGTCACCTTGGATGACAGGCGCAATTGAGTCCATTAGTGGTACATCATCGCCCTTATTTGGAGTCCGGTCGTCAAGTTGATCCGCCGTCTTGGCTATGCACAATCGAATGCTGTGTATCGTTTGCCATGGAACCAACATTATGCAGCAGTATTTTGAAAGATAGTGACATATCTAAAACCTGACAGTAATACACAAGTGGTTAAGGTGACCGGGAAAAGATGTGCCGCTGAAAAATTAGTGGACTGGTTCTCTTGTTTCATTGCAAAAGACTTTGACGCGTCTTCTTGCAGTTGTTGTATATAGCCCGCGAAAGATCGTTGCTAGAGTACGCGGCCGGATGTCACGTATTCGCTAACGGACTCAATTTATGTCACCTATCAAGCAAATGATACTACACAGGTGATATATTTGTTTATTAACCCGGAATACGACTGTACGATGTAGCGCGTAACAAAATAAATAACTTAACGCATGTTTATTTACCATCAAAGTTGTAAACTTCCTGTTTGTAATGTGACGATCTAGTCTTCGAGGACCTAGTGAACGGGCATTATACTGATACAGCTCTGTAAACCTACAATGTATACGTTTTCGCCATTACTCTGTCATAACATTGATATTGTGTGTGCGTACGTGCGTGTGTGTACGTGCGCCCACGTGTGTGGTGTGTTTGTAGCGTGAGTAATATGTATGTGGCGTAGGCCCCCGTGTAAAAAGGTCATGCACTGAGATCAAAGGAACATCAAAGGGTTTTTGAACCGCCTCATTTTTTCCTAAAAGTTGAATCATTACTAATAAAAAAGGAACATCAAAGGGAATCCATTTTTCCCTAAAAGTTCAATAATTACTAATAAAAATCCTCTAATCTTAATTACCTTTGATTGACAGGATCACCCACAGCGGCAGGTACGCTCATCTAACGCGGCAATTGAATACCCAGCTGCCCTCTAGCGGATATGTGTAATGTTTGTGTGCTCTCCGCCCTCTAGTGGTATTGTTACGTTAGAATGCTATTTCTGCCAGTTGTACTTACGTGGATTGAAGATATCGGTAAAGCCAGTGCATAACCACTAAATAATGCGTATAACCACTGTACCAGTACATAGCCACTAAATAACGCGTATAACCACTGTATAAAAGCCCTACGGTTATAGCCGTTAACTAACCATAGGCCTGCGTTGATGAAATATGATACCGGTGCAGTTTCAAAGTATGTGTTAGTTAAACGGCTGCTACCGCGCCGGTGGTAATCAACTGCGGCCGCATTCCTGGCTTGCCGTGAGTAGTGTCGCATAGAGGCTGGTTTCAAGTAGGCTGTATTTACAGCGTAGAGCGGCGTTTGTGCACTATAGCATTTCATAAACAAGGCTGTTTTATCGCCGCCTAGTTGGCGCTGCGTAGAGCGCTGATACAGTGGATACACGCATAGGGAAAAGCAAACGAACAGTTATGTAAGTGATTTTATTTAACAGTTTAATTAATCCCAGTTTGCGGAAGAAAATGTTCGTATATATAGTGATTTTGTTTACTACACAGTTTAATTACTCCCAGTTTTCGAAAAGGTCATTATCTGGTAAAGGCGGATGTCCGTAAATAATTGGGTGAATATCGGGTGGTGGAAGTCCAAATCCAGTTCGTGGCGGGCCGTTAGGTCGAATCGGCGTAGACCATAGTTCTTCGTCTGAAGCTGACCGCTCCCACCAAAGCTTGTCGCTCCTTGGCGCTCGTGGTACGCCGTGCACGATGCCGGTAGCCCGCTTGGTCTGCCGTGCTTGTAATGGCGGTGGCGTGACGGGACGGGTCGTGCAGGTCGTGGAAGAGGGCTTAGGAACCGTCTCTCTAGTTCGAAGTATATAGCCTCGGCCCCAGGATGATGGTGGGGGTTTATTAGGCGAACGGTGAATATAAAAAACAATATTAAATAAATGAAAATGTTCGTGTATATGTATATATATATATATATTTATAGTTGAGTGAATGTTGTTTGTTTGCTTAAAAGGTCGTGACGTAACTGGTGAGCCCGTGACGTTCTTGGTGGTGATTCTTTTGTGTGGCGCTGAAATTTCCGCGCGCCGCCATACTCGCCTGTAAATGGAATGCTGTTTACGACGGCAAACACTGTTGGCGCTTCGACGGGCGCGTGATGAGCGTCACGTAGACAGCGTTACGTAAGCCGTTACCGACCGTTTTGCGTAATGTTTCAAAATCGTTTAATGAAAGTCTAAATGTATGAATGTAAGCGTTTTATAAGACGAACCGGGACTCAGGAATCGTGTGGTGTTGTTGTATTATTAAATTTCTCTCTAAAGAAGCGAATTACGGTGAATGCACTTCACTAGACTTGTATAAAGGGGTAGGCTGAAAATACGTATGTATTCACTCGTTGTCGTTGTATTGTTTCGAGTTCTTCAGATCACTATGGCTGAAGAGGGCGGCCCAAGGAAGAAAACGAGGAAGCAGACGTTTACACCGAACCTCATCGCGCGCGCCGTCCATGCTGCACAGGGAGCGGCCCCATCGTCCGACACGGCGCGCGCCATTCCGGCTGCACAGGGATCCGCCCCATCGACCGGCACGGCGCGCGCCATTCCGGCTGCACAGGGAGCGGCCCCATCGACCGGCACGGCGCGCGCCATTCCTGCTGACTAG
This sequence comes from Paraescarpia echinospica, assembly GCA_020002185.1. Lineage (NCBI taxonomy): Eukaryota > Metazoa > Annelida > Polychaeta > Sabellida > Siboglinidae > Paraescarpia > Paraescarpia echinospica. The sequence goes on along the minus strand of CM034534.1, from coordinate 46,793,007 downwards.
GGAGCGGGACCATCGGCCGGCACGGCACCGATACCGGCTGCGGGGCGCAAGCAGGGAGCGACAGAGCCGAAGCCCGGGGCGACGCCAGGCTCGTCTTTGGGGCGCGGGCCGGTACTCGAGGGAGCGTCTGAGGCGAGGAGCTCGCTGCCTGACAGGGGCGCGGTGGTATTTCTGCCCTCGACGGTGAGTGTGAGGGCGTTGAGCTAAGCTGGAGACGGCGTCTATAAAATCGCAACGCCCGTTACAATTGAGGCAATTTCTTGACGCTATAAATGAACGTATGAGGGGTGCGCACGATGCCGTCGCAAGGTACACCCGACCAGAGACGGTTCTATGATGTGTCTTTCGCACGGCATACAGGCCGTCCCAAAACATTATTTTTCGATGCGCCTAATAATAAAGGATGGGCTGGGAGACGAGGATGAAATGTGGGTAAGTGTATTCGACAACGGCATGTCCGCACTCTTCACGTATCAGGCCGACTACCTGGCCACGCTGGAACAGGAGGAATTGCGTTACAATGTGCTGGCGCTCGTCGGCACGGTCATAGTGGTCAATGTGCGTAAGATCTCGAGGGGGGAATGCCGTCGTACTCCGTGCGTACCCTGAAAAAGATCGTCGACGACGACGGGTAAGCGCATTTGACTAATAAACGCCTTTCTTTATGCTGTAGGATGTGCATCGTGTAGTGGACGCAATAAAATTGATTACAGAAGCGCGCCATGCGAGCCTCGACCTCGCTGGCGCCTTCATAGAGGCCCTGCTGGACACTGCGACCGAGCATCGTGCTTTGAAGCGCGCCCGGCAGAAAGACGAACAAATTGCGTATTCGAGTGCTGCTGCTAATAATAAATCATTTATGCTGTAGGACAAACCGGAGGCTCGCGATCGCGCACTCGACACTGTATTAAAGACTGTGTTGGCGATGTCGGACGAGGCCGCGCGCGCATACGCCGAAACATTCCCGGAAGAAGCTGCGAAGCGTACGACCGACCCCCAAGACGAGGCACCTCCAACGTATGCGAGCTTATATCCCGTGGTGTCTGTATCGTCCCCCTCGTCGCCGGAGATGCCGACGCCGTAACTGAACACGCAACCGTCGGTCGCCATACAGCCGAGTTCGGTATCGTCCCTCTCGTCCATCTCGTTACAGGAGAAGTACCAGATGGGCGCATTCGCCGAATGGATCGGCGAAGGGATACTGGAGCTTGCGCGCCAGAGCTGCGGTGAGTGTGAGCCGAATGAAGGGTGCCCGTACGTGCTCATGCACGGCTTCCGTGCGGGGAGGCCGAACCGGTTCTATCCGCGCGTGTACGACGAAGTGGGCGATATAGTCACGCGCTACTTTCAACCCGTCCTGGTGACTTATCTTAGTCGATCTTTGATACCGCGCTTCTCGAGGTTCGTCATGCTTATGCACGCCCAACTGAAGACGACAGAGCCGGATCTAGCTGCTGAGATCGCAATCGTGCAGTTCGTTTCCGACTGGCTATTTGCCACTGATTGGAGACACACCATCGATAACGCCATGCTGGAGGCGGCCATTCATTCGTACGTGCTGAAAAGGTGCGGCATTGCTGATTTGTGAGACATAAGACGCGGTTATAATTGAACGCTAGCCTGGAACCGCTGAACATTAATTAGGGAGCGTTAAACAACGCCTGCTTAAACAAACACTATGAACGGTTGAACGCTGCTTGTTGTAGCCGCTGAACATTAATTAGAGAGCGTGAAAAACGCCTGCTTAAACGAACACTATGAACGGCTGAAATATATCGGTCGGTATACTGTTTAAAAGTCGGTTGTGTCGCTTAATAAAACGTATTCTTTCTGTCGCTTAACGTTGAATTGTGCCCTCCTATAATTGAACAAGGGAGCGTGACAAAAACGCCTGCTTAAACGAACACTATGAACGCTGCTTGCAGCCGCTGAAAATTAATTACAGAGCGTGAAAACCGAACACTATGAACGGCTGTGCTATACTGTTTAAAAGTGTCGCTTAATAAAACGTTGAAAACGTATTCTTTTGTTTTGTCGCTTAAAACGTTGAATTTTGCCCGCCTACACGATCGTTGAATTCTTTCTCCCGCCCGTATATATTTCTGTTCCCACATACAAGCCCTTTGAAACCGAACCGTCTAGGCCAAAAGATCACCACTCCTCCCCCAATCAGAACGTCCCGCATACATCGCGGCAGCCGCGTAACTATATCAACCTACCACCACCACCGACGCCGTTCTTTATAAGAGGCGACGAGACACGTCCGTAGTTAGTATATCGTTTGCGCTGGGGTGACTCAAATAAGCAAAATGCCGGTCTGCTCCGTATGCGGTCGTTATTTCGCCATACAGTATAACTTCTTGAAACATACGAGGGTTTCGCAAACGTGCGGAAATGAAAAGGCGATCGAAGATGATCGCGCGTGCCCGAAATGCGGCCGGTCTTACTCTCAGCGCCATAATATGCTGAGACATTTGAAGACCTGCGGAGTGCCGCCGGTGCCACCTAGCGATCATGACGAAGACGACGAAGACGCGCCGCCAGCGTCGCCACGTGACGAAGACGCGCCTCCAGCGGCGCCACCTAGCGATCATGACGAAGACGACGAACTATCGGCCGGTCTACGGCGCGTTATGGAGGACCACTGGTCTACCATACGGACGTCGGTGTCGCCCGGTCGCATACAGTCCCGTTATAATTACCAATTGACCGACTGTTTGGACACTAGGGAACTCGAACCCCGACTAAGACGAATGTTCGAGGCGCAAACGTGCGCATTTAAGAAAATGTCAGCTATGCGTTTATTCTGCGCCACAAGGAGTCGGGTCGCTTCCGCTATTTTCATTCGTCCTGTAATTGCTGCGGTCGCCTCCTGGAAGTCCCCGCCCTTGTTACCGACGCCCGCTCGTTCGAGTGCTTCCTCGACGCCGTCCGTATGCGCGACGTTCTTCAATACGTGATAGCACAGCGCCCCGACTCGGGATGGGTCGCCGAATTGGTGACGAACGCGAACTACTTTCTGAACGCTATCATACACCACCCTAACCGTTGCGTCGACGCGCAACTCCCCGCCTACCTGCGCGCCAACAGGGCCGTCGTCACGATAGTGAAAGATCGACGAGGCGCCCCCTACGCGGATAATCTATGCCTATTCCGTTGTCTGGTCCTTCATAAACGTCGACTAGACACGGGCAGCGATGCCGACATCGCCCGTTTGACGGCCCCCGCCAAACGTCTATACGACGACTACTGTAGAGCCACCGGCACGACTCCGTTCGCCGGCGTCCCCCTGAACGCTCTCGACCGGGTAGAGGCGGACTTCGGTGTCAACGTAACCGTCTTTCGACTGACGGAGGCCAACAATACGACGACCGACGGACCAATTCGGCGGTCGTCGTATTCTGCGCGCACCCCACGACCCTGAACGTCAACGTATACGACGCCAACTCCCTGTGGCGGACCTCCTACGAATTACGACGTCACGAAGCGACGTGCGATGGCGGCGTTCGCCATGTCTTCCCCGGCGGCGTCTACCACACGACTCCGTCCGTGTTTCAGCAGCTAGAGGACCAGGGCGTCTACGTGGACGAAGACCTGCGCTACTATCCGTAAAGGGCGACATTCGACTTCGAATGTTAATTCGTTGATCGTGACCTGCCGCCGGACACCGACAAATGCCGGTGGCTAGACCGCCACGAACTACTCAGCGTGAGCATCGCATCGAACGTCCCCGGCCATGAGACGGCGCTGTGTTTCGTCACGACCGGCGATGCGGCCGATCTCGCCTGATCGACGCTTTGGAGGCCGTGAGCAAAGCGGCGTGCGCGGCTCCGCGGCCGTTGTACGACTCGGCCTTCAAAGCCCTCGACTCGCTCGATGCCGACTGGCGGCGCGCCGCCCCCTAGAAATAGGCGGACAACTCGTCACCGTACACCACACACGCCGAGCGCCTGTGGACCTATCTGCGTCAGCTTCCCGTCCTCGGTTTTAATTCGGGCAAGTACGACTTGAACGTCGTCAAGAAGTACTTGACCCCACTCCACTCGTCAGCACAAGTCGTCGGCGTTCACCGTCAAACGCCAGAACAATTACATGTGTGTGACGACGTCGACGCTCAAATTTTCAGACATCACCAACTACAAGGCCCCCGGAGTCAGCTACGAGCGGTTTCTGTAGGCGTACGGCTGCGAGGCGACGAAGGGCTACTTATCCTACGAATATATCGACGCGTTGCGGAAATTGGACGACACCGAACTGCCGCCGCGAGAGGCGTTCTACAGCCACCTGAAACGGGAAGGAATTTCCGCCGCGGCGTACGAGGTTTGCGTGACGGCCTGGCGCGACGAACGGATGACGACAATGCGCGACTTCCTCGTGTGGTACAATAACAGAGACGTGGTGCCGTTTCTCGAGCCCGTGATCAAACAGTTCACGTTCTACCGCCAGCGTCGCATCGACATGTTCAAGGACGCCATCAGCGTACCGGGCCTAACTCTCCTCTACCTCTTCAACGATCTGCCGGCGTCGACCAACTTCATCCTCTTCAACGAGCCGAATAAGGACCTCCACCGCTTCCAACAATCGCAGATCGTCGGCGGCCCCTCGAACATCTTCGCGCGTCATCACGAGGCCGGCGTGACCGTTCTTCGTCGCGACGAGGCGCGGTCTTGTCGCTTGATCGTCGGCTTCTACGCAAAAGGCCTCTACCTATGGGCGATGACGCAACATATGCCGACGGGGTGGTATACGCGCTGCCGCGAAGAGAACGCCTTTCGACCGAAACGCGTGCAATACTACGGCCGAATGGCCGTGCAGTGGCTGACGTGGGAGGCGGAACGGACGGGGGTGCGCATACGACACCAGCTTAACGGGCGCGAGAAACGCATCGGAAAGTACCGGGTCGACGGTTGGTGTTGTGAGTCGCGAACGGCGTACCAGTTCCACGGCTGCTACTTCCACGGCTGCCCGTCCACGGGGAGGCCGACGAACGACGTGGACGGTAAGCCGATGACCGAACTGTACGCCGCGACGAACGCCGTTACGGACTACCTGCGCCGTTTCGTCACCGTCGTCGAAATGTGGGAATATCGGTGGCGCGAGTTACGGTTCTCGGTGGGACGTCGGCTGTCGCGCCACCATTACGCGCTCGACGATCTTGGAGGCTGTATGCGACGGCGCTCTGTTCGGGCTGATAGAGTGCGATATCGCCGTCACGGACGCGCTGCGCGATACCTTCGCCAAAATGCAACCCGTGTTTAAGAACGTCTACGTCGGTCGCGACGATCTCAGCCTCTTCATGCGACGCTACGCGGAAACGCAAGACCTCCTGACCCGACCTCAGCGAACGCTCGTGGGTAGTTTTTTTGGCGCTAAGATCCTACTCGCGACGCCTCTACAACGGTGGTATCTGGCGCACGGTCTCGTCGTCGACCGTTTCTACCAGGTGGTCGAGTACGTGCTGATCGCGTGCTTTCGCCGCTTCGGCGAGGGCGACGCCGACCCCGACAAAGCCATCATCGCAGACACCTTTAAGCTTCTCGGCAACTCTTCCTACGGGAAAAGTAGCACGAGCGTCGATCTCCACCGGGAAATAAAATACAGCTCGTCAACAACCGGCGCTTCGAGCCCGACGGACTCTACGAGGTGGCGCTGAACAAGCGCACCGTCCGCTATGCGCTGCCTATCCAGATCGGCTACTTCGTCTACTAGTAGGCACATTCTGGGTGCTTGACACATAGCGGCTGCTTTCACAAGGTAGCGATGGCGCTTCACGCCTACTCAGTCAGGAGCCGCCACGATGAAAGCAGTAGATTACAAGGCCATGTCGGCTATCTTTATAACTGGGCTCTAATTGACTGCGTCCAGTAATTTCGTTCACCGTGGAACTATTAATAAGACTAACCAGCTGAAATAATAGTTTATCCGTAAGTAGTCCATGCTTCGCAAGGGTGTTTATGGGCGACTCCATTATGAGAAAGACGGACAAGACACTGAGCGTCGTTGTTTGTTTACCGGGGGCTAGGATTGACCATGTAACTGACAGGGTAGAGAAGGTATTGAGACATGGCAAGAGGGGGTCTATACTGGTACATGTAGGAACAAATAATGCAGACCGGGAGGGGACAACTGAGATAGTACAGAAGTATAGACAGTTAGTGAGGAAGCTAAAGAAGACGAAAGTTGATCAGGTTATTCTGTCAGGAATTTTGCCAGTAATGGGAGGAAGAGGGGCAACGTATAGAAACTGCAAGAGGATGGCGATCAACGCACTAGTTGAGCAGATGTGTGAAGAAGAGGGGGTGGGATTCACATATTTATGGGGATACTCTTTGTTGGGAGGGAAGATATGTACATGAGAGATGGCCTCCATCTTAATGGACAGGGGGCAGCAGTTTTCTCAGAGAACCTGCTGCGATCTGTTGACAGTGGGACTGGTTGCATCTATTTAAACTAGATTCGCAGGGGGGACTCACAGATAAGCCTGAAAATGGAGGCATAGATAATGACAGCACAAATTAATCAGCAAATAACAGTCTGGAAAACTCTTATGAAGCTGGATATAAATGTGTTTGTTTAAATGCAAGGAGTATAGTAAACAAAAGAAATTAACTAAACATTATGGTAGAAGATATTGACCTTCATATAATAGGTATAACCGAATCCTGGACCACCACCGATATATCAGATGCTGAATTGGGACTGACAGGATATGTAATGTTTAGAAAAAGATAGAATAGGAAGAAAGGGAGGTGGAGTTATTTTATATATTAAATAATCTATTCAGGCTTATGAAATAAAATTAGAAAAAGAAGCAGATTGCGAAGAAGCTGTTTGGTGTAACATAGTTACAGGAAACTCAACGTTAACAGTTGGGTTAGTTTATCGAAGTCCAAACATAAGCATAGAAGATAATGAAAAAATACAACACGCTATAAGGGAAGTAAGTAAACGGGACTGTATTATTATGGGGGATTTTAACCACGGGCATATACAAAGGAAATATCTACAGAGTATGGGGAGTGAGGACCACAAATTTTTAGTTTTAGTTCAAGAAACATTCCTTTCTCAACATGTGCTAGAACCAACCAGGGGTGAGAATGTGTTATACATAGTTTTGTCCTCACAGAATGAATTAGTTGACGATGTCAAGATATGTGAGCCACTGGGGAGTAGCGATCACAACCAGATACACTTTACCATCAAAGTAAAATTAGAAAGGAATAGTAAAAAGCAGTATAGGAGAAATTTCCACAAAGGAAGGTATAACGACATGAGGAAATATTTAGCAAAGATAGACTGGAATGACACACTGAAAAATAAGACGGCAACAGAATGCTGGAATATATTAAAGAGTGAAATTAAGTGCATAGTCGATAAATGTGTACCCTTCAAAAAACAAAGAAAACGGTCCAAAAAGAAACACTTATCGAAAGAAGCCATTAAAAAAATTAAGTATAAACAAAAGATGTGGAAGTCATATAGATGTACTGAAAATAATGAAGACTACAACAGTTATAAAAAAGCACTTAACCAAGCTACAGCTGAAATAAAAAATTCAAAGAGAAGATATGGACAACAATTAGCTAGTAATATAAAACATGACAGCAAGAGTTGTTATGCGTATGTTCGAAGAAACAGAAAGTTCCAGATAAGGTCGGTCCTCTAGAAGATAGTGCTGGAAATATAATATCAGAGGGATTCTTAATGGCAGAAGACCTGAATGAGAACTTTAGTTCAGTGTTTACCAGGGAAGATATTAGTTCACTGCCAGTACCAGAGGCTAAGTTCAAGGGGGCAGATTCAGACTAGTTAGGACAATTAATTGTAACCCCGGAAATGGTAGCTAAGAAAATAAGGACTATGAAGGATAATAAATCACCTGGAGTGGATGGTATTCCACCCAAACTACTATTGGAAATTGTAGAACAAATTAGCATACCGCTTGCAACAGTTTTCAACTTGTCATTAGAAGAGGGAGTGGTTCCTTTAGAATGGAAAGAAGCAAACATTATACCGTTATTCAAAAAATGTTCGAGAAACAAGTCAGAGAACTATAGACCAGTGAGTTTAACATCAGTGATTTGTACATTATTAGAAAGATTAATTAAAGATCACATGGTGGATTTTCTTGTTAAACAAAACTTGATCAACCCATATCAACATGGTCTTTTTAAAGCGAGGTCATGCTTAACAAATATGTTATGTTTTTTGGAAGTCATCACTAAGTGGGTAGATGAGGGATCACCCGTAGATATCGTCTAGTTAGATTTTCAAAAAGCTTTCGACAAAGTACCACATCAAAGATTACTGCTTAAACTAAAGGCCCATGGCATAGGAAATATATAATAAACTGGATAGAACAATGGCTAATTGACAGAAGACAACGTGTAGTAGTTGATGGGGTGGCTTCAAACTGGAAATCGGTATTGAGTGGGGTACCACAGGGATCAGTATTAGGACCTATATTATTCTTAATATATAGCATCGATTTGGATGATGAAATAACAAGCAAGATGTTGAAATTTGAGGATGATACAAAAGTGTTTAGAAGGATTAAAAGTGATGGAGATAGACAGCATTTACAAGATGATCTTGACAGGTTGATCATATGGTCTGAAAAGTGGCAAATGCTGTTCAATTTTGGGAAATGTAAATGCCTCCACACAGGAAATGGGAACGAAGAGGTAGAATATACAATGGGGGGGGTACTGTACTAAGTACTACTGAAAAAGAAAAGGACTTAGGGTTAACCATTAGTGCTGATATGAAGGTTTCAGTGAAGTGCGGAATTGCAGCTTCAAAGGGAAATCAAATCCTTGGATTAATTAGGCGAAACATAACGTATAAGGAAAAAGAGCTAATAATACCGCTGTACAAAACAATAGTTAGGCCTCATTTAGAATATTGTATTCAAGCGTGGAGGCCGTATCGCAGGAAGAACTAGATATGCTAGAAAGAGTGCAGAGGAGAGCAACTAAAATGATACCAAAACTGAGGGATCTTAGTTACGAAATACGCCTAAAAAATGCGGTTTAACAACACTAGAGACCAGGAGGTTGAGAGGAGATCAGATAGAAGTGTTTAAAATGTTGAAGGGTTATGAAAATATTGATAGAAATATTTTGTTCTCAGTTAAGAAAGATACAAGGACTAGAGGACATGAACTTACATTAGCAAAGGAGCAGTGTAGATTATATATAAGAAAGTTCTCATTCTCACAAAGGACTGTAAATGAATGGAACAGATTATCTGCTGATTGCGTTGGTGCTAGTAGCGTGAATATGTTTAAAAACAAAATCGACACATACCTCAGACGGTATGGATACACATAGATAAAAGGGTCGGACTCTCGATAAGTCAAAGGGCTTCCTTGTCAACCTGCCACCTAGAGTTAATTATCTGTGTGGCAATCTTGTTAAACTAAGCTGTCTCCAGTTAGTAACAAGTTACACACTATGGTTACTTTCGCTGTGTTCTGTATTTGAAACATTGTGTGGCGTTGAACATGGCCAATAAGTCTGTGATAATAAAACGAAATCCGCCAAAGATATATTTGTTGCATATCGTTTTTGAAAACACACACACACACGTACTCACGCACACACAAACAAACACACACACACACACACACACACACACACGAACACACGAACACACACGAACACTGACACGCGCGCAGATAGACGCATGCGCGCACATTTCACACAGTAGAATAGCTGGTTGGAACCGTGGAAGACTATATATATATATACACTGTACTGACGTCACACTGGACGCAACATTGAAATATCGCTGTCAGTCGGCTGTGTCTGTAAGACTACGGATGTATAGGTCTTTTTATGGTTTTCGCTCATATACGGTATAGAAACGTATTCTAAACATCATAATTTGAAAGTGTATGTGTAGCGCTGTGGTGCATTGGCTAGAGTTTCGGATTTTCAACCGAGAGAAACCGGGTTCGAATCCTGTGCGGAGGTTTCGAACTATGGGCAAATTCGTTAACTATCCGTTGCTCCAGTTCACTGAGCTGTATGAATGAGTACGTGACTATAGACAGTTGTGGATATTTCTGTATGAATAATCTTCGCGCATTAACTGCAGCGTGGCTAGATGCTTCCCAGAGAAGTCGAGATGGTGTTCGATTGAAAAATCTGCCAGGGAGTTAAGTGTAAAGCGTTTTGAGCACTCTTGATGACTAGACACTGCTTTATATAAAAACGTACATTTACTTTACTTTTCTTTACTTAGTATCCATCCTTTCTTTTCAAGGAACACATCATACGTTATCCCAGGACATGGCTTTTCAGCAAGATTGGTCATAAAGTTGACACGTTTTACATGTCTAAGTTAATCCCAAGAGGTGGCGAAGTGTGACTTCTCAATTCCTAAAGTTGTTTCCCTGGAGTAAAATGTAAACACGCTTTGAGCAGTCCTGAGGACTGGATACTGCGCTATGTGAGAACTTATCTTTACTTTTTTACACAAGCACCACACACACACACACACACACACACACACACACACACACACCGCACCGCACCGCACCGCACCGCACCGCACCGCACCGCACCGCACCGCACCGCACCGCACCGCACCGCACCGCACCGCACCGCACCGCACCGCACCGCACCGCACCGCACCGCACCACACGCTAGTAGTATGTATGTGGCGTAGGCACCCGTGTAAAAAGGTCATGCACTGAGATCAAAGGAACATCAAAGGGTTTTTGAACCGCCTCATTTTTTCTAAAAGTTGAATCATTACTAATAAAAAAGAAACATCAAAGGGAATCCATTTTTTCCTAAAAGTTCAATAATTACTAAAAAAAAGTCCTCTTATCTTAATAACCTTTGATCAACAGGACGACCACCCACTGCGGCCGACGCCAGTTGTTCTAAATACATTGGAGCTGCCCTCTAGCGGCTCCATGAAATAGGACTATGGTTTCCTAGCGAGTGTGTAGGTACTAGCGCGGTATATGTAGTGTGGGCGAGAGGTGGTGTGGACAGTAGCGGAGTGGCAGGGGTATGGAGTCTGCTATACATTTTGGTGGGTCGGCGTCGTTCTTGTCGAATATGTATACGTGTCGAGTCGCGGCATAAGGTCGGGGCTTCAGTTCCGTAGAGCACGCTTATCAATTTAGAAAAGCGATGTTTAACGAAGACGTCAAATGCGCTGAGTACATCAAAGAGTCGTGGTCGGGGTATATTGCAAAAAGACGAAGTTGGAGAATCGAGAAAAAGAGATCGGGAGACGAATGGAACGTCGTTAGGGTCGAGTGCATGAAGAGCCTGCTGATGAGCAAGTTCGGAGGTTAAAAGAAGTTGAAAGACGGCCTATTGGCTACAGGAAAAGCCGAATTAGTGGAGTGGGTGCCGTCGCACGAGGGCTTCTGGAGTATGGGTCCCGGAGGCCGAGTGGGGCAAAATATACTCGGTAAATTGTTACTGGAGGTGCGCGAAGCGTATAGAAGAAACGAATAAAAAATCATCGTTCGTTTCCGCAAGCGACATTCGTGAATATGTACGCGCTGTTGAAGCATCCGTTTACGTGTATAGTGGCCGGCCCCATGGGGTGCGGTAAGACTACTTTCGTCGCTCGCCTAATACAGCACGCCGACACTATGATCGAGAAGCCGCCGGAGATATTCCTTTGGTGCTACGGCCAGTGACAATCCGCCTACGCCTTTATGCCATCCAAAATAGAATTCGTAGAGTTCATGGAGGAAACCTATAGCAGGGCCACGACCTTGTTTACTAAAAAAAGCCATCACTGTAATACGTCCGTCGTACAATTGCTGCAGAATATGTTTCCAAAAGGGAAAGAAAACCGCACAATTAGTCTGAACGCCCAATACATGGTGCTTTTTCAAGAGCCCCCGGGACGCCGGACAAGTAAGTCACCTAGCAAAACAGATGTATACGGGCAAGGTCAACTACATGATCGAGGCCTTCAAAGACGCCACGTCACCAGCGTACGGTTATCTCCTCGTAGACCTGAAACAGGAAACGGAGGAAGACATGCGCCTGCGCACGTGCATTTTTCAAGACGACCGCCTTCAGTATGTCTACGTCAGGAAGTGACTATAAAAAGAGGGAGGCGTCACTGCGCGTGTCATTTTGTTTAATGATGACGGACCGCGTGAAGAGACACATCCTGGGCTTGCAGATGCTGAGTAGATATGAGAGGAACAACGAGCTGCGAAAAGCCGTACTCGCCCACGCGGACTCCGACCTCATATGTAGTCTGTGCGATTGCGCGTACAACATTCTGAAAGGGAACTTGAAACTATCGAAGAAGCAGAAAAGAGTACTGCTAAAATACAGGAACCACTTGCATAAGCTAGCGGACAAAAGAGTACCCATCAGACAGAGGCGGGCCATTCTGCAAACGGGAGCGGGAGGCGTTCTGGCAGCGCTGCTAGCACCGTTAGCGAGCACCGTCTTTCTCCCCCTGCTCAGACAGGTTATCGGGTGAAGATGCAGCACGCGAAGAAGATGGCGTTGGTCGACCCGCGGTTGGTGGAGAGCCTCCTGCCGCTCATCGACCAGCCGCCGAGAACGACCCGATCACGTGCAATGACTAGCCTGGACAGCGACATGAAGAATCTTCTAGACCGGTCGGATTTATCCGGACGCGATCAGGTGGCGTCGTACAATCAACTGCTGTGTCGATACAACGCGCTAGAGGCGGCTCGAGCGGCGCAACCTGTACGCCTGTCGGTGGTGAACAACGAGACGGCGTCGACGACACCGGTTGAGGAGGAGGCGGCACCCTTGAACGCTGTAGAACGCGAGATCGTGGACAGCGTGCCGAAAACTCTGAAGGAAAAGCCAGCCGCCTTATCGCAAAAATGAAAACTGATCCGTTGTGTCGATGGAACGCCCGCGGAGAGTTCGTGTACGACGGTCAAACTCTCGCGGGCAGTACCGTGGTCGATCTCGAGAACGATCTCATGCGAACGTGAAAGAAGATGACGCCACCTGTAGGGAGGAAAGCGTTCGGGGAGCGTATGAGGGGTCTGAACATTCCTTTGGAGTTCGACGGTAACCCCCGGTATCGAGCGTACATGCAGCAGCAGCCGCGGCTAGAAGAGGAGGCGACGACGCCGGGTAAACGCAGTCGTCTCGGAGCGGCGTGGATGCAGCAACACCGGCGGCTAGCTGAAAAAGAAGAGGGTAGAAAACGTAGTCGGCGTAGCAGAGTCTTGGAGGCGGCGTGAGAGACGTATTAAAATGGATCACCGCCGCAATGACCATTCAAAGGTCGGTAACCGTCGGTAACCGTCATCCTCGTCATCGCCGTAGCGGCTGTCGCTCTCTATATGTGTATATTAGTCTTCGTCAATCGCGATCGTTTATTGTAATCATGGTGTCCGGGCGGCCTCGTCATCGCGCAAAACGAAAGCGTCGAACTCAACAACGAGACGACGACGACCGCCTCAAGCACGTCTATTACGATCCGAAACAGGCGGGCAGTTACGGCGGCGTCGACGCGTTGCACAGGGGGGCCGCCGTCGGAGTGCGCAAACCGATCGTCAAGCGGTGGCTAGCGACGCAGGATACGAACACCCTGCACAAACCGGTTAAACGACATTTCAAACGACGCTGCGTTATCGTAGGCGGTCGAAACCAGCAGTGGCAAGCAGATTTGGTCGACGTAGCTACATTGAAAAAAAACAATGACGGTAAAACGTTGCTATTGACGGTTATCGACGTCATCTCGAAGCGGGCGTGGTGCGTTCCGTTGAAGAGTAAATCCGCCCGGCGCTCGTCGCGGCCTTCGAGACCCTTCTGCAGGAGGAACAACCGCCGAACGCGCTGCAGACCAATAAGGGGACGGACTTTCTCAACAGACCCCTAAAGAAACTCTTGAAGGAATACGGCGTCCGCCATTTCGTGACGCATAACGAGGAGACTAAAGCGAGTGTCGTGGAACGATTCAATCGGACGTTGAAGACGAGTATGTGGAGGTATTTTACGAAACATCAGACGCTGCGATACGTAGAGTCGTTGCCGCATCTCGTACGGTCGTACAACAACGCCTACCATCAAAGCATCGGTAGGACACCGGCGAGCGTTAACGACGCAAATCAGGAGAGCGTATGGCAACGGTTGTAAGGCGGCGGCGGTGGCGGCGGCAAACCGAAACTGCGAGAGGGAGATCGCGTACGCATCAGCAATGCGAAGGGTCGGTTCAAAAAAGGGTACATGGCTAACTGGAGCGAAGATCTCTTCACCATCGTAGAAGCGCACCCATCCGATCCGCCGCGTATCGACTGGAGGACGACGCCGGGACGCCGCTAGACGGCGCCTTCTACGAAGCGGAACTGCAACGGGTATTCGTCCCGAAAGACAAACTGTATCGCGTTGAGGCCGTTCTACAGCGCCGTCGTCGTAAGGGGGGTGCGGCGGAGGTGCTAGTGAAATGGAGCGGTTATCCAGCTTCGTTCAACAGCTGGATCGACGCCAAGGCGCTCGTGAACTATAGAGGGTAGGATGTCATAGCGCCTGACGGTATTCATGTTGTGGACGCGACACTGGGGGTGCTCTCGACTACACGAAGTGGCGTGCAACAACGACTATCAAGAAGGGTGCTGCATTAAGAGACCGCAGTGGCGCTACAATGACCGACGAGGAGACAGCCGTCGCCAAAGACTGCTTCAATGTCGACGTAGCCACAACTGCAGACTCCGTCGACGCTGCCGAGTCTACCACCACCTCCGTCCGCGAACCCGTTCCATGGCGTTTCTGCGGGAACGACAGCCCTAAATCCGAGATCATCTTCCTGTGCCAGATCGTCGTCCTGTACACGGTTATCGTCGTGAGTATATACAATCTGACGAGAGGTCAGGGCGACTCCAACCAGTGGAAGGCGCTGTTGAGTAGCTGTCTCGGTTACCTACTCTCGAATCCGTCTATGAGTCTTCGCGATGGCGGCATCGTCTGACTTTTACCTGACCCTACCGAGCAATGCGTCTATGAAGGCGCACCCCGAAAACACGTTGACTCACTTCACCACGATTCTGCCGCAACGCATCGACCTGTCGGGTCAATGGGAATGCGGAATAGTAATGCTACAGTACCCGCATTCGTGGTACAACGTGAGAGCCGCGGACTCGTACTTCCACATGACCTGCAGGACGGCGGAAAGTCACCCGTTTAACTTCGACGGCGCGGCGATTTTCCGACAGGGGGACATTCCTAACGGCTTTTACAACAGCACTTACGAGTTGGTGCATAAAGTCAACGAGGCACTGATAAAACTGAGCACCGATAAATTCAAGGCCCCCCTGGAGTACAACCCCATCACCAACCTGGTGAAGGTATATCTATCGCCGGGTGTCGAATTTCGCCTCCCCCCGAGAGCCGTCTGAAGTTCGTACTAGGTTTAGAATCGAACGTCATCGCGAGCCCACTCTTGAATGACATGACCAGCGAGGTCATCATCAGCAACGACCACATCGCGTATACCTTCGAGTAAGAGGGACGGTATACGGTGGACATTGTAGCGCCACTGCGGTCTCTTAATGCAGCACCCTTCTTTATAGTCGTTGTTGCACGCCACTTCGTGTAGTCGATAGCACCCCCAGTGTCGCGTCCACAACATGAATACCGTCAGGCGCTATGACATCCTACCCTCTAGTTCACGAGCGCCTTGGCGTCGATCCAGCTGTTGAACGAAGCTGGATAACCGCTCCATTTCACTAGCACCTCCGCCGCACCCCCCTTACGACGACGGCGCTGTAGAACGGCCTCCACGCGATACAGTTTGTCTTTCGGGACGAATACCCGTTGCAGTTCCGCTTCGTAGAAGGTGCCGTCTAGCGGCGTCCCGGCGTCGTCCTCCAGTCGATACGCGGCGGATCGGACGGGTGCGCTTCTACGATGGTGAAGAGATCTTCGCTCCAGTTAGCCATGTACCCTTTTTTGAACCGACCCTTCGCATTGCTGATGCGTACGCGATCTCCCTCTCGCAGTTTCGGTTTGCCGCCGCCACCGCCGCCGCCTTACAACCGTTGCCATACGCTCTCCTGATTCGCGGCGTTAACGCTCGCCGGTGTCCTACCGATGCTTTGATGGTAGGCGTTGTTGTACGACCGTACGAGATGCGGCAACGACTCTACGTATCGCAGCGTCTGATGTTTCGTAAAATACCTCCACATACTCGTCTTCGACGTCCGATTGAATCGTTCCACGACACTCGCTTTAGTCTCCTCGTTATGCGTCACGAAATGGCGGACGCCGTATTCCTTCAAGAGTTTCTTTAGGGGTCTGTTGAGAAAGTCCGTCCCCTTATCGGTCTGCAGCGCGTTCGGCGGTTGTTCCTCCTGCAGAAGGGTCTCGAAGGCCGCGACGAGCGCCGGGACGGATTTACTCTTCAACGGAACGCACCACGCCCGCTTCGAGATGACGTCGATAACCGTCAATAGCAACGTTTTACCGTCATTGTTTTTTTTCAATGTAGCTACGTCGACCAAATCTGCTTGCCACTGCTGGTTTCGACCGCCTACGATAACGCAGCGTCGTTTGAAATGTCGTTTAACCGGTTTGTGCAGGGTGTTCGTATCCTGCGTCGCTAGCCACCGCTTGACGATCGGTTTGCGCACTCCGACGGCGGCCCCCCTGTGCAACGCGTCGACGCCGCCGTAACTGCCCGCCTGTTTCGGATCGTAATAGACGTGCTTGAGGCGGTCGTCGTCGTCTCGTTGTTGAGTTCGACGCTTTCGTTTTGCGCGATGACGAGGCCGCCCGGACACCATGATTACAATAAACGATCGCGATTGACGAAGACTAATATACACATATAGAGAGCGACAGCCGCTACGGCGATGACGAGGATGACGGTTACCGACCTTTGAGTGGTCATTGCGGCAAGTGACTCGGACGGCGATCCATTTTAATACGTCTCTCACGCCGCCTCCAAGACTCTGCTACGCCGACTACGTTTTCTACCCTCTTCTTTTTCAGCTAGCCGCCGGTGTTGCTGCATCCACGCCGCTCCGAGACGACTGCGTTTACCCGGCGTCGTCGCCTCCTCTTCTAGCCGCGGCTGCTGCTGCATGTACGCTCGATACCGGGGGTTACCGTCGAACTCCAAAGGAATGTTCAGACCCCTCATACGCTCCCCGAACGCTTTCCTCCCTACAGGTGGCGTCATCTTCTTTCACGTTCGCATGAGATCGTTCTCGAGATCGACCACGGTACTGCCCGCGAGAGTTTGACCGTCGTACACGAACTCTCCGCGGGCGTTCCATCGACACAACGGATCAGTTTTCATTTTTGCGATAAGGCGGCTGGCTTTTCCTTCAGAGTTTTCGGCACGCTGTCCACGATCTCGCGTTCTACAGCGTTCAAGGGTGCCGCCTCCTCCTCAACCGGTGTCGTCGACGCCGTCTCGTTGTTCACCACCGACAGGCGTACAGGTTGCGCCGCTCGAGCCGCCTCTAGCGCGTTGTATCGACACAGCAGTTGATTGTACGACGCCACCTGATCGCGTCCGGATAAATCCGACCGGTCTAGAAGATTCTTCATGTCGCTGTCCAGGCTAGTCATTGCACGTGATCGGGTCGTTCTCGGCGGCTGGTCGATGAGCGGCAGGAGGCTCTCCACCAACCGCGGGTCGACCAACGCCATCTTCTTCGCGTGCTGCATCTTCACCCGATAACCTGTCTGAGCAGGGGGAGAAAGACGGTGCTCGCTAACGGTGCTAGCAGCGCTGCCAGAACGCCTCCCGCTCCCGTTTGCAGAATGGCCCGCCTCTGTCTGATGGGTACTCTTTTGTCCGCTAGCTTATGCAAGTGGTTCCTGTATTTTAGCAGTACTCTTTTCTGCTTCTTCGATAGTTTCAAGTTCCCTTTCAGAATGTTGTACGCGCAATCGCACAGACTACATATGAGGTCGGAGTCCGCGTGGGCGAGTACGGCTTTTCGCAGCTCGATGTTCCTCTCATATCTACTCAGCATCTGCAAGCCCAGGATGTGTCTCTTCACGCGGTCCGTCATCATTAAACCGAATGACACGCGCAGTGACGCCTCCCTCTTTTTATAGTCACTTCCTGACGTAGACATACTGAAGGCGGTCGTCTTGAAAAATGCACGTGCGTAGGCGCATGTCTTCCTCCGTTTCCTGTTTCAGGTCTACGAGGAGATAACCGTACGCTGGTGACGTGGCGTCTTTGAAGGCCTCGATCATGTAGTTGACCTTGCCCGTATACATCTGTTTTGCTAGGTGACTTACTTGTCCGGCGTCCCGGGGGCTCTTGAAAAAGCACCATGTATTGGGCGTTCAGACTAATTGTGCGGTTTTCTTTCCCTTTTGGAAACATATTCTGCAGCAATTGTACGACGGACGTATTACAGTGATGGCTTTTTTTAGTAAACAAGGTCGTGGCCCTGCTATCGGTTTCCTCCATGAAGTCTACGAATTCTATTTTGGATGGCATAAAGGCGTAGGCGGATTGTCACTGGCCGTCGCACCAAAGGAATTTATCCGGCGGCTTCTCGATCATAGTGTCGGCGTGCTGTATTAGGCGAGCGACGAAAGTAGTCTTACCGCACCCCGTGGGGCCGGCCACTATACACGTAAACGGATGCTTCAACGGCGCGTGCATATTCACGAATGTCGCTTGCGGAAACGAACGATGATTTTTTTTTCGTTTCTTCTATACGCTTCGCGCACCTCCAGTAACAATTTACCGGGTATATTTTGCCCCACTCGGCCTCCGGGACCCATACTCCAGAAGCCCTCGTGCGACGGCACCCACTCCACTAATTCGGCTTTTCCTGTAGCCAATAGGCCGTCTTTCAACTTCTTTTAACCTCAGAACTTGCTCATCAGCAGGCTCTTCATGCACTCGACCCTAACGACGTTCCATTCGTCTCCCGATCTCTTTTTCTCGATTCTCCAACTTCGTCTTTTTGCAGTATACCCCGACCACGACTCTTTGATGTACTCAGCGCATTTGACGTCTTTGTTAAACATCGCTTTTCTAAATTGATAAGCGTGCACTACGGAACTGAAGCCCCGACCTTATGCCGCGACTCGACACGGATACATATTCGACAAGAACGACGCCGACCCACCAAAATGTATAGCAGACTCCATACCCCTGCCACTCCGCTACTGTCCACACCACCTCTCGCCCACACTACATATACCGCGCTAGTACCTACACACTCGCTAGGAAACCATAGTCCTATTTCATGGAGCCGCTAGAGGGCAGCTCCAATGTATTTAGAACAACTGGCGTCGGCCGCAGTGGGTGGTCGTCCTGTTGATCAAAGGTTATTAAGATAAGAGGACTTTTTTTTAGTAATTATTGAACTTTTAGGAAAAAATGGATTCCCTTTGATGTTTCTTTTTTATTAGTAATGATTCAACTTTTAGAAAAAATGAGGCGGTTCAAAAACCCTTTGATGTTCCTTTGATCTCAGTGCATGACCTTTTTACACGGGTGCCTACGCCACATACATACTACTAGCGTGTGGTGCGGTGCAGTGCGGTGCGGTGCGGTGCGGTGCGGTGCGGTGCGGTGCGGTGCGGTGCGGTGCGGTGCGGTGCGGTGCGGTGCGGTGCGGTGCGGTGCGGTGCGGTGCGGTGCGGTGCGGTGCGGTGCGGTGCGGTGCGGTGCGGTGCGGTGCGGTGCGGTGCGGTGCGGTGCGGTGCGGTGCGGTGTGTGTGTGTGTGTGTGTGTGTGTGTGTGTGTGTGTGGTGCTTGTGTAAAAAAGTAAAGATAAGTTCTCACATAGCGCAGTATCCAGTCCTCAGGACTGCTCAAAGCGTGTTTACATTTTACTCCAGGGAAACAACTTTAGGAATTGAGAAGTCACACTTCGCCACCTCTTGGGATTAACTTAGACATGTAAAACGTGTCAACTTTATGACCAATCTTGCTGAAAAGCCATGTCCTGGGATAACGTATGATGTGTTCCTTGAAAAGAAAGGATGGATACTAAGTAAAGAAAAGTAAAGTAAATGTACGTTTTTATATAAAGCAGTGTCTAGTCATCAAGAGTGCTCAAAACGCTTTACACTTAACTCCCTGGCAGATTTTTCAATCGAACACCATCTCGACTTCTCTGGGAAGCATCTAGCCACGCTGCAGTTAATGCGCGAAGATTATTCATACATAAATATCCACAACTGTCTATAGTCACGTACTCATTCATACAGCTCAGTGAACTGGACCAACGGATAGTTAACGAATTTGCCCATAGTTCGAAACCTCCGCACAGGATTCGAACCCGGTTTCTCTCGGTTGAAAATCCGAAACTCTAGCCAATGCACCACAGCGCTACACATAAACTTTCAAATTATGATGTTTAGAATACGTTTCTATACCGTATATGAGCGAAAACCATAAAAAGACCTATACATCCGTAGTCTTACAGACACAGCCGACTGACAGCGATATTTCAATGTTGCGTCCAGTGTGACGTCAGTACAGTGTATATATATATAGTCTTCCACGGTTCCAACCAGCTATTCTACTGTGTGAAATGTGCGCGCATGCGTCTATCTGCGCGCGTGTCAGTGTTCGTGTGTGTTCGTGTGTTCGTGTGTGTGTGTGTGTGTGTGTTTGTTTGTGTGTGCGTGAGTACGTGTGTGTGTGTGTGTGTTTTCAAAAACGATATGCAACAAATATATCTTTGGCGGATTTCGTTTTATTATCACAGACTTATTGGCCATGTTCAACGCCACACAATGTTTCAAATACAGGACACAGCGAAAGTAACCATAGTGTGTAACTTGTTACAAACTGGAGACAGCTTAGTTTAACAAGATTGCCACACAGATAATTAACTCTAGGTGGCAGGTTGACAAGGAAGCCCTTTGGCTTATCGAGAGTCCGACCCTTTTATCTATGTGTATCCATCCCGTCTGAGGTATGTGTCGATTTTATTTTTAAACATATTCACGCTACTAGCACCAACGCAATCAGCAGATAATCTGTTCCATTCATTTACAGTCCTTTGTGAGAATGAGAACTTTCTTATATATAATCTACACTGCTCCTTTGCTAATGTAAGTTCATGTCCTCTAGTCCTTGTACCTTTCTTAACTGAGAACAAAATATTTCTATCAATATTTTCATAACCCTTCAACATTTTAAACACTTCTATCTGATCTCCTCTCAACCTCCTGGTCTCTAGTGTTGTTAAACCGCATTTTTTAGGCGTATTTCGTAACTAAGATCCCTCAGTTTTGGTATCATTTTAGTTGCTCTCCTCTGCACTCTTTCTAGCATATCTAGTTCTTCCTGCGATACGGCCTCCACGCTTGAATACAATATTCTAAATGAGGCCTAACTATTGTTTTGTACAGCGGTATTATTAGCTCTTTTTCCTTATACGTTATGTTTCGCCTAATTAATCCAAGGATTTGATTTCCCTTTGAAGCTGCAATTCCGCACTTCACTGAAACCTTCATATCAGCACTAATGGTTAACCCTAAGTCCTTTTCTTTTTCAGTAGTACTTAGTACAGTAACCCCCCCCCCCCATTGTATATTCTACCTCTTCGTTCCCATTTCCTGTGTGGAGGCATTTACATTTCCCAAAATTGAACAGCATTTGCCACTTTTCAGACCATATGATCAACCTGTCAAGATCATCTTGTAAATGCTGTCTATCTCCATCACTTTTAATCCTTCTAAACACTTTTGTATCATCCTCAAATTTCAACATCTTGCTTGTTATTTCATCATCCAAATCGATGCTATATATTAAGAATAATATAGGTCCTAATACTGATCCCTGTGGTACCCCACTCAATACCGATTTCCAGTTTGAAGCCACCCCATCAACTACTACACGTTGTCTTCTGTCAATTAGCCATTGTTCTATCCAGTTTATTATATATTTCCTATGCCATGGGCCTTTAGTTTAAGCAGTAATCTTTGATGTGGTACTTTGTCGAAAGCTTTTTGAAAATCTAACTAGACGATATCTACGGGTGATCCCTCATCTACCCACTTAGTGATGACTTCCAAAAAACATAACATATTTGTTAAGCATGACCTCGCTTTAAAAAGACCATGTTGAGATGGGTTGATCAAGTTTTGTTTAACAAGAAAATCCACCATGTGATCTTTAATTAATCTTTCTAATAATGTACAAATCACTGATGTTAAACTCACTGGTCTATAGTTCTCTGACTTGTTTCTCGAACATTTTTTGAATAACGGTATAATATTTGCTTCTTTCCATTCTAAAGGAACCACTCCCTCTTCTAATGACAAGTTGAAAACTGTTGCAAGCGGTATGCTAATTTGTTCTACAATTTCCAATAGTAGTTTGGGTGGAATACCATCCACTCCAGGTGATTTATTATCCTTCATAGTCCTTATTTTCTTAGCTACCATTTCCGGGGTTACAATTAATTGTCCTAACTAGTCTGAATCTGCCCCCTTGAACTTAGCCTCTGGTACTGGCAGTGAACTAATATCTTCCCTGGTAAACACTGAACTAAAGTTCTCATTCAGGTCTTCTGCCATTAAGAATCCCTCTGATATTATATTTCCAGCACTATCTTCTAGAGGACCGACCTTATCTGGAACTTTCTGTTTGCTTCGAACATACGCATAACAACTCTTGCTGTCATGTTTTATATTACTAGCTAATTATTGTCCATATCTTCTCTTTGAATTTTTTATTTCAGCTGTAGCTTGGTTAAGTGCTTTTTTATAACTGTTGTAGTCTTCATTATTTTCAGTACATCTATATGACTTCCACATCTTTTGTTTATACTTAATTTTTCTAATGGATTCTTTCGATAAGTGTTTCTTTTTGGACCGTTTTCTTTGTTTTTTGAAGGGTACACATTTATCGACTATGCACTTAATTTCACTCTTTAATATATTCCAGCATTCTGTTGCCGTCTTATTTTTCAGTGTGTCATTCCAGTCTATCTTTGCTAAATATTTCCTCATGTCGTTATACCTTCCTTTGTGGAAATTTCTCCTATACTGCTTTTTACTATTCCTTTCTAATTTTACTTTGATGGTAAAGTGTATCTGGTTGTGATCGCTACTCCCCAGTGGCTCACATATCTTGACATCGTCAACTAATTCATTCTGTGAGGACAAAACTATGTATAACACATTCTCACCCCTGGTTGGTTCTAGCACATGTTGAGAAAGGAATGTTTCTTGAACTAAAACTAAAAATTTGTGGTCCTCACTCCCCATACTCTGTAGAGATTTCCTTTGTATATGCCCGTGGTTAAAATCCCCCATAATAATACAGTCCCGTTTACTTACTTCCCTTATAACGTGTTGTATTTTTTCATTCTCTTCTATGCTTATGTTTGTACTTCGATAAACTAACCCAACTGTTAACGTTGAGTTTCCTGTAACTATGTTACACCAAACAGCTTCTTCGCAATCTGCTTCTTTTTTTAATTTTATTTCATAAGCCTGAATAGATTATTTAATATATAAAATAACTCCACCTCCCTTTCTTCCTATTCTATCTTTTTCTAAACATTACATATCCTGTCAGTCCCAATTCAGCATCTGATATATCGGTGGTGGTCCAGGATTCGGTTATACCTATTATATGAAGGTCAATATCTTCTACCATAATGTTTAGTTAATTTCTTTTGTTTACTATACTCCTTGCATTTAAACAAACACATTTATATCCAGCTTCATAAGAGTTTTCCAGACTGTTATTTGCTGATTAATTTGTGCTGTCATTATCTATGCCTCCATTTTCAGGCTTTTCTGTGAGTCCCCCCTGCGAATCTAGTTTAAATAGATGCAACCAGTCCCACTGTCAACAGATCGCAGCAGGTTCTCTGAGAAAACTGCTGCCCCCTGTCCACTAAGATGGAGGCCATCTCTCATGTACATATCTTCCCTCCCAACAAAGAGTATCCCCATAAATATGTGAATCCCACCCCCTCTTCTTCACACATCTGCTCAACTAGTGCGTTGATCGCCAACCTCTTGCAGTTTCTATACGTTGCCCCTCTTCCTCCCATTACTGGCAAAATTCCTGACAGTATAACCTGTTCAACTTTCGTCTTCTTTAGCTTCCTCACTAACTGTCTATACTTCTGTACTATCGCAGTTGTCCCCTCCCGGTCTGCATTATTTGTTCCTACATGTACCAGTATAGACCCCCTCTTGCCATGTCTCAATACCTTCTCTACCCTGTCAGTTACATGGTCAATCCTAGCCCCCGGTAAACAAACAACGACGTCCTTTCCCTCGCTCAGTGTCTTGTCCGTCTTTCTCATAATGGAGTCGCCCATAAACACCCTTGCGAAGCATGGACTACTTACGGATAAACTATTATTTCAGCTGGTTAGTCTTATTAATAGTTCCACGGTGAACGAAATTACTGGACGCAGTCAATTAGAGCCCAGTTATAAAGATAGCCGACATGGCCTTGTAATCTACTGCTTTCATCGTGGCGGCCCCTGACTGAGTAGGCGTGAAGCGCCATCGCTACCTTGTGAAAGCAGCCGCTATGTGTCGAGCACCCAGAATGTGCCTCTTTTATAGTTGCAGCCGCACCTGACGCCGCGGTCCCTGGCATGTTGCTCTTTCTGCTGCAGTGTCTGTTTTTTTTCTTCAAATGTTGGATTCCTCTTTTTTCGTTTTATAAAAATATATCAAATCTACTTATAGTCGAGCTTACGCGTGTAAGGTGTAATAAGGCCACATGTAATTTGACAAACGTATCGCTTTTTTTGCAAAAGTGTCGAAACAGTTGGCATGTTGCCCCTTCTGCTGCAGTGTCTGTTTTTTCTCAAATGTCGGATCCCTCTTTTTTCTTTTTATACAAATATATATAATCTACTTATTGTCTAACTTGCGTATGTAAGGTGCAAGAAGGCTATATGTAATATTTATTCATTAAACAAATATTTACCTGTAGTGCAGTTCGCGTCAGTGTATCATTTCACACACTGGCACGTGTACGTGTTAACACCGTCAAAGCAGGTTCCACCATTGGCACAAAACTCTGGCTTACAGTCGTCGATATCTTGAACAAAACATTATAATACAAACGTTGTTGCCTACAATATTTTGGTTAAGTTGATGTAATGGAAATAGTGAATAACATATAGCAATTGTATAAACTCACGTTACATCAAAATTACTAATATAATTTATTAATAACTAATGATGATCTTAGGCAATAGCGATTCTTTAAAAAAAACCAGTTTAAATTAACGTACTTATACGTAGTTTTGTGGAATTGCACGATAATGTGTATGCCTAGTGTACGCATTGTAAGCAATAATGAATATAGCAATCTGAAAATAACTGTTGAAATCTCATTCAGGAAAGAACTGCTTACTCGCAGAGCACTTCGGCTCAGTGTGTTCTGCAATATACCTATACATGTAGTTGTTAACAGCATCAAGGCAGTTTTAAAAAGATTTCTCAAGATTGCCACCCAGAGAATTAACTATAGATGGCACGAGGACAAGTAAGCCTTTTGGTTTATCGAGATTCGAACCCTTTTATGTACGTATAACCCGCCCTACTGAGGTATATGTCGGTTTTATTTTTAAACATATTCACACTATTAGCATCGACACAATCAGCAGATAATCTCCTCTGTTCCATTAATTTACAGTCCTTTGTGAAAATGAGAACTTTCCTATATATAATCTACACTGCTCCGTTACTAATTTAATTCCACGTCCTCTAGTCTTTATATCTTTCTTAACTGGAAAAAAATATCTCTATCAATATTTTCATAAGCATTCAATATTATAAACACTTCTATTTGATTTCCTCTCAATCAACTGTTCTCAAATTTTGTTAAACCACATTGTTTTATGCGTTTTTCATAACTAAGATCCCTCAGTTTTTGTATAATTTTTGTCTAGCTCGCCTCTGTACTCGTTCTACCATATCTATGTCCTTCTTGGGGTATGGCCACCACGCTTGTATTTAATATTCTAAATAAGGCCTCACTATTGTTGTGTACAGCGGTATTATTAGTTCTTTTTCCATATATCCTATATTTTGCCTAATTAATCCAAGGATTTTATTTCCCTTTGAAGCTGCAAATCCGCACTGCTCTGAAACCTTCATACCAGCACTAATTATTAACCCTAAGTCCTTTTCTTTTACAGTAGTTCTTAGTTCAGAACCCCCCATTGTATATTCTACATCGTCGTTCCCATGTCCTATGTGGAGGCATTTACATATCCAAAAATTGAACAACACTTGCCTCTTTTCAGACCATTTGATCAATCTGTCAAGATCATGTTGTAAATGCTCTGTATCTCACTTTCACTTTCAATCCTTCTAAACACGTTTGTATCATCCGCAAATTTCTTGCTTGTTATATCATCGTCCAAATCGTTGATATATATATATATGTATATATATATATATATATATATATATTAAGAATAATATAGTTCCCAGTTCTGATCCCTGTGGTAACCCACTCAAAACTTATTTCCAGTTTGAAGCCTCCCATCAACAACTAGCCATTTTTATATCCAGTTAATTATACAATTTCCTATACTATGGACCTTTAGTTTAAGCAGTAATCTTTGATGTAATACTTTGACGGAAGCTTTTTAAAATAATAAGTAGATGATATCTACTGGTGATCCCTCGTCTACCCAATTAGGTATATTTACCAAAAAACATAACATATTTGTTAAGCTTGACCTCGCTTTTAGAACACAAATCTGATATGATTTCTTCAAATTATGTTTAACAAGAAAATCCACCATATCATTATGTTTAATTAGTCTTTCTAATACCACAGTTGTCAATATGTTATTAGATGATGGAGTGGTTCATTTAGAATGGAAATAAGCAAACATTATACCGTTTTCTAAAAAAGGTTCGAGAAACAAGTCAGAGAACTATAGACCAGTGTGTTTAACATCGGTGATTTGCGACCACTTTACGGTCTTTGGTCTCGACCCTCTTCAAAGTTGGGACCTGTTTGACAAGTCCGTCTGTGTCTGCGTGATTGCCAGTGATGAGCTCCACTTCCATGACAGTCATACCATTTTCTTCCTTCTTCGTGAATCTGCAACAAAATCAGTTTTACATCAAATTCTCCTTTAGACAAATTTTGCTGCACATTTTAATGTACCATATTTGACCGCGTTACCTCCCATACTCTCGTTATCACCCACCCCCTATTTCCTGAAAATTACTGTTAACCATCGACCTGCTCCCATTACCGCCCACTCCATCTCAGCCACCTACATAAACACATTCGTTATCAAAATATAGACAATAAACATGCAAAAATACATCAAAATGTGCAGAAACGTGTTGAATATTCTTCATTCTTAACGTGGTCTGCTCCGATTTGTATGTCACTGCTTCGGCACTGACTAGTGCTTCATCCAGCAGGCAATGCATTTTTAATAACGTTGTCCAGTTATTCTACTTTATTATATATCGTACCTTTTTCCACATAATATATCGTGTAATTAAACATGCAGACAGGCCACAGAACGACCACAAAGTTGTTGACTATTCTTCAGGCTTCACATTGTCTGTCGCTGGTTGGCGCTTCAGCCAGCAGGCGTTGATTCTGATTGGATATCTCTCAAACTGGACACTGTAGAGTTTGTGTTTTTATATGAACTAATTTTATTCACATAATATACCATATAAAATAACCATTTTTCTGATCGTAAACATTAAAAAACACCATTACTTGACGGTAGTTCTGCATGTATGCGCTGGTAACCAGCGAAGGTGGTATCAATACTTTGCACAAACTACGTCTACAGCGCCTGGATGATTTAATGTTCAAATGGTGATGCATAAACGGGTTGATTTATATGAGAAATATAAGAAACATTTTTATTTGGGAAATAATTTTGAAATAGGAAATCAAATTACCATATTTACATTTCTCAATATCGGCGTTATCTCATAATAACATTAAACTATTTAGCAACGGAGGTGAAGTATCATGTGACTATCCGTAGCCACGAGAAAGGGTGAAATTAAAATGACCAGCGCCCGGTTGTCCGACTTCGAGAACATTGCAAGTTTAGCCGGTGATGCCTGCCATATCTATTCATATTTGCTTGGGGGCGCAGCTAGAGGCTGACCTGGTTTCGCGATGCTTGCGATTAAAAGTCAACATGCCAAAGGAACTTGACATGTCGACGTTTGACGAAGACGACATTAACTCAGAATAAATTCAGAACGTACAGTAAGCATGACGTACAAACTACGAATGCATTGAGAACCTTCGTATCACATTTCGTACAATATATGAACGTTTCGGGAAACTGGCCCTGGGTCACGATGTTGGAAATGGTTTCGCGTAGCAGTAACGAATCCATCATTATTAAGTTCATAGGACAATTCCAAACTTAAACCAATTCATGAAACTTACATAGCCATGACAATTTCCCCAAGCTAAAGAGCATTCTTGATAAGTCGAACCTCCATGTTCCGTTGAAATATCCACAAAGCTATCCATACGTTGTAAGATTGTTTAGAGTTACATCATTTTCATGAGACGTCCGTCAATGACATGTTTCGACCAGCACACGGTTTCACAAACTGTTCATACCATTTGAAACCATACTTGAAATACGAAACATTACACCCATAGTCGGCAGTAGATTAAACACAGACAATCTAACATTATGGAAAACATTCCGGACGTGTATACATTGGTGTCTGTATATATGTTGTTATCCCAGTTTTTTCTGTTGAAGCCTGAACAATTAAATTACATTATTTAATTCATTGACACGACCACACGACTATATAACTAACTGTTGCACTTCGACTGAAAGATGGGGTATCCACGTCTCAGAAAACGATGTTTTCTTTACACCGCAAGATAGCTTAATAGTGCTAGACAAATCCAGTAGTTCACACATCAAGCCTCTATTCTCAATGCAAGTATTTTTGTACATAATATATTCTTATCATCTGACGCAATTTAAAAACCGTGCTCATGCCGATGACTACCTGTGCATTGAAACTTTTAATAAATGTTGTTTACACTGTAAGGAAAAGTGCTTCTGGATTCAGTTACGTTCATGAATGATATTAGAAATATAGAAAGTCACCTTTCTGAATCGTTGTTTGCTCAGACGGAGCTTCCCACATCCTATCGATGCCTTTGACAACGTTGAACTTATTACTTCCCGGTTGTCATGTGACTTTGTTGCTGTTCATAATTTCTTGGAAATGTCGCCATGCATTGAACACCAACAATATCACAAGACAAGTAATCAGCTCAACGATGACGAAGACATCTGCATCTACTACATGTACATCTAATTTCTACATTCCTAAAATTATAACTATTTCGTTTTTCCTATGTAATGTCACAATAGAGAAGAGTCTACATACACAGACACACTATTTTGAAATGGGCAATTGTTCGTATTGCATTAGTAAAACCAGCAAAGTATCCATCGTTTGAATGGTGCTATGTAAACATAGACACGGAAGACGTTTTACCGAAACATAAAAGGATTATATTGCCATTTTTCATAACGCAATTTTCACATTAAATATACTCACATGATCGTAACCGTCCTAAAAACTAACTTTTACTGTTACTTTTCGACTTAGAAGTCGAAATATAATCTCTGAATTTTTGGACTCCAATATATATATATATATATAAGCCTTCCGGTAGGAAAACGGGAACAAACACACGCACACACACTCTAGTCTAGTACACCCTTTAGTTCCCACCCTACACACTCACACACACACACACACACACACACACACACACACACACACACACACACACACACACACAAGCAGACACGCAGACACGCGCACATTTACACACGCACAAGCACACGCGCCCACGCGCCCGCGCGCACGAGCACACACGCACACACGCACACTTGCAAACTCACACACACACACGCAAACAAACAAACAAACAAACAAACACAAACAAACAAACAAACAAACACACACAAACAAACAAACAAACAAACACACGCAAACAAACAAACAAACACAAACAAACAAACAAACAAACACAAACACAAACACAAACACAAACACAAACACAAACAAACAAACAAACAAACAAACACACACAAACAAACAAACAAACAAACAAACATTCACAAACACACGCACGCACGCACGCACGGACGCATGTACGCACGCAACAATACATAGACACAAATTCCCACTTACGCACGTAATCACACACATATTACGCACGCACGCACATACACACACAGTTCGTAGTAATATTACGTGAATAGTTGCAATTACCATTACTTCTTAACAAAGTGTGTCCCATTTTTGAAGCACTTACTTTCCAATTACTGTAGGACGCATAAACCTAATTTGCAATTACAGGTTTTCAACAAGTACACCATTGTTTTTTTTTAATATGCCACAATGAAGTAGTCTATCTTCAGAGATTAGATTCGCTAATTCACCCAGGATCACGACTATGATCACATTGCAACTATATTTTGAGATGTTTTTCCATTGCCTGACTCGATTGGAAAACCCTGCACGTACTATCTGTGCATTGAGAATTTTAATAAATGTTGTTTCACTAATTGCTTTAAACACAACAATATCAAAGAAATAATTTCCCAACAGGTACACCACTGTTTATTATGTTCTATTTGTGAAATAGAGGGAGAAGAAACGGAGTCTACTTTGATATATTACTGTCATTGGTCACACCGATGGTAAATTAAATGCAGAATTGCGAACACACCGTGACACAGCGGCGCGTCAGCAACGTCTCTCCCAGGATCTTAGAAGACTGGTGCGTGGCTCGTTCGATAACATATTTATCTCGTTTGCATTACCTGCTGCACGCACGCAATCACACACATTTTACGCACGCACACACGCAAGCGCGCGCACTACCACACACGCAGACATGCACAAAAACACACACGCACTCACGCAAAAATATGTGCTTGTGTTGTTTCATTATTTGCTTTCCCAAAAAGATATTTCGTAGTAATATTACATGAGTAGTTGCAATTACCATTACTTCATAACAAAGTGTGTCCTGTTTTGGATGCATTTACTTTCCAGTTACCATAGTATGCGTAAACCTAATGTGCAATTACTGGTTCTCAACAAGTTCACCATTGTATATAATAATGTGCAAAAAGGAAAGTAGTCTATCTTGAGAGACTAGATTCGCTACACATATATTTCAAAGAAATTATTTTCCAATAAGTACACCAGTTTTCATTGTGTTCTATTTGTGGGAGAGGACTCAAGGAAATAAGTATGTTTGGGAAGATTGCTTTCACAGCTCAAACTCATAATACATTAAGCTTTTTCGACAATTTATCGATGCTTTTCACATTGCTTCCCGAATTTTCATGTTACTTTGTTGGTGTTGATCATTTCTTGGAACTGTTGTCATGTGATGAACACCAACAACGTCACATGACAACTGTGACATAACCAGTTCAATGCTAACGAATGCATTTACATCTACTGCATGGCGAGCGGGCAGGCAGGCAGGCAGGCAGAGAGGCAGGCAGGCAGGCAGGCAAGCAGGCAGGCAGGCAGGCAGGCAGGCAGGCAGGCAGGCAGGCAGGCAGGCAGGCAGGCAGGCAGGCAGGCAGGCAGGCAGGCAGGCAGGCAGGCAGGCAGGCAGGCAGGCAGAAACACGGTTACCACCACATACACACGCATATATACAGTAAATTATACACATGTACATTACACATGCATTCTGACGTGAGCGCTTGTGCAGCTGCCACATCTAATGCCGTCCAGGTAATATTGACATTATTGCAAACTGTACGCTGTATTGAACATTAAGTATACACCTATTTTGATTGTGAAGGTATACGGACGGCTGTAACGTCATAAGTTTCAACGTGAACATTTGATCTTTCCGGACTTTAGTGGTGTTATAAGTCAGTACTGTGTAGTTGTAATGCCATATCCAGCGAACTGTGACGATCACCATGGTGATCGTGTATTCAAGCTATCAGCTGAGACAACTAATGCAACATACTTCTAAATCTGTCATGCGTGTGACCAAGTCTGTGTTCTGCGACTTAAGAAAAGTGGACACCTGCAACGATAGGCCAACCCACAGGGGACCAGAGGTGGCCAAAGATAGTGGCTGACGTCAAAGGTAATGTCGCCCACTAGCACGAAAAAAATACTGGCCTAACGGCGGACTATGGCCAAAGTTGCGCAACACAGATACGCATACCCACTGTGATCGGTCATCGACCACCAGCAACACTTCATAACAGTTCTTCGAGTTCTATTCCTAAAAGTGGGGCAAGTGCATGCCAACATAAACAATTCAGTGTCCATGGTCATGGCCAGATCACTAGTGCATTAGGTGTAAACAAGAACAATTTGGTGAGGATTAAATGTGACTATGTACAACCAGCGAAGAAGCCTCTTCGGGTGTTTTGCCTTAATCCAAGATCCATCAAGAACAAGGCTTTGTCTCTGAGCGACTACATTGTTATACAAGACTACGATGTTGTTGCTCTCACAGAGTCATGAATGGATACTTCCATAGAAAACAAATGCATTGGTGAGTTGGTCCTTTCTGGGTATACCATGAAGCAAGTACCCATTCCCGGTAGTAGAAATGGAGGTGGTGTGGCAGTACTTTAGAATTCTGCCATATAATTCCGCCTCAATGGATCAAGTACCACTGGCGACTAGACAAATATTGAACACCTGGATTGTGATCTGGATACATGTGACACAGCTGTGCGTCTGGACGTGGTGCATCGACCCCCAACATCAAAACAAAATGGCCTGACCATTCCCGAATTCGTTGACCAGTGGTCTACATTTCTCGCCGGCTACGCTACCGACGACAAGGATATTCTGATAGTTGGAGACCTTAACTTTCACGTTGATATCGAAAGCGATCGTGATGCTCAGCGATTTATGGATACAATAACAGCGTGTGGCCTACAACAACATGTACATGAACAGAACCACGGCCATACGTTGGACGTCGTGATCAGCAGAGACACCAGTCACACAGTATTCTACATCACTGTCACGGACCCCGGACTTTGTGACCACCTTGGGAAACTTACACGTGACCACATAGCTGTCGGTTTCACCACGACCCTCGCCAAAACTGTTCCCATACCGAATACTTATACGTTTTCTTCATGAAGCTACGAGCCGTAGACGTGGAAGCTTTTTAGCAGGATATTGTGGCTTCCCCCATGTTTCAAACTACGAATGGTGATGTGGTTGGTTTGTGTCACAAAACCGAGTGTACGTATTAATAAATTAATAAATTGGCGGTACCAGATTTGACATGGCAAGTTATAGCTTCAGGTGTACTAAGATTCGGAGTGAACGAATACCAAAACGTAACACCATATATATAATACGAGAAGCCAATTGGCGTTCCCGTTTAATACAACAAAATAAACATATTCGGTTAAGTGAAAGTTGGCCAACCGTTACTCTGCTGTCATTATAACACCAAACATTGAGCTCGACAAGTACGCATCCAACTACGGAATTACATGGGAGACAATTAAACAGCTGATCACTTACATGAAGACGGGTATACACCGTTGTAAAGTCAATAAGCTGTAACCAATGTCTCGTGATGTGCGAATGTCAGCGTTCGGCCGCGTTCGGCGAGATGTCAGGAAGAAAGTTGCACGGCGTTCGGCGAACGAATTTACGTAGATGAAAGCAGGCGACTCGGGCGATAAAGTAGCCGGTAGATTTGCCTTGTCGATCCCACGCGAAACACCAGGCAACAACACGGAAACGATGTCACGACGACGACGATGTCGAGAAGGTCTGTCACGGAGTCCGACTTGCGTCAGATGAGTTATGGCCCGGCAGAATGGCTATGCCTCGTTGACAGTCGCTAGCAGACGAAATGGTGGTGGTTTCGGATTCCAAGATCACGTCAAAATGTAGTCGCATATTGAAATCGTAGAAGTGTTTACCTCAGGCGTTGGGCGGATACACATTTCGGCCCAATTCCTGGAGACGAGAGTTTTCTGAGCAACACTTTCTTCTGCACAAAGTTCGTCTGGCCTCCAATGGTCGTTCTCTCCCTATATATCCCGATGGCCGGAAGCCAGTCTGACCAACCACGACACTTGACACAAACCAAAGTCGTCCTAGAAATAGTGTTTAAAATAGAGTTTGCTAGCTACACGCCTGGCTATATCGGTGCACAAATAATTTATAACTTACGTGAATTACTTATAAAATTTATATCATTGGATTCCCTGTATCGAGCCGAATACCATAATGTTCATCGTCCATTCCAACTCTCACGAATTAATCAATAATTTTTATAAAACACGTACTCTATTCATAAGCTAGGTGTGTCCCTTTTTCACACCTACATTTCTGTAAACTACTATTACAAGTTCATAATATAATCTTCTTATAACCACAACATAAGTAGTTTGCAAGGTCACCATATTACCAGTCACGTTAAATAATTTCTACTGATACCAAATTTGGTATACCTATCCGAAAGATTAATAGTGAACGCTACTAATGAAATTAGTTAAATCTAACTCGTCGGTAGTTAAAACGTTACACGCCTTAATCGCCAGAGGGCGCCAGCATATACCTCAGCGACAATATATATCAGAGATGGCAGCACCATCCCGTCAACAATACTTTTGTAAACAAAACCACAATTCTAATGCCTGATTAAATTCTGTACAAACCACTTCGTGACAGCTTGGTGAGTGCTTTTAACGAAGGACCACCATATATATAGAGACCAATGTGTTGTGGTGAACAAACACATAAAAGAAACCAGGATAGCATACTATTCGGAAAATATCACTGCCTGCACCTATGACCAGAAGGGCATCTACAAAGTAGCCAAACTCCTGCTTGGTGAAAAGGCGTCTCCATCTCTTCCTCAAACGGCGCCTCCCTGTGAACTAACCGAGATGTTTTGCTCTTTCTTTATGGAGAAGATACAAAATATCATACATACATACATACATACATACATACATACATACATACATACATACATACATACATGCATACATACATACATATATACATACATACATACGTACGTACGTACGTACGTACGTACGTACGTACGTACACACACATACATACATACATACATACACACATACATACATACATACATACATACATACATACATACATACATACATACATACATACATACATACATACATACATACATACATACATACATACATACATACATACATAAATACACACTTAAAAACAAGCACACGTTTACACAAGTTCCACCTGCTGCTATTTCGAAACTTAGGCAATTTCGTTAACCTCACGTTGCCTGTGTTTTTCGGAAGAAACACTAAAACCCGTTGGTCCCTTCTATACGGTGTCTGTGCCAGGGAAAGTGAAATATCCCACACTGGAGGGAAATGTGTAACCTGTCGTGGACTGACAGAGAGGCGGTCTCTATCTCTAACCCATTGTACCTTGTTCCCAGCGGCAGGAGTTGCTTCCCGGTAGGGTGTGTGAGAGACGCCGAGCAGGCAGTGTATAAAGTATATACATTGGATCATCGGACCCACCGGGTCCTATGTGAATGTACATACTAGCACACAAGAAGATATATCCATTAGTGATACATATTACACATAATACTTCTAAGATACGCTAGGGCTTACCTTCGGTACTAGGATGGTGACGCTGCGAAAGTAAACACGCCTGTATGTCGCTACAAACAGGTCCGATGAGGCTCGCTCAAAGATAAACTAAAAAACGCCCACATTATACATGTATAACTTTTATTATGTGAGGATACCACAGTTCGTACTGGTAATACGAATTTGCGGGTACTCTGTGTTTTTGCGTAAATTCCAGTTAAATAGGGCTTCCAATATTCTAGACGTTATTTTCGTTTCCATTACAGTGGTTGTACATACTGCAAAGTTGACTTGAAATGAAATATCCCTTGCTACCGGAAATGTGTAAATGAACGATGACGATAAGATGAACGACGGAGGTACGATGGACGATGGAGGTAGGAGGGACGATGGAGGTAGGATAGACGATGAAGGTAAGACGGACGGCGGAGGTAAGTGGGACGATGAAGGTAGGATGGACGATGGAGGTAAGGTGGATGTTGGATGTAGGTGGGACGACGGAGGTATGAAGGAAGATTGAGGTAGGAGGGATGATGGAGTTAAAATGGACGACGGAGGTAGGATGGACGATTGAGTTTGGTGGGACGACGGAGGTACGAAGGAAGATGGAGGTAAGATGGACGATGGAGGTAGGTAAGACGATGGAAGTAGGGTGGACGACGGAGGCATGAGGGACGATTGTGGTGAGGTGAACGATGGAGGTACGAAGGACGATGGAGGTAGGATGGACGATGGAGGGAAGATGGACGATGTAGGTAAGATGGACGACGGAGGTATGAGGGAAGACGGAGGTATGCGGGAAGACGGATGTAGGAAGGAAGACTGAGGAAAGGTGGACGGTGGAGGTAGGAGGGACGATGGAGGTCAGGTGGACGATGGAGGTAAGATGGACGACGGAGGTAGGAGGGAAGACGTAGGTAGGAAGGAAGACGGAGGAAAGATGGACTGTGTTGGTAGGAGGGATGTTGGAGATAAGATGGACGATGGAGGTAATGGGGACGACAGGATTGGGTGGACGATGGAGGTAGGAGGGACATCGTTTGTAGGGAGAAGACGGAGGTAGGAGGGACAACGGATGCAAGAAGGACGACGGAGTTTAGATGGACGACGCAGAAAGGAGGAACGACCGAATTAGGATGGACGGCGGAGGTAGGAGGGGCAACGGACGTAGGAGGGACGACGGAAGCAGGAAGGATGACGGAGATCGGAGCGACGACGAGGTAGGAGGGACGACGGAGGTAGGAGGGACGACGGAGGCAGGAGGGACGACGGAGGCAGGAGGGACGACGGATATAGGAGGTAGGAGGGACGACGGAGGTAAGGGGATAACGAATGTAGGGGAACGAAATAGATAGGATGAATGACGCAGGTAGGAGGGAAGACGGAGGTAGGACGGACGACGGATTTAGGGGAATGACGGAGGCAGGAGGGTCGAGGGAGTTAGAGGGAACTACGGAAGTAGGGACGACAGAGGTATAATGAGCGATAGGAGTAGAATGGACGACAGTATTAAATCAATTGTTTTTCGATGTTTGCCTACAGCCTTTAGGCACAGACCACTGTTGTAATGTAAGCATAATACTGTTATAATTATTAGTCAGA
Organism: Paraescarpia echinospica; assembly: GCA_020002185.1. Lineage (NCBI taxonomy): Eukaryota > Metazoa > Annelida > Polychaeta > Sabellida > Siboglinidae > Paraescarpia > Paraescarpia echinospica. The sequence goes on along the minus strand of CM034534.1, from coordinate 46,755,821 downwards.
GCATCGTTATGTTTAAGCATATTAATGTTACATTTAGCGAAATAGCTTATTTCCGTCAAATAAATACAATGTTCGGAAAATAATGTATTATAATATAACGTTTGATTGACTGTGCCCCAGGTTGTGATTCACTCTCCTCCGGTACTGGGGCACAGTGAATAAGATTTATTATTTTTAAACACCCTTCAGCAAAAAAATGTGGCAGTTAGCAGGATTGGAAGAGTCATATTTTACAGAGAATATGTTCATACGTCATCGCCACCATATAAATGAACCGATCTGTCACTAAGCTACGAGAAATGCGGCAAAATCATATCTCCGAATCATTGTGCCCCGGTCTCCTCCATACACCATTGCTTAGCAAGAGTTGTGACACGGTCTTCCCTTTTTTCTCACTTTGTACCACTTCTGAAATCTTTGCGTTGGCATCCAGGCCGGTATCGTATATTTTTAAAGATAACATACCAAGCACTTTCATGTAAGCAACCATCTTATTTACAGTCACTACTTATTCCTGTAAGACAAAATATCCCGCTTCCATAGGCCTACGACATAACAATATGCATCTTTAATCTGAGATTGTGTAAAAATACTTGCGTAAGAAAATACGAAAATCTCTGCCACCCTATCGAATCATAAGCTATCAGGGTTACGGAAAAACACCTTTTCTTATATTTGATTGAAGGCATTGCCGGGAGCTCGAACCACTAACGGGTATCTATTCTTGCAACTATCTTTACGTTTTGAAAGGGAGAAAGAGTAGCAAGTTCTGACTGGATACGGCGCTGTGTAAGACTTTAACTTTGTATTGGATCATTGATCTACGATCTACCAACTATGACATGCTCTGAATCAAACCAGGCAGGCTCTGAGGACTAAAACAATAGGACACAAAAGATTACGGTAGAAAGTACAGTGAGAGATCATAATATAGAGAGATCTGAAGAAAAAAACAGCACGATGTACATGTGTTTGTATGTGTGTATGATTGTATCAGTGTGTGTGTGGGGGGGGGTGTATGTGCGTGTGTACGTGCAACATGTTTGAAGTGTGCGTGTGTACGTGTGTATGATTGTATAAGTATGCGTGTGCATATGTGTACGTGTGTATGTTTGTATGCGTGTGTGTGTGTATGTACGTGTGTACTTGTGTACGTGTGTACGCGTGTACGCGTGTACGCGTGTACGTTTGTACGTTTGTACGTGTGTACGTAGCAGCTAATTGAATCAATTTCTTATCGGCGCTTTCCGATATAAGGATTGTGATGACTATTACTCCCTTTTTAGTTAACGACGGTTTTAATTTGACGATCGGTAGATAGATATCCTCCACACCGTCGCTCACAAGTATTAACGTTCCTCCACTTGCGGCACCATCTTCGGACTCCAGAACCTGCAGAGAAAGGTATCAAAACACTGTCGTAACGAATGTATTTGAAGGAGTCGTGTAGGCCATACGGCTGTAATATGACTTACATATCAGAATAACAAAAAAGTACTCAATGCTCGTGTGAATATGATTTGTAAAATATAACAATTGTCCCCATTATAAGATTTTGAACTTAAACTCGTACCCATAGCCATTTAATATTTGTCGTCGGAAATTACCGCATTACATGCAGCAGATTCTAAGTTAACATAACTCCAGTGACGCCACTTGGAAAATGACTGACAACCTCAAAACAACTGCCTATATTTCAGCGTGTAAGTTGTTACAATATTCATTTAGATTTCATAACTGCAAGTATAGCTCGCTGTATGAATCCTGAGTGGTTCGAAAGGAGCTTTGACCACCTTCACGGTGCCTTTCTCAGCGTTGGACTGGATCACTCTTGGTTTGAGACTTTGTCGGTAACAACAGTTCGAAGAATATGACGAGAAAATCAATCAAATGAAATCAAGCTTATTTCGACACCACATACCTCTACAAAGCATATTTAGGGGTGTTTACAAACTAAAACACGATGCAATAATACATTACGTAAGTCTTTATAATTTAACAATACACGTGTTACACATGTCTATATCCCGTGTCCATGGTGATATCAGGTAGCCTCCCTCTAACATAATGTATTCGCACCTGTGAAGACTGCAATTGCTTCAGTCGGAAGCTGATGAAAGCACCGTGAAAGTGCCGGGAGCTCGAACAACTAACGGGTATCTACATTTGCAACTACCTTTGCGTTTTGTTCAAACAAATCGCCAAATAATAGAGCCGAGATCAAGGAAACAACTGGACATTGGAAGAAGGGAGTGGACCTCTCTATATTTTTTTTATCGAGAACCATCTCAAATTACGTGAGGAACATTTACCTCTTTCTATGCTGACTCGCGTTATTATCGAGCGCGGTGGTGTAGGTGTTAGAGCGTCCGATTTTCAATAGTGAAATTCCGAGGTCGAAGCCACTTGCTTTCGTATCGAATCTCTTGTTAATTCTTTCACTCCACGTTGCTACAGTTCAATCAGCAGAACGAATGAGGCAGTGATCAATAGCCAGTGATGAATACATAGGTAAACATTGATCGCTTAAAGTCTGGTTGTGGAAAAAATATATATCAACATAGATATTAAAGGTATAGTGTATGCTCACAATTATGTAAATTTGCATTTGTATTGTACTTCTTCACTAACATTGAATTATGATTATTATAAATATTTATTAGAAGTAGTATCGTTTTGTTATTAATGTTATTCGATTTATTTTTATTAAAAGGGGTTGCCATTTCAGCGACATGTTACGTCTTAAAGCGATTCTTTGATAATTTTAATATCTTTGTAATATACGCAATTTATTAAGTACACCTGTTAATATGATCACATCATATAACTATCTGCCTTTATTTGATTATAATTGTGTGTTATTAATCACTAATGACCATGACAATACATCAATAAAATAACCTTTTAACACCCGCCTTCACGATCCGTATAAGGCATGCTCATGAATATTCGGGACTGTCCGTCAGACTTCGATTAACTACTCTGTGTTAATAGATGCAAGGAAAATGTCATCAACATACTTCCGCAACATCACCATTCTCGTTCCTGAGGTAGGCTGATTGATTCACGTCAATGTTCACCGGGTGTGTGTGTGTGCGTGCGTGCGTGCGTGCGTGCGTGCGTGCGTGCGTGCGTGCGTGTGTGTGTGTGTGTGTGTGTGTGTGTGTGTGTGTGTGTGTTTGAATTAGCTACCGCTACGAGAATGAGTCGTGACCGATAACATTATAAAAAGGAAACGTGGACTAGCTGCTGTTTACGTCAGAGATTCAGCAAACAAAAGATTAAAAATGTATGGAATAAACGAGAATGAACATACCGACAGCGCATGACAGACGGATTCATTTAAAAAAAAAACACCAGCTCTCCACGCAAGAAGCCGCCGTATGACATTGTCATTGATGACATATTTAATGATTGGTATTGTTTTTGTTGGAATATAAAAACATACGAAATCTCACCTATGGTACTATGATGTTCATTTTTCACTAGGTACGTCTGGCTATACATTTTAAAGTTTAGTTTTAATGAGACGTTTAGATAACAAAACCTTATTGAAGCTGAGAACATCCCATAATGAAACCATTTCGTTTTGACCATAAATCCAGCTGCAATTTCCATAAGCCGTATAAATACAACATTATATATGACGTGAAGTAACGGTATCATAGGTAGTTATCTACTTATATAATTACATAGGGCTTAATTTTAGTTTCAAAAAATGTAGATCTAGAAAGCGCATAATAACATCATTATTGATCAATTATTAAAAAAAATATTGCATCAGTGTAATAGCAAGTGACAAACCTCACCTATATTCATGTTTTTTTGGTACTGGGAGTGTAATTTGTTGCGCCCATCATTTAGAGTAAAATATTTATAATTTATTTCTGTCGAACTCCTATCTCAATGACAAAAAATAAAATGGCAATTGTATGATGGAAATAAAGATACAAAACTTAAAAAATAACGCAGATTTTAAAACATTGTTCTCAATCATCATTGGTGCATTTAACTCAATCCTAAGAAGACCCCTAACACATTTAGAATGTTATGGACCATTTGTATTTTACAAATTTTCAAAATTCTTTTAAAAGCAACTTTGTCAACACCTTCTTATACACTACTCCCAGTATAGTTCACGTAACACAAACTTGTTTCAACAAATTTGGAAGAATATGCTATAGAACACCATCCAAACATGATGAACATAAGAAAGCATTAATTTAATAATGTACACCTATTTTGCAACATAATGACGGGATTTTGTGCATTTGGAAGCACAAATCGATCGGTTGCACAAATCCATTTAAAACATGTAGTGATGTACATAATCCCATCTGAAGCCACACGGAACTAATGTCGCAGAACGAAGTCAGACACCTTCTTCACTACTGTTTCAGTTAACACGATGTCCTATTAATAGCACTGTTATGCATTTTGATACGCAAAGTTATCAGATGCACACATCCATTTGAAACACGAAGTGATGTGCAACTTCCAAGTAGATGTCGCACAGAAAAGTGTGGGGCAGAACAAAGTCAGGCACCATTTTATTGTTGAGTAGAGCTCTTCAATTTCCTCTTTCCATCAGCTCAGCTATTTTCAAATTGTTGTTGGTCACAATGTTCCTGCAAATAAGCAAAGTTGAATTTAGGAAACTGAGCGTAAATATGAGTTAACTAATTCAACACTGTGCAGATTAAATAAGTTTATATATTAGATCATGGGACTTGTCAAGTGTACATCTGGCTAAATGGAAAAGAAATACAAGAGAGCCTTGTTATGATAATTAAATCAGACTAAAATCCCAATAAATTACTTTGGGCAACTTCTAATTTGCTTCTACAAAATTACCTGTATGCATTAGTCGTATACAGTGCACTCCAGATAGCTAAGACTCACGTTAGCTGATTTTCGCTAATTAAAGTCAATCTTTTTCCTCGGACCTAGGCGTAGGTCCCAGTAAGGGGACCTTCTGATAACTGTCTATTTATCAGAAGTTCCACTTATTAGTATTGTTATGGGTCCCTGGAGGTTCGACCTTATCTAGAGTGCACTGTATGATTTCCTTTGTTATTGCTCTAATAATTAATGTTGTATATATACATATGGACCATTCTCTCGAAAGGTGTACAGTAACGGTAAAGTAACATGTCAAAAATAAATGTTTAATGTGTATGTTTTAAGTGAGTACTATTAATATAAAATGTGCTATTCACATAAAGCAGCACAGATTGATCTGATATATTATTAGATTTTAAAAATATATTCATGGATAAAAACGTATGTATACTAGAGTGCAGATCTGCTAGTGTCCAAAGTTCGTGCATCGCAAAATTCCGTGAAACGCTTACATTGAATAATAACATGCCAGCCAGGTTTACTAACAATCATAGCTGTTGCTTTATAAACAATCTGTCAACGTACGAATCTCACAATTTCATGTTTCGGTTCAAATAAGTGTGAAACGGGGACCTTTAAAACACGGCTGATTGGAAAGACAAGATCAGTAGACAGACCCAACCCGCACCGACTACTGCCGTCGCCGACGCCCCCGCGCTGGCAGTCGGATTGATGAGTCGAATGTTATTATTGTATTTAATCGAAAAGTTACCAGATGGACGGCATTAGAAGCAGTATAAATAAACAATGCATAAGCTTCTTGCATTTTAAAAAGTAGCTATGAATATACATTATTTCTACGAATTGCTGATTTAAAAAAAAACATTGCTTGTAACAACTAACCTCAAAATAGGACATGTTAACTGTGTGTGACGTCACCAGTCTCTACGTGTTTCACTGCGCGTGCGTAAATATTAATTATACTCGGGCTACATAAGCAATCATCCACGTGGCAACATTGAGCAAACTCAAAATGATTCGCGTAAATACAATTATTCATCAACGTTTTGATAACACCCAAACTATTTATAAACATGAAGACATAAGTAGCAAAGAAAGTACATATGGGAAATTATCACGTTTTGATACAGTACCTCTCGAATGTATATTAGCTTATAAAGAATCACTTTAATGGGAGTCTCATTGACCTTTGCGTTTATGTTAATTATTTCAAATTGCACATTTAAGTCAAAATAAATATATATATATGTATGTCTGTCAGTCAGTCTGACTGTGTGTCTGTCTGACTGTGTGTCAGTCTGACTGTGTGTCATTCTGACTGTGTGTCAATCTGACTGTGTGTCAGTCTGACTGTGTGTATCGATCTGACTGTGTGTCAGTCTGACTGTGTGTCAGTCTGACTGTGTGTATCGATCTGACTGTGTGTCTCTCTTTCTCTCTGCCTGCCTGCCTGCCTGCCTGCCTGCCTGCCTGCCTGCCTGCCTGCCTGCCTGCCTGCCTGCCTGCCTGCCTGCCTGCCTGCCTGCCTGCCTGCCTGCCTGCCTGCCTGCCTGCCTGCCTGCCTGCCTGCCTGCCTGCCTGCCTGCCTGCCTGCCTGCCTGCCTGCCTGCCTGCCTGCCTGCCTGCCTGCCTGCCTGCCTGCCTGCCTGCCTGCCTGCCTGTCTGTCTGTCTGTCTGTCTGTCTGTCTGTATGTCTGTCTGTCTGTCACCATTGGAGCAGCAAACAAATGGCTGCAACTGTCAATCCAATGTGTATATATATATATATATATATATATATATATATATATATACTTTTACCCTAACATACTCGTCCTAGTGCGGGGTAAACGACCGCAAAAGCCGATCACTTGCATGCGTCTTCACCTGTTCCCAACTCCACTGATCTCCTTCACGTCTTCTCTCTCACCCCCCCCCCCTATCTGTTTCCATCAGATATCCAGCGAATGACCCTTTACGGATTGGATTTCGGCGGTATTCAGCAGACGTGGCAGATCCATCTTTATCTGCTGCGTATAACCTGAACACAGATGGGCTGAAAACTTGTATTTTTATGACATTCCTTTTTGGAGATTTTATTTGGTCTGTAGATTCCAAGCATCTTCTTGAGACATTTGTTGTGGGAAAAAATACAGCATCAGGCACGTGCATTTGACAACTATCTGTGATTCATCCGCATATAGTATCCCTCACGGGACGTTGCACTTGTACAGACGGATCATTGTTCCGTTCCTGAACCTGTTGGTCATCCAGATGTTCGCTAATGCCGCAAACGCTCCCCTTGATTTTATAACACCTGCCTCGACCTCAATAACATTGTTTGAACGTCACTGGCAGAAATAGAGAAACGTTTTAGGCAAAGTGGATTCTCACTACTGTACAGGACCTCCTAAAGTAAGGAACATCCACATGAAAGCTTGTATCCTACTTGTGGCATGCAATGTGTTTTATTAGACATTATTCGATGTATGGAACTTTGGGTATATGTAATTTACTGGAATAGTTTAACCAAGTCCAAGCATGTTACCTATAGTGAGTCTTTTTGCATCCATTTCTCAAACATCACACTGAACTGTACATGTATTTGTTCATATGACTCACTGTACATTTTTAATGTGGCTTCTAGGACGTGTGTCACCAAAATGATAAGGGCCATTACCATTAAAACTAGACTGTTACCATCAAGTTTAATAAAACTAAAGTCCCATCTTACAACAAAATATATATTTTTTTTTTAATCTGTACGTTTTAGCCAGTATTATTGAAGTGTACTACAAACTAATGAAGCAGCAAAGGTTTCAGCTAGAAGTTTTTTGATATTCATACTTCATTGTTAGTATTACATTTGACATTATCACAAAACAACATCTCAAAAAATACTTAATAATAATAAGAACACTTATATAGTGCCATAAATCTAGATAAATCCATTTGGAGGCACTTGATAGATTTTGAAACTAGTACTACAAGCTTTGAATCTGTATCTTGAATAATAAGTACTTGTTTTCTTGACAGATGCCCCTACTGTTGAAAGTTGAAACCCACAAATATGTAAAACTGGAACTGTAATGGAATATTTTGTATGAATAATTTTTGTATCACAATATTTGGTCATAATGATGGCCCATATCATCAATAAACGTGTTACTTATTGATGTATTATTATGTGCACAGGACTGACACAGACCCAAATTGTAATACAGTTAGATTAAAATGTGGCACGGTGTGAAGTGAATCAACTGAAAGAAACATTGAAAACTGGTGTGTGAATTTGACTAATGCATTGGCACAGTTTGACATGTAGTCTTATTTATTTGTGAATTGTTTCTCCATACGAATAAACTGTTGATATATTTCATGTTGGCTTCAGTATTACAAATCAAATTATGAACAGGGACATGCAAGACATTACAGATCGCATTGTTGTTGCCAAAAATGGGATATGAAGGCATCGAGTAATTCATTCTACCTTTTGGTCTATCTAATCTTACTTGTCCAGGGTTTTTATTTTCACTCTACACTCACCTGTATAGTGCAATGTCCATAGCTGAAATTTTCATAAACCCCGTTTGCTTCTGGATAGAGTGCAGGCTGGTATAACACGTCTGTTGCCTATTCCAAGTCTCTCCCTTGACCACAACGTAAAATGACGATATGCGGCTAATCGAATCAATCGATATGTTTTGAAAGTTAATTTATTTGCATTAGTTGATAATAAACAACCGTTATCTCCTAATTATCGTTATACTGACAAAACTGTGTGTTTTATCAATATCGCATCATGAATTCAGTGAATTGGTTCATTTGTTTGTGAAAGGCTGTAATAATTATGATTTTAAAACTACATTTGATGATGTAGTCTTGATAACACACACACATAATATATATAACATTTATATTATATTAAAAACTCCACTTAAATATTGCACAATGTCCTGATTATGCATCTATTAGTGCATGGTAGTGTGCACTTTGTCTACATTTTTTGATATAAAATTAAGCAAGTTGCTTGAACACTTTTAAATAGAGAATTAAACAACTGTATAAAAAGGATGCACACGTCCTGTCAAGAATAAAAGTAAGTTTATTAAGAAAATGATCAAAAATGGTTTGATGAAAATCATAGACATAGTAGTATACGAAGATAGAATTAACCTGAACATTTGAGGTGCGAACAAGTAGTATTGCTCTATTTAAGTTTGAAATAGATATTGCTAGAATAATTATTCGACACCTATTGAACTACGTAGTACTTACATACTAGCTATTGGTCGAATCAACGAGTGTGTACGCAAATCATACAATAACAACAGACCGACTTCCAAGTTCCAACTCCGCCCTGTTGGTGAAAAACCGTTTCGAAGTCGTCACTCATAGTCGGTAATGCAGGCATCTGCAAGGTCTATCATACGGTGCTGTACGGCAGCTATCTCCCTATAGCACAGCGACTCGGTGTGCGTCGACATTGGGACGCAGTGTCCACACAAACACCATGCGACATTATTAAGTCGCGTAACGTCTTCGTCGTCAATAGACCAACTGTCACTGTACGACTCCCACAACTGAACCTGACCCGGGGCCGGATATTATCGGACCGTGGATCGCACACTGGGTGAATCCTGTATGGCACAGGCCCTTTGTGTGTGTCAACCGTAAGTTCCGAGTGACAAGTCGAACTAGAGTCTTTATCTGTCGCATTGATTTTCTACTAAAGTGATACGGAAGTTTTAAAAATCACTTTTAATAACTCGTCTCTACCAAAATCCTTCGACTTCTTTGTCAACAACAAAATAAAAATAGTCCCGGTATGCGCGCGCATCTAATATTCTGACCTTTGCTTTGAAAGCCCCGCCCCCTTCTGGCAGCAAAAATCTTCGTTCGGGAAGTGAGACATTAACAACGTTTTCATTGGTTATAAATCGTTGCCATTTCATTTCACCTTTTTATTTCGAACGCGTATACATATTATTTGTTGACCTATAGAACACCTATCGTGTATAATAGGGCACCATATCTTTGTTTTCGCACAGAAATGTCTACTAATGAAATAAACCGAGAAAAAAAACGAAATTTAACATTGATTAGATAGGAGTAAATCAAACCACTCGCTTGGAACAAAGATGGCGATACGCAGTGCTCTATAGCGACGATTTAGGCATCGAACAAAATCTTTTTTTTTCAGTTTGTCTTATAAATGAGTACGTTTATGTTACCATTAATGTATACTTATATAGTATATATTTAAATATGTAGCATGAAACAGCTGCATTTAATTTCCCCTTTAAAGGCTGCCAATTGACCTTGTGAATGTCCATTTTTCAACATATCAGATTAATAAATGCAAAGGGCGTCGGCATCATTTTGACAATGGGTGTGGCACTAGCATATCTAAATACAGATACATTGAACTGCTTTAATACTTTTCTGATTATAAGTATGCTTCATATTGCTGCGTGATCGTGGGTACTAGGACCACATGTACGTTTTAGTTTGTCTGTGTATATAATTTAAGTACTATCATACCTTGAATTATACTTTGCATGGGTTTGGGGGCAGGGAACCTACATGTTTATATATAACCTCCGAATCATTGGTTATTAATGTGAATTTGATATTCATTTTCAAGATGTCAACTGTTAGGGCAATGGCACAAAAGCTTGGTAGTGTGTTCAATGGCTTCATCACCCCTTGAAAAAAAACTTGTTTCGTGCATCCAGTCGGTAATGATGTCGTATTATTAGACACCATTAGCTAACGCAATAAGCACAAATCTGACGCCAAAAACATACGCCAACCGCAAAGTTAATTTAGTTCTACGTCACAGCTTTCACGATCCAATCACAGGTTTACGCGGGATCTACAGTTCGACTTCGCGTTTGAACGTCAGACAAGGATATTTCGCGTAAGTACAAACGCCGAATTATTTCGTACGTAAATAGTTATGTAACTATACAGAGTAATAGCTACACCTCTTTGGAACATATGCGTATAAAGGAAGTTTAATTATAAATTAATAAATTGCATGTATGCAGGTAGAGGGTGCGCATGCGTGGTAGAGGGTGCGCATGCGTCAGGTTATGTCTCTTCTTATTCCCCGCTCGTACATTTATAGTTAATATTATAAATTCTAAAGACTGTTATTGTTTAAATCTTACAAAGGTGCAATAATATCATTATTACTATACGTACGTATTAATATATTTGCAATAAATAATTCCAAAGTCTTATTTCGCCAAAATATTTGCTTAGCAACCACCCGTAGAATTTAAAACAAAATGGCGGAAAAGTAAACAATAAGCTAAGAGCGCGAAACACAAATCACCCCCAATGCAACTCGCATAATCAGGGTGTTCTAAAAACTAAACATCACAGTAATTAAATATACATTAGCTATATAAGACACGTAGATTATATATTCTTAAATCCTTCTCCTCTGTCTTGCCATTTCCTGAACTAACAGGCCTTTCTTCGGGTGTATCATCATCACCCTTGTGTCTTCAACACATTTCAAGCCCTGAGTCGGCCCAGGGCTAGACAAAAAACCTAACATTTACCCTATCATTGCTTCTATCTGTTGGTGTTTGCACTAGTCCCAAACCCTGCACTTGCACCTATTCAGTTTAGTATAAAAGTTAATGTTTTTATATATATATATATATATATATATTTTTTTTTTTTTTAATTAAGGAATTAATTTTTTTTTAAGTAGGTTAATGAAAAATTGTAAGTATTAAGTATCTAACAAATATGGCAACTGGTGGTACACCAGTGTTATCTCAAACATCAAGATCTCTACGAGGTAGCTCGTCTAGCTCTTCTAGCTCTAAGGCAACATCATCAAGACACAATTCAAAGAAAAGTCATAAAACAAACAAGAAATTAGAGGCTGACAGAGATCAAGAAAAATGTGTCTGCCCTGACTGCAGCTTGGAAGTTAAAGATAACGGGGACGCCATTGAGTGTGACATCTGTAAGGGATGGTATCACAAAGTCTGTAAAAATGTGTTTGATGCCTTGTATGCCATATTAACCAGCGATGAAAACCAACGAATCAGTTGGTACTGTAAATCATGCCAAAGAGGGGCAAAGGCAATCATGTCACACATCCTTATCATGAACGAGCGTTAAGACAAATTTGAAAAGAAATTGACTGCAATGGAAAATAAACAAAAAGCATTCCAAACCAGAGACAATGAACTTGAGGAGACAGTCTCAAAAGTATCCAATCTGCAACCTCCGACACCACATGAATCACTAGGAGCAACATACGTAGAACCAGGTTTTCTGTGCAACATTTTCTTCTGTTCATTGTTCGTCTGGCCTCGAATGGCCGTTCACTCCCTATATAGCCCTATGGCCGGAAGCCAGTCTTACCAACCACGACACTTGACACAAACCAATGTCGTCCCAGAAATTTGCTCCCGAAATCTTTCACACTTCGAACCAATTCATTCAACTCGCTGAGTTTAAAATACATTTATCGGTGCACATATAATCTTTAATTTATGTGAATTACTTATACAATTAATATCACTGGATTCCCTTATCGAGCCGGATACCATAATGTTCATCGCACATTCCAACTCTCACGAATTAGTCCATAATTTTAATAAAACACGTACTTTATTCATAAGCTAGGTGTGACACCCAGTGTTTTTCAGACATTTATGTAAACAACTATTATAAGTTCATAATATAATCTTCTTATAACCACAACATAAGTAGTTTGCAAGGTCACCATATTACCAGTCACGTTAAATAATTTCTACTAATGCCAAATTTGGTATATCTAACTGTAAGATTAGTGGTGAACGCTACAAATGAAATTAGTTAAATCTAGCTCGTCGGTAGTTAAAACGTTACACGCCTTAATCGCCAGAGGGCGCCAGCACATACCTCAGCGACAATACATACCAGAGATGGCAGCACCATCCCATCAACAATACTTTTGTAAACAAAACCACTGTTCTAAAGCCTGATTAAATTATATACAAACTCCTTCGTGACACTGAGAAGAAGCACCTAAAATACACATTCGCCCCCAAGATAATATAGATGGGACAACGCTATAAATAGTATATGCAGGCAATGGACATAAGCAGCGCCCATCTTGAATACAGTGTCGCCATCTTCCATTTTCAGTAGGCTAATCGATTGAATTTGAAGATTTACCAAACAGAGTATACAACCCAAATTTTATGCTTGCACCACCATCATTTTATTATAAATAACAGTTGCGTCATCAGCTTTATTATTACGAGGAAAACGGTAAAGCTGACATACTCATTTAAAAATGGCTGTCATGACTCCAAAACGGCAAATGACAAAACTAGGAAAACTTCATATCACAGTGCATTTAGAAATGTTGTTTAGAAGCTACATGAAATTTACGCAAAGCTCTAAAAATGATACAATGTCAGAAAATAACTGTTTGATGTGATTTAATGGGAACACAGCGTCAAGTACGTAACAACGGCAACATGTATTAAATTAACCTATCATCGTTGATTTAACCATGACAGTGAAAAGACGAGATTTCGACATTACAAGAAAGGCTAATAATGCAATTCACACTGGTGAAGAGAGCTCGTTGTTGAACGCTTCACGACACTAGCGGAGGTCGTAGATAATGGCATGTCCCTATTCATACGTCACACAATTATTGGCATTTAAGCCATGCAACCACGGTTTTTGCAAGTGTTCTACCACGATCCGTCCACAAGGGCGAAGGTGAACCCTATTACTAACCAATGATCATCTATGCATGTTGTTTTAAATAAACCGCTGCGTACGTGGCCAAGGCTCAGCAAACCTACGGAAAGTCGTTGGGGGTCGCACGGAGATCTGTCAATGAAAGTGTCGGTTCTGTGGAAAAAAAGAACACACATTAATAGCATGCTTATACACACAACCACACTTGCACGATATGTGGTTGTGTATTCTCAAACCAAACAATGCACCTATGTCGCGATCCGGCGGGTGTCCAGTGTTTAATAATAGTTACAGGCTAAAACAAAACACAACACTATGCTATACAAATTGAAAACAGTCCTTTGAACAAGCGGGGCCGTTGGCGTAGCACACTCTTAGAAATGTACCGTAAAAATTACGGTAAAATTACTGGCAGCACGGGTGCCAACCGAGTACCGTAAATTTAACGGTATATGATTTACAGTGTACCGTATTTTTTATGGAATAATATTGTAGAATATACGGTAGCATATTGATGGTGTACCGATTTTTTTACGGAATAATACTGTAGAATATACGGTAACATTTTACGGCGTACCGTATTTTTACGGTATTGTGCTATAGAATATACGGTAGCATTTTTACGGCGTACCGTATTTTTTACGGAATTGTGCAGTAGAATATACGGTAGAATGTTTACGATGTACCGTATTTTATGCGGAATTGTACTGTATAATATACGGTAACATATTTACGGAGAACCGTATTTTTACTGTATTGTGCTGTAGAATATACGGTAGCATTTTTATGGCGTACCGTATCTTTTACGGAATTGTGCTGCAGAATATACCGTAGAATGTTTACGGTGTACCGTATTTTATGCGGAATTGTACTGTTGATTATACGGTAGAATTGTTTCGGTGTACCGTATTTTATATGGAATTGTAGTGTAGAATATCCCGTGGAATGTTTATGGTGCCATATTTTTTACAGCAGAATATTTACATATATGTATATATATATATATATATATATATATGTACAGATGTATGCACATCACATTAATATCAGAGTAAAGCAGTGATATGTAAACTCTGCTGATGCTTAATGGCAATACCCTGAGCACTTCTACTATAGGAAGACACAGAGCAATTGTTGGTAAAGGTATTTATTAATGGTACCAACAGAAAAAATACATGCATATTGATAAGATAGCTAAACAGCTAACACAAACATAAATATGTTCATCAAGAAAACCGGTAATTAATTAACAAGAAAAGATAGCAAATGTTGGGGGGCATTTGTCCCACAATATAAAATGACATCAGCATAACAATTATAATGCTGTCAAAGTTCAACTTTATGCAGACCTATCAGGCATGCATTTGAAATGCACAACTTTTGTGGAAGATTAACAAACCCTGTAGGAAAAATTCAGAAGGAAAGTGTTAAAACGTTTGATGTTGAAGACAAAATATGCCACAAACAGCATGCTTGCTCCAACAACCGTGTCCTCTGTGTGGCTGGCCACAACAAGCTTGTCCATGACCAGCATCATGCGTTTCACAGTCAACAGAGACTATCCTGTAACAAATCAAGCTCAAGTTAGTAAAGTACAGCATCAAGCTACGTTATAGATGCTCCTCTACAAAATATGTCATATTGTGAATTAGACATGTTTTACAAGTCACTACCATGCATGAAGACCACAGCTGTTTTCTGGACTATCAGAAAGCTATTTCTGACAAGGCAGTGCCCAAAATTGTCGTAAAAGTTTTCCAAAAGGTTAGAAATTCTGCATCAAAAACAAAAAAATCACTTAATTTTTGTTATTAATAACCTCAATGGTTATATTATAATTATTCATAATATGCATGCCATCCCAATGAGCTCAAAAATATAAGTGTTATTCGACACTCTGGAACGCGCTACCGGAGGATCTGCGTTTGATCGAGTGTGTAAACACTTTTAGGACGCGTCTTAAGAAACATTATTTTAAACTTGCTTTCAATGTCTAGTTTTATGTAACATCATCATATCAGTTTTATGTGACTTCATCATATCATAATATGTATTAGTATAATATTTTAGTTGTCTACTATTAAACTAGTATATTATCTCAATAATTATTTAATAATAATTAATTTTGTTATGCACTAGTAAATTATGCAATAACATAGAAAGATGGCCTTAAAGAAACATGTTACACATTTACACATTGAAAACGGGTTTGGAATGATGTGTTTTGAGGCGTGCTGTGAAGGCGTCCAGTGAGGTGATCAGCCGCAGTTCCTCCGGCGGCGCGTTCCACAGGGGTAGTCCGGCTCAAGAGATAGATCGCTGGTCGTATCGCATCGGGTTGTATTGAGGCACGGTCTGGGGGGGACGCGACCTGCGGATCGAGGCGACATTAATTTTGTACGTATATCAAATAAAATATAAATTTTGTAAATACTCATACACATTTACATACCTAGAAAGAGTGGGTCGCTTTTTTCATCAAACTCGGCCATCATTGCCAGGATGAATGCTGCTGTCTTGCAATGGCCGCTGTTGACATCAGCTTGCTGGAGGGCGGAGCTTGAGACTGATTTTCTTTTTGGAAGCCACCTTCAGGTAGCGCTTCAAGATGTCGTAACGTTTGCATTGCTTACCTAATTCATCACCGGGTCTAAATTATAGTAGATTTGATTGCTGAACTGCAGCCACCAACATAACACCAGACACAAAAGTCGCGATTTTATTCCGAAACGCAGCCTTTACGAAATAATCTGAATTCAAAGCTGATTAATCCCAGTTCAAAGCGAAGCTTAGTAATATCTTCCGCTACATTTGGTGGCAAAATAGTTAATTATTTCTTCTCAAGCCTGCCGATAACGCTAGACGCGCTCAAGTTGTGACTCGAGGGGATCGAGTTATATCACTGATGGTTCTCCTAAGAGACGAGAGTGATAAGCAAGGCTGGCCCACTGCAGCGACCATGCTGGCCACCACTGTTTGACATCTACGACATGTAATACATATCTGGCAGAGAAAATGTTTGACTTGCAGATGTCTCAATGTGCTCCCTGGATAAGGTGACTAATTGTTAATTAATGGGGTATGCTGTAGCCACCAGCTTAGTCATTTGTGATCTGGAAATGAGATTAATATCAGGTTAATATCCCAGTTTGATTATCCTAGGCTCACACGGGTCAGCCAAAGCCAAGTCTATCCATTTGGCTGTAGAACATGTCTTGTTTCTTCATTCTTGGGACAATCTCAAGCCTACCGCTTTAGTACCAAAATCTGCCGTCAGATCGATAGTTCACGGTGATAGAAGAATTACTCATTTTCAGTCCAATTATACTGCCTAACCAACATTTCACGTTGAAAATGCCATGCAATAGGTAAATAATCCTAACTTTGAAACATTATCTGGCCAAGGCTGGAGTGGTTCCCTAGTCTGCATGCACGTCTCATCGCGACTGAGGCTCATATATGCACAAGATCCTCATCTACCGCCATCACATCATGAAAAGCGGTAGATCTACGGCATTTTGTGAAGAACACTTGGCACATTTGTGTGTCTGATTTGAACTCTCAACAACATCTGGAGGCTTGTTAATTAGCTGCCAATATTTATTGTGAAACATAAAATATGGTGTATTTCATGTGTAAATATATATATATACCACTGACACCTACTGATGTATCATTGAATGGTCCAGTGATACTGAGTGGTATTTCCAAATACCATTGAGAGTCTTAATGGTATTGAATGATATTTTCAGATACAATTAAGAGTACCACTGAGACCTACAGGTTTATCATTGAATGGTACTGAATGATATGTTCAAATACCATTGAAAGTACCACTGAAACATGATTTATCTTTGAATGGTCCAGTGTTACTGAATGGTATGTTCATATCATCATCACGTTCAACGCAGCAGAATTCCCGTTATAAATTACCACGCTGGCTAATTCCTGATATAGTAGCAGCAGAGGAACATACTCCTTCCCTTTAACGAGTTCTGTTTATGTCTGTGCTTGCGGGTCAGTTGTCCGAAAAGCTGCACTTGAGTGAAACTTTGTTCGATTGTGTTTACAATAGACCACACGTATACCAAACATACACGGCAGCACTACTCATGTGATAAATTATGAAAGTCTAAGCTATTTTGACCGACGGTTCATCGACAAAAAGGACAAGCTGTAGTAATAACATTTTAATCAGTTTTGCTTATCGAAGACACGCTTGCGCAACGAATCGATATGTTATAAACCACTAACAGTAGTATAAATTAATCGATCCAGTGCATTTTTTTAAAAGCCAAATAATTTACCACTGCAGTCAATGTGATTAATACGAGCTTCGGTTGCGAGCAAACTGTCGGAGTATATAGCTGCACTTAAGAGTGAAACGTGTTTATAGAGCCATGGTCCATGCCATAGAATATCCGACAGAAATACTCATGCCGTGGCTGTTATGACTTTTACATTTGTGTCCATCTTAAAATCCCATGAGAAATGAAACTTTGTACATTCAGTCATAAGTTCATATATTTGTGTTGACCACACACTGAACTTAATACCGATATTCTAAGCTATTTGCAAAACCAAAATCCTCCACATGATGAGGTTAACGTACAATATTGGAAGAAGAAGCAGCAGCAGCATTGCTCTTGGTGTCAACTTGTATTTGTTTACTATTGACCTGTTTGGAGATCGTCAATTTTTGCGACAGCGCATGTGCAAACATGGAATGACGCGGAAGCTTGCGTTCCAAACGTAAATGTAAACAGAATAATGTATAGCAAAAATAGCTTATTTTTCATTTTGTTGCTGCCAGTTGATGTACTGTAGCGGCCTAGTCAGTGGACTTGACCTCTTTCTTTGATCGCTCCCTGACCTAGTTACGTGAACTCAAGTGATCGACTACACGCATTATGTTCTGACGGAATAAAGTTGTATTCTTGTCAGTTTGTGTTCACTACATTGTTGACCCTGACTATACCAAGACGGTATTTTGTTATGCAACACGCGTATACACACACGAACTAAACTGTAAGTTCACCAAACGTAGCATTACATGGGTATTGTGTATGTTGAACTGTGCGGCCTGTGACTATTCAACCATTACGCACTCGGCACACCCGTCACTCGCACGTACAACGTAAACAATCAGCATGGCCGATACACACGCCGTCGGCCTCAAACTGCCGGTCTTCTGGACCGATCACCCGCGGGTCTGGTTGCAGCAGGCAGAGGCGCAGTTCGCCTTGCGGAATATCACGACAGCTCTGCGCGTGATAGACGTTTTAGAGGATCCGCCGCAGCATGATAAGTACTGAAATCTGAAGAGAAGGCTTACCGACATATTCGGACTATCAAGGCGACAGCGTGCAGATAGACTACTAGATATAGGCCTACAAAGTCTGGGTGACAGGCGACCTTCACAACTAATGGACGATATGCTCGCCCTGCTTAGTTCACACAAGCCGTGCATGTTATTCGAGAGCATCTTTCTTAAGTGCATGCCAGAGGACATCCGCCTGCAACTAGCCACGGCTAATTTTGACGATCTACGGACTCTCGCCAAAACTGCTGACGAACTCTGGCAAGTTAGAGAGCAACCGGCTGTTGTTTTCTCTTCAGACACCCGTCGACCGAGAAACGCCAGAACAAAACCCGTGACGACACCGAGAGCAAACGAACCCGAGACGCATGATGAAGATGTGTGCTACTACCATCGGCGATACGGCAACGCAGCCAGAAAGTGTAACACCCCGTGCGCATTTGCGGGAAACTACCCAGCCGGTCGTCATTAGTCGCTTCGGCGGCCGGCCAACTTAACAGCCTTCTGTTCCTCGTGGACGGTCACTCTGCAAAACAATTCTTGGTTGACACGGGAACAGCAGTCAGTGTTTTTCCCGCCTCCCAACAAGACATCGACAGTGGCTCACGTACACCCTCTCTGGTCGCCGCTAACGGATCAAAAATTGCAACTTACGGAACGCGGAAGATGAAACAACGTCTAGAGAACCACGACTGCACATGGCCTTTCATTCTTGCTGATGTAAAAACACCGCTTCTCGGAGCTGATTTCCTGCAGACGCATGGATTGATGGTTGATCTCCAAAGCCAACGTTTAGTCAACGCAACTTCGTTTACGAGTTCTACTCTCAAGCAATCCAACCAGCCGGCACTGTGTCTGCACCACGTCGTATCGGACGACCCGTACAGGCAGATTCTAGATGAGTTCCCTGCTATCACTCGTCCAGAATTTTCCAGTCCTTCTGTTCGTCATGGTGTGGAACATTTCATCCCCACAGCCGGCCCGCCTGTGCACGCTAGAGCTCGCAGGCTACCACCAGATAAACAGCTGTTGCTAAGGAGGAGTTCAAGATGATGGAAGAAATGGGGATCATACGAAGATCAGATAGCTCGTGGGCGTCTCCCTTACACATGGTGCCTAAAAACTCCGGTGGTTGGAGGCCTTGCGGTGATTATCGAAGACTCAACGATGTGACAATAGCCGACCCATATCCGGTACCACACATTCAGGACTTCTCTTCACAACTTGCAGGCTCTACCGTGTTCTCCAAGATCGACCTGGTATGTGGCTACCATCAGATTCCGGTGGCTACATATGACATTAGTAAAACTGCCGTTATCACGCCTTTCGGCCTGTTTGAGTTCCTACGAACACCATTCGGTCTCAAAAAACGCAGCGCAAGCATTCCAGCGCCTCATGGACACTGTCTGCAGCGGACTCGAGTTCGTTTTTGTCTACTTAGATGACATCTTGGTGAGCAGTGCATCTGCAGAACAACTCAAACACCATCTACGAACAGTTTTCCACCGTCTGGCCTCCCATGGTTTAGTGATCAACGTGAGCAAATGCCAATTTGGAACAACTACCATCGACTACCTGGGCCACCGGATCACAAGTCAAGGAGCTGTTCCATTGCCTGCTAAGGTAGAAGCCATCCGGGTCTTTACACGGCCTACAACTGTCAAAGGACTGCAACAGTTTGTCGGGATGGTGAATTTATATCATCGTTTCGTCCCTAACGCAGCTCACATCATGCGTCCCATATATGATGCACTGGTAGGCAAGCCCGTGACCTTGGAGTGGTCAAACGAACTAGAGGAAGTATTCACGGCCGCAAAGGAGGCTCTCGCACAGGCCACTATGCTCGTACACCCACATGCTGACAAGCCCATCGCACTCACAGTGGATGCCTCGGGAGCAGCAGTTGGCGCCGTCCTTGAGCAAAACATTGGCTCCTGAAAACCAGTGGCGTTCTTTAGCCGCAAACTTCGCGCTGCCGAACAGAAGTACAGTGTGTTCGATCGTGAACTACTAGCCGCGTACCTGGCTATTCGACACTTTCGCTATTTCCTGGAAGGGCGCTCCTTCGTCCTTTTCACCGACCACAAACCGTTGACTTTTGCGATTTCCAAAGCCAGCGATTCGTGGCCCCCGAGGCAACAGAGACACTTGGCATACATCTCGGAATTCACCAAAGACGTGCACCACATAAAGGGCAAGAATAACACCGTAGCAGACACGTTATCCAGAGGTGAAATTTCGGCGATCACCTCACCTCATCCTGGTGTAGACTACAACGCCATGGCAGCAGCCCAGCGAACAGACGAAGGTATCACTTCCGTCCGAACAGCCACCACTGGCCTCGTCATCCGTGACATTGCATTCGGCAACAATGGTGAAATGATCTGATGTGATATCTCCACTAGACGACCCAGACCACTCGTCCCCGACACATGGCAGCGCACAGTTTTCGATGCAGTCCACGGCCTCTCACACCCGTCAATCCGGACAACGAAGAAGATGGTCTCGGCTAAGTTTGTATGGCCAGGCCTTCAAAAACAAGTCGGCATCTGGGCAAAAGCGTATACTACCGCCCCCTTGGACCAGTTTGTGCCAGCGACCCGCCGTTTTGATCACATCCATGTGGACATCGTTGGCCCTCTTCCACCGTCACATAATTATCGCTACCTGCTCACAGTGGTAGACAGATTCACCAGATGGCCTGAAGCAATTCCACTGGTTAATGCACTGACTATCACGTGCGCGAAGGCTTTTGCATTCCACTGGATCGCCCGTTTTGGTGTTCCGGTAGAACTGACGTCAGACAGAGGGTCACAGTTTATTTCAGAATTGTGGGCGGCTTGATCTCAACTAAACGGCACCCGTCTGCACAGGACAACCGCATACCATCCCCAGTCTAACGGAATTGTGGAACGTTTTCATGGTCATCTGAAGTCCGCTTTGATGGCTCGCCTCAATGGTCCCAACTGGATTGACGAACTGCCATGGGTTCTACTTGGTATCCGCACCGTACCCAAAGAAGACCTGGGTTGTTGCTCAGCTGAGATGGTACATGGAGCCCCACTAACCGTTCCGGGTGATTTCCTACCACGTGGTCAGGAAACGCAGGAAGCAGCGCAATTCCTTCCTCGACTCCGCGAGACAGTTCGCGGGCTAGCCCTGCGACCTCCCGTCCCACACGGTACCAGACCGTCGTCTGTGCCAGCTACACTCGGAAACAGTTCTTACGTGTTTGTCCGCCGTGATAGTCACCGCCCGCCTCTCACACCACCGTATGAGGGACCTTACAAGGTCTTGACGCACGGCGATAAGACGTTCCTGCTCGACTACGGCAATCGACAAGACAGCGTCAGCATCGATCGCCTCAAACCTGCATTCCTTGATCCGGTGAAACCTGTTGAAGCTGGCAAACGAGCCCATCGTGGTCGTCCAGCTACCAACGTGGAGACGAGATCCGGCCGCCTAGTCAGAGGTCCTGAAAGGTATACTCCCCTATAACGGGTGCTGGAGGGGGGGTTGTGTAGCGGCCTAGTCAGTGGACTTGACCTCTTTCTTTGATCGCACCCTGACCTAGTTACGTGAACTCATGTGATCGACTACACGCATTATATTCTAACGGAATAAAGTTGTATTCTTGTCAGTTTGTGTTCACTACAGTACCTCATTTATATGTGGCCTGTGCTGTATAAAGCCACCTTTGACAGCATATATCGCAGTCATTTTTGTCACGGTTTACGTAAATTGAATTTCGCGCTATCACGAAGCTATGCAGACGAACGCAATGTTATCCAGGATACTTTGCGTAGAGCCGAAATGAACCGATCTCCGAACAGGTCAATAAATAGTCGATTAACCGATTGCATGTTTCTCCCACACTCCGCAGCAGTGACGCCACTCACAATATGATAGAATTCTACACGCATGCGCTGAAGCGCGGCAATCGTGGTTTTACTTTTAGCCGATAGATGTCGTACGTGTATTACAGCGAATGTACCGTAATTCCATTTTACGGGGAGACACGGTAAATATTACGGTAGATGCGCGTTAATTATACGGCAATCGTGGTTTTACGCTTAGCCGATAGATGTCGTACGTGTTTTACAGCGAATGTACCGTAATTCCATTTTACGGGGATATACCGTAAATTATTACGGTAGATGCCCGTTAAATATACGGTAATTTCTAAGAGTGCAGCGTAACATCACCACTTCAATACTTTATGGGGTCAGGACACTGTTGGACTTCCTGCTTGATTACAGACGAAAAAAAGTGCAGTATATTTTTGAGAAATGATTTTTTACAATGTTCACTTGCTCCGACATAAGTGCATTTGAGTAGTTAGATTTCTAGATGTGATTGTAGCTGCTGTTGACAGTAAAAGGGTGTCTTTTTAGCTGATTTTACTAAGCGGAAGGGTATCTGGCAGCAATTTGGCTAGTTGACACTTTAGCCGGATTACTGCCTGCATCCATTTGTAAATATTGACGGGTGTCATACATACAGGCATTTTGCAAGAGCTAGAGATATTAGATTTTGATTAAACTCGACCAGCATGTCAATGAGATGATAATAACAGCAGGTTAAAAGTTTAAGAAACTTTATAGGTCACGTTTTCTTATAATCACACAAAACGTTAACATGGTCGCCAATGGGAAAACTGACAGTGTGCTGACCCCTTATGCGAGTAGACGTAATTGATGTACATCCAGTACGTCACAGTTTGCCTAAGTCACTATCGAATTGTTGGGCGTCAAACTTCGCCTTTGCCATCAGTGTTGAAACAGTTATAATAATTATACGTGAATTACATTACTATTGCTGCATGGCATCTCCGAAATAAAATATTTCCGTATACAGTTATCATCATAAGAAAACTTTGTTTATATTTTTATCATAAAAAAACACTTTTGTGAGCTGAATTTCAACATCAAATATAAGACGGAATGTTTGAACCCACCACGTGCTTTCTGAAGGCTTGACGGACGATTTGCTAGACAACAGGTCACGTGATGGAGATATAAATTGTACGATACGTTGGGGTAGTGGTACACGTAATCGACAATGTACATATTGGCGAATGCTCTTTCGAAATTTATCGTATTCGGATATTCCCTATGTGAAAGTATCAACGATATTTATACAATACTAAATACATATAATGTTTGAACGTACCTGCCATTTTGGAACGGTTTCCTTTTTTATTCACCAGACAGGGTGCCAATCGTTGTGTGCGGTTAGGTTGGATTCTTATCAAATCAATGGTTTCCGAGTTTTTTTCTGTGCCGGTTCTAGTCACCACACGATAACCACAGACTACAACAGAACAATTTGCAACCGGTATATCTGAAATTAAATATACGGCATATTACATCAGCATGCTCGCAGAACAACTCAGGCATCAGCATAAATAACAATATGATACAGAAAGAAGGAACATTTACTTTACAGTAATAGTACAAACCATTGTTACAAATATTTCATGCACATGATGAACTTGATCAATAGACACACATACACGCAAGCATGCACGCATGCACAGACACACACGTACACTCACACACTCACACACACACACACACACACACACACACACACACACACACACACACACACACACACACATATATTGGGCGCAGTTGCTGGTTCTGCGCAATCTTCAGAATACGCAACGCAATCCTTGGTTAAATGGAGATTTGCAGATTGCATAGCTATCAGGAAATTGCGGACCGATCTGCAGATTACACATTTCTTTGAAAATTGTGGGCATCGACTGCCTCCTCGGGGTGGGATTTTCGTGTATTTCCGACGAACTTAATTAATTTCACTAAGTTGTACACATTTAGCAGCTTTTGCCTGGCTATTAACGAATTGTTGCATATGCAACAATAAGAACATAGGTAAATGAAAGCTGGTCGAACAAATGACCTATCAAGTACGTCGTGGTTTATATACGTCACAATCAAAATTGTGCGCGTGACCTCCGTCAACCATTGCTTTTGCGATAATGTATATCCATACCATTTAGGCCTCTACAATCCAAGGAGCATATATTTGGACAGGAGGCATCACTGAGAGTGGAAATCGGTTTTTGTCCGCCATTCGGGAGGCCAGCGCATGTTAGGAGTGTTGTTGTTCGTCTAAGATTTACGAGAAAAAAAATCGTCACGTCCTGATATTGCTTTTTTCTTTTTTCCAAGCAGAAAGATGACATATCTGCCTATAATTAGATATTGTAACTAAAGTACAACTGTCTACTGTAATAGCTTATTATCAAGGTTTATGATACCACACGGAGCTCGAGCATGGAGTTTTCCAACTTCCAAGGCTCTTGACTTGAGTCTTGTATTTTCATTTATGTGTAAAAAAAAAAAAAGTCACTAAAGTGGTGTGAAACGTAATATTTCGTTAACAAAATGTATGCCTAAAATTATACCGAATTAGCGAGGGAACGAACAAAATACGGTAGTATAACTTAGGCCAATATATAAACTTAATATTTAATATAATGCAGATTTACTGAATGCATGCTTGACTCATTCAGACTCAGTCGGCGATATATCGTGTGACGTACGATGTCTATGCTAAGGACCATAATAAATAATTCGTATAGTTCGTCTTTTTGCAATATGTTTTGAACAAAATATACGCATAAAAGTTATTGAAACGACGTGGAATTATGGAAAGAACAAACAATTAGGTAGCATGTCGTTTATGACAATAATACTGTTGTAAGTTTAGCGGCGTAAATGATATCGCTAGTGTCAGTGACATTGTGGTCTGTAGGGAGGCCCATATCAGATTACCGACTGTAAACAATATAATGACAATGACGTTGTCCTTTTTATTGTTATTGCCTGTGTGCGTGTGCGTGTGCGTGTGCGTGTGTGTGTCTTTATGTAGTTGCTAATATATCGTAATTGTGAAATGTGTAGGAATGTTAAAATGTGAATGTTTTTCGTTTGTATACTGTTACATCAAAATTTTGCCATACGCCGAAGTCACTGTAACAAACAAAACTCTTCCATACAATATCCATATTAAAAATGGGTAACACATATTTAGTCAAATTTATACAAACAAATTGTTGTTGTTTTGAGTGAAGTACTTACAATTTTTAAACGACGAAACTCCCTAACGTGAATACATAGTCATAGTCAATTTAACACCATTATTGCATTAATTGAGTGATATGTAAAAAAAAGTAAAATCACTGTCCACACATATGTGAGCTGGTTAAAGAGATATTTAATATTGTAATGTCAGTCACGATTTAAGGACTAAAGGAAACATGTAGCACCTCATAAACGCTGCAAATGTTACTTTATGCATTAAGTAGAAGCACCACCCAGATAGCACAACTACAGCGGACCGACAACGGGTCGAGAGCGGCAAAGTCATCGGCCCGCTGTCGGCATCCGCCTGCGGGCCGAGGGATTTTTGTCCGGCGGCTCCCCTTCGGGCCGAGGGCGGCTCATAGTCGGACGCCGATACTCTGCCGATGGTTAGCCGCTCACATGCCGACTGTGCCTAATTTGGCTAAATATGTGTATTGTGTGTGTTTTCAAGTAGTAAGACCCAATTATACACACACACTTACGTGTATTGGTCTTATAACTTGAACATTTAAATAATAATCATCACGCATTGTCACTAATGTTAAAATTAACATTACTTTATGCACATTTATACATTTATTGAGATTAACTGGAATTTGGAAGTTCAAAACAATAAAATAATATAGTAATAGTAAACATCCAATTATTATAAACTAAAATTAAATACGCATAACAAACACATAATTTAAAGGGATTCTTTGTAAGCTAATATACATTCGAGGTGTACCGTATCAAAACGTATTAATTTCCCATAAGTACTTTCTCTGCTACTTATGTCTTGCATGTTTATGCATAATTTGGGTGTTACCTGCGCAAAAAGCCGATAAACAATTGTGTTTACGCGAATCATTTTGAGCTTATTGCCACGTGGATGATTAATTCTGCTGCCCGAGTACAATGAATAGGGTAGGGTCGGGTAAGAAGCCCCCTCGAGGTAAGACGCCCCCTGGGTATTTCAATATTTCGATCGTTTGCAGCCTGTCTCTGGTGGATGAAAACAATGCTGCCATCTAGCATTCATTGCGTCCGAACGCGCAAGAACGCTAAAACAACGGTGAGTAACAAAAACGTGAATTTGACGTTTTTAGGCTTGTTCAATGTAAAAAGTTACATACTAGATGTATGATTATGAGACAGAGATTACGTGCGATATCACATAGTCGTTACTTTATGCATCGTTTATGTCAGTAGTTTCAATTATTACCATGCAAAACGGGCGATAATTAAATGTAATTTGACCATCGGCACATGTCTGCATGAAACCTATTGGGGGCAAGACGCCCCCAACGACGTGGGGCAAGACGCCCCGGGGGGCTTCTTGCCCCTTGAGGGGCGTCTTATCCCACGTTTTTTAATTGTTTGTTTTACACAGGCAACATAGGCTAACGCGCAAGGCCTAGCCTTAGAGCTACAATTAAATATTATTTTATTTATAGTATTTGTATATTATGCTTTATATCATTCTATATTACCTATAATTATTGCATTATATTATGATGTAATTGTTATATTAATTGTCCTATTTTATTGTCTGTGTATTTGCAACATGGTATTTATATATATTGCTTTTTTATTCCTGTATTTTTTTTCTCATAAATTATGTATAAGCACAGGGCTACAGTGAAAAACTGTATTTTAATCTGAATGTACTAGCCTATCCTGTATAAATACGTTTAAACAAAATAAAGAAATAAACAAATAAGTTAATATATAAATAAATAGGCATAAAGAAATAAATAATAAATACGGCATGTGTTTGAATGCAAATTTGCAATAGGCCTATGACAGATTGAACATCTACTGACTAATATTTTCTTCTGTAGAAGTGGTCCGCACGTACAAGCGCAAGTCGGAACGGGGTGCCGGTGGGGACGATGTGTTTAAGGAGGCACTGGCAGCGCTGGAGAATCAGCCTTATGAAGGCTGTCAGTCGGCGTTTTGGCATTCCGGCCAGGACGCTGCGAAGACACCGCAACAAGAAAGTCGCCACTGTGGGATCGTTATCTCTCGGCCCAAAGCAACCAGTACTATCGGCTGAGTGGAACGCACGCTGCGCGAACACATCGCGTATATGGAGAAGTGCCTATACGGCTTGACGACCGTGGACGTCAGGCGCCTCGCGTACGATCTCGCGGTGAAGCTGGGGCTTGCGCACACGTTCAACGCCGAAACAAAGATGGCCGGCCGAGACTGGCTTCACGGCTTCTTCAAGCGCCACCCTGTCCTGGCTATTCGGCAGCCTCAGGGTACGAACACTGCAAGGGCTGTCGGTTGTCCACTGCTGGCCCGCCATCGTCCACTGCTGGCCCGCCACCGTCCACTGCTGGGCCGACACCGCCCACTGCTGGCCCGCCAACGACCGCGTCCGTAGGAGTGTCGACCGTTAAGGAGCTGATAAAGCAGCTATCTCCGTTGCTAAAGATATCGCGTCCACGTGCAAGATCGCGTATTGCCGAGTGTGTCACTGTTCTGACATCGACGTCGCATAAGAACAAGTTGGATATACAGCAGGCGAAGAAAGAACGCATAGCCAAGCTCAAGAAGACGTCCCTGGCGACAGGAGTGAAGAGACACACGGCAAAGAAAAGGCGCGTGAGCTCCAGTAGCGAGGAGGAAGAACGGCCCTGCATTATCTGCGGAGAGCCATTCAAAGATAGCAGATCACGAGAGGTGTGGGTGCAATGTCAACTGTGCAAGAAATGGGCCCACGAAGATTGGACCGCGGGACTGGCCTTTTTCACGTGTCCCAACTGTGAATCGGAGAGCGACTGACTGTGCATTATGTGGCATCTGTTCATCTGTTGCCTGGTGTCGTTTAATATGCTTTAATAAAGTTCGTATTTCTTATTTGAAATTATTCAACTCATTTTGCAGATTACATTTATGTTTGTTTCACCACAATTTCTCATTGGGGCAAGACGCCCCCTGGGGGCCGGTTGCCCCAACTAAAGGGCGTCTTGCCCCACGTATGGGGCAAGACGCCTCCTTTGGATTTTTTTTAATTGACGATCATAACAGTTAGTGCCGTCAGATGACAGAATGCCTTTGGTGAAACATGGAATAGGTACCCCGCAATCGTGTGCAAGCGCAAAAACCTCAACATTTTTACTGTATGCTTAAATATGCCCATTTTCCCTTAAGGGGGGCTCCATGCCCCACCCTACCCTATTCATGCATGCGCAGTGAACCACACAGAGTCCGTTGACGTCACACACACACAATGGCATTGTAAATAAGCAATTTGTAGACATATGCATATTGACAGCCGTTTTTATAAATGTAGGAAGCGCACGCATTGCTTAATTACCTTGCTTCCCAATGCCGTCAGCCGAGTAATGTTTCGATTAAGTAGAATCATAACGTCCGCCGACGCGGACGGCTGCAGTCGGTGTCAGCTGCCGCTGGGAATGTCACTGAGTCCTAGTATGTCGAGCCTCTACTACAGTAACTAGCCTAGCCCTAGGCAAGGGTCTCGCCTAGGGCAGTTAGTAAAACTGCATTGCCCAGTATTTGACAGGCAGTGAACGAAAATGCACACTAAAATATCAGTATATGCAACAATAGCAAGAGGACTAACCAGGTCGTGGATGTATTTTTTTTCCTAATTCTCGGATTTAGGTATGTGTATCTACGCCTACGGGTCTTGCCTTTCCCAATTCCAGTCAGCCGTTTTTGAAAAGTCCCCGTTTCCCCACTTATTTGAACCGAAACATAAAAATGTGAGATTCTTACGTTCACAGAGTGTTGTTAATGCTACAGCTACGATTGTTAATAAACCTGGCTGAAATGTCATCATTCAATGTAAACGTATTAGTTTTGTTAAAATGTACACAATACCATGTTGCCACGGAATTTTGCGATGCACGAATTTTGGAGACCAGCAGATCTGCACTCTAGTATACATAAGTTTCTATATATATATTTATATATATATATATCAGATCAAGCTGCGCTGCTTCATGTGAATAGCACATTTGATAATAATAATACTCACTAAAAACAAATTAAACATTTATTTTTAACATATTAATTTACCGTTACACCTTTCACGAGAATGGTCCATTTGTACAATTATATACAACATTAATTATTAAAGCAAGAATAAAGGGAAATATACAGAGCACTCTGGATAAGGTCGAACCTCCAGGGACCCATAACAATATCGTCATTTGAACTTCGTCGTGTTTAATCACAATAATCATCAGGCTATACCACTTCTTATATAATAACAATATTCAGGTTATAATTTAAAATGTTGAGCAATGATAATTAAAATAACTGCATTTTCTGCGCGCGTATGGTCTGTCTTAGCGCACCTCCAGAATGGCGGACGAACTGCTTACGTACTTTTTCTGAACAATCTATATAGCGCGCGCTCCACTGTCTTGTACCGATATACGGTCTTTGATATAAACTGTGCATTTAGGGCGAAGCGGCATAGAAAACCGTCCAGGCGGCTAGCCTCGCTCGTCATATAACAGGGTGTAAAGTCTGGACCCCTTGAGGGCTGCGTGCGTCTTGGGGCCCGACCTCACAGGAATGCACGTGTGTTGTGTAAGGTGTGTTCACGCTCGCCAGAATCGGACTTAAATTACACTCCCGATTCTAGGTGTCTGTATGAGTAGTCGGTAAGAAGAAACGTTAGATTCCAGTTTCCTGTCGAATTTATTCACGGAGAATATAGAACACTTCACGTACACATCGTCGATGTAATGTAGGTACTGCTTTGACTCACCAACTAAGTGAAATCAAGACTCTGGATTTGGCCGTACTACATTCCCGCCATCCCGGCCCAGAGTCTCTACCTTTAAAACATAAAAAGTTCGCCGGTAATTCGAAGAGAAACAAAGTATGGGCTAACCTTCCCATGTTTTTATTCTAAAGTAATGCCAGAGACATCTTCGACCGTCTCTGTGGAGAGTTTCGCGCCGTCCCTCTCCTTTTCATTCTCTCATCAACCTCTTTTTTAAAGCCCTTCTTTATTTCCCGGCAAACTTTCTTCATGCATACGTGTTTATGCATCCGTAGACCACTGCACATGCGTACTCGTACACTGAAAGGCACACACTTATTAAGGCTTCCGACGTGCAAGGACGCCAGGTCAAACTAACCACGTTTTGCCTGTCAATTCAGGCAGGATGAGCCTTTCCTTTCAACCTCCCGAATTTGAATTATAGTGTACCCTCTATTGAAGTTCGTCGTCTCAACTGCGAACTCCACAAAGGAAAATAAATGACGTTCGATCACTGGTAGAGAATACCGGCTGGGTTAATGATACACACCTGCAGGCTGCGACAGTCCGGCATACCTTTCTTATACAATTCAGGATTACTGTTGCCCCGCCCCTGATTTATGTTACCGGGGCACCGAGCTGTGTCAACACTTCTCTATACAATTTATACATTTCTAATTATCCAGTGCATTCCGAATATCGGCTGTGTCCACTCTGCTTAGAACTGGCTAACTTATTTCTCACGATTATGTTTGCCAAACACACGGCGTATTGTCCAGCTAATTCATATAATGCAGGTGGTTTCTTAGAAGGGGAAATACTGTACACGATCAGATAATGCTTTAATCCATCGTACTGTTGAATGTTGTATACCATATGATTTTAGTTTGCCTATTAATCCTCTATGGGGACGGTATCGAACGCTTTTAAACGTTCGTAAGGAACCTGGTCTATATCCAGGAAGGAGAAGAAAATTAAGTCAACCTCTGCTGAAAGCAGACGGATGCGAGGCAGCCCAGCCGTGGCTCTACCTTGCGGAGTCTGATAAACAGTGGCGCCACGTCACTGTGCGTAGATGATCGAGACGAACCAAGTTTATCAAGTCGATTCACTTAGCGCATTCTTTGGCTAACATGTGTAATTTAGTTTTGGCGTTGATCGGTGTCTGATTCTGTGGTTTATCTTTGCAAAGTAAGCCTTTACATTACTACTATACTAGCATATGTTAACTATATAAGCCATCTGTGCCTGAAACAGATGTGGGCGATAAACTGGTGATGTCGGCGTGAGATCCAGTGGCAGTGGCAGACACGTGTTTTTTGGTAAGCGATAATTGTGTGTTTTTAGTACAAATGATTTTATGGATCTATGAAGAAGGGAATACATTTATAACTTAGGTGAAAATTGCTAAAAGCATGAAACATTATTTATGACATGTAATTTACAACCTGTCAAGTAGGATTGTTAATTGTATTGAATTAGAGTTGCGCATGCGTCAGGTGTAGTCCATTCCCATTTTCCCGCTCCGCTATTATCGATTATTTTCACGATGTCTAAATGTTTTATTGCTGATAACTGTGCGAGGCACTGTTTTAGATATACCAAAATATAATCCCATGGTTATATCTACGATCAAATCAGCCTAAGGCTAAGACACGATTTGACAAAGGCTTAGCCTTAGCTTCCATAACAACCAGTTGAAAACACGATGGCGAATGTGTAAACAACTTACGTAAAACGTGCCAAAACCAAATCGCCCCTAAAACAACCAAAAAATAAGTTCACATAAAGTTTACGTATTATACTATTATTATCCGGAATGTAGGCTGTCAGTAACAAACAAGAAATCAACAAGAAATATAATACAATAAACTATCTACTAACTGACACATTTTACTACTGTCATTTACATCTACTGTGGTTTTACAACTTGTGTGATTTTATATTAGCTGTGATATATAACTTAATCATAAAAACAAATACCTACATCTATAGTGGAATATAATCTCTTGTTTTTTTAAATAACTGTACAAGAAAAGCAGCTACTGCAATAGCTGCTCTTACGATGACGCCACCTAAAATGGGCACACCAGTGGTAGTTCTGATTAGTATCTTTATTGCACTCATATCCAAATTCCCGATACACCTGGACCATGCCCAATTCACGGATGATCCAAATGGTCCGCTAACATATGACAGGTCTTGTTGGACTAACACAAGTATTAGAATGGCACTAGCTTTCACCAGAGACTCCTGTAACAAATACCACACCAAACTGGCTTATGCAATCCCTACATCGGGACACAAAACATGTTAACTTGTCCCTCTAATCTTCTGTGGGGACATCCAAACAAAGCCCGGCCCAGTCAGACACCCCCTGTGGATTTTGCAAAAAGCCTGTTGCTTCAAATCACCGAACAGTCTGCTGCGACCGGTGAAACCAATGGGTACCTATTAAATGTTGTGACATAAGTCCAGATCAATATCATCTCCTCTGTAACAGTTCCTGTTCCTGGCACTGCATGAAATGCGGCCATCCTAACTACAGTCATTCCTTCTTCCAAGACCATTTATTGGAATGTTCTTACAACCAATATAACAGCCTTAGTGTCACGGACCAAAATAACTAAAACATTGACCCCCACACAGAGACCTCTCAAACAAACAGGAGTCATACATCCCAAACCTGAGATCCAACCTTTGGACCGAAACCTCAGAATGCATCAACCCCTGAACGTCGTAAGAAAACCAAACATAACACATTTAGCGGAATTCTGATCAACACCAACAGTGTCAAAAGCACAGTAAAGACAACCCAATTAAAAACAACTATTCAGTCAAATAATCCTTGCATCATATCCCTAGTCGAAACCAAAATAGACGAAAACTACCCTACCTATTCGTTCCTACCACCTAATTATAACGCCATCCGAAAGGACAGAAACGCGCCAGTTTTGGAGTTCTCATAGTCTTCCGCGATGACATTGTAACAGAAACACTTGCAAATCTAAACTCAAGCTGTATATACTTTGCATCCTACTACCGACCCCCCAGTGATCACCTCCAATCCCTTGAAGCTCTCCAGGAATCGCTGACAAAACTTTACAGATCACAAAAAACTGTAACAGTAAACCACCACACAAAGTGTTCCAATATAAATCTGCAAACTGGGATAACCTTAAAGGGACAGTCGCACTTCGTGGCTTTTTTGTTTTTATTGCAAAATCATGTTATACGGTATAAATTATATCTATTATGTCGTACTGACTGCCCAAAGATGTTTTAATGAACCATTTTGTTTTATGAAATGTTAATGATAAGTGCACATATCATTTTGTTTACATCGACTGCGAGTCGCTTTCGAAAGCCGTTGTAGGCGTGGCTAAAATCCGACTACTAATGAGACAGAAATGCGTGCTCACGTGGTACGTGATCACGTGAACGCAAGTTGCATAGTTGTTGACATTCGATCGTAATGGCGGGTAACAAAATGTTGCGTCGTGCTGTACGATGTTTAGCGGCGAAGAAAAAACAAAAAGAACGTGACAAATTCCGGTCTACTACACGGGTAATTTTGGGAGAGCAGAAGGTACGATGGGATCGCCTGAAGGCTGACCTAAATCCGAAATCTGATCATAAAGCGGCGGAAGTTCTGCTTGACACGTAAGTTTTTCAACTTGAGTTTGCATCACCAGTGTCAGTGACCAGGCATTCCTTCGTCGTCGTGTTTTATCGTCAGTGAGTTCCAAGTGAACATGGTGTCGTACAAATTATATTTTTATTTGAAGTATATTCTATGCCGATAGATTGGTTGCATTTATATAGAAAATCTCCCGTACGGGCATCAAGTCGTTCACACTCACAGGCACAGGCTCGGCCTCGGGACGTTATCGTCGTCACTGACACTGACACTGTCCATACTCCTTGATGCTAGCCCGGGGCTAGGGCCAAGGCGTAATCGTAACCCGGTAGAATATAGGAAGGGAATGGAATTTGAAGTAGATTACGTAGCTCAAACATCGCCCATCTAGTCGACAAAATTATTGTCTGGTACGAGTATAATTATCATCGTGTGGTAACTTCGTGCATCGCGTAATACCGTGCCCTACCAACGTCATATTGGGAATTTGATGTAAATTTGTTCAATTCCATCTGAGACTGAGTCGGTGCCTGTGGGTTAAAGACAAAGTTTTTTTAAATTAAAATGGCAGCTAGCTGCAGCTACAATTGTTGATAAACCTGGTTGAAATGTCATCATCCGTTATAAGTGTTATTTTTTAATATTCACCTACAAAATTGGCAATGGCATCAACATGTTTATGTTTCCTGACTGTTTTTAGCAGTCGTTCACATTGGTGAAATAGCATAGCATTTTAAATTACATGTTTTTATGTCAACAAGATAATAATTTGCAAACATTTTTACAGAACAACCTTTTATTACCTCTGTTTTTGTAGCCGATTCACCATCATTCCAACCTGTGGCAGGGCCTTCATCCCTACCTTCACCAGTGGCAGGCCCATTACAGAAACCAGACATCATGCATATCTCCGTTGGGTAATTTTTTACAGTTGATTATTTATAAACGTTAGTATTGCTTCACTGGAATGTTACGGTATGATATTCTACTCCAATTTCTACATGTAACATAAGTCATTGTATTATGCATGCCTTGTTTCAGTTTTACTTGAGTTATGTGGTTGACATTAAAACAAAACAAAAGTTAATTTTATGACATACCGTTACATACTAATTTGTGAGTTTAAACAGATGTAGCACTGTTTTGTCAAGTAAACATATCATTATTCAATAAGTATTTGTTTGTAGCCCTCTGTCATGTGATGAAGACAGTGAGGAGGGTGACAATGATGATTCATGGCTACCATCACAATGCACGGAGGATGCTTCATACGAGCTTGACGTCAGTGTCACTGAAAGGTACACATTACTCTTAGTCAATGTAACATGGAAGAAAATGGGAAATTAGAAGAAATTAAATTTAGCATGAGTGAAGTCGCACAATACTGGGCCAAATTGTGGTGTCCTGTAATTTATGCTATGTTTACTCCATAACCAGCTTTTTTGTGGACAGTTCCTGTTGATAACATTTGGCCTGTATCTTAGGCCCATGAAGAAAGAAGAGACACAAAAACACATCCTGCCTGTTTATTGTTGTTTGAAAAAAATTGTGGTTGTGGTGGATAACGTAAGTTATAGTGACTGTAACTTATGTTATCCACCATTTCAGGTCCAGAGTCTGATTATTCTTAACATTTTAAAAGTTTTGGTTGGCCATCATCGAATAATATAGATTAAAACACACAGGGAAGCAACATGAATCAGAAATTTATCACATGAAATTACTTATTGCAGCTTCCCAGTATACCGGGCACAGTCCTTCTGGCAGCGATTGATTATCAGAGTCACAAAGATTTACCATTGAAAATAAATCGAAAGGGACACACTGTATAAGTATGCAGGTACACATTAAGTATACATGTAACAACATGAACATGTAAATATTTTTATTATGCATTATAATAACGACTATTGCCATTCCATTATAGGGCTAATTGTTGATTGGATTTATTTATGTTGGTGACGACTCTAACAATCAATGCCTGTGATTGAGCAAGTAATGTATGAGAAGACAGTTTTTTTAGAAATGAACGGTATTTATTATGTTGCAATACATAAACAATACAAAGCATAATAATAGCGTATGTACATTATGCATATATAGGTAATATTTAAAGTAACTTTTTATTTGCAATAATTCAGCTATTTACATAACATTTTTATATGCTGATGTATTGCACATGAAAAAAGTTACTTTAAATATTTACATGTTTTGAAATATTGACGTTTTGAAATATTTACATGTTGAATAAAAAAATTATTTTTGCAAATGCCATACTGTGTAACAATGCAAGTTCATGACACATGTCATTAAGTTTGTCTGTTAATCTACAGCTACCTCAAAGTCTACAACAAATGGGGAAAGAAGTGGACTATTATCCTGAGCGAGAACCGAAACAGTATGTGTACATAGCGTCCCTTCAGGAGAAGATCATCCGAGCATGCACTGACAATCCACTACCAAAACGCAGGAAGCGTAGACAACCTGATGACCCGCGCAACATTGCACCAACACTAGCAGCAGTGCCTGCGCCACCAACAGCAGATCTAGTGGCAAGGCATCAAACCCGATTTGGAAAAAAGAAATATGCCTAAGATGGAAGTTGCCAATGAGTAACCTACTTGTTCAGTAACATTTTTTTTTATAATAACAAACTATTATCAATTAATTTATAAATTACCATGGTTACCTGATGATGTGTGGTTATATAAAGTTTACACACTTTATTCTTGACAAGTAATGATTTCAACCTAATGTATGAACTTTGAACCCAGAGTACTGTCCACTTGCACTCAGAAAAATCTGCCTAATTTTCCTCACACAACAGCTCGGAATAACATGTTGGTTCCCTGTTCCCAGTTTGCCATGTCGCCAGAAAACAAACTGGTGGTAGGCATAATGTAGCATGGCATAATTGTCTCCTCGTGCTGGTACGCCAAACACATCTGCTCTCTAGCGTCCCACCATTGTCAAAACTGTGGGGTCGAGTACGAGTAAGTCCATTTCCTAAAAAGAAATGTATACACCAGTACATTCAAACTGTAGCAGTTGCATTGAAATGAAACATGATTATGTATGTGTGCATTGGAATGAAACATCACTATGTATGTGTGATTAAGTTTTTTTGAGTAAAACTGGGTTTGTGGTCTGATTTGGACTTTCAGACGCGGAATACATATTTTTGGATTTGCGTGGAAAACCTAGTATATTAGCATTTTCCATTCCTGTGAAATTATGTCGCAATGCTGATGTTTCTGTGTATTATCATTGGGAATAACAAGGTTCCAAATAATTTGTTATCCATCTGTTTGTTGTAATGGTTAGACCTACTGATATATATTTAGGATGTAGGTCAAACGGGTGCCAGACGTTTTAGTAAAGGACACTTTGGGCAACAGACATTTTGGTAATAGGACATTTTGGTAAACTATTAAAAATAATGATAATTATTTGGTCATTGTTAAAGATGTCCTTTCGGAAATTGGATTTTGGTAACCACACATTTTGTAATAGGGCATTTCGGTAAGACCAACAAAATTAATAATCTTTACAGTGTGTACCTCTTTTTACAAAACTATTTAGAATACCAGGCGCCAATAGTGGCTAATAATAATGTTTTAATTGGAATATATGTGAACTACGGTTGTACTAAATAACAATTTATTCCATCCAAAGTAACACAAATATTCAGTATAAAAATTCTGATGCTGCAGGTTCAGGGCAGTGGTTGTGGTCAATTATCAACACTGGATTTGCTGGTAGCGAGTCTGTGTACACACTACCATGGCATGACTTGCTTGCACGACAAACATGTGCAGCGCCACTGTATCACACCATTTTTCTGTTTCCTTGTTATAAGCATAGCCATTCCACAAAAGCGTAGCTTTCCCCTTGTTGTTGTCGACAACTCCATGTTCACGGGTATGACATTACCTTATGTGTGTCTGGATATAAATGTGTGCAGCGAGCCACAGATTGGCTGTAGCAATTGAGCACTCTAACCTGTCCCCTCTAACCCATGGATTTAAATAACCCATACCCCCATGACTGACTGACTGCTGTTGCCTGAGAAGCCATGTTCCCTTACCCTGCCTTGAAGTTCATCAAATAAGCACTAACTAACACTATCTCTGACTGCTGGTGGGGAGCCAAGTCCACTGTCTGGAAAAGTGACCAACCTAATTTCTAAATGGTTTAACTGATTGGCACCACTGACATGGCAAACTGAACAGGTTTTAACTCATTGATAGATTTTATTACTTTACATATTTACTTTATCATGTGTAATTAGTCCTTTGGGCCGAACGTCCAATGGACTATTGTCATCACTCTGCGTCTGCCGTTAGCTGCCGTATCTCGGAAACCATTCAGTAACTTTTTCTCTAATTTGGCATATATGCATATACATTTCATGTGGTAGTGTCACTGTACACAAGAAATCTGTATTTGATTGAATCATTCTAAGGGCACCTAATGATCCCCCAAAAAGGACCCATAAACTGGTAAATTTTCACATTTTGCCTATTTTTTCAAAAACTCTTCAGTAACTTTTTCTCAAATTTTGCATAGACATTTAATTTGGTAGTTCCACTATACACAAGAAATCTGTATTTGACTGAATCATTCTAAGGGCACCAAATGTCCCCTAAAATGTTAAATTTGTTAACTAAATTGTTTACAGCAGGGACAACAGCCTGGAGCTCTATTGACTGATTGACATTTTCTTAAACAACCTTTAACTGTGCTACATGCGAGATTGCAGCTCACCAACTCTCCTGCAAGGTTTCTATAACCACTGGATATCGGCCTAAATAGCAGAGTATTGGGTTCAAATTGTACAATATTTTTAATAACACGTTAACTAATATATACAATCTTTACGAAACAGTCTACGTGAATATTTTATTTTCAGGTGTTTCTTCACTGGCATGTATATAGTCTCCACTAAACATGCCAATATTTTACTTCCATCATAACCCTTAATGATCTGTAACTATGATTCACCAAAAACCATTCCATTAATAATTACAGACTCACAATAAAGTCCAAAGGACTTCAGGGCCTCTTGGCCCATTTTTAAGTTAAAAAAATCTAACAAAACATGCCATATGCATAATAATAAATAATAATAAATTAAGAAAATGTACTGTCTATAATTTTTTTTAAATATAATTACCTATACAAGGCACCTTTAAAAATGACAAAATAATTCTGATTATGTTCAATAGTTTTACAGAAATGTCCTATTACCGAAATGTCCTGTTAACAAAATGTCTGTTGCCCAACTATCAATGGCCAAAGTGTCCTTTACCAAAACGTCATGGATTCAGATCAAACACACATATATATGATAACTTTGTTTGCAAAAAATATATACTATATAGGTAGTAACAAATATGTAATTTCAGAAAATGGTGTTACAAATCGTACAGGGGTGTATGGCAGGAAGGAGGTCAGTAATACAAATTTGTGGGAATTAGACATGGGTTGTTGGATGACATGGTGATCCCAAAAGATGTGGGAGAGAGAGATTCACACCCTTGTCATACCACCCTCATATCTTATAAAAGTACACATCTCACCGGTCGCAGGCTGATGCATTTGTCTGGGCGCATGTTGCAGCACAGCCGCTCTACATCTGTTGCCATTTCTCAGCAGTGGCCGCAGGAGCACCAGCTCAGAGCGCCACCTCCCACTGGTCCTTGTTCGGTGCCTCTCATGACATCAAACACAAGGCCTGGCTCTCGCAGCACCATCTTCAATAGCAGCATCTTTGCCTGCCCCTCATCCAGTTCGTTAATGTCAGCCTAGAAGGATTGCAAAAGGCAATATCATGTAACTAAATATTAACATTATGGTTATTCAATACACAAAATGTTGGTGTGCAAGTTAGATGTTCAAACAAAATACAGTATCTGCTTTTTTATTGTAATTCCTGGAAAGCTCAAATTCTGCAATGTAGCATGTTTTTGATAACACCAGGCAAATTATGTGTATGTATGTATGTGTGAATTACATTATATATGGGTCATGTCTAAAGGAAATGTCTATTTTGCAGTGCATTTGGAATAATACATTGTAAATTATTATTTATGTGTTTGTGTATGTTTTTGATCAAAATAGGTTGATTATGTAATTTATTTTATAAAAAGCATAGTTCAGTTTCAAACTTGGTACCTCGGCATATTCTGTGACATTATGTACCTGCACGCCCTCTCCCCACACCCCTTCCTCTTGCTGCACCATGTCGTCTAACTGCCCCTCTTCCTCTCACTCCATGTCTTTCTCCCAATGCAGCTGTTTCCCCGGAACAATTCAAACTCTTTTCACAATTCAAACTCTTCACTCAAACAGATAATGTGATATGGTAAATAATTTGTGTATATATATATATAACAATAACATTTATTGTGTGTACTTTGTGTACTTAGTCACCATGCAGTGATTGACAGTGCATGGCAATACTTTAGAAAACGTGCTTTTACTGCCATATACCTTGAAACATTGACGCACGCACATTACAGAAGAAAAGTAAATATACTGTCTTATTTACTTTTATTTCATCACGGTTGTAAGCCAGTAAGGACAGTAAAATAAAGACGTCGGAGATCACCCCTACGACCTGCACAACTTCCAATACAACCCCCTCAACTAACGCGGCAAGAAATGTCCCAGT
Organism: Paraescarpia echinospica; assembly: GCA_020002185.1. Lineage (NCBI taxonomy): Eukaryota > Metazoa > Annelida > Polychaeta > Sabellida > Siboglinidae > Paraescarpia > Paraescarpia echinospica. The sequence goes on along the minus strand of CM034534.1, from coordinate 46,714,763 downwards.
CACTGAAAAGTGCATCCCCCAAACAAAATAAAACACGCTACGAGCGTGAGCTACGGCTGGTTGTTATGCACTATGATTCGCCAGTCGACGTTGTAGGCCTATTCCGCAAAGAAGGAACCGTAACGAGAATGCATTCAAATTAAATTATGCTACCGATTTCAAGAAAACGAGTACACACACTCATAATATGAAATAATGTTAACCAATAGACACTAGACACGAAACTAGTCATACTGGTATTAGATGATAATATTAATTGTAGGACCCTTCGGCTTCGAATGCGTGTTGATCGGGCGGTATATTCGATATTGACGGACAAAACTAAAGTGCTAATAATAAACTTTCGTTGACGGACACGCGTTTGTTTAATAGCAGTCGTAGCAGTAACACGATCTCAAACAAAGTTAATTTCACAAATACAGTGACAAACGGAATATTTATGACATTTAATTGTTCAACTTACATCAGTCGATGAATCGTCGTTCTGCGCCACGGAAGCCATGATGACAGCGTACTATTGACATCTGAAGCTCGGCCCACGTCGGGTCACCAACTTCCGCGGAATTTTCCGAACTCGCAATTCGGGGATTTGAGTGACAGCGCGTTGATTCTTGTAAACATTTAACGGTTCAATCCAAAAGTTGGTTTCTGCTTCGTTAAAACATCTTTTGTACGCTATAATAGATATAATTTATACTGTATAACATGATTTTGCAATAAAAACGAAAAGCCACGAAGTGCGACTGTCCCTTTAAAGACGACATAAAACAACTAACAACAACATACTTTGACACGAACCCAAACTCAGGAGATATCAACACAAATTGGAACTTTATCACATTGTAGCCAGCTAAAAACAAACGAGAATACATTGGCAACCCTATACTGCAAGCAAACGACCAACCAGTCATAAACGATCATGACAAAGCAAATACACTTAACAACCAATTCACTTCAGTGTTTAATCAAGAAATTTACCCCATCCCCCAACTAGCTCCAACCATCTATCCCGATATCTCCCCCTCGAAATCGGGATAGACGAAGTAATTAAGCAACTGAAAAACCTAAACCAAAATAAAGCTACAGGCCCAGACGAACTCCCAGCCAGAGTCCTTAAAGAGACTGCAGTGGAAATTGGCCCCATCATCACACACATTTTCAGCAGTCATACAACACTTGCAAACTCCCAGATGACTGGCTCCAAGCACTAGTAACACCAATACACAAAAAAGTCACAACTAACCCCCGCTAATTATAGATCAATTTCGCTAACATGCATCCTCTGCTAAGTTATGGAGCACATCATTCTAAGCAATATTCTATGTATCTAAACACTTACACAAACACAACATCATCCTCCACTTCCAACAAGGATTCCAGCCAGGTTTGTCTTGTGAATCCCAACTCATCATGGACAATAAGACACAAATAGATGCCATCCTACTTGATATTGCCAAAGCCTTCGACAAAGCCCCCCCATTTTATCTAAATTAGCTTTCTATGAAATAACTGGAAACACAAAACAGGATCAAATCGTTTTTATCCAATCGCAAACAGAGAGTCTCAGCCAATGAACCCTGTCGGACAGAACAGATGTTACATCTAGTGTACCACAGGTGTCAGTCCTAGGACCTGTTCTATTTTTACTCTACATAAACGACATAAATGAAAATGTCCAATCTCCCGTATGTCTCGTTGCAGACGACAGCATTATACATCACAAAATCACATTCTAAACCGACCAAAAAATTATCCAATCTGACCTGATCAAACTCCAAACATGGTCTGACAAAACCATGCCACGACGTAGCCCCTAGGTGCCGCATCAATGCAACAGTGTTCTCTTTCTATCCCCGAGCAGTTCGAATCTGGAATATGATCCCACCACAATTTACTGAACGAGAAAACCCCATGGCAGTTCAAACAGTAATCATGAACCTCCCTTTTATCACACACAATCACCTAAAGTGCCTATAAAATAAACAAACTACCCACAACGCATGCGCACAAACAAGCACCATAAAACTCCTCCGTTAGCTCAAATTTGGGCTGTTTGGAGTAAATCACCTAAGACCTAAGTATAGTATTAAATTAATAATAATTATTCTAAATATGTAGATTAAATAAATGAATAATTAATAACCGCAGCTGATTAAAACATTCTGTCGTTACATTGATAGTAAACATGCCTGTGCTTATTTGAATACATGACGTTTCGTAGACGTAACGTTTCTGAAAAACGGTGGTTTAACATTTTGATGTTCTTAATTTGAGATAACTAGCTGTTATTTTAATGATTAAGTGCAAACAAATGGGTAGAAAAGTTGTTTTACGTTAAATACTTTCTTTAATTGAACGACAAAATACACATTTTATTAAAATTAATTGAAGTGATCTGCAAAATATTCACTATGTCGGGTTTTAAAGTTAGCCACTGGTCCTAAATGAGATTTTTTTTACCCTTTTGAGATTTCATAATTTTCCAATAGATTAAATGTTATGCATTCCGAACAAGTTGCTTTTTTTGGATTCTGATTCCAAATACCTATAATCAGATGACGTATACCTGCCCGTACTGCTTAACGAATGACATTCTTATTTTGATTTGGCCGTTTTCTCCAAAACGATATTTTTTACCGGCAAATTATTTTTCAAAAACTACACAAGAGAATTGAAATTTTCACCTGTTATTACTTGGAATGTTCCAGGTGGAAAGTGGAATTAACTACTTTGGACGTCATAGTTTTGTTTTAAGGGTTTGTAAATAAGGATCAACCAATTAGGGAATTTAAAAAATCTTCACCTGAAAAGTGCAATTCACTATGGTCATAAAACACTTGATGTCAGAATCAAAGACCACCTTATTGCACAAAGTAACATTCCAACAAACCACTTTTTGCAATTGTATGATGGCATTTGCTACCAATTACTCTGAATCTTTTTTCTGTGGGGGCATACATCATCATCCATAATTATGCAAATTAGCCAATTTGTTTACATGTTCAACAACCTTCACCCACCTAATATAATCATAACATTTTTGAAGCTATAATGAGTTTTCACCCAGATATGGCCCGTAATTACTTTAGGAGCAGCCCCTCCCTTAATGGCTTCATTGTGTGGGAAGATTCAACTCGCTGCTAAAGGTGCTTCACATTTTCACATGGCAACTTTCCTGTGGTGATGATTATGTAGGCCTACACATATTTTGATCTTTGTATCAAGTTATATGGGATATGTTTTTTATCATTTCACTTATATCATTATATTGTCCATGAGTCGCGTTAACATTTTGTCCCTTTTAAAAACTGTTTCGGCATATGTGCGATAATAATGCATTTCAAAATTCCATCTTCTGTGAATAGGAACCTATTGGCATAGTGTTTTGAATGATATCAACAAATAATAATTTGATTACATAATATGGTTTTAATTGCATCTAATTTTTGTGTGACTCGCATTACGGTAAAAGGAAAACACAAAAACCTACCTTGGTTCATGTCAAATTTCTCCTCAAATTATAAATGACAGAAACCATTCAATACCAGTGAATGAATCACAAATAAATAGGGTTTAAAAAACACAATTAGTAAATAGAAGTGTTACCAACAACATACGCAAATATTACATAATCAGAGTGACTCGCGTTACCGTGACTCGCGTTACGTGAAGACAGCTATAATTGATTAACTGATCAGGCACACTTTAGCTTAAGGGAAATAGATTTGTCTGTTTTGTTGTTGTTGTGAAGACAATGTAATCGAGAAGTGAGACAATATTAGTTAAAAATATACATTAACCTTTTCATATTACACATACAAAGTAATGCGAACTTGAACATAATGGTTTAAATCAAGAAATATAATTAAGAAGAATTGAAAAACACTAGCCCACTTTTCCCATAACAATATTGACCTTATACCTTTGCAAGAACATTTAAATAAATATCCACACTAACCTCCTTGTATAATATTACGTAGGTCCATAAATCCAAGTAAGTTCTGACGCCTTCATTTGTGATTAGTAATTACACATTTAGAAAACGAAGATGGCCACAGTGGTTTACAGTGAAGGGTAGCATCACTCAGTTTTTTCACAATTTATTATTCGTATTCTTAAAAATAACCTATTAAATGTTACACAAAAAGTACCAGTAATTGTTTAAGGAGTTCCCCTTTTTACCACTAAAACATGTTCGTGATAATGATGATTAATCTGGGTACAGGTATTTGATTCATCACATTAATCTATCTCTGTAATTACTACCTGGCAATCTGTAATTCAGTATTTTGTTCTGTAAAAGAATTGATTTAAACATAAACACATTATGTGAATAGCAGGAAAAACCTGTACGCACCAGCTTGATATTCCACTAAGTACATTATTATTAATTAATACATAACTGTTGCATCCTTTTTCAATAAAATGTAATGTTCTTTTCTATTAAATATATGTGTTGTCTTAGATACTATAGTTTCTTGTTATGTATTGCAGTACTATGTTCCAAGAGTTTTCGTTGTATATATACATGAATTGATGATGGATGATGTCGGATCAACCAATAGGAAATAACAATTATTATAGGATATAATAATGCCTCTATGTGAAGTCTTTGCAATTAACTTATCCACAGTTCTAATAGAAAAGAAAAAGAAATTACAAGTCGTAAACGCTTTGTGACCCGCGTTACGCTACCCAATTTTGCGTTATTCACGTTACATGTGAATCGCGTTACACATATTCAGTGCCCAATATCGTAATCCGTGTAGACTAGATATGGATGTTAATATTATTTAGTTAGGTAACCCTATAAGGATATATTTATACTTGGCAATCTCAAGCTAACCAGGGGTTTCTGTGTAAAATAAAAAAATCCCAATTTTGTGACTCACGTTCCATCAATTTCACCACTCAAGTCTAGAAGCCTTTCCCGAAAATAACAGATATACTTGCAATTTTTATTTTCAAAATGCATGAGACTAAGGCCTAGAGAAATAGTATCAATTACTCAAACCCAAGTTGAATTAGAAAATAGGGCTGCAAAAGGCACCTACTTGTTGATGTGTTGGATGAGGGAATTTTCTGAATTCTGTACATAATGTTTGAATGGTACATGTTCACATAATGCTTTGTGCAAACATTGAAAACAAATGTTCTCCAACAACTGTAAGTTATGTTCCACAATAAAACAAATACTATTCTTTGGAAATTCAATAAAAATATTTTAAGACCTTTTTCCCTGTTGTCATGGAAATGGTAATATGGTGCATTGGCACCGCCTTTTTGCACCATAATAATTTACTAAAATCTGTCTCAATTTGAAAACGTATTTTGTTAACTTTCATACTTCCAGGCCCCAGCATGTTAGCTGTGACTACATCTGGTAATATATATATATATATATATATATATACATGTATATATATATATATATATTACCAGATGTATATATATATATCTGACTAATGATGTATACAAGTCTTCTAGGTGATATCTAGTGAGATTTCAAGGTTGGCGAATTTGCGGAGAGTAGACAAAACTTTCACTGTAATTACGTGTGCCCTAATTTCAGTGCTAAAGCACAAAGTATTTATAAAAGTGAATAACAAAGCCCCTCATTTGCCTTAACCTATAGGCTTGGGCAAGGATTTTTTACAGAAAATTTCACAACTTCAGCATGGACTGCAACCATTAGCAATTGTATTCCAATAGATAGAATATAACTGAAAAGTTCAATAAGTTGTTTGTTTATACACCAAGTTTCAGTTCCATAAAGTTATTAGTGTGAAGCGTACACGTTTAAAAAAAAAACTATAACCAGCATTTAGCATGCCAGAGTGACACGCGCGCTGTATGAAGTGCTCTCTCTCGCCGACTGGCAAAATACGAATCGCTGACATTTTGGCATTGCCCAAAAATCAGTCAAAACCAGACTTTGCTCAAATGCTTGGCGTCTCACAAAAATGTAATTGTATCTGGACACAGTAACTTTTATCTAAGCTGCTCCCCCCACAGTAATGGTACCACCAGACATACATGCACGTGGCTGTGGGACTGTGTCTGCCTTTTGTAGGTCACAGCCTCACAATTGTGAATGGTCTAGCTGGGAGGGGTGATAAGGTTGCTGGCAGTCAGCATGTGGTTTTTGCAGATGCTTCAGTAGATATCTGTACTATTATTATTAGTATTATTATACAGAACCATTAAACAGTGACTTTAAAATTTTCTGTTTGTTGGCTGATTGTTAAAAATGAGATTTTGAATAGTTATTTGATAAGTGTTGGTAGATTTTTCTTTAAATAAAATTGCATTTTCCAAATTAGCCATATATGGTCTATAATTAGTTTATTTTTTGACTGCACAAGTTTTACTATTATCAATGCAATATGTCACAATTTCTGTTCAACCTAGCCCAATAATATTTTGTATACCTACTACATGTACTTGTGTTTGGGAATATTAAATATGATGCCAATTGTTACATCAATTAAAATGTTATGTCAGGCTGAATATAAAAGTACAAAAGGTAAGTTCTTATATAGCGCAGTATCCCGTCCACAAGACTGCTCAACGCGCTTTACATTTTACTCTCTGGAAGACCTGTTCAATCAAACACCATCTCGACTTCTCTGGAAAACATTCAGCCATGCTGGAATTAATGAACGAAGACTATTCATACACAAATATCACCACTGTCTATAGCCAGGTACTCATATATACAGCTGAGTGAACTGAAACAACATAGAGTAAGCAAACTTGTCCAAGTTTCGACACTGCTGCACAGGATTCGAACCCGCATTCTCTCAGTCGAGAGTCTGATACTCTTACCGCTGCACTCCATACAAATATCGTGTTTTGTTTTTTAAATTATTTGACTTAAAATTAAATTAACACAGGCCAATTTAACTCAGTAAAACATGTTGTATTGTCTATATAATTATAATTACAATATTCCATTTGTCCACACTTATATTTATCTGAATGTCATTTTTTTCAAAATTATCTATGTTGCTTGCACATTTATAATTGTCAAAATAGCATATTTCTCTATTTTTAAAGCAATCTATCTCAGTTTATGTTAAAGACATTTAGACCAATTATATTTGGTAGAATAGTCTGTGTATATTGAATATTATTCAGATTTGCACAAATTTAAAAGTTATGTAATGCTGAAAATTATGTTTTGTTCTACAAATCCTTGCCCAAACCTATACCCTAATGAAAAGCATAATCATAAATACCCGCATAATCCAAGCTTACCTTAAAATAGCCGTGAAATATATTTTACAATTTCCACAACTACAATTATAATTATTATTATTAAAAATATACAAACAATTATCAGTATCAATTATAATCAAATCTCAAATTATTTTTAGAACATTAAATGTGTACGATTGATCAGAATCCTGTGACCAATTCAATTTTGTAATGTATTCTACATGCAAATGATACAACTCTTCCTACAACTCTCCTGTCAATAGATTCTGATAATATACTCTAATAAACAACGAAATAAGCACCACGATTGAATTGCTGTACATCAATGAATTACCTTATATAAATAAATCCAAATATTTTTCACATGTAGCATACTATAACCTGACTAAATTTCCATCGTTTTATGTAAACGTCATTGTTATTTTTCTAATTTTTTGTTAAAGTACACAAATACAATATACCCTCTCCACAATACATTTTTCCACAATGTTCTCTACTCGCGACTGTTCATTCCTGCTTTTTCCAAGATCTCTATTCACTTTGTCTCTCGGTCTTGATTTTGATATACCTCTTCTACCACCATATTCTGTTTTTACACTCACTTTGAAAATCTGTCCTGTCTCTTTTGTACAAACTATACTGCTTTATCTACTGTACATCATATTGAGAAACACTTTTTGTGAATTTGTAACACAACTGTTGTTAAAGAAAAAGCGAAAATGTTTTGATAATGCAATTATTGGCGGGAACATTGGCGGATCTGGAGCACGGAGAACTGTTGTTGCAGAAAAGGTGAACAACAAGTGGAAATATTGATATTATTCTTACCTTAATATTATTCATATGGTAGCACTAGATATATCGTAACAGTTGTTCTTAAAATTAATTAGTTAAAGTAAGTATTTGAGAACATTTTAGTTTAGTGAGTGATATATGTAACTTAGCCTGCGATAACTTTGTAAACAAGATTTAACCAATCTGATTATATTGTAGAATAAGTAGGAGATAAAGTAACATACATAAAACTACATACATCAAATAATATCTGTGTAAGCCAGAACCTGCTAGGTACTTTGATCATGTAGCATTGTTGTTAAAATTAAGGAAGGGCGATAGTCGGGCGAACACCAGTTTGTTTATCTAGCTAGTGTCCCACATATTCGCTAGCCTAGGGCGCGGTATAACCTAAATAAGTAAGGCAGTCTAGTGTAATGTAATTGATGGTATTTAAATTAGGTCACTACCGGAATGTTAGCGTTCGTGATAGGATAGATCATCAGCTGTGTAATTAAAATCTCGTTTAAAGGGAAACATAAGGGAACTTTTTGGGAATAAGCACCTAAAAGAGTTAATGCAAACTAACTATTTCCAACTGTAATCATATTTTTAACGTCAGTGGTTTAGTATTAAAACATATTTAATTAATTCCGCCATTTTGAACAGAAAATGTCGTAAGCTATGCTGTGTACTTTTCTGGATTTTGTGTGTACTAGTGTTTCCAAAAACAAGATGGCGTGTCGTTGGGGTTCTGATTCTTCGTCTGATGAAATAGATTAAGAAGTAGCTGGATATATGTTTCAACCGCAACGACATACACCAGTATTGCAAGATAGACCAGAGCGTTCTGGTGACCGTAAGCATGATAACGAAGGCGCGCGGGAAGTAGAAATGCAGAGGCGACTAACAAGCCGAGACATAACTGACTGGCGACTGATGTCGTTGTGGAAAATGTCAAGTTTATTTTTTGGTTCAGAAAGGAGTGTCTGCTGTCAGAAAACAGCTGCGACTCGTCAGCACGCAGAGTATGTCGATGAAGGTAATTATTTATGTGTCTAGTATAAATATCTGCTCATTATGAGGTCCGGGCTGGGTAATAATTTAAATAAATGTATGAACTGAGTGAGTCGATCGCTCGGTCGGTGGCACCGCGATTCGACGACAGTCCTCAGTTCTCATGCCAGTGCCGTGGGCTCGGTGTCCTAGTGTCCAGTTTTACATTTTATGGGAATATTACCTAAGGTTATACCATCGCCGTTTTAAAAACGGTTCCAGGAACCGAGTTCAAAATTGTCCACGGCTATGATAGAAAACAAACAGGTTAACTGTTGTGTCCCCATTATTTTATATTTACAGTAACGACTATGCATGTGTATCACCGTATGAGAAAAATGTGTGGCAGTATTAATTGTTCTTTTAATAGGCTTGACTTTAATTTTATAGAGAGGGGGCATAATGCTTGTATAAATGCAGAAAGACAATCCAAATCCATGCTGCTTGTGACATTGGCTTCATTCAGAATGGAACAGTGGAACCTCACTTATAAGGTCACCCTTGGCACTGAATAAAATATATCTTACCAGCGGTAGTACTTATATCCTATACTATACCAAGGCTGTATTACCAAGGTCACCATATAGCGAGGTTCCACTGTAGTAATAACAATCCCTGTTTGTTTATCATTCATGTAACACTTTAATTTAAACGCTTTGTTCTTTGTTGCAGGTGGACTACGATGCGCTACGAATGACCAAGGAAATATAGTAGTTGCTATGAATCACATTCGGTTAGATAACTGGCAACTAGACCCGCCAACGAACAAGTAAGTATACATTCATGTGTTATAACAGCAGTGAAATGTGTTGTTAAATATTTATTGACATATATCAACAATGACGATAATACTACAGTAACCAGAACATCAAGCAAAGCAACAGCAATTTTAAAATGTATAAACATATAATATGTATGAAGTTTCATAAACTGTATATACTAGGCATAGTTAGTAGAAATCTGCCAACATTTTTTAATGTTTAATAGTAAACAACATAGGATCATTCTAGAACATTTTTAGTAGCATACCTATGCGAGAATAGAAGAAAGGTTCAAATGATTTCATAAAAACACTGCTTGTTGATATATACCAATTTGAAAAGGAAATGAACTACCTCAAACCTATTTTCATACATCACCTGCTGACAATGTTAGTAAATTTATTTGCGCCTTATTTTATTTCAGGTCTGAGGTGGGCTGCATATAGACAGTTCATCTGGTGGATCCATGGCAGGCTGGACCGAAAGGTACGGAGAGTTATACCAGCGTGTGCCAGCCATCAAATACGATAACACTTCCATGCACTCGATGGAACACAACATGAGGGATTCCACTTGGCACTGGAGGATTGAACTACACTAAACTAGAGGATGCATTTGTCACCTTATACAAAACTATGGCTGTAGGTGGAAATGCAAACAAAACAGCCACTCCATTGAAACGTCCTTGTCAATTGTCAGTCGATTTGTAAATAAATAGTTGGATTGACTATTTATTTACAAATCGACTGCCTCTTGATGCCAGCAGATCATGTTTAATTGGCTTGGGCACATTTGCCCCAAGGACTGCAATTCCAGTTGGGACAGTGATTCCTGGCTGTTTCAGATTCCTCACAAAGACATCATTCACTCTTTCCATGGACATTTGGGTTTGCAGGTAAATCTGCTGCTGTGTTTTGTCGTTCGCAGCACCCACTGCATGCGCCTTCTTGACCAGACATCCTCAACGTTAACAGGGTTGTCTGCGCTAGGGCTTGGCCAGAACTTCCATACCAGAGCAGACAGTATGAGCCGTGCTTTCGTCCCTATAATAAACAGGACATGCAGTATTGTAATAAAATTCTTACCAGCAAAAAGCAACAGACCCATCAGCATCTATATCTTGTTAGTAAGCTGCTGTGAATTACTTTCCTTACGGCTGGTCGGCTTTCAGTGAACTTTGAAACGTCATTTACCAAATGACAATAATGTATAAATATGTCTTCTATAATTGCACTCAGTAATCGTGTTTAAAAATTTTGACTGTTTGAATCATATTCAAATGGCCAAGTATTCATAATCAGACATTGGCAAAATAATATTGATCCTTACAAACAAGGCATCTCATTATGCCAGTCCTCCACAGTTGCATTTATCATCACTCGTTTTTGTCATGTATCTTATATATGGTATATATAATGACTGTATTTTGTTATCGTTACTATTACATGGATAATTTATTACACTAAAATCAGTGAATACAGTTGTGAAGTATACACGCCATCTCTGTGACATAGTTAACACCTGACAGTCCTGTCCATTCAACCACCATCCTCCTCTTGGAAGTATTCAGCTCCACACAGCATATACTACGAAAATAGTATCACTGTCAGGTACTCATTTATTTATTCGAGTGACTTGGAGCAATGTGGAGTGAGCAAAACTCCACAAGCTTTGAAATGGCAGAGACTTAAAAGATTCTGATGATCTAACCACTATGTTACCATGCCACAATACGTTAGTGGTGCTATTATTAGAATGACTGAGGTGGATTTTTTACAACTAAATACCTATTGCAATGTATAACTTCTGTCCTACCTTCATAGAAGAAATGCTGTCTTTTGTAGCAGTACTTGAGCAGGTAACTGTGAAATACTTCAAGTTGTCCAGTGTGGCAGTAATTTGTCAGGTGGGGAAGAGCTGGCAGAACATGTCGTGGTGTAATGGTGGAAGTAGGAGCAACCCTCTTTCGTGGAATCTGTAAAACATGACATTGTGTTTGTGCACTATTACGGTAAAACATTTGCTAAATTATCACACTACAAAAAAGATAATGTATAATATTTTTTCAAGTGAGAAATCAATAAGAGTTTCCATGTGAATAATGCAGTACATATCAACTTTATGTGGTGTGCAGTAGACTTGCTAGATGTAGTAGGCCCTGGGGACAGCGGAATGCGAGTGGACAATGGTTGTGTAATGGTCTGCAATAGAGACAGATACTGAATAAAACTCATGTCTGGATTAATTATGGAGTGTTTGTTATCATTAATAATGTGGTCATATAGTGGGTCATCCTATGTGAAGGTAACCAATAATTCTGAAATTGGTTGCACTCAACTCTTCAGTTTTTTAATAATCAATTTGGTGATATCCCTTGAGAAGATGAACATGAAACCAAAATAGGAGCCTCTCAACTCCACTATTTTTTGGGCTACAACAATTTGACATTTATAACTTCAATTTATAATTACGTTGAGTTTAAAAATTAAATAAAACAATCAATATTTAAAATGTTAATATATATTGCCTTATTCAATTTGTAGTTTTTTATAATGAATAAATAAAATCATAATATCAGTAATGTTACTTTTGTGTTACTTTAATTCTTGTTACTTTTTTATGTAGTTTCTGACAACCAATTAAACCGTACTGCTACACTGTTGCTTGGTTGACAGATAAGTATCAGTTCAAGTACAAATTGTAAAACCAGTACAAAAATAATGTTGTGATATTTTTCACACCAATGGGAGTTTAGGTTCAATAGTCTGCAAGCAGCCACTAAACCCGTCTTATGTAAAAAGGATAGTTTGTCGCAGTTCAATTCTTATTTGATTTGGAATTGAACTGATAAAACATACACATACATTTTAATAAAAAATCTAAGCAGATTGAATTGAAAGTGAATGAACTGATAGGAAAAACACATTATCTCGGATCAAATGGACCGACACAGTTATTCCGAGTTAGGAAAAGATCCGACTTACACAAGGATTTTTTTATGGGAAATTCATTACAAATCAACCGTTCCTCGGAATTCTGTCCGAGTTGTGCGAAGATCCGACTTAGGTGAATCCGACTTAGGCGAGGTTTACTGCATTTACAATGATTTCTTATAGAAATTTACATTTATAAATGGTAACAGTCCCAGTAGACACACAAAGGGTTTATCACCTGACAACACATGGGTAAAAAAAACCTTCTGTACTGCCCCTTTACATAACACAGGTTGGTTTCCTTTGTTCATAATTTCTCTTATCTGCTCTTTCAGTCCCTAAATTCTCTATTTACACCAGTTTTATTACCAGCCTAAAACCTGACTGGTAATTGCAATTGGTATCTGCCTACCAAGTGGTTTATGGAGAAGTGGGTTTGAAGGGTTTGATATTTGTTGCATCTCAAGTGATGGATGAGCTAATTACCTGTATTACATATTAGGTTTTCAAAGTAATTAGTTTTAATGATTTGTTAAAATTGGAAACAGGTGGTGAATTTGCGAATACAAAACATAACACATTTTAATGTATATATATTGATTGAATTTCAACATAATAAAAGTGACACTTATTCACTGGCATTTAAATAAATTACGAGACAACTCAGACACCAAATAAAAAATTCAAAGATTTACCTCACACACTTTATTTCAACACATATATACTTTTATAATATATAAAATAGAGGTACTTTTTAAACTGTTACACTGTGTCCGTTACTTTCTTTCCTCTAACTTTAACAAGACAGATGTGCATCTGGAGCCTACGGAAGTTTGTAAAACAAATTAAAGTTATTAAATTGTTAACAATCACTCCAAATACACCGGTAGAATTGTCATTCACTTTCAATTAAATAAAAACATTGTCACTGTTATGTAATGGGATCTGATTATCAAGCATTGCCCTGCTGCTGATTGATGGGTAGTTAGTTATTTGACCAAAGAAGACTATACCCTTCGTAGTCATTCAGTCATTTGATGATTATTTGATTTATACTCATACATATATAATTTAGCAATATTGGTGTTGGAACCCTTATCAATACCAAAGGCAATGCCAATGGCATTTACATTGTCAAATGGGAATGGTCATCAGTCAGTGATTTTTAAAATACAAATGTTCAACAGAATGTATTTACAACAGAATGTCTTTAACACACAAACACAATCTGCCTTGAAATGTTATTACAAAACTTTCTGAACTTCTGAAGAGGTCACAGCGACAAATCCAGTATTTTCTGCCCGGTGACGTTAATCAAAGTGCTATATTATCGCTCACGCGAATTGATTGCCGTAAACTTTTTGCTAGTCGTCGGCTTTCTTCTACTACTTCAGTGTGTCATGTAGTTCTAGATTATTTCAAGCATATCTGTGCCTTTGTTCACGCAGCCGTGATACCAGTCAAAGTAAGACCAAGTAAAAATAATAATAATAATAACTGTAAAATTCCCGGTGGAAGACATGCATTCCTCAGAGGCTAAGTCTGTCAGGATTATGCATCATTTACCTTCTAGAAAGTTAGCTATGCCGGACGTTTATAAACAATATAATTACGTATATAACGTCAGACCCTGTAGTGTCATATGGTACAAGATTATCATTTAGGTACTGAAAACTCAATACTAACCTTCTTGCGATCTGACTTGGCAGCGATCTCGACCGAGAATGTGCGGCGTTTCGACGGCTGTGCCTGTTGTCTGAAACTAAATATTGTCGGTTCTGCTCCGATCTTCAAAACCCGACGTCGCCGACGTTTCGACGGGTCTTGTCCCATCAATTGATGAAACATATCCACTTCGAAACACGTTTCTTCGAAATGTGCCGAACACAGAGAACTGTACTTCGAGGGCTTCCAGCCAGCCCGTCCGCAGTTATGAATTGCACTGCACCAGGTTCAGTCAACAATAACAGCATTGCCTTCGTCATGGGATCACCGTGATAAAAATAATGCTGCTCGTTTATTGGTTGCTTTTCGTAAGATTGCTGCCTTCGTGTTATCGAAGATTTCATTAGAATTTTCCACTTTGAGATAATATTACCGGTAAACCACTGACGTTAAAAATATGATTACAGTTGGAAATAGTTAGTTTGCATTAACTCTTTAGGTGCTTAACACCAAAAAGTTCCCTTATGTTTCCCTTTAACATATGGTGCGCTGTAGTACACAAGAAACAGTCTTTATAAACACTAAGTTAGTTAAGTTATTAAATAAATTCTGATATGGCACCTTGCAAGCGGTAAGTCAAGGCAAAGCGACACTTGGGATGCGATCACTGCCACAGCTGAGTGGATTTTTGTCTTGTCCGGTTGTGGGAAGTCATGGGCAGAAACCAAGGACGAGGGATTCACCTTTCAGTGTGTGGGGTGTTGGAATGTGGAGTGTCTGTAGAAGTAGATAGTTAGGTTAACAGATAGTGTGAAGGGGATGGAGATGAGAATTAGCAAGGAGACAGGAGGAATGGAGAGAGACGACAGGGAGAGAGTTGGGAATACTGTGAGACTGAAGGAGGAGAGTAGTGGCAAAAATACTGAAGAAAGGATACTGAGAGGATGGAAGGTGATTGGAGGGAAAGAAATTGGAGAAACAACGACAGAAAACATGACAGCCGTGATGGTGACAGGTGAGAAAGTGACCATAGGGAAGGGGGGGGATGGGATGGGAGGAAAGATAAAGGGATGAAGGAAGTGAGAGTAAATGTGATAGAAGAGAAATCGACAAAAGGGACGACGACAGGAGGAAAGATGACATGAGAAAGAGCCACAGGAATGAATGGAACGGAAGAGAATGTGACAGGAGAGAAGGGGAAAAGACAACAACAAGACCAATGCAAATCGGAGAAGGAGGCAGTGATTGAGGGGGCAATGAGAAAAGAGAGGGTTTTCCTGGGCAACTCTATTCTGAGAAAGACAGATAATATAAGACACTAAGGGAGGGGAGTGTGGCTAGGATAGAACATGTCACTGAAAGAGTAGAGAAGATATTGGGGCATGGCAGGGGAGGGTCGTGTACTACTACACGTAGGAACAAATACTGCAGACAGGGAGGGAATACCAGGGATAGTACATCAGTACAGACAGTTAGTGAGGAAGCTGAAGAAGACAAAAGTTGAACAGATTATTCTCACAGGAATTTTGCCAGTAATGGGAGGAAGGGGGGCATCACATTTCCGTAGTGTAGATTTAGGGCCAGGCCACAGTCTATGTGAATTATTAAAGAACATGGCCACCTTTTTTTTTCTGCCAAAACAGTTTCTAGAATATGTGTGTATATAAAGAACTTTGTAACTTAATTTTAGGCTTTTCAATAGTATTAATATGTTTTGCCGGGTTTTTACAGGCTTCTACCTGGTTTTAACCACTAAGCGGTCAGGTTTTGACTGGGTAGAGTGCAACCCTGCATAGAAACTGCAAGAGGATGGCGATCAATGCACTGGTTGAGCAGATGTTTGAAGAAGAGGGGATGGGATTCATAGGTTTATGGGAATACTTTGTTGGGAAGGAAGATATGTACATGAGAGATGGCCTCCATCTTAGTGGAAAGGGGGCAGCAGTTTTCTCGAGAACCTGCTGCGATATGTTGACAGTGGGACAGGTTGCATCTATTTTAACTAGATTCGCAGGGGGATTGAAAGAGAAGTCTGAAACTGAACGCATATATAAAGACAGCACAAATAAATCAGCAAAGAACAGTCTGGAAAACTGTTCTGAAGCTGGATAGAAATGTGTTTGTTTAAATGTAGGGATTATAGTAAACAAAAGAAATGAACTAAACATCATTGTAGAAGATATTGACCCTCACATAATAGGTATAACCGAATCATAGGCCACCACCAATATATCAGATGTCGAATTGCGACTGACAAATATGCATTGTTTAGGAAAGATAGAATAGGAAGAAGGGCTGGTGGAGTTATTTTACATATCGAAGAATCTATCCAGACATATGAAATAAAATTAGAAAGAAAATCATATTGCGAAGAAGCTGTTTGGTGTAACGTCGTTACAGGAAATTCAACGTTAACGGTTGGGTTAGTTTATCGAAGTCCAAACATAAGCATACAAGAGAATAACAAAGTACAAAACGCTATAAGGAGGATTTTAACCATGGGCATATACAATGGAAATCTCTACTGATTATTGGGAGTGAGGACCACAAGTTTCTAGTTTTAGTGCAAAATAGTTTCCTTTCTCAAAATGTGCTAGAACCAACCAGGGGTGAGAATGTGTTAGACATAGTTTTGTCCTCACAGAACGAATTAGTTGACAATTCCAAGATATGTGAGCCAATGGGGAGTAGTGATCACAACCAGGTACATTTTACCATCAAAGTAAAATCAGAAAGTTGTAGTAAAAGGCAGTACAGGAGAAATTTCCATAAAGCAAGAGATAAGGACATCAGGAAATATTTAGCAATAGATAGACTGGAATAACACACTGAAGAATTAGACAGCAACATAATTGTGTGCGTGACCTCCGTCAAACTTTGCTTTCGCCATAAATATATATCCATAAGGGTTATACCTATACAAACCAAGGAGCCTCTATTTGGACAGAAGGCGTCACCGAGAGAGGAAATTGCAGTCTTCATTGAAGGTTTTTGTCCGCCATTCGGGAGGCCAGCGCATGCGCCGGCGGGACCGGCAGCGCGCGATGTTAGGAGTGTTGTTGTTCGGCTAAGATTTGCCAAAACAAAAATCGTCACGCCATGATATTGCTTTTTTCTTTTTTCCAAACAGAAATATAAGATATCTGCCTATAATTAGATACTGCACATAAAGTACAACTGTCTACTGTAATAGCATATTATCAAGGTTTGTGATACCACACGGCGCTCGAGCATGGACTGGTGGAGTTTTCCAAGGCTCTTGACAAACTTGTATTTTCATTTTGTGTGTACATTTTGTTTTTTGCAACTAAAGTTGTGAAACCTAATATATATTATTTTAATGTATGCCTAACATTATATTAAATTAGCGAGGGAACGAACACAATACGGTAGCATAATTTAGGCCAATATAAAACTTAATAGTTAATATAATGCAGATTTACTGAATGCTTGCTTGACTCCTTCAGACTCAGTCGGCGATATATCGAGTGACGTACGACGTCTACGCTAAGGACGGTGGTAAATAATTCGTATGGTTCGTCTTTTTGCAATATGATTTGAACAAAATATACGCATAAAAGTTATTGAAACGACGTGGAATTATGAAAAGAACAAACAATTAGGTAGCATGTCGTCGATGACAATAATACTGTTGTAAGTTTAGCTGCGTAAATGATATGGCTAGTGTCAGAGTGAATTTGTGGTCTGTAGGGAGGCCCATATCAGATTGCCGACTGTAAACAATATAATGGCAATGACGTTGTCCTTTTTAATTTTATTGCTTTTGTGTGTGTGTGTTTGTGTGTGTGTGTGTTTGTGTGTGTGAGTGTCCGTTGGTGTTGACGCTGTGTGAGATGTAACATGGCGTAACACGACAAATAGGTAGTTGCTAATATATCGTACTTTTGAAATGTGTAGGAATGTTAAAATGTGAATGTTGTTGGTTTGCATACTGGTACTTCCAAAGTTTGCCATACGTAATAGGAGAAGTCACTTTAACAAACAAAACTCTTCCATACAATATCCATATTAAAATTGGGTAACACATAGTTAGTCAAATTTATACAAACAAATTATTGTTGTTTTGAGTGAACTACTAACCATTTTTAAGCGATGAAACTCCCTACCGTGAATACATAGTCATAGTCAATTTAGCATCATTATTGCATTTATCAAGTTATGTAAAAAAGTTAAATCATTGTCCACACATATGTGAGCTGGTTAAATATATATTTAATATCGTAATGTCAGTCACAAGGACTAAAGGAAACATTTAGCACCTCATAAACTCTGCAAATTTTACTTTACACATAAGTAGAAGCACCACCCTAATATTTTTTTTATTATACATTTTGCTATCAGAATGGTGTTTTTTGCAATGCGTTTTAAATTACAAGTTTTTTTACCTATCACAATTCAAAATAATGAAATTTGCAAACAAATCAAGTAGAAACGTTGCAATTATTTATTGCGTCATCTGAACTTCGTCGTGTTTCATCAGAATAATCATCAGGCTATACCACTTCTTATATAATTAAAATATTCAGGTTATCGTGAAAATGTTGAGCATTGATAATAAAAAGAACTGCATTTTCAGGGTGCGTATGGTTTGGTATAGCGCACCTCCATAATGGCGGACGAACTGCTTACGTACTTTTTCGAACAATGTAAATAGCGCGCGCTGCAGTGTCTTGTACCGATATACGGTCTTTGATATAAGACAGCAAGAGAATGCTGGAATATTTTAAGGAGTGAAATTGAGTGCATCGTCCATAAATTTGTTCCGTTAAAAAACAAGGGAAACGGTCCAAAGAGACACACTTATCGAAAGAAGCCATTAGAAAAATTAAAAACAAACAAACTATGTGGAAGTCATATAGACGTACCGTAAATGATGAAGACTACAAATTTATAACATTTATAGCACTTAACCAAGCTACAGCTGAAATTCGAAATTCAAAGAGAAACTATCAACACAAATTAGCTTGTAATATAAAATATGACTGCACGAGTTTTATGTGTGTGTTCGAAGCAAACAAAAAGTTTAGGATAAAGTCGGCCCTCTATAAGATAGTGCTGGGAAAATGTTTAGGGATTCTTAATGGCAGAAGACCTGAATGAGTATTTTAGTTCAGTGTTTACCAGGGAAGACATTAGTACCAGAGGCTAAGTTCAAGGTGGCAGAATCAAACTATTTTGCACAGTTAATTGTAACCCCGGAAATGGTAGCTAAGAAAATAAAGGCTATGACGGATACTAAATAACCTGGAGTGGACGTGATTCCACCCAAACTACTATTGGAAATTGTAGAACAAATTTGCATATCGCTTGCAACAGTTTTCAATTTGTCATTAGAAGTGGGAGTGGTTCCTTTAGAATGGAAAGAAGTAAACATTATAACGTTATTTAAAAAAGGTTCGAGAGAAACAAGTCAGAGAACTATAGACCAGTGAGTTTAACATCGGTGATTTGCAAAATTATCAGAAATACTAATTAAATATCACATGGTGGATTTTCTTCTTAAACATAACTTGATCAACCCATCTCAACATGGGTTTCTAAAAGCGAGGTCATGTTTAACAAATATGTTATGTTTTTTGAAGATATCACTAAGTGAGTAGATGAGGGATCACCATTATATATCATCTACTTAGATTTTCAAAAACCTTTCGACAAAGTGCCACATTAAAGATTACTGCTTAAACTAAAGGCCTATGGCATAGGAAATGGTATAATTAACTGGATAGAAAAATGGCTGATTAACAGAAGACAATGGGTAGTAGTTGATGGGGAGGCTTCAAACTGCAATGGAAATCAGTTTTGAATGGGGTACCGCAAGGATCAGTAGTGGGACTATTTTATTCTTAATATATATCAACGATTTGGACGATGATATAACAAGCAAGGTGTTGAAATCTGCGTATGATACAAAAGTATTTAGAAGGATTACAAGGGACGGAGATAGACAGCATTTACAAGGTGACATTGATAGGTTCATGAAATGGTCTGAAAAATGGCAAATGTTGTTTAATTTTGGGAAATGTAAATTCCTCCACACAGGACATGGGAACGAAGTTTCAGAGCAGTGCCGAATAGCAGCTTCAAAGGGAAACCAAATCCTTGGATTAATTAGACGAAATATACCGTATAACGAAAAAAGAACTAATAATACTGCTATACAAAACAATAATTAGGCCTCAATTAGAATATTGTATACAAGCGTGGAGGCCATATCGTAAGAAGGACATAGACATGCTAGAAAGAATACAGAGGAGAGCGAGTGAAATTATACCAAAACTGACAGATCTTAGTTATGACATACGCCTAAAAGAAAGTGGTTTAATAACATTAGAGACCAGCAGATTGAGAGGAGACAAGAAAGAAGTGTTTAAAATATTGAATGGTTATGAACATATTGATAGAAATATTGTTTTCTTAGTTAGGAAAGAAAGGACCAGTGGTCATGAAGTTACATTAGTAAAGCAGCAGTCAGGCCTTGACATTAAGGTTTTGAATCCACTGGCCCAGGGGTCCAGTAGATTTGAAAAGTTAGTGGCCCGCCTGTGAAAGATACTGGCCCGGATTTTGTGTTACCGTCAAAAATACGCTGATACTGAGGTGCAAAACATTATTAGTATATTTTATAATTTTACCAACAAAGTTGTTAGAAGTTACTATACATATATTGATTGTTCAAAGTGAGATGTCCAAAGCAAACAATATTGTTCAAATGTGTACTCAGATGCATATATACAGTATTTGCCAAGTTTAAATAACGTGTGGCCAGTGTGACGACAGCTAGTCAGTCGGTAGTTGAGTTGACGCTACTTTTATGTACAGCTCACTCAAGGCATTTAGACTATTTCACGGTTCACTCGCTAGGTGGCACCACCCAAAAAGGTGGTCTTTACCTTGCCCTTGCTGACGCAGCGTTACATTTGGTTTCTGTCATCTTAGCCACTAGTTAAATTTGTATTTAAGCTGTATTCCTTTCATATATCTAGAGAAGAAAAAGCGTGCATAATTCTAAAGTCGAGGCAGCTTCCAACCACCGTACAAAGTGTGACCAAGGGACGCGGCGGGACCTAAAAATGGCGACTCGTCATAAAAAACCTGCGCTGCCGGTGGTTAGAAAATGTATTCGATGGCTTTGCACGCCGTCGTCCGCATGATAAGTTTTGGAGTTTTGACTCATTATTGATCAGAATTAGTATCTACGTTATGTTTACAATGCCCTATAACTGAGTGGGGTCTAAGAATTCTGGCGAACTGCATCTGATAACCGATGAGGTCGTGCCGTGACCGCCGCTTCGTCTCGGCGGCGTTCGAGAACCAGAAACCAGTGGCCCGTCGGGCCAGTAAAATATAAGAACTGGTAGCCCGAACTGGCCCGACAGCCTCAAAAAAGGCGCCGAGCCATCGGGCCAGTGTTAATGTCGAGGCCTGGTAGTGTAGATTCACAAAGGACTAAATGAATAGAACAGATTATCTGCAGACTGCGTGGGTGCTAGTATCGTGAATATGTTTAAAAAATAAAATCGACACATACCTCAGAAGGGCGGGATAGACATAGATAAAAGGGTTGGACTCTCGATAAACCAAAGGGCTTCATTGTCAACCTGCCATCTAGAGTTAATTATCTAGGTGGCAATATTGTTAAATCTTGCTAAAGTGAATGGCGAGTTTAATATTACAGGTAGGTGAGATTTTCTATTGAATTTAGATAAACTCTTCCAAACGTCTGATGGTGTCACTGACTTTGTCTCCATTAATAGTTATTTATATTTTGTTTCAGAACACTGTTTGTGAGAGAAATGTCAACAACGAATTAACAACGGTGCACAGACTCGTGCACATTGACAACAACAACTGTCAAGTACCAACACGACGTAGGATGTCGAGCCTCGCCACTGTATGTCAACATATCTGTCTTCAGAAAGAACAGAAAACGTGATTGAGTCTATGGTGGGATAATAGTTGCGTTTAAAGAGACACCAACTCCATGTGGCAGGGAACCATTCGAGGGTGACAGTTGTGCAGCCAATGTAAAGGTTGATTTCCTTTCTCAGACAGTTGAGAAACCTTCTCAATGAGACACACGTTGAAGACATTCTTTTGAGGGAGCAATTTAAAGCTACACGTGCGCACTGCCACTTGCGACACACCTTTAAAAGTGACACATTAATAGGATGGTGTTTTGAATCTTTATGTAAACACTAACAATTGTTGAAACTCCTGAAGAATGATGCACATGGCGTTACAATTTACTAATACATACATGCACTGACACTATTGATAAAACGTGTTCATGTGCAGTAAGTGCTTTGAAGATACAAGTATTAAACCATAGAAAACGTGATGTGTGGAAAACAGGTAGATACATAAATAGTTCCAATATGCCTGCGAACATGAACACGGGTACCGTTGAGAAACCATTCAACTGTGACACTTTTAGTGCACAGTTCTCGCAACGCGATGATTTGAAGGAACATGTTCATATCCAGTCTGGGGAGAAACCCTACAAATGTGATACCTGTGGGGCACAGTTGTCATCATGTCGTAATTTGAAACTACATGTCCGTATCCACACCGGGGAGAAACCGTACAAATGTGACACATGTGGGAAAAAATTTGCTCGAAATGGTAATTTGAAGTTACATGTCCGTACCCACACCGGGGAGAAACCTTACAAATGTGACACATGTGGATCAAAATTTGCTCGAGGTGGTCATTTGATTGCACATGTCCGTACCCACACGGGGGAGAAACCCTACAAATGTGATACCTGTGGGGCACAGTTGTCATCATGTCGTAATTTGAAGCAACATGTCCGTATCCACACCGGGGAGAAACCGTACAAATGTGACACATGTGGGGCAAAATTTGCTCAAAATGGTAGTTTGAAGTTACATGTCCGTACCCACACCGGGGAGAAACCTTACAAATGTGACACATGTGGGGCACAATTCTCATCATGTAGTAAGTTGAAACTACATGTCCGTATCTACACGGGGAGAAACCTTACAAATGTGACACATGTGGAGCAAAGTTTACACAAGGTAGAAGTTTGAGGAGGCATGTCCTTACCCACACCGGGGAGAAACCCTACAAATGTGACACCTGTGGGGCACAGTTCTCATCATGCAGTAATTTGAAGGCACATGTCCTTATCCACACAGAAGAGAAACCCTACAAATGTGACACGTGGTGCAAAGTTTTCACGAAGCGATTATTTGAAGAAACATGTCCGTACCCACACTGGAGAGAAACCCTATAAATGTGATACCTGTGGGGCACAGTTCTCAAACGGTGGTACTTTGATGACTCATATCCTTACTCACACTGGGGAGAAACCCTACAAGTGTGATACCTGTGTGGCTCAGTTCTCATCATGTGGTAATTTGAAGGCACATGTCCGTATCCACATGGGGAAGAAACCCTAGAAATGTGATACTTGTGGGGCACAGTTCTCAACAAATAGTTCTTTGCAGACACATTATTATCCGTACCCACACAGACGAGAAACCATACAAATGTCACACCAGTGGGGCACAGTTTGTATGCAATATTCATCTGAAATCACATGTTCCAATCCATGCAGGGGAGAATGCTATGTGATTTGTGTGGCTCACATTATTATAATTATGAACCAGTGATAATTTGATGATGCAATACTTTGAAGTGATAATTTCAATACGTTAAATTACCCTAGTGTCGCCCATTTTGCAACTATGATTTCGGGGCAGTTGTTTTTTTAAATGAACGATTGTATTCATGCAGTAAAGCAAGTTCTGAGTAATTTTCTATGACTGTTTTATTGCGTCTATTTACTATTATCATTTAGTTGACGATGTGGTCATAATTACACATTTTTTATCATGGGTTCATTACTTAGCCCGTTAACCTTTAACAGCCTAAGCTGTTACCGTAGGCGTAGTTCAAATTGATCCTTGATATTGTTATTATATTTTTATATTGCAGCGTTACTTGGGTTAAAACGCGGATGTAATAGCCTAAACCTTTTTTACTAACATGGCTGTTCAGAGAAGTAGCTCCTGGAGTTGTCCCAGGTAAAAACATTCTAATATCTCTGACAAGTTATTAATATCCTTTTAAACAACGTCGTGAGTTAAGTAATTAAGGCTAGTTCTGACTTTGCATGCAATTTTGGATAATATAATTATTGCTTTCATTTTCTGATTATGTAGTGATACTTTAGTTTAAACAATAAATAATTATTTGTTTATAGTTAATTATTATCCGTGGGTAAGCTTGTGTACCTATGTATTGTGACTACATGGTTTTGCTCTATTAATGTTTACTGAATATGATAATAGTCTGATACAATTATGTCTCAATTATTGTTATTAGGTGTTTTCTTGTTGTCCTGCACAGTTGCCTTAAGGGAACAAGATTTAGTTTTATGCAAACTATTGATGTCTAGTAATTGTAATTCGCTTTTTCCAGAGCGTACCAGAATACATTACTCTACTTCAATGTTGTCTTCATGTTTGTTATCATTATAAACTTTTGTAAGTTAAAGGTGCTCAATCATTTCGATTTTTGTGCTCCTCACGTTTCAGACTAATTTAAAGAAACGTAAATCTATCAAGTATTTATTATTGATATACTGGTTCATTTGTACGTCTGCTTTATTTCGTTTTAGTGAAATTAACAGACAAACAATAACATGATTTTTGGTCCTAACCGAATATCAAGACACATCTAAACTTGGATGTTTTCTGAGATAGACCTCTCGTGTAATAGTCACGTGAACGGGAATATGCGGCGACATCTGCCTTTGACCCCACCTTTCGGTGCCTGGATTCAGTCAACATTGCGTATTTACGAGTCGCCATACATTTTTCGTACAAGTGATAGCTCGATAATTGTATCTGCGATGAAGGGACGCCCACGGATATATGTCACCGACTCGGCTAAAAAGAGGATGAGAGCGGAAAGACAAATATAATATCCGCGTACAAAGGTGTATATTGGAAAGGTTATGGATTTGTGAAACCGAACGAAAGAAATGGCTGGCGTGAAAAGTGATGCAGTTTCTTCTGGACATGTTAGTAATATTGAATTTATCAGCAAGCACACACAAACATCACACACACGACTGTGTGTTCAATAGATGGAACAGCCAAAACAAAGCTGTCATCGTCTGCCATCTTAATTCCATCTTCGATCGACGTTCCATCGCACATGAATATACATTCGTGTAGACATTATGACTTTATACAGGTGAACATGTTATATTATATCAATAGTTAACTATGTGCGAAGTATCAGTATCATGCTAAGCACACACCGAATGGTAGATGAACTTAAAAATCCGCTCCATCGACGTTCCGCGACGTTTCATCGACGACGACGTCGACGTTCCATGCCCATGGCGTTCCATCGCAAATTAATATACAGTAATGTAGATATTATGCCTTCATATTTAAAGACATGTCATATTATATTAATATTTAACTATGTATAATAGAATACAACTGTAGCACCCACTGGACATTCACACTTTACCCTCAATCACTGGCTGGACATTAGAGACTAATAAAATAATCGAATGCCTAAATAATTGCCTGGCTCTAACTATAAGTACTTGCTTTCTTGGATGTCAGTTGAAACTTGAGTCACTGGCTGCTTGTAGTAGTCATTTTGATCATCAAAGCTAGTTACATTTACTGACAGCAGATCAGTGACAATCACCTCAGGAATCACATAATACCCTGTAAAACACAGCTACTAATTGAACTTTACCTATGCCTACTCATTAGCAGTATGATACTATGAGTTTGACTACCATGTTTTGTATGATATAAATATATCTTTACTTGCCTTCAGTAATGTAGAATGCAAAATAACACTTTTTTCTGTTTTTCTATGTGTGATGTACAACATTGAATGCTGAGTGTAATAAAATATAAATTTAATAATCTTGTATTATGTAAATTTAAAGAGTAGTAATAATTTATGATTTCTGTAGAGAATGCTAAACATGTATATGTATATTGTGACCGTAATAGTCTACATATGTTACCAGGGGGTAAACGCCCAAAACTGCATGTAGTATGTATAGAAGTATGTATATAAAGAAAAGTTTATAAGTTACATCTCTGAAAAGTGTGGACTATGTATACACATTGATAGAGATCTTCTAGGCCTCTATGCTAACTTTAGTTTGACAGGGAGCAAGAAAACAAGTGCACCGAGTGCATGAACATAGGAGGAACATTTATTTTATTATTTTTGAAAGTTAGTTAAATAGCCTGGATATTATTTTGATGTGTTATACTTCGCTGTCCATTTTGAGGGGTAGTAGTACTATTAAAAATGTCAAATGTAACAAATTTTTGCCATTCCACTTTATGCCTTCACTTGAGTTTCACCACACATATATGCAAATGACGTCCACACCAATCCAGCCATCACAGACAGCAACCGATGCATTGGCTCTATCGAGTATCAGTGGTCGCACTAAAACCAGCTCACTGTCAGGTATTCAGTCTCTTTCTGAGGCTGGGTGCAGCTCTGAACCATTACAACCAATGTCAGTTTAAGTAATGGTATTAATGTATTGTTATGTTCTGGTTTGACCAGTCTAATGTGTGTACAATTATTCCATCTTTGTATGACAGGGTGGTTGTCAAACTGTCAACTACATAGCACATTTCATTTTCAGTTCATTTTCAGTTCTTTGGCCGAAGGTCCAAGGGACTATTGCCATTACACTGCGTCCGCCGTCCGACGTCCGCCGTCCGACGTTAGCTGCCGTATCTCAGAAACCGTTCAGCAACTTTTTCTCTAATTTTGCATAAACATATCTTAGAGCACTGCCACTATGTACGAGAAATCTGTATTTGATTGATTCATTTTAAGGGCTCCCTAGGGCCTCCAAGGACCCCCAAACTGGTAAAAATGTAACATTTTGCTTATTTTTTCAAAAACTGTTCAGCAACTTTTTTTCTAATTTTGCATATATGTATTTTAGGGTGCTGCCACTATATACAATAAATCTGTATTTGATTAAATCATTCTAAGGGCACCCAAGGGGCCCCAAAGTGCAAAAGTTTTACATTATCTAGTGATGTGGTTTTGAGAAGGGCCCTTGAGACCACCCCCAACAGTAGATTTTGTTCCATGTGCCAGAAAGCCAGCAACATGTCTAAACTCTGCAGCCTAGTGCTATTGTTCCATTGAGACTTTGACTAATCTTTAATTGGTCACAAGGCCCAGGCAGAGTAGACACACTTGACCCCTGTTAGACTGAACAGTTGCCTAAAACTTTTAAACTGTGTCTTCAAAACTATTGATTTTCTATAATTGCAAGTTGTGTTTATTTTGATGTTCATTTAATTATTATAAAATGGTGTGACTGTGGTGTCTGTTGGTTAAAGATGTATTGTCTGTAGAAACCTGTAGGTGACAAACATAGAACATTTATATTCTGTCACCTGTAGGTGACAAACTTAGACAATTAATATTCTGGACAACTATAGAGTGAAATATCCTACATTTTATTGATATCAAATGCATTCTAATGTTCTGCTTACGCTTGCCATGCTTTGTGTAGACATGGTACTGTGTAAATCAATTGTATCAATATAGACTGATAATTACAGATTCACAATATAGTTGACACCTGAAACAACCAAATGGCAACCATTAGAAGAGTTGACATAGTTCCGCTATACACAAGCAAGGAATCTGTATATGATTGAATCATTCTAGTGTCATCAGCATATAGTAGAACATACATTTTCTACATCATCGTCAGTAATGTTGTTTTAAATTTCACCAGCTGCCATGTCAAGTCCGTTATAATTGTAACTAACAGTGTTCAAAAATATTCAGGTAAATAGCAAATAACAAAGGACACAAGTTTTCTCCTTGCCATACCTCTACATCACATGAGAAGAAGGCTGACACAGACTGGCCCTGATTTATACATGATTTAGCATTTTTGTACATATTGTATACAACTTTCAATACAATACCATTAATACCGCATGGAATTAGCTTAGACCACAGGGAGGACCGGTCTACTAATTCAAATTCTTTCTTATAATCGATGAAGGCACAATAAAGCCTTTAGGGTGAAGACAAATCAAATTCAACCAATACCCCTATTTGAACACTGCCTGTTCTTCACCTATTACATTCGCTTTGTTTAGGTATGTGGTCAGTCTGGTGTTCTGAACAATCACTTGTGCAGAATGTCACCCACTTGGCAGGTTTAATTGATCTATTCAGCAATGAGGACACTGCTTAGACCTCACTCTGGACACTGTCACTCACAGTGTTGTGTATTGTCTTAGTTGAGCTAATCTACTTGACCATGAATCAGTGGTGGCTCTGGTTGGGTATTACACCCAGCTGTGGAGCTAAGATTCTCTGCCTGCTATTGTTTGATGGAAACTGTGACTAATGTGTAATTGGCCACTGGCAGTAGCTTGGGTCAACAGACATCATTAAGCCACTAGACACTGGACAGTTGCCTGTAGGTTTTAAACTGTGTCAAACAGTGAGTCTACCTTTTGATCTCAAATAATATGTCCTCTTAGTTTTACACATAAAGACATAATCAGGCATAACTTGATAAGTCTTTGTAGCAGCACATTTGTAATTCCAGTGTATCATTGCAACATAACATACATATTACATACTGTGTGCCACATTTGAATGTTGTGCATGTAATATTTCCATGCAATCCATTTGCATATATAATGTAAAACTTCAACAGCCGTTTTCTTCATTTTCAATTTGTTATCCCTACCATGTTTAATGCTCCATAACTAATTTTTGTAGCAGTCATAATTGTTGAAACCATGTAAAGCACCCTACCAAACCTTGACAAGGATGTAAAAAAACAATGTTACAATTTGCCCGACTCATCACTCATTTGGTCAGCCGGGGTCACATATAGACGTATTAGTCCAAAGGCGACTTGGCCCATTTTTTTAACTTAATTTTCTTTTTCTTTTATTTGGAATATTTGTATTGCAAACATAAATGTGTATATACAATGCAAGTAAATACGTGACACAATATAGCCAAGCCTCAGTGATTGTCATGTCATAATAATTGTGCTGATGCTGGGGCACAGATCTGCTAAAGGCTGCAACTGCTTCAATGTTAATGTTACGTCACATGACATTTTATCTCTATAATCACTTGCTGGCTAGCACAGCACAATATGCTTATGTTCAGTTACTGATTTGTATATTTGAATGTACATTTTAGTGTATGTGTGTGTGTTCAGAAATAAAAATAACTTAATTTGACCTGTTTAAACATACAATGTGTGGAATTATTTTAATAATACGTAAGGTTGGGGAGACTCTTAATAAGACATTTTATGATATAATGTCGCTAGTACTATCAGTGAAAAATTGCAACTTTTTATTTATTTTTTTGAATAAAATTACTTTGTGACTTTATTTCCTGTGACTTTCTTTCCAGCCCACCTATGGTCTACCTGCACATACAGGTAGTTAATTATGCTGGCAATTGGATGGTGCACAATCCAAATTGTTTCACATTGTTGGCTATGACACTTGTAAATTGTATATTTGTTTGTTATATTCTACAATTTTACAATATATACAATAATAACTTTGCCACTATCATATTATTTATTTTTTCACAACTGGGCAAATGACCTTTTCACACTTGAGTGCTGGGCAAATGACCATTGGGCAAATTATCGTACAAACTATTTTTACCTATTAATGAAATTAAAACGTTTATAAGTTACACACCACATGTACACACACATATATATTTACATATACATACATATATAATATTATATAATACTATATATATTGACGTGTAGTAGTGGTGTAAAACCATGTTCACCTTCACAAATAATCTGACTCATTCCATATTCCAATTCATGACTTTGTTTGACAGCTTCAGAACAAAGGCGCGAACTACCTCGACACCACTGCAGCCATCACATATGACAAGATATGTGGTGGCTCTATCGAACATCAGTGGTCGTAGTAAAGGCAGCTGAATGTCAGGTGTCCAGTCACTTCCTGAGGCTGGATGCAGCTCAGGACAATAAGTAAACTTAAGTATTAATTGCTGCTGGTATGCAAACGTGATATATATATATATATATATACATAAATCATAGCATAACATTTGTAAGATAAGCAAACATATGTGTTTGGTTGTTTTTACAATTATGTTTTATTCTGACCAATCTTATTTGGGTACAGTTACACCATCTTTGGTTGATAAGGCTTTAGCGACGCAGTGGTGATAATGTTTCAAGAGCACGTTTACAAGTTACACACCACATGTACACACATATATATATATATTTACATATACATACATATATAATATTATATATATTTACGTGTAGTAGTGCTGTCAAACCATGTTCACCTTTACAAATAATCTGACTCATTCCATATTCCAATTCATGACTTTGTTTGACTGCTTCAACACAAAGTCGCGAACTATCTCGACACAACTGCAGCCAAGATCTGTGGTGGCTCTATCGAGCATTAGTGGTCGTAGCAAAGACAGCTCTCTGTCAGGTGTCCAGTCACTTCCTGAGGCTGGATGCAGCTCAGGACAGTAAGTAAACGTAACTATTAATTGCTGCTGGTATGCAAACGTGATATATATATATACGTATATATATATATAATATATTATATATATATATATATACATAAATCATATCATAACATTTGGAAGATATGCAAACATATGTGTTTGGTTGTTTTTACAATTATGTTTTATTCTGACCAATCTTATTTGGGTACAGTTACACCATCTATGGTTGATAAGGCTTTAGCGACGCAATGGTGAAAATGTTTCAACAACCCCCCCCTGCTCCCCGTCTTCCGATATCACCACTCCAGCCGAGACAGCAGAGCGGCTGAAGTTATAGTTATAGCGGCTCGGTAGTGACTAAATTTAGACTACACCATTTGGTTCAGCCGCCGGTGGAGGTTTTTGTGCCACCCAGACTCGATTTCTGGATCCACCCCTCTATGTGATAGTTTTGGTTGTCTGCATTAGGATTTTGCAGTAATGGGTGTCCTCGTTAAATTGCATAGTGTTGTTAGAAATGCATGTGAATTAAAGTAAAGACAATGTAAATTGAAAACATTTTATTGAAACTATTTGATGAGATCATGACTACAAAATTATAAAAAGCTCAGTACAACTACAGGTACAATCATTGCACTTGATGTGTATAATGTAATAATTTGTTTTAATGATATACACATAAAATATGCAAAGCACCAATAGAAACAAAAATTAGGTAGAGGTTGAAAAAATTTCAGGTACATATAACAAAACAAACAGTTTCTTTTATCACAATTCTTTGTTACGCAAAAACAACACTAGTACATGTGATATCAATTGCTGGTTGTATGTTTACAGCTCACAAAATTAGTGAGTAAACAATTATGTGTATTTAACAACAAATTTTAATATTTAATGCCCATAAAATGTAAACCAAAAATTACTTAGGAAGATATTTAGTTGAACAAATTTAATATGTACATATAAAATAAAAATAACTATATTATGATTTTTTTTTAAACATCAATAGGATATACAATTAAAAAATGTTGTAGTTTGTGGAATGCTTGGTATGTTTACAACTCACATAAAATGTGACTAGACTAGACAGGGTCATCGTCATATGACTGAGAATTACATGTACAATCGCTACATGCTACATTTTACTCAACTGTATGAAGAGTACCGGCTACAGACGGTGGATATTTTTGTATGAATAATCTTCGCATATTAATTTAAGTGTGGCTGAATTCTTCCCACATAAGTCAAGATGGTGTTTTCAATTTAACAGGTCTGCCAGGGAGTAAAATTTAAAGCGCTTTTAATAATCCTGAGGACTGGATACTACACCGTATCATAAACTTACTCAAGTGTTGTTTAATTATCATGCAAAATTAAAAGTGTAATTGAATACAAATACCTTGTATTATTGAATTTTGATAAATGTGTCGTCACATATAAACAAAATCATACATGTCAGAGCCATCCTAATTGTCACTTTGTCTCCGGTATAGATAGATGCAGACGTATAGCAAAAAGTCAGGAAGCTGGTATGCAGTACCATCAAAGACAGCGAAAACATACAATGATGTCATCGATATCTAAACCGATGCAGATCACCGAAGAATGCTCGACACTGAACCTGTCTGACAGCATCGACAGTTGTTGCCATATCTGCAGACCCTGGTACCCACAGTTCCATCACCAACTGCAGAGCTAGTGAGGCGTCACCACATTCTTATGTCGAGCAACCTGCATTCTACATTGGTTTCCTGTCAGTCAAGCTAACTGACTGACCTGGAAGCCAGTGTACACCCCATCGGCACTGGGGAATCTGTTACGGATTCAACACGACACAATTGGGATCACTCAGTGGACATTCATATGATGAACTGTTAATATGCAGCATGTTGCATGGCTGTAGAATCTTGTCCGAGATCCTGGACAAATACAACTGCACAGTATGCCATATTAACTTGGATAGCTAGTGGTACTAAGCACACTAGTTCAATCTCCTGTAAAAAAGCATACATTCAGTAAACAAAAACAGGCATCATAGTAGTGTTGGGAGTAAATAATTATGGAGTGTTCATTGTGATAATCACTATACATATTCATGTTTGACATTTTAAGCCTAAGGTTGAATGGTCAAGGTGAATGTTGGAAATGACAAAATGAGGTGTTATAGTGATGCTAACAATATATTTTCCTCGTCAAGTATTCAAAGGTTTATAAACGTAATTCTACCTTCTTCAAGAATGACTAATTTATTTTATAAACTTATTTCAGAGTCAACGCCATATGTTAAATACTGCTTAAAGGTGTATTAATATGTCTGTGTTGATACACTTGTGGGTATAATATACAAGTGCAGAAGTTTATAATAGTATTCCATGCCCAAGATGTTATTATTAAAATGTGTATGAAAACAAATGTGGTATATTTAAATGTGCACATTAAAATGTGTTGATAACTTATACGTGGTTGTTTGTTATCAATTTGAAATTACCTGGATTGATTAAATGTGGGCCTGCCGCAGACTATGTATCCTCCCTGTGGCTGCCTGGCCCGGGTGACCGCCTCTATCCCCTCCCCTGCCTCCTCTCATTCATGGGTTGCAGTGTGGTCTTTAGCAATATCATAATTCAAGTTACATATATTATTATGTATTCATATATTGCTGTGGTGAGAGTATCTACATATATTGGTAAATACATAAGAATAGCCGGCATATGTCAGTTGAAAGGTATCATAGGATACCAATTAATGTATTACATACACTATAGCCAGGCATCAAGGACCACAATGCAGACAATCGCGTGTATTTTCTTGTGTAATCCTTATATATGGAATACTCAAGGTGTATTGATAGTTTATGTATTTACATGTTTACATTTTTATATTGAATAAAATCATCACCATCATGTTTGTCATATAAAAATCTAAATTATTTGTATAAAACACAATGCAAATCAAAACATTTCTGCAGTAATAGTATCACAAATATGAGTCACACAAAAATTGTTTAATAATTACGATCACCAACATAATACTCCCGTGTTTGACATTCTGTTGCACGAAATTACGGATGCTCCCTGACTAAGTTATTTGCACGATCAACAGGGGCCTGCTGCCAAAGCAATGTTACTTGTCATTTCGCACCCTCACGTCATCTACTCTCAATATGTATTGTCGGAATAACAGCTTATTAACAACATCCTGCGTAACCAAATACAATACATATCAAATATTATGCTCGTTGTCACTCTCTGACTGAAACTCTGGCTGATATGGTGACTGTCTTAGACTTAGACTTAGTTAGACTTAGACTTTTGAGTTAGAACTTAATGTCTTAAAGTCAGCCACGACACGACAGGCTCGAGTCGAGTGTAGACGTTCGCAAGTTGCAATTCTCGTTGAATTAATACACGGCTACGATTCTTGTTGCTAACTACGATAGTGTAATGCGTACCTTCGTACAACCACTGGAATTATAATCTTCATCTTGCTACGCTAAAGCACGTGTGTGTTGTTATTGTTTTCGAATGCCTGGGATGCCGATCTCGCGTAAAGCACATGACCGAAGTGGCGCAGTAGGCAGACAGCGCAATTGGCTTTCGCCAGCAATACCCGCTGTAACGACAAATCTTTTTTTGACGATTAAAAAACAAGTACGCATTTTTGCTTTAAACCGACTGTGCGCACTAGTTAAACTATTCACACATTACACATCTGGGCCCGTATGCATGTAGACCGGATAAAGTTAAACGCGGATAGCCGCTCTCCGCGGACAGCTATTCATGCACAAGTCATGAATAGATCGCGGATAGCTTTCCGGTCGTGTTAAAGTTTAATCTGGGGAATTCCCGGCCACGCATGGGATTCTGGAACTGTCGATCTAACTTCCGCGAAAATGGAAAACAAGCAGACGACAAAAAGGCCGAGGAAACCAAATTTCACTGACGCCGAAATCATAGTACGTCTGGAAGAGATAGGAGTCGACCACAGTGACAAACAAACAAAAACATGAAATTTGGAGAAAGATAACATCGAAAATTAGTGCGTGCGGTGTAGCCGAGCGGTCGCCGCAAAAGGCAAAAGATAAGTGGCGGGCCCTCAAAGCCGGGCTGTCTTGAATCGGCTGAGGGGCCAACAAAAAACCGGCGGTGGGCCGGCAGAGAAGACTCCGCCGTATGAAGATAGTATCCTTGCGATAATCGGGGATAATTCTAGTCTGCTGACTGGAATCGATGGTAAGCACACGCCGCTTTTCTTACTTTAATTAACAAACGCACCACTGCTAAATTTGGTGCAGCGATGTTTATTACGAGAGACGAATGGTTTTAGGCACTCTGTAAACCTAGGTTACTGTGAAATTGTCCTTATATGTGAACCATAATGCCAAAATGAGACGCTTCTCGAAAAACATGCACATTGCTTTTATTGCATCTTTGAATAGCGCACTCAGAGAGACAGAAACATGATACCTCAGTGTTACATATAATCGCATTATGTCCAGAGATACAGCAATTTGAAAGTCAAAAATGCAAAAAAATTTGGTTTTGAGAAAAACTATTTAAAAAGTATTCACTCTAGATATTGGCTACGGATTATTTCACGGTGGAAACAAAATTTCCCAAACGATTGCTGTGTATACAATTTGAGCACATGAATAAGGAACATAAGCAAATGTTCTGCTTAATTCCAGTTGTTCAATAAATACCACTGTACTGTATTGGACATTATGTAATAATAATAAGTTAGTATTAATAAAAACATTAGTAATTGTTTATGAAGAAATTGCACATATTATATGTTTTCTATATTTCAGTGCAAGGGACAGACACCTGCACGGAATTTGAATGTATACAAGTCTTGGACACCAGTCTGAATACTTGTAAGTTCTCATGTGATTCAAAATAATAAACAGGGAAATCATGATGCCATGTGAAATTAATAAATACTAAACAAATTTGTGTCTAAAATGTTGTGTTATATTTCATCCAATGCACAAGTGGCCATATGTTAGCACGTTTTAAAAAAAATGCAGTATTTACAAAATGTTAACGATGAGCAATAGGATAATTGCATGCCAACCCAGCCAGGTCCCCGGGTGAATATATCTTTTTTTATTAAATTTTACCCATGTGTGCATCTAAGTAAATGGTGTTTGCAAGCAATATTTAAGTCAGTGGAAAATTGTAGTTGTTTAAAAACGTATGGATGTTTGAATGCAGGGACCATGGTATTATTCGCATTCATACTGTTGCATGCGGTTTTGTGGGATTTTTAAATGGGTTCTGTTGAACATTTTTGTTGCCGCTGCGTTTCTCAACTGTCAGCTTCGCCTCGCCGATCATGATATAAAGAACATGTGTTTATGTGGCTTAGAAAGTGAAATATTTGGATAATGGAATTATGTGGCGATTATTGTAAAATAATCATAACTGAAAATCCTCATTGATCTTGGGTGGGGACAAGAACAGTTAAAAGACAGCACATTGTATGAGACTAATGATTACATTAACAATAATAAATGAAAATAACTTTAATGTTATGTAAATTAATATTTATTATTTATGAAGAAATATGTTATGTTTTATATATTTCAGTGCAAGAGACAGGTTTCCAGCCAACAGAAGATTGTGACGAAAGTCTGAGTACTTGTAAGTTCTCATGTGATTAACCTTACTTGCAAATCAAATGTCCCTCGCAACTGAAAACAGATCATCATGTCCCATTTTTGCACTCATTAATCACATTACAATTCTTTGCCCATGTTAAGAATATAATAACTTGCTACTGAAAACAGATAACAGGCTCATATATACAATAAGTTGATAATCTGCCTTCATAAATGATGTAGCTATAGCCACTGTCTATAGGCATCCCAAGATGAGAAACATAATATATTCAGCCGGTTTCATGACTTCAACAAATGTCCTTAAATTCTTCATGGGCGCTCCATATTATACATGCCTGATGTATACGTGTAGGTATGATCTCCCACCTCCCCCAAACAAGAATAATCCAATCACACAATGTTATCACTGTATACTAGAAATTATACAACCATCCATTCTACATAATGTATTGTTGCTGCTGCATTACATGTGCAACACAAGAAGCACCAGGAGCAGCATGTGCCAGTGGCACAGTAGTGACGCTAACGTAAAAAAGGCAAATTTAACCAAAATCCAAGTGGAAAGTGCTTGGAAAAAGGGCTGGAAGACGAAACTGGCCTCTGCTGACTACCTGCGCAGCGAAATAGAAAAAAACAAGATTATGACTGTTTTGATGGATAACAAAAACAAAAAAGTCTTGCTTGAGATTGAAAAGCTTGAACAAGACTTCGGCAAGTGAAATGAGTGAACTGGCTTAGATTGCAAAATGACAGCAGTGTTGCTGCCCACACCTTATTTTATACACTATTTGTTAAAGATTGTGGGACTCTGTTTATCTGTGTGTCTGAGCATACCTCCGCCAGTGTTGCATGTATGTGGCCGACATTTGTTGTTGCATTAGCATGTAGTCAAGTGTTACTGTTTGTTGTACAATTAATTGTTGTGGTCTAAAATGTTAAGTAATTCAGTCTTATTCCAACTGATTCAACAGTTAATAACTGCGAAATGCAGTGTCCAAATGTAAAATGAATTCATTTTTATAACGATAATGCAATAATAAAACATCCTATAAAAATGATGAGTGATCAAACACTGATACATCGTCATCAACAGTTATTGTTGTTTTCTCAGTCTCGGGCAGCTTTCCCAACAGCAACCCGGGTCCGCTGCGAAAAAGGGTTGTTGCAGGACGAGGTTCAATCACACCGTTATCAACAATAATTGTTGATTACTCGGTCTCGGGCACCTCTTCCAGCAGTAACACGGGCTCGTTCTGACACAGGGTTGTTGTTTGCAGGAATCGGTTCATCCAAATCGGAATCGGCATCTGAACTCCCCGAGGAGGGGTCAGGGTCACTGTCACTGTCAGAGTCTGATGAAACCTCCACTTTCAGCCTCCTAGCACGGTTATGAAGCATAACACACACTGTAATAATTTTGCACGCCTTGGCAGGTGCCACACGCAGTCTGCGAAGACAGTGCCATCTTCTCTCCTATGGCCCTTTCCACTTCTGTACGAGCTGAACTGTGTCGGAAGTTGTAGGTTCTCTCTTGACGTGTAGTGGGGTTCGTAAGTGGAGTGAATAACCAATCGCGCAGCATATAGCCACTGTCTCCCAGGATGACTCCTCTGAGGGGCTTTCTTTGGTTGTTCCCAAATGCATCGAAGATAGATGACTCGCGTAGGATCCGAGAATCGTGAACACTTCCTGGCCATTTGGCAATGCAATTAATGGAGACAAGGTCCGCATCACATATAACCTGGGAAACAAGAAATATTTAAAAAATTAAATGTAAGAAACATAAAAAGTGCGTACATACACACACCTTTTATTGCTTTACATGCTACATGATTAATTAATTACATACAAATTATACATTTGTATTTAATAAAATATAAAATAATCGTGTCTGCACATGCATTACTTTCTTTATGACATGCACCACAGTACGTAACGTCAAAACCAACGACCGGTCGGATAGTGTTTTAAAATAACCTTTAATACAGCACACGTATTTAGTCTTTCAGAATTTATAACATTCTGTACTGCGCAACACGAACAACGAGTGTTGGAATGACGCATTGACTTATAAATGTTATGAAGTAACGCCCACTGACCCAGTACATGTACTGGACATAAATCCGTTATACCAATGTTTGGTTTTGTTTCTGTTTGGCTGTTTTTTACTAAAAACGTCGTAGTTGTACCGACAATGACACATACATACGTACATACATACAAACACACACAGTACGAAAAATAAAACATTCATACCCATCGTCCCGTAACTTATTCTTATCTCGAATACTGTGGTAAGCCCAAAACTGGGCAATATCCCACAGCTAGCGATACAAGAATGGGATAAAACATACATAACATATAGTGGGTGGACATAAATCCGTTATTCTAAGGTTTTGTTTTGTTTACGTCAGCCTGTTTTACTGACGCAGTTGCTAGATAAAAAAAATCCGCAGATTGCGCATCCATGTTATTCATTGTCATTGCACAGCCACAGGTCCTGCAACTGCGCCTAACAATGTTTGGTGCTCGATTTACAGATGGCACACATTCATTGATTGCGTCTCGTGTAAGGCAGGTTTCACTTTTTAAATTACGTAGCACTAGTGTAGAGGATAATGAGGACACTTACCTGCACATTGTCATTGATGGAATGATACCCCTTCCTGTTGACAAATTCGTGCTCATTCGCTGACGGAGCTTAATTACGAATTTGAGTTCCATCGATACACCCAACCACATTGGGAATCCCATTAGCATGGTAAAATGTCGCCTTCGTCTTGTCCGCTTGGCGCTGATTCGGAAACTTGATGTGAGCAGGCGCTCTACGTAGTAATGCCTCCGTGACCCGTGTCACTGTCCGGCTGACGGTGGATTGGTCAACGCCGATGAGTTCCCCACACACATCCTGGAAACTGCCGCTGGCATAGTATCGCAGCGTTATTAGGACTTGTTGCAGCGGTGTCAGCGAGCCCAATCTATTTGAGATGTTTATGTTTCTCGCAATCCCGTCTGTTATCGCCACGATTTCTTGTCGTCCGAAGCGGAACTTTTGCAAGATTTCATATTCATCGAACACATCAAAAGGATGGCTTCGATATCTGAAAATTATATTTCTTCTCAACATTTGTCGCTGCCGGTAATGTTGTAAAACAATGGCAGCCATTTTTATCCGGCGGATAGGCCACTAAACATTTAAAAAATATATGCATAACTTTATCCGCGTTTACGTCACCAGATAGACCTATCCCTGCTTTGTGCATACCGATTTATTACGTTTATCGGCCGGATAGCCGCTAAACGCGAATATGGGAGTTATCCGCTCTTCATGCATACGGGCCCTGGACATAAAAGAACCGGATTGGCGATGGGCAAACGAACCGATTGAGCACCTTTACTAATACTAGGCCTACTTTTAAATTGTCTATATTGTTTCTTTTAGCAGGATATGACGTCAGTGTTAATCCTGGACTTGCCACTAGTCGTAATATGAGATTTGCTACAACTAATATTCGTTCTATTTGTGGCATGACAGCATTTTTGACTGATTTTCTGGGTTTTTTTTTAATAGTCACATAAACTTGCCTTAAATTAAACAAGTGATACTGCTGCATATGTTGCCGACATTACACCACTAGGATTCTTTTTAGTCCTTTGGGAAAGTAGAACATTTATTTGCGCAGGTTGAGCGTTTACATTAAGTAAAGTGTGAATTAAGAAACCAGAAAGAATGGGGGTAAATGTATCCTTAAAATAACATAAAAACGTATCAGAAATTAGTATAATCAGAGTTAATTGAAATCATTTTTATTTTTATTTTGCCTTCGCCTTTTTCCATTTGCTTATTACAGTGACGACATTGCTTAGTATAACGTGACCAGTCTAATGATGACAGTGTTTTATGCTACACTCGTTCAAGGAATCGATGTTCGTTGCACCAGCTCCTGTTGACGAAGTGAGGCAAGTAACCATGTACTTGGTACAATTACTAATATAACAAATGTATCAATGAGTTCACGTATTTTTGCAGATGATTTTTAACAAGCGCATGCAAATCCATTTCTTACGAAAACAACTTTGCCGAAAAACAACTGAAAGAATTACAGACTGGTTTCTAATCTTAGCTTCATTTCCAAGATACTTGGAAACACTGTAGCAAGACACAGTCTGCTTACAAACAACTCAATTATATAGAGACTGCTCTCTTAAAAGTGCACAGTGATATAACTTTACAATGGATAAAGATAAGGTAACTGCGCTTACTTTGCTTGATCTGTCTGCTGTCTTTGATACAATTGATCACACCATTCTCATAAATCGTTTATAAGTGTCTATATATAGCAGCATCATCTGCAAATAGCAGTTCACGAATGCAAAGTTCACGAGTGTTTTTGTTTGCTCTCACTCTAGCCAAGTTGAATAACTTTCCATCAGATCTAGTGCGGATGAAAATGCCCGTAGTCAGGTGTTTCGATGCTGCATATAGTAATGCTCCAAGAAAGAAAATGAACAAAGTGGGTGTCAAGACAAATCCTGGCTTTAGTTCATGACTGGTTTGAAATGGATGTGTAATTGTTCCACCAATAGACACTGCTCCAGCCATGCCATTGTGAAATTTCGTAATTAGTTTGACAAAGGTCTCAGGGCTTCCACATCGCCAAAGATCCACAGGATTGACATGTCCACTGTATGGAATGCCTTTGAGAAATAAAACAAAAACGTAAAGGTTTGTTTGTTCGACAGCTTTTTCCTGTAGTTACCGCAAGGTGAATAACATGTCAATGTTACACCGCGAGGTACGACACCCACACTAGTTTTCAGGGATAATCAATTCTGCAATTGTTTCAGTATGATTTGTTGCTAGAATATTCCCCGCAGTTGAGAACAGCGAAATTCCCCGTTAATTTACACAGTTACTACGGTCACTCTTCCTTATGTATATTGCAATTATCAAAGCGTCATTGAACTGCTGTAATAGTTATTTTGCTGTCCGACAGGTGCGGTAGAATTTAAGTAGTTGAGTGTGAAGCGCTGTACCTCCCTATTTATAGATTTCAGTGGGTAAACCATCCTGTCCTGGCGATTTTCCTGACTTTGTTGACATGATGGCAGCTGTCCTCTAACGTTGGTAGATTTGACATGTCTTCCCGTAATGGGTGTTGTTTTATCGAAGCATGTGCTTCTTCTGTGGCAGTCGTTGGACAATTACTAGTGGGCTGATATATTCCCTCCATCTGGCCACAATTTGTGACTTCTCTGTGAAAACTTGGGAACCTTCTGCATCTCTAACTGGTGCAACAACTGTTTTCTGTGGACCATAGATTTGTTTGATTGCTGCAAAGAATCCATTTGATGACATTTCAATGGCTAGCTGTTGTAACTCATTAGCCTTTTTGTCCCACCAGGCATGCTCCATTGCTCGTAGTTATTTTTGTAGTTTAGACTT
This sequence comes from Paraescarpia echinospica, assembly GCA_020002185.1. Lineage (NCBI taxonomy): Eukaryota > Metazoa > Annelida > Polychaeta > Sabellida > Siboglinidae > Paraescarpia > Paraescarpia echinospica. The sequence continues at coordinate 46,672,697 of CM034534.1, read as the reverse complement.
TGCTTGTACATGGCGCTGGTTTCGCCTTCTCGTCTGTTGAGAAAACAAAACGTCATGTGCCCTATGCCATTCGTCCAGTAGTGATAATATTTTCTCATAACTTTCTTCATACCAATACTTCTGTTTCCTTGCTGTATGCCCCAGTCTGTCAACATACGTTTCGTACACTTTCTCATAGGGATTCTCGCGTTGATCATTAATGCTGTCATCGCATTGAAGGTTTATTATGTTGGTTTCCATATTTGTAATTGTCACAGTTTCTGCATTTCAGTGTCTGCCAGTTTATTGACATTTAGCTTCATTTCAGTGTCTGCCAGTTTATTGACATTTAGCTTCATTACAGGTGTTCGCCCAGTTTTCCATCGAGGTGGCTTGATATGAAAGTTGCACAATGACCGTATGAGAAAGTGATCAGTTGCGCAGTCTGCACCACGCATAGCAAGTGCACCTCGTATGTCTGCTAAGTCTACTCTTCGTGTTATTATGCAGTATATTAAGTGACAGCATTTTGAACGTGGGTGTTCCGAAGAGTTGTGCCAGTGTTCAGGCATTTTGAAGAATATGTTTTGTGATCGCTAGTTTGAACTACGTACACATTGAAAGGAGTTGTTCACTATTCGAGTTTGACTTCTCCTTTTCAAATTCTCCCATAGCTATTGGCCAAGACGTGGAGTCATCTCCCACTCTGGCATTGACGTCTCCAAGTATGAATATTTGATCTGTAGATGGAATATTTTGGAGCGTTTGTCCCACTAGTTCGTATAATTCTTCCTTTATATGATCTGGGTTAGTATTAGTTGGAGCATAAGCACTGATGAGGGTAGCATAGCAGGTTTTCCCTGGTATACTGAGGGTGATGAGACATTCTGATATACCAGTTGGTAACGTTGGGAATTGTTTAGTGAGATTATCGTCGCCACAGGACTTTCCCTACATCTTCGCTCGCGCTCATGTTTTAAGTGCCAAGACTGTCACGCATCAATATCATCACCCTCTGGACCAGGGATACTTTAATCCAATGGGTGCTCCAGTTCAACCATTGATATATTAAATATTATACGATATCTTACAGAAAGCCAATGCAAAGACTTCAAAAGTGGTACAAAGCAATAAAAAAGAGAAGATCTTGTAACTACCCTTGCCAGACAATTTTGGACACGTTGGAGTTTTGCTATACACTTGCTAGCGATATTATATAGGAGGGAATAGCAATAGTCAAGTCTGCTGCTAACAAGCGGTGTTGTAATAGTTTAAGCAACGGTAAATGACATATACCGCAGGTTTGAAATATGTGTTGTCGGAAACTGAATGTACTATCAAAAATCACTCTTAGATTCCGCCCCGATGTTGCTGGCGTGATGTGCTGATTCAAAATACGCGTAGGGTAAAACATCAAAACTTCAAACTACAATCCTGCTCTCTCTTTCACATCTATCACAATGCCTTTCTTTTGACAACTTAGACAATGTTTCGAACTCGTTATTGGGAAAATAAAACCACACTACGTTGCATTATGAAAAATTAATCTGAAGGATAACAATCCAGTTATCTGAAGGCCAATAGACACGTTATTTGAAAAAAACGAAAAAACTTTGTAAAAAATCGTTCCAATAATGGGACCACGGGTCTCTTGCTAAGGATCATTAGCCGCCGTACAGGCCCTACGTGTTTTACATAGCAAGTTCACGAGTTGACAATAAAGAAGTGATGCGTAGATAGCTGAGGCACAGTGTGTTACGAGAGTAAAGCTACTTTGGCGATTAGCGAAGCAAACTGAGGACCTGACAGCCGATTCACGAGATCAAGACACGAAGTCCCAATAGTTCAGACAGATGTCGCTGCCAAGGAACGAAACCAACTCCACAAGAGGGAGCCACACACGACAACGTTCTATCAAAACGAATGAATGCATTCCTCCATAATAATATAATTGTTGCTATATGGTTCTATTGGAAATCCGCCCCAGGACTATATGCATGTTTGCACATATACAGGTGTGGACGTCGTGAAAGATGACGGTTACTATTCACTCATACTCTTCGAGTTCACGACTGCTGGGACGTTCACAGTGAAGATACGGGCTGCGGCCAAAGAGGGCAACGAGACGAGACTGGTTACTGGGAGCGGAACACGTGCATACCGCCTCGCTGCCATTAACGGAAGTAGGTTGTAGCAGTGAATTCGATGTTGAAGGAACCCAGTTAGTTATGTTGTACCAATATTTGCACCGCATTAAACATATGCTAACATGTATCAAGGAAGTGATTTAACAAGATTTAAGAAGATTGCCACCCAGCGAATTAACTCTAGGTGGCAGGTGGACAAGGAAGCCTTTTGGCTTATCGAGAGTCCAGCCCTTTTATCTATGTGTACCCTGCCTTTCTGAGGTATGTGTCGATTTTATTTGTAAACATATTCACGCTACTAGCACCATCGCAATCAGCAGATAATCTGTTCCATTCATTTACAGTCCTTTGTGAAAATGAGAACTTTCTTATGTCTAATCTACACTGCTCCTTTGCTAATATAACTTTATGTCCTCTAGTCCTTCTATCTTTCGTAACTGAGAAAACTATATTTCTATCAATATTTTCATTATTTTAAACACTTCTATCTGATCTCTTCTCAATCTCCTGGTCTCTAGTGTTGTTAAACCACATTCTTTTAGACGAATTTCATAACTAAGATCCCTCAGTTTTGGTATCATTTTAGTAGCTCTCCTCTGTACTTTTTCTAGCATATCTATGTCCTTCTTGCAATATGGCCTCCACGCTTGTATACAATATTCTAAATGAGGCCTCACTATTGTTTTGTACAGCGGTATTATTATATATTTTCCCTTATACGCTATCTTTCGTCTAATTAATCCAATTATTTGATTTCCCTTTTAAGCTGCTATTCCGCACTGCTCTGAAACCTTCATATCAGCACTATTGGTTAACCCGAAGTCCTTTGTTTTATAGTAGTATTTAGTACAATACCCCCCCATTGTATATTCTATATCTTCGTTCCCATGTCCTGTGTGGAGGCATTTGCATTTCCTAAAATTGAACAGCATTTGCCACTTTTCATACTATTTTATCAACCTGTCAAGATCATCTTGTAAATGCTGTCTATCTCCTTCACTTTTAATCCTTCTAAACACTTTTTTATCATCCGCAAATTTCAACACCTTGCATGTTATTTCATCATCCAAATCGTTGATATATATTAAGAATAATATAGGTCCTAATACTGATTCCTGTGGTACCCCACTCAATACCGATTTCCAGTTTGAAGCTACTACACGTTGTCTTCTGTCAATCAGCCATTTTTATATCCGTTAGTCATACCATTTCCTATGCCATGGACCTTTAGTTGAAGCAGAAATCTTTGATGTGGCACTTTGTCGAAAGCTTTGATCTACAAACGTCAATTCAAACCGGCTAGTGCTTTGTTTTCTGTAAAAATACATTGTATCGGTGATGTGTTCTTGCATAATTGAATATAAATTCGATGCTCTTAAGGGTTTCGTTTTATTATAGTCGAAGTATATAATATATTAATATACATATATTCTGCACAATGTACAATTTAATTTGGGGTTAAATAATCTTCTTGTTTTTTGTTATTTTTTAGTAGGATTGTAATGTGAAATAAGAATACAATATATGTTAATTCATTGTGATGCCATGATACGATTGCATTATTTGGTTGGTATACGACACATTTCGTTAACGCGGCGTTGCACAATAAGCACAACACGGTGACCTGTGATGTATTTAATAGAAATGGCGATAATTTGCAAACACATTGGGGATTATACTTTCATTTAATTACATATGTATATTTCATCTGACCGTCGGAAGTGTATGCATGTACAACTATTATTTCGTAGTTATCTACCACGCGTCATTTAATAAAATACATTGTTGTACACATTTTTAAAGGTTGATCCGTATGCCAGTCATATGATCGACACATCTGAGCGGATTTTATTAATTAGTGCTTATATCATTTGTCTACCAGGCGACGAGCTTGGACCAATCTACGAACCAGTTGACCCTTTTGACCGGACGCTGGACTCATTAATGTGGTAACTGTAAAGTCGCCCGCGGAGATGAGGAGGCTGTATCCTTTTCCTCCTCCCAAAGTCAAAGACCTCAAGGCCACGGAAATGTCGTATGAAAACAAGACAATGACACTGCAATGGACATCCGTCGGAGATTTCGCAGATAAGGACACAGGTAGGGAAGACAATAAACGTGGGTAAATTCGTTACAAAAACGCCACATAATTTTGTGTGTCATACTTTTTAAGCTCAATGTTCATAAAGATCGTAAATGATGGAAGAGCGCAGTGGTGCAGTGGCTAGAGATCCGGATTCACGACCGATATAACCCAGGTTCGAATCCTGTGTTGCGGTGTCGAACCTTGGGCAAGTTCGTTCACTCTACGTTGTTCACTTAGCTCCATGAATTAATACCTGGCTGTAGGTACTTGTGTACGAATAGTCTTCGCGTATAATCTACAGCGTGGCTGGATGCTTCACATATAAGTTGTGATGGTGTTCGATTGAACAGTTATACCAGGGAATAAATTATAAAACGCTTTGAGCAGTCTTGAGATCAGGATACTGCGCTATATATGAACTTACATTTCGCTTATTGAAGCGAATTAAAAATAATATTTAAAATGTGTTTGTTTCAGACATGTTTATATTATTAGTAATGTACTTGCTACAGTTAGCCCAAAACAGAGAGCAATAACATATATTTTCCAATGCAATTATTGGAATACATTGTTTTAATGAAAATGTTGTGATTTTGCTTCTTTGGCCGCATTCAAAACAATATCTACCCGTCAAGAGGTGTAACCCTGTACCGTTTATTGAATAGCCGGTGTAGATACACCCTCTCTGATAGAACACATTGACATATTGTGGCCAACATGTCTAGGAAAACCTTTTAACAATGTGTCTATGCAGCTAGAATGCTTTAATAAAGTTCCGTTTAGAATAGTTTATTTTGCAATGTAATATACAGACAGGCCGCATATTTACCCAGCATTGTGACACATGCAGTATGGTATATGAGTCAGCATACGTATATGCATGTCTACATGTATGCGCTGAAATCTGTGCACTACAGATTACGATGACACACTGTTTTAGTACATATAAAAATACGTTACCAATTAAGCGATGGGAAATTTACTGCAAAATCACAACAACATTTTAAACAGAAAACATAATATTATTATGTATTGTGTTTGCAGCTTCGTCGTACGACATCCGCTACAGTAGAGATATCAAAGAGTTGCGGAATTCCTTCGAGAAGGCCTCTCAACTTACCGATGCCGAGATGATGTCAGGCAATCTAACCTCTCCGCTGCCGCCGTCTGAGAGAGAGATAACTGTGATACGTTTTCCGGGGGCATACGTTGGCGAAACTCTTTTCTTTGGTGTGAAGGTTAACCACAGTGCGAACAGAGTAAGTCATGTGTCTAACATAGTATCAGCTGCCATTGTCTACATACCACCAGAAGCATCATCGACCACGTCTGCTGCAAACTCCACCTCTACACAGGAATCGGAAGTTACACCCATTGGTATATCTGCGCAGGCGCTGTTGGCGATTAAGTGGACATTTGCAATTGGGGTGCCGGTTATGTTCGTCATCGTGTTGATGTTGGCTATCAAAGTTGTACGGCGTGGGAACAACAGAAGAGAACACAAGAACGCGGGACGTCCTAGCAAGAACAGCAACAACAGAGGTCATTTGCCGTACATCGTAACAAGAACAAATTCATATGTGTCTGGACCACGGAGTGGACGAGAATCGACATCCTTCTACCAATCACATTTGGACTCACGTCAACAAAGAGGATATTTGGCAGTACCAATTGGTGGTTGGCATTACAATGGAACTAATTATTACGAGCCTGACCCAGATTATTAGACGGCTACTAGTTTCGGCGTCAGATTGACTGGGCCTTTAGGGATGTATTTTTCTAGTAGACGGGATATCAACTCAACGAAACCCATACGTTAACACACATATATTGTTTACCGGTAATATAAAATTGGATAAATTGTATGAATTACCTTAATAATAATAATAATAAGAAGAAGAATCACAAAAATAATAACAATAGTAATGTAAACTAATAGGTTGTAAAAACGTTGTACGTTCATTCATGTATTCGACGTTGAAGACTATGGAGAAACGTAGTTCTGTCCTGCAATGCTTTGTTTGTGCGCATTTCGATGTTCATAAAACATAACATTTGTATATACTGATGCACCCAACAAACACAATAACCATGACCAGACAATGCTCACGCGCATACACGGACATGGACGCGTACACACGCATTCACATTCATACACACAACCATATGCACACATACACACACGCGCATCGCTGAATTGTATGCAACATTGTATTTTCGGTGGAATAATTTAATTACTGTTGTGAAAACTTGAATATACATTTATTAATCTCCGGTGGTAGTATGTTTAAAGGGAAACATAAAGTTGTTGGGTCATACACCTAAAAGTGAACACAATACAGCCTTTTACAACTACAATAAAAATATAATGCAAGTGGTTTATCCGGAAATAGCCTACTGGGTACTCACTAACTTTATTTCTTGCGCAATTTTGTACATAGACCTATTTAATGGGTTACTATTTATCTTGGCAACTACTTTTCCACACTTTCGACCTTTCGCGTTGTACTTACATTACCAGTGCAGGAATGCTGGGTATTTAGATTACGTGGCAAGTCGTTAGCAAACATTATACCGTTATTTAAAAAAGGTTCGAGGAATAAGTCAGAGAATATTAAGCCAGTGAGTTTAACATCGGTGATTTGCAAATTATTAGAAAGACTAATTAAAGATTATGTGTTGGATTTTTTTGTTAAGCGTAACTTGATCAACCCATCTCAACATGGGTTTCTAAAAGCGAGGTCACACTTAACAAATATGTTATATTTTTTGGAAGATATCACTGAATGGGTAGACGAGGGATTACCATTATATATTATCTACTTAGATTTTCAAAAAGCTTTCGACAAAGTGCCACATCAAAGATTTCTGCTTAAACTAAAGACCCATGGCATAGGAAATGGTATAACTAACTGGATATAAAAATGGATGATTGACAGAAGACAACGGGTAGTTGTTGATGGAGAGGCTTCAAATTTGAAATAAGTTTTGAGTAAGGTACCACAGGGATCTGTATAGGGACCTATATTATGCTTAATATATATCAACGATTTGGACGATGATATAACAAGAAAGATGTTGAAATATGCGGATGATACAATTTTTTTAGAAGGATTAAACATAATGGGGATATACAGCATTAACAAGATGATCTTGACAGGTTGATGAAATGGTCTGAAAAATGGCAAATATTGTTCAATTTTGGGAAATGTAAATGCCTCCACACAGGACATGGGAACGAAGATGTACACTATACAATGGTGGGTACTGTTCTAAGTACTGCTGTAAAAGAAAATTACTTAGAGTTATCCATTAGTATTGAAATGACGGTTTCAGTGCAGTGCGGAATTGCAGCTTAATAGGAAATCAAATCCTTGGATTAATTAGGCGAAACATAGCGTATAAGAAAAAACAACTAATAATACCGCTTTGCAAAATATAGTTAGGCCTCATTTATACAAGAACATAACGCAAGAAGGAATTGATACGCTAGAAAGAGTACAGAGGAGAGCGACTAAAATGATACCAAAACTGAGGAATCTTAGTTATAAAAAACGCCTAAAAGATTGTGGTTTAGCAACTCTAGAAACCAGGAGATTGAATGGTTATGAAAATATTAATATAGCTAATTTTTTCTCAGTTAAGAAATATAGAAATATCAGAGGACATTAGTAAAGGATCAGTGTAGATTATATATAAAGAAAGTTCTCATTTTTACAAAGGACTGTTAATTATATGGAACAGATTATCTGTTGATTGTGTGGGTTTTAGTCGTGTTAATATGTATAATAATAAAATCGACACTTACCTTAGAAGGGCGGGATTCATGTTGATAAAATGGTTGGACTCTCGATAAGCCAAAGGGCTTCCTGCTTAACCTGCTATTTAGAGTTAATTATCTGGGTGGCAATCTGGTTAAATGTTGTTTTTTATATTCCGATTCTTCTGAAGATGGAAGCGAGTTTAATACTAGCAACATACAATTTCCAACCACAGGCACGCTGAATCGGTGACCGACCTTGAATAGTGTTGGTGAAGTGCAATATGTATCGCGCGGTCTTTTTGTAGAATGTATAATGTTAGTTTGTATTATTTTTTGATAACATTCCGTGTGTATGTTAAATAATTGGTCAATGTCACGGCTAGGTCAGAAGGAAAAACATCGCTCCAGCCTAACGTCCAACTTGTCATGAGCAAGAAATCAGCCTTCGGGATATCGGGGGCTTCGTTAGAATCCAACACTGTTAGAATATTAAAGTTAAAATGCTGATTACATTTGCAAATGGTTTGTTTATGTTAACTATTTTCGGAGTGTAACACCAACATGTTCAATTGTTTTCCCTTTAACTATTATATTATACATATATATATTATATATATATAAATATTATATTATATTATAGAAGGGTATTATACATGCGTAATTTACATGTACTATATACTGTAAGGTGAAACAGTCCAACACAGAATAAATTCTTGTACGCTAATACCATGTCGCATGCCTGCTGTTATGCGAACGTAGACAATATGTGTGTCACTTAAAATGTTGTGGAAAGAGTCTTCACGTGACTCCTAAAAGTGTTAGCTAAGTTGCGCATTTGTATGTAATGACACTTTTATTAAAATAATGAAATTTGTTTTGTTTTATTTTAATAGAGTCACACTTTAAACGAATGTTTGCTTTTCCTGTCACAACAAAAGACACAAATTGTTATATGTGTTTACGATTGTTAATGCCTCACATTTGTCCAAACGTTATTCCTGTCAGAAAGACCATGACCCTGCGGGTTATTCCTGCTATATTCAGTTGGTTAGTCTGGCATTTGGGAGTTTATAGAAGGGGCCGGAAACATTTTTGAATGGAAGGCCATATAAGTGACTTGGACTAGGTCAGGTGGTGGGGTATAGGTGTACATTGTTGACGTTCCGCAGTGGTGTCTCCCACAGTAACTTTGTGATCTCAAAGGTGTAGACGAACTGGAAAACGTTCAGCAGTATATTTACTCATCAAGCAAACAGGGCAAACGATTAATTAAACCGATCGTAGTTTATGTTTGTATTAACTTACTAATACAATACTGCCCCCAATCAGGCTTACATCGACTAAAACGTAGTTAACTATCACCAAATACGAATGCATGAACATTTTCGATAGCTGGGTTTTACGCACACCTGGGTAGTATATGGCACCCACGCCGAAGTGGTTCTATGCATATTAACACATACGACAATGAAAGTTAATAAAAAAAAGTGTAATGTTTTTATTGTTTTATTTAATATAAACATGTAAGCGTGTACACGCATAATATATAAAATGCAGAGTTCGTTATATATAAGGATGACAGTAGAACGTGCAAGCACTCGTTTCTATTGTTATACGCAAAAAAAATCGTGTTTTTTTACAATGTAAGTCGACTGATTATTGTTATTTGGCACGGGAATGATTTCAACGAGACTGTAATGATATAATATAATGTTGTTTCATCCAATACAAATTAGATCTGCCTCGATCTCGCCGAATTAGTTTTTAGTATATATCCGATTTTCGCAAAATCGTTCGAAATTCCTATGTTTCGGGACTCTCGGCTGTGTTGGGAATTGTTCTTGCGGGATTTCTTTGTTAGCAATATGTGCACAGTGGGGCCAGGTGCATCACACTATCGCAGTGTCAACGCAACTCCACACCACATAAGTAGCTATATCGATAAATGGACCAGGAAGAAATTTACAAAGATCAGTCAGGACTGGTTGTGTAATGACCAGGTGTACTGATCAGAAACCTTACCAACAGTTTTTTTCTAATTAAAAACTATCCAATCATGGAACTTGTTATCGAATTGCAGATACGCCATTCGACACAGTATTTTCAATATGGAGTAAGCCCCTATAATTTGAAACGTGGGAAATATAACAGACGAAATACAAGTGCGTCGATATGGTGTCATATCTTGATAGCGGAATTATTTTCACAACAGACGTTTGTTTTGCGTGTACTAATAAAGTACCATGTGTAGCACTATAGTGATGTTAATTTGCTCTGTATGTTATTGAACGAATGCGGAGTAAATATCCGACGGCCTACTAATAACTGTAACAATAAGCGAAGTTTTTCCTTTAATATGTTTCGAATGTGACAAAGGGAAATAAAGCAGTTGATTACATCATCTATTGCCAATACTAATACCATATTAACAGATCAAGACTACGTAGCAACATAGCTCACAAATGGAGCGTTCATATTGTGTCATAACCGTCTTGCATACGTACACACAATTTTTGAAACGTATTGAGATGTTAGAGTATAAATTGGGGTGGAGGAAGGAGGTTCTATATCATAATTGCTACGCTTGTTTAATGAGATAAATGTTGTAGTTGTGGACGACCCCCAAATGTGCGTTACACCTACCTGATAACTAACTTTGTAATCTATTGATTTGGGGGGAGACTGGTTTGGCACGGGATAAATTTGCTATAGAATCGAATTGGCAATGAACACAATTTGTAGTAAACTGATGTGTTAGCAAACCAACAAAGTTTGGCGTTGGACAGAATTTGTAGCAAACTGAACTGGTATTGAACTGGCGAGGCAAAGGATCATCATGGTAATGCGCCGACGAGGTAGTGGATTGAATTGGTAGTAGCCTGACTTAATGAGCCGAAAATGTGGTAGAGGACTCACAAGGCTAAGATGAGACTTGGTACAGAACCGACTTTGTAGAGGACTGACTTGGATGAGGACTGATGTGCCTTGGTGGTGGACACGCGTGGTAGATAACTAGCGTGAACTGACTTGTCAGAGGATTGGTAGATGATCGATTTAGAACACGATTGATTAGTAGACAACTGACATGGCAGGTGACCGATTAGTAGAAAATAAACATGATAAATGACTGACTTCGTAGGTGACTGTACTGGCAAAAGTGTACCGGATATATTCGGTGAATCGACCGGTTATATTCGGTAGATGACTTAAATGGTAGAAGACTCACATGGTAGAAAACTCAAATGGTAGAACACTAAAGTAGTAATTGACCGAATTGATCAATTAAAAAACATGATAGAAGATTTTTGGTAGAAGACTGATTTGTTAACTGCTTGGTTTTGTAGTGGATCAACTCGAAAAGGCTGATTTTGCAGCATTATAGTAGGGACATTTGTAAAGAGTGTTGCTTGGAAGGACAATACATCAATATAAATACATTAATAGGTACCAAAAACAACACATGACGTTGTTGTTTTATTCTAGTAATATAGAGGTACTAGTCCAAACGGACATATTTGTGACTCCTAATTAAGTGGGAATGAAGTATAACAACTATTAAGTCGGTAAATTATTATGCGACGTTAAACGCGATCCATCATTGTATTCGCCTAACCTCTTTGCTACAGTGTCGTGAAACGTGATTAATTGTATGTTGTTGCAAATGCAATGCGACAAGCCGACAAAAGCCGACAGCATGCGAATAGATACAGCAATTCACCCATGCGTAGCCAATCAATCACGACTGAACGCTGAAAGGGTTGGAAAATCCCCGCAGTATTTTAAAGCCCGTCAGCAGCTTTAACTACTAAGCCAGTTGGAGAGGGTTATACCTTTGGCTGACTGCCAGAAACAAGGTCGTCGCCATGCGTGTGTTCGTGTAGCTTAGCAAAACGAATACTAGCCAGTAGTTGTCTGTTATAAATGTATGTCCGTCGGTGTGTGTGAGCGGGTGCGCGCATATGCGTGCGTGGGGTGTGCGTACATGTGCGGGTGCATGTAGGTTTATGGGCGTGTTCGTGTGTACGCTTGTTTGTTAGCTTGATATGTTTCCCTGTGAGTTTGTGTGTGCGGGCGTGTGTGCGTTGTGTGTGTGTGTGCGTGTGTGCGTGCGTACGTGCGCGCGCGAATGTGCATGTCCGCGTGCGCACTTGTTCGCGTATGTGTTAGTGTGTGTAGATGCTCTCGCATGTTTGGTGGTATGTGGCGTTTGCACATATTGGCTTCTGCCACTTACCATCACGTACTAGTAAATTTTGAATTATCACATCCCAGCTGGATACTTTTTAAAACCATTGACGCGTGCGTGTCGACCCTAATTACTCCTGTTTTTCCTGACTGGCCAAGCGAATTGGATAATACAAATAATATTGTTACTTTTTCGTAATTCCACACCTAAACGCATCAACTGAATTGCTATTAAATTGTATTGAAATAAATAATGAATTTATATTTGGGAACTGCTATGCAATGTCACATGTTCTGACTGTGTCCAGAGAAGACGGAGGTCATTGTACAATTGTGGACGAACCTTTGACAGTTGAGGTCGCACTATTTATACCACGTAGTTATCTTAGAGCTGGTTGGTCCATTTCACACGGTTCTATAAGTGAACGATCTGCAAATAAGAACACAGTAAGTGCAGCGTAGTTCAATGGCAGCCAAACCTGACCGATCATGATTAATCCTTGTTTAAGAAGCTTTTATAAATACAGAGCCTTTGAAGGGGAGAACAGGGGGAGGTCCCGTAATATCTTGAAACGCGGTGAACATATAAATTCTACTCGAGCCACCTATGGGTCTCTCAGTTGGCAAAACATCAAAGATCGCGGCATCTTGTTTTGTATAACACAATGAAGCGATATAGTGACATCCTTGATGTCGGAAACAAACTGCCGTCCCAGCATGCTGTCAGATTATCACTCTAGGGAGTGTAATATTCTGCATACTAAATGGTTGGCAGCTTGTAACACAAACTGCCTAGGAAACGTTTTCTGAGCAATGAGCCGCCCATCTAGGAAGGGAAAGGGTCGCTAACAGTTGGATATGTTTGTTGTTACTATTTCTCAGTTATGGCCGGTTCATCTGCTGCTCTCCGACATCACACCGAAAGACGTGGCTGTTGATCTATTACGACATGATGTCGTTTCAGCACGGAGGTTACAAATCCGATTAAGTTTAACATAAACATATACACAATAGTGGACGGATATGGTAATGACATTACTTGATAAACGAGCGAATACTAACACGGAGGATGTGAATTGAACATTACTTTTGTAATAAAGATAATTGTGTATTTGTTAAAAATAATTATACTTTTTATGAATTGATATGTCATAATTTGCTATAACAAATACCAAAATAATAAACTAATAATTATTATTATCCGTAGGAATGGTGCATAATAAACAATTCAGATGTGCGGTTTATGAATTAGGTGTAGCGCACATGAGGCATACATTGTAAGTAAGTATATGAGGTTAAATTCAATGGCGGTCAGCCATCAAAAGGCGACAGCCAGCGATGAGAAGAACATGTACACACATGCGTATCATAACAACCCAGAGCAGAATGTTGAAAGGACGGGACGTTCCCGTAGTGTCTTGAAGTGTGTCAATAGCGTGTATTGTGAAGACAGTTGGTACAATTATATGCTTGCCTGAATGTTAGATGCAAAGACTTCATCATATATGTGTAACACAACAATTAGTACCCGGCGATTTTCATGTGTAGTTTTTCCTGTGTGTATGTGTGAGCGCGCGCGTTTCTGTGTGTTTAATACATAAAAGTACGTATTAAAATCTCTTTCCAGATAGGCTGATCTCCATTTACTGAATTTTATTTCTATATGTGATGAATGATTCTATCCAGTTAATAATAATAATAATAACATAACTTCTATTGCGCCTAAATCCTTGGAAACCAAGCTCAGAGGCGCATCAAAACAAACGGATTGGTCAATCTCAAAATAATTTAACAGTATTCCTGTTGTCAACATATGGGTCAAGGTGCTATGGTGGATAAGCAACGTTGTAAAGATAAGTTTTTTAATGGATTTTTGTAATATTTTTAACTGATCTAACACTAAGAGGGAGCATATTCCAAAGAGTTGGTACAGCAACAGAAAAAGCCCTAGTTCCAATGTTTGTGTTGACTCTAGGAACAAAATGTAGGTCAGAACTAGATGTTTCGATTCTAAAGGGGTTACAATAAAATACAATGCAATAACTTTATTGTCTGTTGGGTTTCAGAAAATTTCCCTTTGGCTTGTTCATATAATGAGTAAAAATATAGAATAAGAAGTTCAACTTACATATGTATGTATACAAGATTAAGAGAAGTACCAAGAGCGAGGTTATCACATAATATTCATATAATATGCACAATATGATATCGTTATAAATAACTTACCATAGATAAGTAAATAAAAAAAGATAAGTAAATAAGTAAACAGTTAGACAAGTAAACCACAGGAGGAGAATGTCTGTCATACAAGTAGTACTGTAAACAATCAAGCTAATACAGGGGTCAAGGTAATTACGTTATAAAATGGTAAACATTATAAAATGGTAAGCATTCTATCACAGATTATAATTATTAAATTAAACACATATATCAAAATCCACCAGGTGAAGCGAACTTATAATATATTTTTGGGTTCAGGGATAGAGGAATTCAATAAAACATTTATACAAGGTACAGGTTTTCAAAATCTATTCACCCCACACCGAATAACAAAACAATTAGTATACATAAATTGCTAGCGGAAGACTCGTCAGCCTCCTACAAACTCGTATTTGGTATTCCCAGTTACATAAACATGACATCCCTGTTACCACTCATCCGTTTACTGTGACGTCCTATCACACTCTCCAACACAAATAACAGTAACAGGCAAATACCCTCTTCTGCTGTCAACCCAGTGAGGGTATAAGAGCGCCGTTACACATCTAAGTCTTTATAATGTGCTCGTTCATCATATAATAAAAAGAACAGTCCAATGTTCGGGTCTAACAATACCCTTGGTCGACATGGCCGTCAACTATACACTCTTCCGACGGTTCGCAACGCTCAGAAGTCAAAGCATTTCTGACCGAATTAGCTTCCTTCTTCACACGTGAATTTAGCCTTGCCTCTGGTGTCATCTAGACGTTGGCTATTTCGCAATAGGCCCATCGTTCGTACGAACAAGCTTGAATTTATAGATGGCCGTCGCACCGACCCGATTCTACAATACATATAAACTACAATAATAAAATATTCCTACTCGACGGTAGGTACTAAACATCCGTCATAGTATAGGTTATTCCAACTACCCAAAACATAATCATACTACCTATATATCTAAATATATATCCATATGTTCAAAATAATAATAATAATAAGATAACTTCTATTGCGCCTAAATCCTTGGAGACCAAGCTCAGAGGCGCATCAAAACAAAAGGATTGGTCAATCTCAAAATCCATAAGTAGTTTTCCAGTCGTCAACATATGGGTCAAGGCGTTAGGGAGCTACGGTGTATAAGCAAGGTTGTAAAGATACGTTTTTAAATGACGACGGAAATTTGTAATATTTTCAACTGATCTAACACTAAGAGGAAGCATATTCCAAAGAGTTGGTGCAGCAACAGAAAAAGCCCTAGTTCCAATGTTAGTGTTGACTCTAGGAACAAAAAGTAGGTCAGAACTAGATGATCGAAGCTGGATAGGTTTTCTTACAGGAGTAAGCAATGGATGAAAATAAGATGGTTGCTTATTGGACAGTGCCTGGTATGTAATGGTACATATCTTAAATATTATACGATATCGTACAGGAAGCCAATGCAAACACTTCAAAAGTTGTACAGAGCGAGAAAAGCGAGGAGATCTTGTAACTACTCTTGCTAGACAATTTTGGACACGCTGAAGATTTGTGATATTCTTGCTACATAAAATTACCTATACCGGCGAATACGGCGAAGATCACGAATATGATAAAACAGCAGCGACATGTTTGAGATATGTGTTGTCGGAAATTGAAGTTACTATCAAAGATCACTCCTAGATTCCGCACCGAGGTTGCTGGCGTGATATACTGATTCAAGATACGCGTAGGAAAAAACCCATCCAGTTTACTATGCTGCATTGGAGTACCAATAATGATCAATTCAGTTTTATTTGTATTTAATTTCAACTTGCTGTCAGTCATCCAGTGGAAGATATCTTGAAGGCAATCACTAAGTTGGTTAAGGGAGCGATTTGTATCCGCGGTAGCCAATGAAATGCAGATCTGAGTATCATCAGCATAAAGATGATGATCCAAGGTGTCTTTGTATAACAGAGCTTAGTGGCGTGGTGTAACGAGTAAAAAGCAAAGGCCCAAGAACAGAACCCTGGGGAACACCAAATAAAGCCGGCAGTGCAGCTGAAAAGCAGTTCCCAATTTTTATAGTTATATATATATCAGTTAGATATGTAGAAAACCAGCTTAGAGCTGTGCCAGATATGCCGTACCACTTCAATGAAAATGCTGTGATCAATCGTGTCAAACGCGGCAGAGAGATCTAGTAAGGTAAGTGCAGTCACTTTACCATTATTAATGTTCAAGTTAAAGTCATTATGAACCTTTAAGAGGGCAGTCTCTGTTGAATGAAACTGCCTATATGTTGATTGTGACACATTAATTAAGATATTTGTGCTAATGTGAGACCTTAGACGACTTGCTACAACCTTTTCTAGTATTTTGGAAATGAAGCTGAGATTAGAAATAAGTATATAGCTGTTTAGGTCTTGTTTAGGCAGAGACAACTTGTTAAGAAGTGGTGTGACATGGGCGTATCATATACATATCAGAGCAAAATATTCAATATGTCTTCATAAAACAATCCTTTCACCACAAATATTCTAACTCTTATCAACCTATACACCCGTGAGTAGCATCCGTGAGAACCATACGGCAACCAAAGTTCGATCACAGTTACTACAAGACAACTTCATAGCTGCGCGATGATTTGTGATCCCGTATAAATTCCGCGACATCAATATCGTCGCTCTGACCAGGTTCGTTTAATCTCGACCACACCCTTTGGTCCATTTAATAATACCAAACCAGATAATCAAAACAATACTTATAATCTAACATTTACTGAGGTGTACACGGAACATGTATTTTTACACACCTCCGGTATTTTCTTCTAGACTATACATGAACGCAATATCTCATCGTCTAAGCAACCCCTCGGTGTGGCTTCGATGAATGGGTTTGATAACCACACTGTAATAATTTCACGTTACAGAGAAGACCAGGTTACATCGTCCTGTTTGTGGATCACTCTGGACTGCTTTATTCTCCCAAATCTCAGTTAATTAACCACATACTTTGTATATGTCATGTGATCCCTGCTGACGCGGCAACACACCATCGCAATAATTGCACCGCCCAATAGGTAATACAATAATTCAACATGTACATAATTCTTCATTATATCGACATTCCTATATGCTGTACATTTATCCCATATAAATTTACACCCGTACCACAGTCCTATACATGTAAAACTGCCTACCATTACTAAAATTATTACATGTTAGAATCAACTTTCCTACCTGTCTACCCTAACTTTAATGTAATGTTTCTCCGGTTCTTTGAAATCTGACTCTATGCTACCACTCCATTGCATTGACACTATTGCGTAAGCACTAGCCAGCCGACAACAACCGTACAGGGTAACCCCAACTGTAGTCTTTCTCTTTCGCTACCAACCTATGTTAAGTTCTTAATCCCACATCGTGACATTACCCCCCACAATAAGACTTAACATAGGTATTTAAAATAAATTGTTCTCCCCGAATAACATAAATTCCCCATCTCTATACAGTATAACCCATCTTTAGGTTCTGAATAATGAATTTTCACTTTCCCTTCCTGGTGAGATGCAACCCCTAATCCAAACCGCTAAGATAATCTGCACCCAGTCTCGTTACCCGGGATGGTTCCAACCCGATACTGGCAAGGTTACAACTTTAGTGCCCAATACATTAGCCGAGGATTAGTCATCTTCGCAGATTTGAGAAATGCCAAAATTGGTGATCGGTCTGTAACGTAAACTTACATTCATACAGGAAAGAGTTTAATTTATAAATCGCCCAAATAACCGCTAGACACTCTTTCTCTACCGTTGCATAAGGCCGCTGAGTCTCGGTCAACTTTTTACTAGCAAAAACTACAGGAAAACACATCTCATCATGCGTATGGAGCAACACGGCCCCTAGTCCTTTGTCAGATGCGTCGGTTCTAACAATAAAATCCTTATCCCAATCTGGGAAATTTACTTTAAGACTTTCAGGATATGTTGGAAAATCTGGCATATTCATTCGGAATGTTACATTCTTGGTGATTTTCATTTACATTTGGATATACCTTCTACAACTACAACTACGTTTGGTTATATTCTGGCATAATTTCATTTGAAACAACATGTTACCTTTTCGACACATATACATGGCCATTGGCTTGACCTCTTGATAACCCGTTCAACTTGTAATAATATCCAAGCGTGTACTGTTTCATATGGGTTATCATACCACCTTACTGTCACTGCTAATGTTAGCGTTTCTATCATCCCACTAGAGTCTAAACACAATGTGTCTTACAGAGCCATTCATGTGATTGACATTACAGCTTTAATGGCTGATGTCCTTATCACAGATAAAAAAAACATATGTCTGGCTTATAACAAACATGCACCTATAAAATCCAAATGTGTGTCAGAAAGGCCACCTGATCCATGGATGACTTCCGAAATTATTCTATCTATTAAGGCGTCGTCATTATTTAGAGTGTGTATGGCGCAAACCACACTCGCCATTAGATAGGTCGTGCTATTCTAAGCAATGTCACCTCTGTAACAGAAAAATGGCCAAAGCTAAATCAGATTAGTATACAAATATGGTCATAGATAAGTCTGATAACCCTCGTCAGTTATGGAACTGCATCAACAACATTGTACACAGAGTGCCTACTCCATCGCTACTTGATCACGTGTCAATTCAGTCTCTATGTGATTCGTTCTCTTGTCACTTTAACAATAAAATCAATATTATTCGTTCTGCTTTCCCACGTCACAATTTAAGTAATATCAGTGAGGACTTTCCACGAGTAAATCATCTGCTTGTATCATATGAACCTGCAACAGTTGATGAAGTTAGGAAAATAATTATGTCCTCCCAAAAAAATCTTATGCACTTGATCCATTTCCAACAATACTGCTAAAAGCATGTATCGATACATTACTTGGACCTATAACAAATACCATAAATGCATCACTTTGCTCTGGTTGTTTTCCTGATGATTTAAAATACGTTGATGTCACACCACTTCTTAAGACGTCATATCTGCCTAAACAAGACCTAAACAGTTAGACCTATGTCTGACCTCAGCTTTATTTCCAAAATACTAGAAAAGGTTGTAGCAAGTCGTCTAAGGTCTCACATTAACACAACTGTATTAACGAATGTGTCACAATCAGCATATGGACAGTTTCATTAAACAGAGAATGTCCTCTTAAAGGTTCATAATGACATTAACTTGACCATTAATAATGGTAAAGTGACTGTACTTACCTTACTAGATCTATCTGCCGCTTTTGACACGAATGATCACAACATTGGGGAAAGACAACAACCAGACAGATGCAAACCGAAGAAGGAGCTATTCAAAGGCAGTGATTGAGGGGGCAATGAGGAAAGAGAGGGTGTTTGTGGGCGACTCCATTATGAGAAAGACGGACAAGACACTGAGCGAGGGGAAGGACGTCGTTGTTTGTTTACCGGGGGCTAGGACTGAACATGTAACTGACAGGGTAGAGAAGGTATTGGGACATGGCAAGGGAGGGTACATGTAGGAACAAATAATGCAGACAGGGAGGGAACAACTGCGATAGTACAGAAGTATAGACAGTTAGTGAGGAAGCTAAAGAAGACGAGAGTTGAACAGGTTATTCTGTCAGGAATTTTGCCAGTAACGGGAGGAAGGGGGGCAACGTATAGAAACTGCAAGAGGATGGCGATCAACGCACTAGTTGAGCAGATGTGTGAAGACGAGGGGGTCGGATTCACATATTTATGGGGATACTTTGTTGGGAGGGAAGATATGTACATGAGAGATGGCCTCCATCTTAGTGGAAAGGGGCAGCAGTTTTCTCAGAGAACCTGCTGCGATCTGTTGACAGTGGGACAGGTTGCATCTATTTAAACTAGATTCGCAGGGGGGACTCACAGATAAGCCTGAACATGGAGGCATAGATAAAGACAGCACAAATAAATCAGCAAATAACAGTCTGGAAAACTCTTCTGAAGCTGGATATAAATGTGTTTGTTTAAATGCAAGGAGTATAGTAAACAAAAGAAATGAACTAAACATTATGGTAGAAGATATTGACCCTCATATAATAGGTATAACCGAATCCTGGACCACCACCGATATATATCAGATGCTGAATTGGGACTGACAGGATATGTAATGTTTAGAAAAGATAGAATAGGAAGAAAAGGAGGTGGAGTTATTTTATATATAAAAGAATCTATCCAGGCTAATGAAATAAAATTAGAAAGAGAAGCAGATTGCGAAGAAGCTGTTTGGTGTAACATAGTTACAGGAAACTCAACGTTAACAGTTGGGTTAGTTTATAGAAGTCCAAACATAAGCATAGAAGAGAATGAAAAAATACAAAACGCTATAAGGGAAGTAAGCAAACGGGACTTTATTATTATGGGGGATTTTAACCACGGGAATATACAATGGAAATCTGTACAGAGTATGGGGAGTAAGGACCACAAGTTTTTAGTTTTAGTTCAAGATACATTCCTTTCTCAACATGTGCTAGAACCAACCAGGGGTGAGACTGTGTTAGACATAGTTTTGTCCTCACAGAATGAATTAGTTGACAATGTCAAGATATGTGAGCCACTGGGGAGTAGCGATCACAGCCAGATACATTTTACCATCAAAGTAAAATCAGAAAGGAATAGTAAAAAGCAGTATAGGAGAAATTTCCACAAAGGAAGGTATAAGGAAATGAGGAAATATTTAGCAAAGATAGACTGAAATAACACACTGAAAAATAAGACGGCAACAGAATGCTGGAATATATTAAAGAATGAAATTAAGTGCATAGTCGATAAATTTGTACCCTTCAAAAAACAAGGAAAACGGTCCAAAAAGAAACACTTATCGAAAGAAGCCATTAGAAAAATTAAGTATAAACAAATGATGTGGAAGTCATATAGATGTAGTGGAAATGTTGAAGACTACAACAGTTATAAAGAAGCACTTAACCAAGCTACAGCTGAAATTAGAAATTCAAAGAGAAGCTACGAACAACAATTAGCTAGTAATATAAAACATGACAGCAAGAGTTTTTATGCGTATGTTCGAAGCAAACAGAAAGTTCAAGATAAAGTCGGTCCTCTAGAAGATAGTGTTGGAAATATAATATCACAGGGATTCTTAATGGCAGAAGACCTAAATGAGTACTTTAGTTCAGTGTTTACCAGGGAAGATATTAGCTCATTGCCAGTACCAGAGGCTAAGTTCAAGGGGGAAGATTCAGACTATTTAGGACAATTAATTGTAACCCCGGAAATGGTAGCTAAGAAAATAAGGGCTATGAAGGATAATAAATCACCTGGAGTGGATGGTATTCCACCCAAACTACTATTGGAAATTGTAGAACAAATTAGCATACCGCTTGCAACAGTTTTCAACTCATCATTAGAAGAGGGAGTGGTTCCTTTAGAATGGAAAGAAGCAATCATTATACCGTTATTCGAAAAAGGTTCGAGAAACAAGTCAGAGAACAATAGACCAGTGAGTTTAACATCAGTGATTTGTAAACTATTAGAAAGATTAATTAAAGATCACATGGTGGATTTTCTTTTTAAACAAAACTTGATAAACCCATCTCAACATGGTTTTTTTAAAGCGAGGTTACGCTTAACAAATATGTTATGTTTTTTGGAAGACATCCCTAAGAGGGTAGATGAGGGATCACCCGTAGATATCGTGAACTTAGATTTTCAAAAAGCTTTCGACAAAGTACCACGTCAAAGATTACTGCTTAAACTAAAGGCCCATGGCATAGGAAACGGTATAATAAACTGGATAGAACAATGGCTGATTGACAGAAGACAACGTGTAGTAGTTGATGGGGAGGCTTCAAACTGGAAATCGGTATTGAGTGGGGTACCACAGGGATCAATATTAGGACCTATATTATTCTTATTATAATTTGGATGATGAAATAACAAGCAAGGTGTTGAAATTTGCGGATGATACAAAAGTGTTTAGAAGGATTAAAAGTGATGGAGATAGACAGCATTTACAAGATGATCTTGACAGGTTGATAAAATGGTCTGAAAAGTGGCAAATGCTGTTCAATTTTGGGAAATGTAAATGCCTCCACACAGGACATGGGAACGAAGAGGTAGAATATACAATGGGGGGTACTGTACTAAGTACTACTGTAAAAGAAAAGGACTTAGGGTTAACCGTTAGTGCTGATATGAAGGTTTCAGAGCAGTGCGGAATTGCAGCTTCAAAGGGAAATCAAATCCTTGGATTAATTAGGCGAAACATAACGTATAAGGAAAAAGAGCTAATAATACCGCTGTACAAAACAATAGTTAGGCCTCAATTAGAATATTGTATTCAAGCGTGGAGGCCATATCGCAGGAAGGACATAGATATGCTAGAAAGAGTTCAAAGGAGAGCAACTAAAATGATATCAAAACTGAGGGATCTTAGTTACGAAATACGCCTAAAAAATGCGGTTTAACAATATTAGAGACCAGGAGATTGAGAGGAGATCAGATAGAAGTGTTTAAAATATTGAAGGGTTATGAAAATATTGATAGAAATATTTTTTTCTCAGTTAAGAAAGATAGAAGGACTAGAGGACATGAACTTACATTAGCAAAGGAGCAGAGTAGATTGGATATAAGACAGTTTTCATTTTCACAAAGGACTGTAAATGAATGGAACAAATTACCTGCTGATTGTGTGGGTGCTAGTAGCGTGAATATGTTTTTAAAAAAAATCGACACATCCCTCAGACGGGCGG
The DNA here is from genome assembly GCA_020002185.1 of Paraescarpia echinospica. Classification (NCBI taxonomy): domain Eukaryota; kingdom Metazoa; phylum Annelida; class Polychaeta; order Sabellida; family Siboglinidae; genus Paraescarpia; species Paraescarpia echinospica. Next base: position 46,649,622 of record CM034534.1, on the reverse strand, counting down.
GATACACATAGATAAAAGGGTCCGACTCTCTTTAAGCCAAAGGGCTTCCTTGTCCACCTGCCACCTAGAGTTAATTATCTGGGTGGCAATCTTGTTAAATCTTGTTAAACATTCTCATTGAACGCTTATTAAAGTGGTACGGCATATCTGGCACAGCTCTAAGCTGGTTTTCTTCATATCTAACTGATAAATACCAAACTATAAAGATTGGAAACTGCTTTTCAGCTGCACCGCCGGCTTTATTTAGTGTTCCCCAGGGTTCTGTTCTTGGGCCTTTGCTTTTTACTCTTTACACCACGCCACTAAGCTCTGTTACACAAAGACATAACTTGGATCATCATCTTTATGCTGATGATACTCAGATCTACATGTCATTGGCTACTATCGGATACAAATCGCTCCCTTAACCAACTTAGTGATTGTCTTGACGATATGTTCCACAGAATGACTGACAGCAAGTTGAAATTAAATGCAAATAAAACTGAATTGATAATTATTGGTACTCCAATGCTGCGTAGTAAAGTAGATGTTTTTTTCCTACGCGTATTTTGAATCATCAGTATATCTCGTCAGCAACCTCGGTGCGGAATCTTGATAGTAATTGATAGTAACTTCAATTTCCGACAACAAGTATCTCTATCTCAAACATGTCGCTGCTGTTTTTATCATATTCGTGATATTCGCTGTATTCGTCGGTATATGTCATTTTCTGTTGCTAAAACTATTGCAACAGCGCTTGTTAGACGCAGACTTGACTATTGCAATTCCCTCCTTTATAATATCGCTAGCAAGGATATCACAAAACTTGAGCGTGTCCACAATTGTCTAGCAAGAGTAGTTACAAGATCTCGTTTTTCTCACTGTGTACCACTTTTAAAGTATTTGCATTGGCTTTCTGTACGAAATCGTATAATATTTAATATCTGTACCACTACATACCAGGCACTGTCAAGTAAGCAACCATCTTATTTGCATTCATTGCTTACTCCTGTAAGAAAACCTCTCCAGATTCGATCATCTAGCTCTGACCTACTTTTTGTTCCTAGAGTCAACACTAACATTGGAACTAGGGCTTTTTCAGTTGCTGCACCAACTCGTTGGAATATGCTCCCTCTTAGTGATAGATCAGTTGAAGATATTACAAAATTCCGTCGTCATTTAAAAACTTATCTTTACAACCTTGCTTATCCACCGTATCTCCCTAGCGCTTTGAACCATCTCTTGACAAATGGAATACTACATATGGATTTTGAGATTGATCAATCCTGTTGTTTTTATGCGCCTCTGAACTTGGTTTCCAAGGAATTAGGCGCAGTAGATGTTATCTTATTATTATTATTATTATAACACATGCAGAACTTCAATTCATTGAACGTTTTAGCGAGCACTCCGGATCATTTAACCAGATTGGGTGCCCCTTTCTTCGTCAAGTCACTCAACGGAGCCGTAAGACTGGCATAATTCGGATTGAATTTCCGATAATGCCCAGATAACCCCAACAAAGACCTAACCTGAGTCTTGGTGCGAGGGACTTGGGCATCTCTGAATTCCTCTTCCTTGTCAGATTGAGTTAGTACTTGACCCGCTACCACTTTGTATCCCGCAAAGTCTACCTGAGAGAAACCTTCTCGACACTTCTTTGATGGCTCATCTGCGCCAGTCGCCTTCCTCTTCTTCGGTACCACCTATTCCCCTTCCTCTTCATCACCATCTTCCTCTTTATTGTCGTCATCTACTTCATCACCGTCACCATCACTATCCTCCTCTTCTTCATCCATCGGCAGTTGCCTTCTTGGCTTTCGTGTCCTGTTTTTCCTTCACTGTCGCAACTTCCTCATCCTCTCTATCTTCTTCCTCCTCATCCTCGTAGTCATCATTATCCTCTACTGCCTCCTCGTCCACCATCTCCTTTGTAGTACCATTCAATACCTTCTTCGATTTTGTCGCCTTTATTTCTTTCGTCAGTTTTTCTCGAGAGGCGGTTTCTTGTTCTGCGGTTCCTTCGCTCTTGGCTGACGACACTGACTCGGACTTCTTCTCTTCCTGTTCCATCTTTATATCTAGTGTCGAATCCGTCTCCTCCTTTACTTATGGCGCCTTCCTTCTCCACCTCTTCACTTTCATCCCGGGTTTACTCTTCATTTTCTCCTCCCCCAACCCCTCGCTGTCCTCGTCTTCCTCTTGCTTCCGCCGTCTCTTGTTTAACTCTCCGGTCCTCCCTACTAATTCCTTCCTCAGTTCTCGCTCTCCATCTCGGTTGTAATCTTCTGGCTGCGTCTTTTCTTCTAAGTGTTGACAACATTTATGCCCATCTCTACTATATCGTTAAAGAACATGAGGATGTATCCCCGGAATGTTCCCTGTAACTAATTCGCAGATGTATCAGGTTAGCACAATGCTTCCACTTCATCAGTAAACACAGGAGTGTGAATGAAACATTTCGCCTCAGGTATTTCCACAACCGATTGATCCGTTAAGACTAACTTTTACTTTTGCCGTGTCAATCATTTATCGTCAATAAGGTCTCTCTTAACTATTACACCATTACACCCGGTATCCCTTAGTACCGTAACAACCGTATCTCCCACTCGTCCTTGTATAAGAGTGATATTGTTTTGTCCATAAACACCGACGCTTCCAACAATGGGGCGTAGCGCATCCACACTGTAGGTAGGCCTTCCCATCAACAAAAGAACATTCATGCGGACAAGAATTAACCGTTACTCCCGAATTTCCACTTATCGCTGGCTTACGTAATCTTTCCCCTCTGTTCCCGGGTGCAGTAGGTCTTCCCGTTGGGCAGTTACGCGCTATATGCCCTGGTCTCTGACATAGGAAACATAATCTTACACTCGGATCGTATCTTGAGGGATTACCATCGAATCGACGTGGCGATGGCGTCGCCGGAGGCGGTGATAATAGTGGACTAGCTCGTGTCGGAGTAAAGTTTGGGAGAGATAATGCTGGTGTCGTAATAACGCGTGATGGCGATAAGGTTCTTCTTGATCCCAATAATCCTACCGATTCTCTGGCGGAAATATAGATCCCAGCTAATTCCAAGACCTTACTCAAATCCTTGGGTGAACGTCCCCGAATGAACAGGGCCAGTTCCAGAGTGCACGCAAGTAAGAATTGTTACAATATGATTTACCAAAAGTCGCCTCTACTTTGGACATGTTTACCCATTGATCAAATTGATGCTCTAACTGGTCAAAAAATTGCGAAGCTGATCCACTTGTTGTCAAACGTCCACTATTAAATGTCTTTCGATAGTCTTCTTTCGTCAATTGGTATTTTCTCAGTAATGCTTCCTCTAGCGTACCTCGGAAGCTGGCAATCGGGCATACACATCCAATGCTGGTCCGGATAAAAGTGACCTTAGGTAAGTACCATAACAAATAAGATCCCATCCTTTGTTTTCGGCATACCTCTCAAATCGTTGAAGACATGAGTTCATATAATCTTTCCCATCACAAAATGCGGGTAGGTTGGACATTCTTCCTGTAACCCTAACTCTCTGTCAAGTGTCGCTCACTCCTCTAGTGTCCTGTCTTTGGTGGTTCTCAGCTTCCAGCTTCATTGCCAACAGTTCCTTCTCGTGTCGCCGACACGTATCCCTTTCTCTCTCCTCTCTGTACTTCTCTCTCTCGCTCCTCTCTTTCCTCCTTTTGTTTTTCTCTAGCAAGAGATCGGACTCCTCTGGATACTTCCTGTTTTTTCGTGATAAAGGGTCTAAGTTATTCTCCCTCAAGACCTAACTCGTTACCTAATTCAATTAGTTGTTGAGTCTCCATGACTATCTTATCAATCCGTACTAATAATCCTACAATCCTGAAATACCACAATAACTAACAAATTGTTGTTAACAGTGTTGCACTGGATTTAGTGATGTTGGGTACTGAATGGTTTATTATATCGTTAGCGTCAGATGTTGTTAGTTCGGCACGATCACCTTTATCCTCTATTATCGTTCACATTCAGAGACAGTCAGTCATTATTTTATATTTTAAATTAAATCGGATGACTGAAGTATGAAACGAATAATAGATAGCAGACCAGGGTCCTCGTCTAAAGCTATCCTCATACATCTATCATACTAAGCCATGTTACATGATCACCAACTATACTTACTTTCATAAAACAACAACAAAGGATATTTAAGCCATACATATGCAAAACATGAGTGCGTGCGTGTATGCAATGGAGACAGCTCCTCGTAGACGTCAAAAGAAATTAAAGTTGTTTTATGAAAAAATTATTCATTTTGTAGGCCGAACTGGAAATGTATCTTAGCTGCGTTATATATAGAGTCCAATAGAGTCTATGGAGTCCAATGGAAACTTTTCTAGTGTCGAAACATGGTTAGTGCACTCAGCATTTAAGTGGTTGTATGCTGACGTATTTTCCTTTCGTCAAAATTGTTGTTTGCAGGTTCACATGAAAGAATCACCACCTACTATATTTGTCTGATTATTGTTAACAAAACTTTCCGTCTGTCAAACAATCGAAACCTAATAAAGAAAGCAACACACGTTACGCAATATTAGAACAGTTCTGTGCTTCATTTTCGCACGATTTTCTGACGATATAGCCTTGATGATTATTATTGACTGTAAAAGTTCTTTGCGTAAGTCATTGTTGCGACTGTCTCACGAGAATGGTTTCGTACTTGTCGGTCAACTCTTCGATATCACTGTTGCCGAGCCCCAAATCATAGTGTATTAACGCCCGTAAAGCAGCGCGTGCGTCACCGAGCTTTGTTAACTTATCTTCAGACACCGAGACTTCTTCGTCCACATCGTCGCGAATTCCGTTTTTTATAGCAGTTTTGTAGTGTTTCCGATTTCACTTTGTTCCACGCTGACGTCATGACAATGGCGACTATCAGATAGTTTCGACGTTAAGACAGAGGTATGACAGCGTTTCCTGCTGTCGCATTTCCTGTTCATCTTTAATTGTATGTACGAATCATATACTTTTTAAAGGAGCCATTCCTCCCCGCGTCAAGATGAAATATGAAATGGAGCTGTCAGTTGATGGAGTTGATGTGGAGCAACGATCAAACAGAGTCACCGTCAATTGATAAATGTTTGAAATTGTGTCATACCGGAAACGTCATACAATATAAACGTTTGCATATATCTACTTTAATTATGTATTCATGGCAATGTCGTGTACCGTGGCCTCATTCGTATATTTAGTGTTTTACAAGTGCAACAGGTGGTGCAACTGATGTAGTCGGAGTTGCTATAAAGGGCGTAGCTACTAAGCTCACACGGAAACTAGTTTCTACGTTATTGTGAATATAAGTTTATTTATTCAGTTATAAAGCGGCGATATTATGAGGATAGCAACAGCAATAAGTTAACACTTCCAGTCTACTTTTACTAGTTTGACACTTTGTCTTAGTTAAATTAATTATTTTTTATATTAAAACAATTGTGGTTGTCCAAAAAACACCCAGCCTTTAAGGCTATTAATTAATAATACAAATGGTGTTAGTCTTTAATGTTCTAGGTGAACGGATGCAATTGAAGTAGTGTATCCAAAATGTTGATGAGCCATCTGATCAAAGCATCTGTGCAGAGCAGAGAAGAGACGCAAACTCCTTAAAACCAGTGACTGTGACAAGATTTAACAAGATTGCCATCCAGAGAATTAACTCTAGATGGCAGGTGGACAAGGAAGCCCTTTGGCTTATCGAGAGTCCAACCCTTTTATCTACATATATCCAGCCCTTCTGAGGTATGTGTCGATTTTATTTTTAAACATATTCACACTACTAGCACCCACGCAATCATCAGATAATCTGTTCCATTCATTCACAGTCCTTTATGAAAATTAGAACTTTCTCACGTCTAATCTACACTGCTCCTTTACTAATGTAACTTTATGTCCTTTCATAACCATTCAATATTTTAGACACTTCTATCTGATCTCCTCTCAGTCTCCTGGTCTCTAGTGTTGTTAAACCACATTCTTTTAGGCGTTTTTCATAACTAAGATCCCTAAGATTTGGTATCATTTTAGTCACTCTCCTCTGTACTCTTTCTAGCATATCTATGTCCTTCTTGCGGTATGGCCTCCACGCTTGTATACAATATTATAAATGAGGCCTAACTATTGTTTTGTACAGCGGTATTATTAGTTATTTTTCTTTATATGCTATATTTCGCCTAATCAATCCAAGGATTTGATTTCCCTTTGAAGCTGCAATTCCACACTGCTCTGAAACATTCATATCAGCACTAATTGTCAGCCCTAAGTCTTTTTCTTTTACTGTAGTACTTAGTACAGTTCCCCCCATTGTATATTCTACATATTCGTTCCCATGTCCTGTGTGAAGGCATTTACATTTCCAAAAATTGAACAACAATTGCCACTTTTCAGACCATTTGATCAACCTGTCAAGATCATCTTGTAAATTATGTCTATCCCCATCACTTTTAATCTTTCTAAACACTTTTGTATCATCTGCAAATTTCAACACCTTGCTAGCTATATCATCGTCCAAATCGTTTATATATATTAAGAATAATATAGGTCCCAGTACTGATCCCTGTGGAACCCGACTCAAAACTGATTTCCAGTTTGAAGCCTCCCCATCAACAACTACCCGTTGTCTTCTGTCAATCAGCCATTTTTTTATCCAGTTAATTATACCATTTTCTATGCCATGGGTTTCTAGTTTAAGCAGTAATCTCTGATGTGGCACTTTGTCGAAAGGTTTTTGAAAATCTAAGTAGATGATATCTACTGGTGATCCATCATCTACCCACTTAGTGATATCTTCCAAAAAACATAACATATTTGTTACGCATGACCTCGCTTTTAGAAACCCATGTTGAAATGGGTTTATCAAGTTATGTTTAACAAGAAAATCCACTATGTGATCTTTAATTAGTCTTTCTAATAATTTACAAATCACCGATGTTAAAATAACTGGTCTATAATTATTTGACTTGTTTCTCGAACCTTTTTTAAATAACGGTATAATGTTTGCTTCTTTCCATTCTAAAGGAACCACTCCCTCTTCTAATGACAAGTTGAAAACTGTTGCAAGCGGTATGCTAATTTGTTCTACAATTTCCACTAGTAGTTTGGGTGGAATACCATCCACTCCAGGTGATTTATTTTCCTCCATAGCCCTAATTTTCTTAGCTACCATTTCTGGGGTTACAATTAACAGTCTCAAATAGTCTGATTCTGCCCCCTTGAACTTAGCCTCTGGTACTGGCAGTGAACTAGTGTCTTCTCTGGTAAACACTGAACTAAAATACTCATTTAGGTCTTCTGCCATTAAGAATCCTTCTGATATTATATTTCCAGCACTACCTTCTAGAGGACCGACATTATCCTTAACTTTCTGTTTGCTTCGAACATACGCATAAAAATTCTTGCTGTCATGTTTTATATTACAAGTTAATTTATTTTCATAGCTTCTCTTTGAATTTCTAATTTCAGCTGTAGCTTGGTTTAGTGCTTCTTTATAAATGCTTCGTCATTTCCAGTATGTCTGTATGTATGTATGACTTCCACATCATTTGTTTATACTTAATTTTTCTAATGGTTTCTTTCGATAAGTATTTATTTCTGGTCCGTTTCCCTTGTTTTTTGAATTGAACAAATTTATCTACGATGCACTCTATTTCATTCTTTAAGATATTCCAGCATTCTGTTGCTGTCTTATTCTTCAGTGTATTATTCCAGTCTATCTTTGCTAAATATTTCCTCATTTCCTTATATCTTCCTTTGTGGAAATTTCTTCTGAACTGCTTTTTATTATTTCTTTCTGATTTTACTTTGATGGTAAAATGTATCTGGTTGTGATCACTACTTCCCAGAGGCTCACATAATTTAACATTGTCAACTAATTCATTCTGTGAGGACAAAACTAAGTCTAACACATTCTCTCCCCTGGTTGGTTCTAGCACATGTTGAGAAACGAAACTATCTTGTACTAAAACTAAAAACTTGTGGTCCTCACCACCCATACTCGGTAGAGATTTCCATGTTATATGCCCATGGTTAAAATCCCCCATAATAACCCAGTCCCGTTTGCTCACTTCCCTTATAGCGTTTTGTATTTTTTCATTCTCTTCTATGCTTATGTTTGGACTTCGATAAACTAATCTAACCGTTAACGTTGAGTTTCCTGTAACTATGTTACACCAAACAGCTTCTTCGCAATCTGCTTCTCTGTCTAATTTTATTTCATAAGCCTGGATAGATTCTGTAATATATAAAATAACTCCACCTCCCCTTTTTCCTATTCTATCTTTCGTAAACATTACATATCCTGTCAGTCCCAATTCGGCATCTGATATATCGGTGGTTGCCCATGATTCGGTTCTACCTATTATGTGAGAGTCAATATCTTCTACCATAATGTTTAGTTAATTTCTTTTGTTTACTATACTCCTTGCATTTAAACAAACACATTTATACCCAGCTTCAGAAGAGTTTTCCAGACTGTTCTTTGCTGAATTATTTTTGCTGCCTTTATGTATGCCTCCAGTTTCAGGCTTCTCTGCGAGTACCCCCTGCGAATTTAGTTTAAATAGATGCAACCTTTCCCACTGTCAACAGATCGCAGCAGATTCTTTGAGAATACTGCTGCCCCTTTCCACTTAGATGGAGGCCATCTCTCATGTACATATCTTCTCTCCCAACAAAGTACCCCCATAAATCTAGGAATCCCACGCCCTCTCCCTCACACATCTGCTCAACTAGTGCGTTGATCGCCATCCTCTTACATTTTCTGTATCTTGCCCCCCTTCCTCCCATTACTGGCAAAATTCCTGAGAGAATAACCTGTTCCACTCTTGTCTTCTTTAGCTTCCTCACTAGATGTCTGTACTTCTGAAGAATCCCAGTTGTTCCCTCCTTGTCTGCATTGTTTGTTCCAACGTGTACTAGTATAGACCCTCCCTTGCCATGCCCCAATACCTTCTCTACCCTTTCGGTCTCATGCTTTATCCTAGCCCCCGGTAGACATACAAAAACGTCCTTCCCCTCGCATATAGTCTTGTCTGTTTTTCTCAGAATTGAATCGCCCATAAACACTCTCTCTTTTCTCCTTGCCCCCTAAATCACTGCCTCGTAGTAGCTCCTCCGGTTTGCGTATGACTGGTTGTTGTCTTTTCCTCTTGTCGTCTTCTCTCCTGTCACATTCTCTTCCATTCCCTTCTTTCCTGTCGCGTTTTCTCTTGTCCCCTTTCCTCCTGTCATCTTCTCTTCTAGCACATTTACTCTCACTTCCTTTCGTCCCTTCTTCTTTCCTCCCATCACATTTTCTTCTCTCCTCCACCGTCCCTTTTCCCCGGCTACCTCCTTCACTACGGTCACTTTCTCCTCTGTCACCTTCACGCCTGTCATGTTTTCTGTTTTTTGCTGAACACTCTGTCTTCTTCCATCAGTCTTCTGTCTCACAGTCTTACCAACTGCCTCTGTGGTATCTACCTCTTCACCACCTGTATCGCTGTCGTGTCTCTCCTCGTTCTCTACAGTCTGACTACCTGCTGTCTATCCCCACTGGCCCGTTTTCTTTTCCTCTGCCGAACACTTTTCTTCCGTCCCTCTGTTTTCTCAATGTCTTGTTCCTTCACACCGGTCACCTTCCTTCCTCTCAGTCTCCTTTCTTCAGTCTCCGTGTCACAACTCTGCTCCTTCTGTGTTGTAGAATTCTCAACTCTCTCCGCGCCATCCGTCTCTGCTCCATCTATTTCTATGTTGAGTCTCGCCTCCATCTCCTTCACTATATCCGTCAATTTACACACCTCCTTCATCAGACATTCCACCCTCAAACACCTCATACACCGAAATGTGAACCAGTGATCTTTGGTCTCTGCCCATGATTTTGGACAGCCAGACAACGCAAAATCCCCCCAGCTCTGGCAGTCGTTGCAAACTAGGTGTCGTTTTGCCCTGAGTTGCCGCTTGCAAGGTGCCATATCAGAATTTATTTATGTTCAAAGTAGTTTTTATGTAGTCTTTGAAAATACTTTTCTGTGGTAGCATTATGGCAGAAAGGGGCATATTGGTGCAGGCCTTGTTCGCACACAGAGATGTTTTTTGTAAACATGCCAACTGTGTTAAACAGGAAATCATAATTAGAGCCTGAAGAAGTTCACAGGGATCGCAAAGTGGCATCAAAGCGGATTCATGTAGAGAGGGTAATTGGTATCGGTAAAACATACAAGATGATAAGAAAGGAATTCAAGTGTAATCTAGTTACACTATGTAATCGAATTATACATGTACCGTTATGTGTTTATGTATGTACCTTTAGGCCTGGTATTGTTAAGAATAATGCGTAGCTGTCACCATGATCAAACACAGTGTGTGGCTTCTCTGTGATAATCTGTTTTACTAGCTAACACCCACATAAAGGACACTTCAGTTGCTTTTATCATCACAGCCGATATGAAATATGTCACAGACATTTGTGCTTGCACTTGGTCTTAATAATGGTGACTTTGTTTTAGGCCAATGCTTTCTCATTTCCATTCGACAACCTGAGACTTCTTCTTCTTCTTCCCCTTTCTCCCTTGCGGAGTGGGGTCCACGTCACTTGGTAGCTTCTTCTACTTTTCTTGTCAGTTCTTTCCACCTCTCTCTCTCGCCCGCAATGGTCATCCACACATGGCTGTTTACGCCAGCCCTCCCCATGTCTCGTTTTATACTGTCGTTCCATCTCAGCCTTGGTCTTCCTCTCCTTCGTCTTCCACCCTCTTCTACTTTCCACGCTCTTTTCGCCAGTCTGTCTTCACCCATTCTATGTACATGTCCCGCCCATCTCATTCTGTTACCGGCTACTTTCCTCTTTAGATATTTTTTCATTCCAATCTCCTCTCTCATTTCCTTCATCTTCCTCCTATCCTCTCGTGTTACTCTACATAATGTTCTGACCCAGTTGTTTTCTGCCACCTGTAGTTTCTCCTCCTGTCTCTCTGTCAGTGGCAGTGTTTCCAACCCATTGGCTTCTAACACTTTTCCTTTCAGTTGTTTCTTCAGTTTCCTGTCCCACATAATGCATTCTACATTCTTCCATGCTGCTGCTGCTGCTTGCACCCTCCTCTGTATTTCTTTACTACTCCTTCCATCCTCACACACTGTACCGCCCAGGTATACAAAGCTGTTCACTTGTTTAACGGTCTTTCCGTCAATAACAGATCTACATCCTGATCATCTATCCACATTACTTCAGTCTTCTCCAGAATCATTCGGAGGCCGTGTTTTCTGAAGGTGTCACTCCATTCTTGCAAAGCTTTCTGTAGTTTTTCTTTGTTATCAGCCACCAATGCTAGGTCGTCTGCATACAGTATCTTCTTAAGTTCTTCCTGCTCCGATATCTTTCCACTGATCAGGTTCATCAGCATAATGAAAAGCAGGGGCCTCAAAGCACTTCCCTGTCTGAGTCCTACTTCCACTCCAAATTGTTCCGATGTTTCTCCTTCGACTCTCACTACCGCTGTTGTCTCCTTGTACATTTCCTCCACCATTCTGGCTTCTGCTTCTCCAATCTCCATCCATCTCATGACTGCAAATGCAAGTTCTCTAGGCACGGTGTCTAATGCCTTTTTCAGATCTACAAAACCGAACGCTACATCCTTTTAAAATTCTCTCTTCTTCTCGATAATTTGTCGGATGGCAAACAATGCATCATCTGTTCCTCTCCCTTTCCTAAATCCCAGCTGATTCTCTCCTCGTATTTTGCTCTCCACTGAAAGCCTCACCCTAGCGTCCAGTATCCTTTCCAAAAATGTCAGGGCTTGACTCAGTAATGTGATGCCTCTGTATCTCCCTGGGTCATGGATGTCCCCTTTCCCCTTACATATCGGCACAATCACTCCTCTTCGCCACTCTGCTGTTATCTCTCCTGCTGTGAAGCACACATTAAACTGCCTCGTTAGCCACTTGATTCCAACTAGTATGTTTGCTTTCACCATTTCCACTGAGAATTCATCCACTCCTACAGCCTTTCCAGTTTTCATCTTCTTTACTGCTTTCTCCACCTCTTCTTCTGTTATTGTCCTCACCTCCAGCTCACCCCTTACGGTATGAGGTATCTCTATCTCATACTCTTCCTCCGGATTTAGTAGTTTCTTGAAATACTCCTCCCAAACACCCAGCACTTGTTTCGTTCCAGTTACCAGTGTGCCGTCGCTTCTCTTCATTGCTGATGTTCGTATGGTATCGTTGCTGTCTCAATATCTATCCCTGGCAAGTTTGAAGTTCAGTTTTTTCCCTCCATCTTCTTAAATCTTATCACATAATTCCTGCTGTTTATCATCTCTTGCTTTAACAACTGCCTTATTTGCTGCCTTCTTCTTCTCCCGGTACTTCTGCTTTAGCCTTGTCTTTTCTTCATCACTCGCTTCTTCCACACACTTCAGTGACTCTTTTTTTCTCATATTGCTTGTTCAACGTCCTGGTTCCACCACCACTGTTCTTTCTTCTTTCGACTGTGTGTCGGCTTTCCTGATTTTCGGCCACATATCTCCACAGCTGTTCTAACAAAGCCTTCCTTAAGTGCTTTCCACTCTGATTCCACATCCTCCCATTGTTCTTGGAGTAGCCTGAACTTCCCCTCTACTTAGGTTTTGTATTGGGCCATCACATCTCCTTCACCATTTTATTACCTGTCTTTATTTCTTCCTTCCTTGTTTGCCTCTTCCTATCCACATTTCATAAACCAATGGTTTATGTTGGCTCGTTATGTGCTCTCCTGCCAGAACTTTGCAGGCCCTAACCTTGTTCAACTGGCTGCTTCAAACAATCAGCAGATCTATCTTTGTTCTATTGTTTCAACTTCTGTATGTGATCTTGTGTGATTCCTTCTTCTGAAAGAAGGAGTTTACCACCACTAGCTGATTTCAGGTCGTCTCCTCACTGTTCTGTTTCTTTCCTACATATGCATTTAAATCACCTGCCACAACCAGCATTGTCTCCGGCTCCACATGCCCAATAATTTATTCCAGATTGTTTCGGAATGCATCCTTGTCTTCTTGAGTTCTCCCTGTCTGCGGTGCGTAGACCGATAGTATGCACATCATCTCTCCACCAACTAACATCCACCCTGCAATAATACTGCCTTCCCATCGTTCCACCCTGATGACTTCCTTGCTGTATTCCTCCTTTATAATCACTCCCACTCCATTCGTCCTTCCATCTCACCCTGCATGCAGCTTCTTAAACCCATCTCCCAGGTTCACTGCCCGGTCCACTTTCCACTTGGTTTCTTGTACCCCCACCACTGACAGTTGCCGCCTCTTCAATAGCTCCACCACGTCCACTCGTTTCCCCGTCATTGTTCCCACATTGAGAGTGGCAAACCGGACTTCGCATGAGAGTCGATGCCGGCTGTTCGCGGTAGCCAATCTCGTAATTACTAAGTGACATAGCATATAACTGAGGTCATTTATTCGAGACACATGGCGCTGCCAATGCTGACCCATGTGGTGGGTTTGTCTTCCAAGTTTTCCTTCCCGTAGGTCAATGTTTTCCATGACTAGTGGACTTGATCTGCCCATGGTTTGAAGTCAGAGTTTTCCTTCTAGACTCACTGCCTGTCAAGGCTAATGAGTTGGGTCTACCCAGGTTTTAAATCAGAGTTGTCCCTCTCCTAGATCCCCAGAATGTTAGCCTGGGGCCGTAAGGTGCCCAGTTACCGCAGTGTACCACAAGGAGATCATGCTAGAGTCTTGTCTATGGAGAGGCTATGTACCAGCAGGGAAGGCTTGCGCACTCACGTCCCTTTTCGCCCCTGGGAAGGGGCTAGCTGGCGGTCGCAACTGAAAGCGAGAGCAAAAAGCGCATGCACTACAAGCTACTCCCTACATTGCGACACTAGACGCGTCCCACACACCTGTGCTTGCATCACACCACAATTCGATAACCTGAAACACAATGTAAAAAAGTGTTTAATGTGTGTACATTTATACGAAAATACTGTATCAAAAAAGCTCCATGAAATAGTTTGTTATAGAATCAGTCTACATGTGTTATGTTATACTTGAAATAGGTAACCACACCTGTCGGTGTATAAAATAATTCAATGTGCATTTTATAAACTGGTGGCACAGAACCTCTATGGTCTATTGACGGTTGACGGTTGACGGTTGACTGTAGACGGTAGCCCGCTAAAGGCCGGTCCGGGATATTGGCAGGACCCCTATGGGCTACTGACGGTTGACGGTTAACGGTAGCCCGCTACAGGCCGGTCCGGGATATTGACAGGATGTAGCAGCACAAGTTGTGTACCAATTCTACGCTGCGCTCCTACGTCTCCAATCTATATTGGAAGTGAATATGCATACATACACACATATGTATATATTATTTTAATATGTGTGTGAATAACTCATAAGAAAATTTTAATATTATTAATTATATGTGTGGTAATGTAGCTAGACTATGACGTTTCACTATGTCTGTATGAGTATGTCTTTGCCTTGGGGAGCATGGGTACTGGGTAATGCCTACTAGAAAAAAACGCAATATTATTTAAGTCCTGTTTCTGAGGATCAATAATTGTTTACAGCGAATGTAACTTAAATTTGAAGGTGTATCTGCACGATATACAATTTACGTTGAAAACAAACTGCGGCCAAAATGCACTTTCGTCATATGTTGCCTGCTGGTCGTCGTGGCTGTGGTTTACAGCGAGGCTGAACACGATGAGGCAGCATAAGTAGAGAAGAACGAAGACAATGAGGTGGACCGGCAGAGACGGGAGTTGGAAGCCGATGAAACAAACGTCGATGAGCGGGTTTCTGAGTGCCAGGAAGAACCAACGATTGAGCAAGGGAAAAGGCATGGTACGTCAACATACTTTACGACGCTTTCCTTTTAAACTGATGTTTGCTAATGTCAACATTGATTGAGGTAGTGAACAGTATCGATCAGTGTGTGGGGGGGTGTGGGTATGTCTGTTTGTACGTACGTAAATATGCAAGTACGTATGTACGTTTCTACGTGTCTACGTATCTAGGTATGTACATATCTATGTATGTATGTATGTATGTATGTATGTATGTATGTATGTATGTATGTATGTATGTATGTATGTATGTATGTATTTATGTGTGAATCTATGTATGTACAGTGTATGTATGTATGTATGTACGTACGTATGTATATAAATACAATATGCAATGCTTTGATTGTTAATATGCCCTGATATGCATCTAGTGTGCATTTTGAAAGGTATTCCTCACTAAAATAAAACCGATTGGCATAAGGTATTTTTTACATTATGTGCCATGTTACAATAATGTTGAATTAAACAAAATGTTGAATAATAGAACATACGAATGTATATCCCACAGTATGGGACGTGTAGTGCGGTGGTTGCCACACCATCCTACCGCAATCTCGGTGTCACAAGTTGATGTGGGTCAAGGTCAAGAAAATAAAGTATCCCTGTGGATGGTGGGGACGCTTTAAGTTGAGCTACAAGTGAGTGACGTCATCAACCTCTTAAAAGGCATTAGTTGGTTATGTGTCAAGAGAATAGTCCCATGCCAGAAGGGGGTTGCTTCTGACTGGATTTGTGCTAGCAGCACTTTTAAGTTTAATATTTCAATTATTGCGGTACACTGTAAATATATAAATGTGAAGCATTGTGTTATTAGTTGCTTTTTTCCATATTAGTTTGCCAGATCATGTGTTGGTTTACCGTATTCCATATGATGCACAGTTAAGGGCATAATAACATGTTTAACAGTTACAGCACCAAAACAAAATCGGCGACATAACCTAGAGTAATACTCTCAATTTGATCACTGACGATTTGGGAAGAGTAGTCATTGGTGATATCAGGTTTTATAGCACAATGGCCTTTTAGTACAATTTTAATTATGTATCTTCAACAAACTGCTGGCATGATATTCTTGATTTTAGTTGGTAATTGTAACTTACTGTTATGTCTTTTAGATGCACACACCCAAAATATGTCCATTTTTTCCATTTAAATGCTTACAATTGTTGGTGGACGAAATCACGCATCGAAATATCAAGAAACTTATAATTATGGGTCTGAAAAGCTTCGTTCTATGGTAACACGCATGCATCTACTGAAGCACACACACATTATGCACATACACGAATGTATTTCCCATTCCAGATGGATAAAGAGACCGAAGTGGGTGCGATATTGCTGCAAGAACCGCATGCTGGTCTTGAATCATTGCGTCTCCAAGTTAAGTAAGTAAACAAAGAGACAGACGATACAAAAGAGTGCAAAAGCACAACAATACAAGCGAGATAGGCCATGTACAACTATGACATTATTCACGCATCTTACGGTGTTTTTTTTTCTTCTTCAGTGAAACATAAATTGTGCACATGACATAGTACGTTTGCATGTATTTCTTTATGAATGGTGCCTAAATGAAATCGAACTAGCGCCTGCGTGCGTATGTGTGTGTGGGCGCGTGCGTGTGCATGTGTGAAAGTGTGTATGCGTATGTGTGAGCGTGTATGTGTGCATGTATTTGTGCATGTATTTGTGTGTGTTTGTTAAAAACTAAGTCATAACAAACATCATTTACACTACAACGGGAAACAGTCTTCTGCGTATGTGTGTACGTAGCGCCAAATAGGGGTGAACATTTTTTTTAGTATTTGATAATTAAGACGAACCTGCACTGATTGCGTGATAAACTTTTATTTCAGAGTAGGCGATGTGACATCGACGAATCTGTTAGAACCGTTCACCCGTCGTCTGTGTCCACAAAAGATTGAACTCATTCAGACTAATGACTGTGGATTGAGAAAAAGACATCGCGTAGACTCGTGGCAATATATATTGTACGGAAATAAACGATTCGTTGCCTTCTTTATTGTTCTGTTTTTATTGATAGATTTTGTATCGTGCACATTAGTATGACGTGCTAATGTGGATACGCAATGCTATATAGGCAAGTGTTTGAATTATGGCGGAGTTATATAATATTTTCAACTGATTTAAGGCTAACGATAAGACCATGCTTCAAACACTCGAAGACACAAATCAAAAATATGTACAGTTATTAACTTGATCATTGCTTGCAAAGTAGCAAGAACCGTAAGTAACCTGATCAATATAACCACACATACATATCCATTACACATATTAAGTCTTAAACATGTCTACGGTGTTCAAAATTCAAAAGTATGATTTCATGGCAACACATTCCATGTGTCGGAGTGGATATGATAATGGACATTTCAACTTATTGACACTATCAATTGCAGTGCAGTGGGTTTTTTTCTCAAAAAAGTTAACATTCAAAACATAATCTTAATAGTTCAGTTCTTGCATATGAGCCACTATATACATAACTTGATTTATCACACATGGTGGGTATCATTATCGTGATTATACATCCTAAATAATTATTTTGGCCATAAAGGTCTCCAAATTCATGTAGGCATCCTTTCGTAGGCTAAATACATCATGTTGAAGTGCATGTGATATAATTTAGTCTTTTTGTTTCATAGCGTAGCATAATAAATAATCAAAATGTAAGATATTCCTTCCTCAGATAATGTGTCGTAGTGGACATTATGCAGACATTCTATTTGTCCCACATTTAAACTGAATATGTAGTAAATTTGTATTGTTTGTTGTCACATGTAATGCTTATATTGTTTTTCATTAAAAATAACTCATAAACTGTTGTTTTATATTGCTGCATTTTGAAAGAGAACCGAAAGGTCGTCTTTGTCGGAGTGGACATGTTTGGACGGAACAGTCTTCGGCATTCTTACCAAGCAGCTATAGCAACAATTATGCATCATGTTAACTATATTTTCTTTGCCATTTAGACTATCTTCATTATGGAAAAAAACAAGTAGTGGTTTATATTGTGTAGCATGATATACAAGTCAATGTGTCGGAGTGTACATTTTGAACGGAACAAAATGTTCCACGAATGTTAATGGGTGTACATGAAATATATTTATGTACTTCCATTTAGGATAACAATTATGCTTTACGGTAAACACAGTCCTTCACAGCTAGTTATAAGTTATTTGTAAGGTGCTGATGGTTTTAGAAAAATTACACTTTATATAAGTGAAATTACAGAATAAGACACAACATTCCATCCAAAGTTAGTACATATCATGAGGTAGCGAAAAAGTTGTCAAACATAAATTTCCAACTTTGCATGTAGGCTGCCCACCCATGCTTTAAAAAGGCATTAACCAGCAACTAACTTGAATTTCTGGTCCACTAAACACATGTCAAAGCACCGAGCCTAGTCAGTTGAACGAATCCACAAATTCAACATATTCATTTAGGATGCGCAAAGGTGGAGGAGTTGCCGGATCGGGAGTGACAGCCATGAATTTAGTCTTTGCCCAGCTGATGGTGATGCCCACATGGTTAGCTACTTCTTGGAGTATAATGAAGACCTGTTGTAATCCACCGATGGGGAGGGGGCGAATATAACGATGGCATAATCGAGATCAGTCAGCGTAAAGTCACCGAGTTTCATATCAATGTCGCTTGATACCAATGCCCTTTAACATAGACTAGTCCAAATGTAACTGTATAACTGCTCATATAATTAAGTCATTTTCGGGCCATAGGCACCCGGCAATATCGTGAGCTTAATTCTGCACAACAACTTTACTATCGCGCTGTAGCGCTATCTCGCATGACAACTTGTCATAACATCTGCAGACGGAGAGAGGGGTTGTATAGTTGAAGATTCTTCTCATTTAAATGTTAGTTATGTAATAACACCTCTAGAATGTAGGTTAAACATTCAAACATATAGGGCCTAGGGCCTACGTCAGGTATTATTCCCAGCTTTAAAAATCCACTGGGCCAATGAAGTACCAATAAAATTTATGCAGTAGCCATCATTGGCCAAATCATGCCTCGTTAACTAGGTTTCGAGAATGTTCAGTCTACACAAAAATTGCTCGCGTATTTCCGTGGGCCCTGGCCTTAGTGGGCCCTAGGCGCGTGTCTATAGTGCCTATCGGATAATCCGTCACTGTTTATTGTATCCAGGTATGCAACCACCACTGGCATATTCTACGATATATAATCAAGCATTTGTAAATGCTAATTCTAAAAGAGAGATTTGAATAAGACACGTCTTTAATTATATACCGTTACTAATATTAATTCACAAAGAATGCCTCCGACAGTTTCAGATTGCAGATTTATTTTGGTTTATGTATTTGTTATCATATGGTTGCTTCCATGCATATATATATATATATATATATATATACATATAACATACTTATATATATTCACAATAGATGGCCCTTTCCCAATACTTTTTGACGAGTTTCGCTTGATACCAAAACGTTGCAGTTTGGCTTGTGGCTTCTAGCAAGATCCTTTCCAAAGCAGGCATACCTCAACATTTACAATTTCGCTGGCATATTTTGGAGCTGGCAATCCAAGGAAATATCGTTAGGCCGCATACACTAGACGCATACATAAATTAACACCTGCGCTCTCTCTCGCGCACACACACGTGCGCACGCAAAGGTGGGCACACGCGTTTTGCTTAATTCAACCGCAGCTGCGGTCGACTATCGGTCGGGTCAACAACAAGCACCTGGACATTTCCCTAATTAGCCAATTATTATAGTAATAATGGGTCGATAATTATGCCTGTTGACTAGTGATGACTCGATGTTGCCTCGCATCCTACTTTCCCCTGTGGCAGCTACCGCCTGCTGTAGAGAGCCCGGGGACGAGACAGCTGCTGCATTATATATCTCTACCAGGTCAAACACTTCATGTCATAATTTACCACTGCGCAAGTATTGCGTATAATGACAGCAGACAGGCCGTTTATTCAGCGTGTGTTCGTGCTGGTGTCTCCGTTAGGTAATGGTCATGTATGGAAGATATCTGACAACGTGTCTCTGCGTAGTATGTTGTTTATCATTGAGCCGAGCAAGTAAGTTACTTCTTTTCATTGATGACCCTACATTTGTTTACCAGTTCCGGATGTATGGCAGGACAGACGGGGCAGTCGCCCAGTGGCTCCCACAATATAATTGTATGGGGCCACCACAACACGCTTTTTGGAATACTTCGTTTGGGTCGCAACGCTTATTGGCGTAACTTGGGAGCATCAATACGATGCAAATTAATGGGCATCGGTCGGAGTTTGCTGTGAAGTGCCTGTTGTAGAATGAAGGAAGGAAGGAAGAAGAACTTTTATAACACTGTACTCGGCCAATCATTGGCCAGGGGCCCCCACAGTCCTACATCCGGCACAGTCCTACATCCGGCGCTGTTGCACACATTACGTGGGAACAAGCAGGAGTACAACAACAGTATGTATTAAGAGTAACTTATTTTACAATATCAACAGATACACATGTACACGTACGCCTACATTCGCACATGCGTACTTGAGTACGTGCGTTCATGAGTGTATGCGTACATGCGTACATGAGTGCATGCAGGCATACACACGTCCACACTTACACGCATACACACGAACATACGTACACATGTGCACATGTACATACGTACATACGTGCACACATACTTACTTCATACATAGATACACATACACTCATACATACATACATACTTACATACCTGCATACATGCATGCGCGCATGCGCTCATACACGCATACACGCATACACGCATACACGCATACACGCATACACGCATACACGCATACACGCATACACGCATACACGCATACACGCATACACGCATACACGCATACACGAATATACGTACACATGTGCAGATGTACATACGTACATACGTGCACACATACTTACTTGCATACATATATACATACACATACATATATACATGCATACACTCATACATACATACGTACATGCGTACATACATACATGCACACATGCACACATGCACACACGCATACACGCATACACGCATACACGCATACACGCATATACGCATACACGCATACAATTGTGGGTGAATTTGTTGCAACGCTGCATATTAAGCCGTATCACGCCAATTGTTGTTAACTTGTTATGATGTAGTGCTTTGCCTATTGTAGTACCAAGACGATTCGAAGTGAAATGCGTACCTCCGAAGCCTGTCAAAATCGGAACCCGTGCCGATTTGCGGTGTGTCTTTGGTGGACATGACGCTGTGTATGTCATATGGACAAAATTCAAACTAAATGCATCTCGCATATTTGTTTATGAACATAACCTTTGCTCGAACACCTCGCGAGCATACAATGACTTTGAAGGCAGATCTACCACGACCTTGGAGCGCAAACAAAACAATACTCGTGCTGTGAAATACACGATCGCGACACTTTCCATACAAGATGCAAACGTTGACGATGAAGGACGGTTCGAGTGCTCAGTGAAGATAGCGCAGGAACCATTAATGTGGGCATCGAGTGTATTGCGTATTTACGGTAAGAATCGACCCACATTACGCTTGGGGATTTTATACTATTTACTTGTTGATTTCTTTAGACAAGTTCTTTGCATACATAATAATGTTATTTGTATGTATCGTTGGAGTGGCTTACATAATCGGACAAGGTTGTTAGCCGCGTCCGATTATATTATGAGCTACTCTGTCACAGCAGAATGCAAGTGCATAGGTGCTCTAATTATATAAACATAAACTAATTACGTAATTTACATATATTTATTTGACATCTGGTGACATATTTCGCGTGGTGACACAAGTTTTACGTGTTAACGATCTTATAAAATAAAACTTATGTGTACATCATTTAGACATGTGATCGAGCTCATCGAAAGTGTCACTGTGGGGCTAATGTACGTGCTACATTTAGGGTGTTCAGTAGTATTCTTCAATTGTGCATTATTGCTGTTGTTATTACGAAAACTATATGTGCAGCAATGCCCATGTATTCGACGCACGGTGACATTAAACGAGAAAATAGGTTCTATAACAATACCGTGTTATGTCACAGGACCCTTCACGCTCTGTTATTATTATTATCATTATACTTTATAACATGTGGACTCTATCATTGGCACTAATCGGACATTTTTCATTTCCTCCGAATTACTCGCAATTGACAGTGAATCTTGTTTTAGTTATTTATTATATTTATATATTTATACGCAAATTAGACATTTCAATTATTTATAATTTAACTTAAGGTTGTATAGTCCATTGAGTATTTTATTAATCTAATTTACTTAATCGATTTATCAATTGTAATGTACTTATTGTACCTTACAGCCTTTATGGCTGCCGAAGAAAATATACTTATTATTATTATTATTAGCCGTGTTTATGCTTCATGTGTGGGCGTTACAAGCTATATGTTATGCCCCTGAAGCCGGTTTCATGAAGCGGCTAAAACGTTCTTAACGCTAAGATGATTGTCACTAAATTACGTGTTTTTTAATATAAGCGAACATAAGAGTTTACGCAAACACGTGACGCTAAGTAATTGCGTAACTTTAAATACGCTTCATGAAACCGGCCTCTGGTATATTGCCAACACAAAGACACATAAGTTCACTGTGCTGCGTCCAACTTGATGTCTGTGCCAGACTTAATTGTATGAACCAGAAGACTTCAAAAAGCTACTCCAGGAAGCTGCGATCATGCTCTTTTTCCCAACTGCCTCCGTTATAATTTGTGTTGACTATCTGAATGCTTTTTATTCAATTTGAACGTTTCACCGTTGAACACAGCGATGGCTTTTTAAGCGCACTGTCAATATATTTACTCTAGTATAACGAACACCATTTGGAAATAATAGGGAACTTACTGTGTCAATTTAATGTATCTACGGTTCCTCTGCCGTACAGTTCCCCCTGGCAGGCCTTCAATCGACGACGAGGGTCCGTTTGTTGAGGGCGATGACATCACCCTGCGGTGTCGGTGCAACGTCGGCAGGCCGGCAGCGACGTTGTCTTGGTCTCATCAACTTCCCGGGCACCTTGGCTTTCGCACAGAGGTCGTAGGATCAAAATCGACCTTCGTGCGTCGCCATGACAACGGCATGAGCTCTGCGGTGTCCGAGCTGCGCGTGCGTCTGTCGGCGGAAGACGACGGGGCGGTATTCCGGTGTCTTGTGAAGACAGGGGAAGAAGAAATTTTCGACGACAAGAAAGTAGCAGTACTGTGTGGGTATTTCAGCACACGTGACCACCCACCATGAAAATGAATCTTGTTGCATCACTTGTCGTGGTCTAATTATCGGTGCCACGTGAATGAGAACAAATTTGGTTTTGAAATAAACACCATCATGCCATAATACACGTGTGCAAAATTAGTTAGTATTGAATGGGTTACTTAGTTAAAAAGTATTTCAGAGGAGAACTCATGTTTACAGGATTAACAATTCACGTGTATGCCAGGGAGGACGCTATGTCGCCAATTAATTAGAAGTAACCAACATTAATATGACAGTTGCACTAAGCCTACGTATTTATATGTTTCTTCCACGTGTTATATATGTGGACTATTAACATGGTTTTATTACATCTAAATAAGAGGATCTAATATTATTTAAATATATTTATATTTTGGCAGATCCACCCAAAGACAGCAAAATTGTGTTTGACGCCGTCAACGAGATATGTTTCTGTCACGCCAATGGAAACCCTGTACCGTCGTACACTTGGCTCGGGCTCGGGATCGATGGCAGACGAAAAGTATTCAGTACCAACCAATACCTGGACATGACGTAATTTCCGGACCGAGGTTTATTTCGTTTCCGCTGCATCGTTTCGAACGTGATCAGAAAGACGCGATACACGAGCGTCTTGGAAATACGGATGCACGTGTCAAGTATGGCAATCTTATGATTAGCAAATGTCTAGCATACAACCAGTATAACATTTATCTTCGCCATAGCCAAACTTGACTTTACGTTGCTTGATATTCCAATGTCATTGTATGGTTGAAATAATGTAAACATTCTGCACACAATTATACAGTAAAACATGCTAGTCAAATTGAACTGATAATATAATTATTTTTCAATGTATAATATCAAAATACTAATGTTTAACGGAAATACAAGTACTACGAAAAATATTCGATATAAAAATGTATTACGTTTTGTATCAGAAACTGCTTATATGAACATATATATTGAAAATAGAACTTAAACGTTCACATTTATGCGTGACTCCTTATAGAAACGATTATCAATGTATGTGTAGCATATATTAAAATAAACTCAATCTGCAAAATTATCTTTCAAACAGATCCGCCTGTCGAAACAGTCGAGGCCACCATTGAGAGCTCGAGGCCAGCGAATGTCCAGCTCACATCGCGGCTAGATTCGTCTACCTCCAATGACAAAAATATAAAAGCAACAACCATTCAAAGCGAAGAATCGATGACAACAGATGGTCCCACACCGACGGCATTCGAAAGTAGATTAAATTATAAAAGTGCTCCAGACAACGGACATAGAAATGACATCTACCTTGGCCTCACAGAAGTCGACGAAGAGGTAAGACAAGAGAATGACGAAGAACTTCCATTGGTTTACGTTGACAACAATACAGTTGACTTTCCTGGAGGTACAGAAAGTGAAAGCAACTACGACACAATACACGACACCAAGCCATCGACAAATTTCGACGATGACGTCATCGACGACGAAAATGGCAAACACCCCATTTACACCAACGTTGACATCAAGTTGGATTACCAGGTTTCCTCAGACGAATCGTCGAAGTCGGGCAGCTACAATGTGAAATCAGTTGCTACTGTTAGCAATGCTGGACGCGGTGGACGCAAGGTCGACAAAGAAGACGAGAAGTCATTGCTGGGTGGTAGACAAACAATCCAAGCGATTCCTCAACTGGACGGAGAGACTGATGTAACTGATCTAGTCGATAAAACTATCGACGAAAACGTCAGCGTTGATACAACTGGACTGCAAACTATCCAGTCCTTTGCACGGGCTAAAGCTATGAACAAATTTGCAAAAAAGGGAGGATCTGGCGACATTGTTGAGGCCGTCGAACTAAATTATGATGGCCACGAATCCGTTCAGGCGTTTGCCAGAGTTGGCGAAATAGACACATCAAACTTGTCCAACAAACCGAGACAGGGTTATCGCGACATCCACCTTGTAACGAAGCAAGACGATTTGAACGTGAAGACAATGTCTCCTGTTCGCAATATGAGAATCGTCGTAAAAGCCCATGGCGACAATAGTATATTTGATCGCAGAGAAAGTGAGGTGCTAAATGGATTAGACACGAAAAATGCTGGTTATCAGACGATACAAGCATTTGCAGAGATCACACAAGAACGCAAGTATGACAGTAACAAAGAAGACATGATTAAGCCTTCGATAAGAAATGGACATTCGTGGTTCGCCGAAACTTCCACTTACGGGTCACACCATATCCATATGGTTAGAACTTTGGGGCGAGATTTGTCAAGCAAGTTGGCGGATGAGCAGGTTATGAAAATGGGGCCAGAAATCAATATGAACCACGGTACTGCGGACGCTCTAGAGAACACCAATTTGAATAGCATAGGTCAAAATAGTGTTGGTGTAATTGGACCACACAAGCAAGATATAGATAAGACAAATCAAGAACGTATACCTGCTGATACTGTTAACAACTATCGCCATGACTACCAAATGCACCCAGAGACCGGAAGTGGTAAAGACATTTCTGTAAGCGCTACGAAAGGACACGGAGGACACCACGGAAAAGCTAACAGAAAGATTCACAGGTAAACGTTTCACATTCAATGTACTCTACCTAGAAATACAAAGCACAATATTCACAAATAGAGGACAGGTCATTCAAACAGTGGCATATGAGCTGTGCCGGGTTCAATAGCAATGGGATTATTTAAGTAGTAAAAGCTTTCAGAATTCAATGAACGTTGGACCGCCTATGTTGTTGCTTGTACATTATTTGTATCGCATTTTCTTTAATCCACATCTATGAAGTTTAACTTACATCAGGTTTTAGGCTAGTCTTATTCTTCATCGTGATCTCAATTATGGTATTGGTATAATCCCCGTAATTTAGTTATTAGTAAAAACTACCGTTGACAGTCGAAACGTTGATGTAGGTTAAACTTCACAGTTGTGATCTACAGAAAGTTACATTTAAATTATACTTCCAACATGTTTTAAAGATTTATAAAGTGGAACGTATTGCTGTGTTGGATGGATATTATTTATTCGTATATCAGATGATTTAGTAAAAAAAGTGTAAATATTGCAATTTATTCCGTCCAGCTTCGTTCGACCAGAAAGTCTGAATATCACTCAGCCGCCTGCGACTGAAGAAAACGTGCTCTCAAATCTAAGACGTCATCCTCTCTCCAATGGGGGATACACAAAATCAACCAATCTAGTAAGATATGATGATGGTCATGAAACAGAGATGACACCTTGTTATACCGTTGAAAGAATGCATTATACTATGTCTTAGTATGTGCACCATTATGATTACGTAAAACTAAGGTTCTGAATAAATATAAATTATGATGGGATTATAAATGAAGTTATAAATATTGTCCGTTTGTAAACATATACGAAAAGTAATACTGTCAACAGTTTTAATTAAAACATTACTTTATGTGTGTGTGTGTGTGTGTGTGTGTGTGTGTATGTGTGTGTTAGTGTGAGTGTGTG
Source organism: Paraescarpia echinospica (assembly GCA_020002185.1). NCBI lineage: Eukaryota > Metazoa > Annelida > Polychaeta > Sabellida > Siboglinidae > Paraescarpia > Paraescarpia echinospica. The sequence continues at coordinate 46,623,028 of CM034534.1, read as the reverse complement.
AGTGTGTGAGTTTGTGTGTGCGTGCGTGCATTCGTGCGTGTGTTTGTATGTGTTTGTGGACATTTCTTCTCTTACGGGATCCAGATCAGTACGAGACAGTGACGGCAGTGCCGAGCGAGGAGTTCGATTGCTCGCGTCGATCTGACGGTGTCTACGGAGGCGGCTGTCTCTCCTTCTACCGCTGTCTCAACCACCGCTGCTTCCGTGTCCAATGTCGACAGGCATACGTGTTTAATAAACACACTGGTCGCTGTGGCAGGTCAGACAGGAGGGCACTTCAGTATATAAATTAGTAAAACAAATGTCCGTTCCCTGACAAGATATCTTGGTAGTTCATTCGTGACAGTCGTGAATGCAATATTTCTAAATGTTAGAAAACACTTAGCATTCTTACATAAAGACCTCGACGTGTACTCTTAGCCCTGCGATGGCTTCAACGCACCAAACACGCATACATCCGCGTCAGGCACGTGCTGCACTACTCGCTGTATGTTCAAAATGACGAAGGTCGGAGAGAAAGTGAAGTTCATGTCCATCGATAGACCCCAGTCGTGATAGTGTAGAATTGCCCAATAATGTTTGAATTGTTACGGCATTGACCTGAGGGTAGACATAGAGCATGTTGTCTCAAAGTTTACTTCGTGTAGCCCAACAACCTAGTCCATAACACAAAGGCCGATTTCCCAACATATTTGCTACGCGTGGTTTCTACCCTCGTTAAATATCGTTTTATACTTTACGTGCGTATTACATTTTATATTTCGAACAATGGATTTACCCTACAAAAGTCAGAAACCTTTACATGCATGGGGAATATTTAAAACAAAATATACTTCTTACATTGCATTCGTTGGATCGTTGATTAACAGTTTGGCGGCTGAGGTGCAAGCTATCTAAGAGGAAAATATTATCAAACATACATACATTTGCTCGATTACAGTAAGATGTACTTTGTTTCCATATATCTGTGACTGCTGTCATCGTAGGAGAACGTTGATTTCGTTACAGTCAGTCAGAGGCGGTAAAAAATCTTTGGATAATTATTTGCAAATTTGAATTCGGCTGCTCAATACTGTCCTGAGTACCCATTATTTGACTACATCATGTTCATTGCACAACACGCGGAACAAACACAAAGTTCAGTATATTTCCGACACGGAGTATTATCCCGAAAATTTTATTAAATTAAAACGAAATGTCGGTTCTGTATTGATAGTGTGCATAATATGTCACATATAAAACTTCTTAAAATGAAAGGATACAACAGTTATTATTATACAATTAATACGACTAAGATGTCGGTGTGCGTGCATGTCTCTGTGACTAACTTGTCACTGTTTGCTTAGGAGACGCACTGCCAGCGCCCCTTGCGGAGTACGGAGGAAATGCTCCGGGAAGGCGGATGGAAAGTACGCGGACGTCGACGGCAGCTGTCGCTTCTATTATTCGTGCTTCGGAGGCGCTTTCCTCGGACACAACGCGTGCGGCGAAGGTGAGTGGCTCGAGGCGAAACTGCAACTCCATTTATAAAGCGTTATGCCCGTAGCATAAGTTCGCATCGTTCCAAAATACGCAAAACATACGTTTACGATGGGTAGTGGTTTCCATCCTCCAAGCCAAAGGTGTCACTACGTATACTACCCCTGGCAGATCTCCAACGCATTGTATGGAAGTTAGCTGAATGAAACTCATAACTGACTGCGCTGTACCTCCAGTAAGAACAGTGCAGACACTCGTTGACTCGCGCCCAAGTTCCAACAATCCTAATATAATGACCATTATACCAGCTGAGCGGTATAGTGTATTCACATAATTACGTTTATTACCCAATCAGAGTATGAAGGCCACCCAGAAGACTACTGGAAATTGCCAGGAAGCGATAATAGTGGCTGAACTTATATTCCAAGTTTCGGCAAGCGATGCCAGGAGGTACTGAGACTGATGTAATCAGCAGTTCCCCCTGACGGACGACCAAGAAAAACGTTTATATAATTAAACAAAAAAGTATATCTTATAGGAATCAATACGCTCCATTATCATACAATTTAACTTACTCAGAGTCATTTATATTAGTAATACTCAAAGACTCGATCGGTATACTAGAAGAAGATGGTGCAGGAATTGAGTGGAAAGGTTCGCGGTTATTATACTAGATCTTTTTACACGCAAACATTGTCAATGTGTTTGTGCCGACAGTAGTTAAATCAACTCAATTATCCTGTACAAAATGCATGTTTTCTTTCACTCCAGGATTGGTGTTCAATGAAGCGGCACAGGTGTGTGACTGGCCGAAGAACATTGCGCCACCGTGCGGGCGAAATATGTGAAACACAGAGTCAACAAATCAACAAAGAAGCAAGAAATACAACATGTGAACGTATTTGCACCCGGAAAACATTTAGTAAACAGTGGAAGCAATTATATGAGGAAAGTACCACCATCAATTGAAGAGGATGCATATCACGTTGACGTATAGGGTCAACCACCGCTTTTGTACAATTTCACAAATTACGCCATAAAGATTGGCGTGTTAGGTGCCGATAAAAAAACAAGACATACAGCGTAGATGCATATGAACATATCGAATATATTGACCAGACATCGGGGCGATTTGGAAGCAATCAGTGAAGAAAGCGATGCTACGAATTATGGTGGCCACCGTTGTTCTTCTAACAAAGAGCGCAGGTGAACATGTCGTAATCCACGGATGAGAACGTATCGATGACGCATGACGTCACCTATGACACCGTGGCCCTCCTACTAGTTCTATTAAAGGCCTGGCTACACATGTCATACTCGACGTCTCTATGACGCATGACGTCAGCTATGACACCGTGTCCATCCTACTAGTTCTATTAAAGGCCTGGCTACACATGTCATACTCGACGTCCCTATGACGCATGACGTCACCTATGACACCGTGTCCATCCTGCTAGTTCTATTAAAAGCCGAGAAAACCTGGCAAATTCCGCCCGACCCGAACAGAATAGACCAGGCCAGAGCAATCCAAACTCCCTCTACTGCAAAGTATCCACTACGCCGACCGACACCGTTTGAGCCGCACTCGAAGCCAGCGTGACGTCATGATCATGATGTAAACTTGAAAACTGTATAATACGTCGGTGGTAGTTGGGGTTATACGTTGTCGGTCTGACGTGCTTTGATCTGACATGATCTGAAGTATAACTGGCGTCGCGCTACCTGATTTTGAACGAGGCAAAGACAAAGGCGATATTGTTTGCAACACCAAACAACCGTGTTCCACAACCACCTCCTCTTCCCATCGACATATGTGGTTGCAACGTCAGCATTTCCGCTATCATACGTGACCTTGGAGTACAGTTCGACTCCACGATGTCGATGGCCGCACACATTAGCCGTAACTGTCGGACTGCCTATGCCCATCGACATGGTGTAGCGCAAATCCAATTATCTTTCCCGCTTACAGCGTGCTAGTCGCTAGTACACGCGCAAGTCGATAGTCACGTCGCGACTCGACTTCGGAAACCCGGCCGAGTACGGCAATACATGAACCTTGCTGCACCGACAATAGATGGTCCAGCGATCAGCTGCGCGTGTCGTCCTAAGCTTACATCGGCGTGATCAACACAGCATGACAGCGGCACTACGAGAGCTGCATTTGGCGCAGCGAATTCAGTATAAACTGTTGACTTTGATGCACGGCGCCGTGCATGCAAACACTCCACAGTACTTTTCTGACCGTATATTTTTTATGTTCGTGTCGCACTCTTCGCTCGGCCGACCAGTCTGTCATGGTTTCTAGAGTTAAACTGGAACGGTTCAGCCGACGCTCATTTGTATGTGCTTGTCTCACCCTGTGGAACTCTCTTCCACTAGAGCTAAGAACACAACGTGATTCTGGACGTTTTAGGAGGGACCTGAAAATCGTTCTCTTTATTCAGGCTTTTTTGTATTGTTATATAACACATGTGTTGTAATAGTACATTCATCTACGGAATGTATCCCTACTTCATGCTTTAGTTTGTAAACACCCCTGAATTTATTTGTAGAGATATGTGGTGTCTAAATAAATTTGAATTGATTTGATTGTTGTCTGGTCGGGCAAAAATGTTCAGTGAATCCCGACGTTTAGAACCACTAGCAAAATGTCTGTCACCTGACGGAAAGCTCATGGTGATAGTTGTGATATCAATATTCACCAGATGTTAGAAAACACACATCATTGTTACATAAACATCATATAACGCTCGCAGATACTTAGTGTATGTTCAACATGACGAAGGTCGCTCAAAATATGAGCTTTACGACAATCGATACAACTGGTGAGCCGTTGTTAATGTTAAACTGATTATGCTTAGTTTGGATGCACCTTTAAATGGCACTAGGAATAGAATACACACACACACACACACACACACACACACACACACACACACACACACACACACACACACACACACACACACACACACACACACACACACATATATATATATATATATATATATATATACATACACACATATATATTTCGTCATCGTCATTGTGCAGCCCTAGTGTCAAGTGGTTTAGCGAAGACCTCACCATGTAATTTCCAAATCTGCCAGACTTGCGCTATCCTCTGCCAGTCTAGTTCGTCTCGCCAGTGTCTCGCGATGTCCATCGGTTATCACGTATATATATATATATATATATATATATATATATGTATATATTTATATAGACAAGATAGTAGGGAGTAATGACTGAACATTTTGTTTTATGTTTCGCTTTTATGTGTTGACTTATGCCTCACGGTTAGATTGTAATGGAAATGTGGTTGTTGCATAGCAGCATACTTGAGGAAAACGTACGCAATGCCCTCGCCGTCAGGTAATGTACACAAAGGGTATTGTTATGTACAATAAATATATACATATAATGGATGGTCGCCACAGTTCGCTATCTCATAAAAAACGTTAATCGGGGTTTTCATCGTCTACATAAATCACGCGGAAATGAATTAACACAATGGCGCCACCTAACGAGTGAAACCTATTTCAATTAAAAGGATGATTTCACAATGCTTAGTTTATACAATTCATAGGCGCCGGATCTGGGGAGCTTAGGAGGCTGGAAAAAGGATTAGCCCTTCCAATATTTATGGAAGTGGTTGTATGTTTTGGTGCAATTTGCTGTTTTGGTGAGTCTGAAGGTCGTTTTGGCGGGCGTCGATCAATTGGGTGCAAATCAAGTTTTTTGGAGTACCTGAAGATGTAAATTTGGCGAGCGTCAAGGAGGTGCAGTTGGAGTTTTCTGGTGAGCTTCAATAATTGTAAACGTCTCCGTGAAAACAAATATTCAATAATATAAATATAAATCAGCAATCGCAATGGCAGCAAATCAAAATTTACTCTTGCATTGCGCCATGACATGGGTTCCATATTCACATACATATACAATAAATTTAATTAATGTGCTGACAGGGTGATGCAACGTTGATTATTTTAACAAGATTTAACAAGATAGAATACCATCCACAGAATTAACTCTAGATGGCAGATGGACAAGGAAGCCATATGGCTTATCGAGAGTCCAACCCTTTTTATCTACGTGTATCCCGCTCTTCTGAGGTACGTGTCAATTTTATTTTAAACATATTCACCCAAACAATCATCAAATAATCAGTTCCACTCCTTTGTGAAAATGAAAACTATCTTATATATAATATATACTTCTTTTACTAATGTAACTTCAAGTCCCCTGTCCTTCTATCTTTCATATCTGAGAAAAACATATTTATGTTAATACTTTCATAACCATTCAATATTTAAAAAAAAACTATTATCTGATCTGGTCTCTAGTGTTGTCAAACCACATTCTTTTAGGCGTATTTTGTAACTAACATCTCTCAGTTTTAGTTCAATTTTAGTAGCTCTCCTCTGTACTCTTTCTAGCATATCTATGCCTTTCTTGCGTTGTGGCCTCCACCCTTGTATATAATATTCTAAATGAGGTCTAAATATTGTTTTGTTCAGCGGTATAATTAATTATTTTCCTTATACGCTATACTTCGCCTGGTTAATCCAAATATTTGATTTCCCTTTGAAGCTGCAATTAAATTATACCACAGGAAGGAAGGCCAATAGTGAGTCCTTTTAAACATCGGCGATTCGTCGCGATATTTCCATGGTGTTGACAACGTACAGACAGAAAAAGAGCCTCAAGGTGTGTTGTTGGCGACGTCAATGGGGTGGGGGATGAAACAGGAATTTTTTTGGTAAGCTTCAAAAATTGCAAATATCGCCGCAAAAAATAGTCAACGGCATCCCCCACCCACGTTGCCCGTTTGATCCGACAGCGGATTCATACTGAAGCTCCAGCTCAGCCCATCAGATATAACTTCGTTCCGACGCATATGCAATGACGTCTGAAGAAGCCTACACTTTCACCAGAAATCGGTTGCAAGACATACTTTCGTCGTGGGACGCGGTCGAGTAGTTAGTAGAATACTTTTAATCGAGATAAACAGGATTCTAGTCATGTTACTTAAATTCTCAGGTTTTGGTAATGTTTTCACACCACGTTGCTTCGTTCATTCTGCTGTATAAATGACTATTTTGATTACACAATGTGGCATATTCTTGTGAATAAAACAACTAGTCTTGACGCAGTGGGGTCTAATTGGTGAAATACAGATGATGTTCGAATGAACAGGTCTTCCTGGTGGTGACGGGTAATTGCTGTGATCAGACTTAAGCACTGGATCCCGCGTTGTATATTAACTTATATTTACTTACTATGGGCGGAAGGCCACTGTACCTGCTTGGGTGAATGAAAACATTAATTTGTTAGCATAAGACGTTTGTTCTTTCAAGGACGTAAACCTAGAATTAACCGAGGACCCAAATTGTTCTACGCATAAGGCGACGTTGGGTAACACTCTTACTGCCACTGTCACAGTCACGTGTTTACATAAGCTGTGTAACAATTGTGTAGTAACAACTTCTTACAGCGTAGTCTCAGATGGGTCGAAGAAACATGTATTCTATTTGGCACGAGATGTCACAATCTCCTCTAAATAGAACGCTGACAGTGTTGCTGCCATCTAGAGTTGTCGCGAAACCGCCAATGCGTGTGTACCGTGAAGGTTCCTCCAGCCAAATTCGTCGGCATAGCTGGCGGTTAAGGCAGTAACGACAATTTAATGAAGAAGAGTGTATTTCTCAGCCGCAGATCCAGTTGCAAGATTTGCGACTGGAATTGGCAACAGTGAAAAGAGGTATGGGATTTGAACATATTGAAATCGTGCGATGTAGTTAAAAAATAAAAAGTTGATTCAAAGAGCAACTGCTTTTGATGCTTCGCAAATTTCACACACACTGCCACCTACATACATACATGTAGAGTATGTGTGTATGTGTGTATGTGTATGTGTGTATGCGTGTATGCGTGTATGCGTGTATGCTTGCATGTGTGCATGGGTGCATGTGTGCATGTGTGCATGTGTGCATGTGTGCATGTGTGCATGTGTGCATGTGTGCATGTGTGCATGTGTGCATGTGTGCATGTGTGCATGTGCGCATGTGCGCATGTGCGCATGTGCGCATGTGCGCATGTGCGCATGTGCGCATGTGTGCATGTGTGCCTGTGTGCATGTGTGCATGTGTTTTAAATAAATCATGCATATGGGCTAAAAAGGTGAGGTTGGCTGAGAAAACAACTGTGTTAACATTTCAGAGAAAACCATTGAGAGGAAAAGACCTCTCAAAGCACCCAAAGTTTTTTGTAAAATCGCAATATAGGGATAACTTTAAGAACACCATATCTCAAAATCTACTGAACGTATTTTACTCAAATTATCACTGTGACCTATGAATCATACCAGTATCAACCCAAATAAAAACTAGCTCAATACATACCTTTTTAGTGAAACAGATTTATTGCACTCCCGGATGAACATTTGAAATTTCTGGGCAGAACATTTGTAATATGGTAAACATACACACAATCCCACATATGAATAGTGCATAGCAGAACAGCTGTTATACCTTATTAAAGATCCATCATCCTCGTCTTTGTAGCCTAAGGCATCAGCCCTCGTGCGACTCTACTACTTAGAAGATGAGCTGGCGCTGTTCTTCGTCGTCTGTGAGAGCCAGGTTGAAATCCGTCGCCAGTTTGACGGCTCTCTCTGCACAGTCATTTACAACACGCGAAGCAGAGACTGTCTTCACTGCATTAAGATAGTCTTGGCGGCTGGGCCACGTCTCAGGCTTGCTGTTGAAAAAGCAGCGTTCAATGTTGAGAGCAGTGAAGAAGCTGAGCGAACGTTGCGTTGCGAAATTGGCGAGGTGCACTTCATTGAAGGTGACTATCTTCTTCGCCTCCACCGCAGCAGGTCATTCTTCTTTGCAGGTCTCACAAAGGCGGTTACAATTGCCGTCTTCTCGTCTGCAGAAGCACGGTCAGAGAAGAGGGCCAGAGAGATGAGGTCTTCACTGCGTTACCAGAGATGACCCCTCATCTTCATTGCTGTTGTCTGTGCAATCACACCATCCACTTCATCGAAGTTCTCCAGGTCACGAAGGAGGCAGAGGTCGTTGATAGGCGCACGTCTGCTGCTGGCTGCATCTACCCATGCTCTGATGTAGATGGTGATCGTGAACAGGCAGATGCGCTGTAGAGCCTGTAGTCCGTGGCTAGTAAGCTCGAACTGCTCAAAGAAGGCGAATATCTTCAACCAGTAGATCCCTTTCGCCATCCAGCGAGCACGGTGGTAGGCGCCTGGTGGGCTGTACTGGTATATCGATCCACGTGCACCACCCAACAAAATGATGGCTAGCTGGATGAACTCGAGGTAATCCTGTCGCGGGTGCTTATTGGGAAGTTGTTCTGTTTTAGGAACTCGCTTGCTGTAACTTTATGCCTCTCCAGCCATTGCTTCTCGTGTGTTGTCAAGGCACACCCAGATTACCTAATTGTCTCACTGTCCAGAGAGTTGTACTTTCTTTGATCAATGGATGGCCAGTTCTCCTTGAACCGACTGAAGAGCGGGATAGTTGGACCCTTCGACACAAAGAAAAGATCGAAAACTGCAGCGGTAATGATCTCCAGTATATGGTGTCGGCATGCGAGAAAAACGATATATTTTAAAATGCCTCTTGAATTACAGTGATGGCACCTGTGTGGCTACCAGTTTTGCCTGATGTTGTGTCAAAGCATAGTCCTGCCACATGCTCGCCAACGCCCTCCCAATCTCGCCGAAACTGGACGACAGCATTGCGCATCTTCACTTCGATGCCAGATGACATTCGTGGAATGATGAGCAACGTTTCGAACCCTTTTCCTGACACTCCGATGGGTATCCGATCTGATTTTTCACCTTGCCTATTAGGTACTAATTTTCCATCGAAATGTGCGACGAGAGGTACATCCGGGTGGAAATTATTTTTAATGGCATGTGCGATGGCCACGCGGCCATCTCTACCTGCTGTTTCGAGTGATGTTCTACACAGAGTGAGTTTTGACGCATCAACGCCAGCAGCCATCAATGCAGGTGTCACAATATGCATCGCTTGACGTGATATTGTTTGTGTTCTGTCCAAGCTAGCGACAAACAACGGGTCATCAACAAGACAGCGCCGTGCTACCTTCTTGGTTTAAGGAACCGGTTCGACCCGCTGAAAAGACTGCAATGATCCATATAAATATATATATTTATGGTGATATTTGCTGATAGAGATAGCCGCATCAACGTCCGGTGTGCCATCAGAATCCGACTGTTCATCCTGTGATGACTCTGTGAGTGGCTCGGTTGTCGGTTCGGTCTCATCAGTTGCCTTGGAGGCAGGCTCTCATCGCTGCATCTCGTCATATTTTCGCTTTTGTCGTTTCTGCTCTTTCACTTTGAAAGGTTCGTCCTCCCCAGCCATCACCATCTTCCTCTCACTTCGTTGATCTTGCAGAAACTCCACATCACGAGCAGTGCGGATCAGCTGATCACCCTCTGCATGTGCCACATCAAACTGTTCCAGCAATCGACTTCCAAACTCAGTTTTCAGCTCAGCTTGCCTCTTACTGCGCCTGTATTTGTTCGTGCATGTGTTTGCATGCTGCTGATAGAGTTTCTTCAGCTTCTCGACAGCATTCGGCTTCTGCGTCGTCGGAATGTTAAGCCAGATGCCAAACCCGGAGCACTTCACCTACCGCATTGGTGCAGCTTGCAGGCAGCGTCAGCTTCTTCACTTTCAAGTCGTAGAAAACTCGCCGTAGAACTTCATAAATTGTAGGCAGTTGGTTCAGGTTCTCGATACAAGGAAACGGTTGCCTAACTAACCATACGTTTGTTGCAGATCTAGTACGAGGCGGCGCATCCGACCTGGCTACAGCAGCAACAGTGCAATGAACGACAACAGTTACTGCTTACTTATACATAGCTTACTTACAAAAAATCTGCCTGCTTAAATTGTGGTATGTAACTTGCTACATAATTACAAATGGGCTAAGTGCAATATAACAAACTATTATGTGATTTATAACGAGTAAATTATCTACATAATATAGTCAATTATAATGTAGTCAATTATGATGGATTACTGTGTTTTCTAAAATGAACAAAATCTTAAATTTTTCTAATTTTCACAATTGTAGGTGATTTATATTTATAACCTGATTGGTTGTTCTATTGTCTTGACATAATTATTATGAATAGAAATTAGAACACAGTAAAACATATTTAAAAAAGATTAAATATATATTGATATACCGCGTTTTTAAAGTTATCCCTATTTCGTGCTTTTACAAAAACTTCGGGTGCTTTGAGAGGTCTCTTCCTCTAAATGGATTTTTCTGAAATTTTACAACACTTGTTTTGTTAGCCAACCTCACCTTTTTAGTCCATATGCATGGTTGATTTCAAAAATTATTTTCTCACCATGTACACTTTGGCCACTACACACACACACACACACACACACACACACACACACACACACACACACACACACACACACACACACACACACACACACACACACACACACACACACACACACACACACACACACATATATATATATATATATATATACACACACGCTGACATGCACATACACCGCATATATATATGCGAATGTACATGTATGTAAACGTATGATGATAAATGCAGAATATAAAATTACTATACATGTCAGCAAAACAAATAAAACAAATACACCATGATATGATGCTATTGTGCAAAACAACAACACGTAGCAAACATATCTATAAAAACAGATAACACATACACACGCACACACGCACACACACACACACACACCCACGCACTCAAACACACATGCATTTTTAGTTTCTTGTTTTGTTTTCTATTGCCCAGTAACTCTAATGATGGTGGTACGCTGTGAATATCAATAACATGGGTCTCTGAAAACGGAACTCAATTAATCAATTGACGCTGTATCACTGACCACAGACTGCTTTGTATAAAAAACAAACATATTGGAATAACATTTGCCCACTAGATGCACCGATGTATATACATACCCAAATAAGAGCAGCGTAACTTATACTATCTTATTAAATTTTGACATGTCATTTATATTCAATTGATCCCTTGACGGAGAAGGTCGAAGATGTATCACTTCCACGGCACATCCGCGCCTGGTCAGTCCAAGTGCAGCTGTGGCGTCACGGGTTGTATACAATGGGTGCTCTGCTCTTAATGTTGAATTGTCAACCTGATATACCAGCCCTTCCACATACTGCTATCTTTTGACACAGCAGACATTGCAACACCGAGCCTTGTTTTGATTGATTGTCTGAGGCCTCCTTTTCGTGACATGTCCCCGACCTATTTGAATGATTCCTTTCTGACCGTTTACCACATTTCTGGATGTTTCTATTGATTAGTATCTTGCTCTTCAATTAATACATTTCTATGACACCTGTTCCTTTCTTCCAGGCCCCGTTGGGAAGGTGGTGCAACAGAAACAGAAATATAAATAACTCACGCTGCCTCTCATAAGGTAATGGACGTCTACAAAGCATTCTGAGTTAGCCACTGAGCGTTACGTGAACATGTAAATTGTACTGACCAAGTACGCAGCTCCTTGACCGGATCAATCGGCAAGTGCTGCTGGTGCCCTCGACCACGCCTTGTAGTTAGTCCAAGTGTCTTGCGTAACCTAATCTTCGTCGTTAACACTAGATTGTTTGTTCTTCGTGTTTAAAATATAATGTCAAAAAGTAAAATATGTTGAAGTATACTGTCAAAGTTACGTTTAATAAACTCGAAACGTTGTTCGTAAATATAATGTTTGCCCGCGACATGTAAACGAAACACTCATAGTGTAGACCACTCTGTTGGCAATTTAGCGGACGCGTCATGACTTAACCACAATACATTTAATGGTCATTGCGGTCGCCACATTGTAGACACGGAAGTAATTACTACCCTGATTAATTGAGAAACGCAACAGACTACCTCGTTTTTAAAAGAGATGCCATATGTAATCGGATGCTAAACCGATTGTCAAACCGAACATGTTTAAAGCCCCTGAATCCGATATCCCATTGGTCAGTTCATTTGGTATGCTCTGCAAAAATAGTTAGTTTCGCATAATCATTGCGTATATTACTTCTGTGACATATGGAAATCTGTTTGGCAAAATGATACACAAACTGAGGGATCTTAGTTACGAAATACGCCAAAAAATGCGGCTTAACACCACTAGAGACCAGGAGATTGAGAGGAGATAAGATAGAACTGTTTAAAATACTGAATGGTTATGACAGTTTTGATAGAAATATTTTTTTCTCAGTTAAGAAAGATAGAAGACCTAGAGTACATGAAGTTACATTAGCAAAGGAGCAGTGTAGATTAGTTATAAGAAAGTTCTCATTTTCACAAAGACTGTAAATGAATGGAACAGATTATCTGTTGATTGTGTGGGTGTTAGTAGCGTGAATAATATCGCTACCTTTGAGGAACTGTAAGTGTATCTCCTCTCGGTGCGTTCGCTAACTTTGAGGATCTGTAAATGCATCTCCTCTCGGTGCATGCGCTACCTTTGAGGAACTATAAGTGTTTCTCCTCTCAGTGCTTTCGCTAACTTTGAGGATCTGTAAATATATCTCCTCTCGGTGCATTCGCTAACTTTGAGGAAATGTATGTGTGTCTCCTCTCGGTGCATTCGCTAACTTTCAGGATCTGTAAATGTATCTCATCTCGGTGCATTCGCTACCTTTGAGGAAATATAAGTGTTTCTCCTCTCGGTGCATTCGCTAACTTTCAGGATCTGTAAATGTATCTCATATCGGTGCATTCGCTACCTTTGAAGATATATAAGTGTTTCTCCTCTCGGTGCATTCGCTACCTTTGAGGAACTGTAAGTGTATCTCCTCTCGGTACATTCGCCGCTATCTCTACTCTTTCGCATACTTGTACTATTGTCATACGTTCTACCAATTGGCTCTGTATTTCATGAACATAAGGGTAGTTTTTATCTCCTCTTGGTGGTTTCGCTAACTTTAAGGAACTGTAAGTATATCTCCTCTCGGTGCGTTCGCTAACTTTGAGGATCTGTAAATGCATCTCCTCTCGGTGCATACGCTACCTTTGAGGAATTATAAGTGTTTCTCCTTTCAGTGCATTCGCTACCTTTGAGGAACTGTAAGTGTATCTCCTCTCAGTGCGTTCGCTAACTTTGAGGATCTGTAAGTGCATCTCCTCTCGGTGCATAAGCTACCTTTGAGGAACTATAAGTGTTTCTCCTCTCAGTGCGTTCGCTACCATTGATGAACTATAAGTGATTCTCCTCTCGGTGCATTCGATACCTTTGAGGAACTGTAAGTGTATCTCCTCTCGGTGCATTCGCTAATTTTGAGGAACTGTAAATGTATCTCCTCTCGATACGTTCGCCAACTTTGAGGATCTGTAAATGCACCTCCTCCCGGTGCATTCGCTACCTTTGAGGAAATGTAAATGTTTCTCCTCTCGGTGCTTTCGTTTATTTTGGAGGACCTGTAAGTGCATCTCCTCTCGGTGCATCTCTTTGAGGATCTGTAAATGTTTCTCCTCTTGATGCATTCGCTACTTTTCAGGAAATGGAAGTGTATCTCCTCTCGGAGTGTCCGCTAACTTTGAGGATCTGTAAATGTATCTACTCTCGGTGCATTCGTTAACTTTGAGGACCTGTAAGTGTATGTCCTCTCAGTGCATTCGATAACTTTGAGGATCTGTAAATGTTTCTCCTCTCGATGCATTCGCTACATTTCAGGAAATGGAAGTGTATCTCCTTGCGGAATGTCCGCTAACTTTGAGGATCTGTAAATATATCTACTCTTGGTGCATTCGTTAACTTTGAGGATCTGTAAGTGTATCGCCTATCGGTGCATTCTTTAACTTTGAGGAACTGTAAGTGTATGTCCTCTCGGTGCTTTCGCTAACTTTGAGGATCTGTAAATATATATCCTCTTAGTGCATTCGCTAACTTTGAGGAAATGTATGTGTGTCTCCTCTCGGTGCATTCGCTAAATTTGAGGAAATATAAGTGTATCTCCTCTCGGTGCATTCGCTAACTTTCAGGATCTGTAAATGTATCTCATCTCGGTGCATTCGCTACCTTCGAGGAAATATAAGTGTTTCTCCTCTCGGTGCATTTGCTACGTTTGAGGAACTGTAAGTGTATCTCCTCTCGGTGTATTCGCTAACTTTGAGGAACTGTAAGTGTATCTCCTCTCGGTACATTTGCCTCTTTCTCTATTCTTTCGCATACTTGTACTATTGTCATACGTTCTACCAATTGGCGCTGTATTTCATGAACACAAGGGTAGTTTTTATACTTATTTACCTCTTTCGGTTAACAGATTTAGTTTGGAAAATAATTCTAACGTCATAGGTAAACTTATTCGTTTATTGCATTAAACCTGAATACTGACACAAATTATATCAGTTCTTTTCTTGCATAGTATCAATTTTTCAATAGTTTGGTAAACACACCGTGAGTTTAATAATAATAATAATAATAAATAATTTCCAACCGAGTGCAGACCTACAGGTAATCGAACTGAAGCAGATAATAGTTTTCTTTGCCGTTGGCACTCCAAATTGTTGGAAATTCGTTGAATCGCGTTGCAAGCCATAACTGACTTCTCCTGGTTTTGGCTTGTCGGCAAAAAGGTAAAAGTCAACATCGTTGTCAGTCACTATTTATGAAGAGAAAAGTAAATCCCATCCGTGCACCTGATTGAGGGTCACTTATCAAACCTTATTGAAATATAACCACGCTGACTGATCACGCTGCAGCATTGCCGTCACCGTGGTGACGGTGACGTAAACCCGCCTCGAAGAGGAGTACGGGAAGGCGATTGTGGGGCCGTCTATCAACTGCGAAGTTTGTTATGCATTGGCACGAGATGACGACGCAACAAGACGTAACTGTGGCACGCTGACATGACCTTAGCAGCAACGCCGCATCGTCAAGGCAGTCCAGACTATAGAGGAGGCGCTATCCAAAATTAGCTGTTTATTGAAGCAAATGGCTTCGTGTGTTTTCAATAAAATGATAGATACGAAGCATTGTTCATTTTGATCCTGTTTAATTAAAGGAATACACAAATGGCGTACAAGACTAACACACTGCGGTTTTGTATTACGCCTAAGTTTTGAGGCCAAGTTTGTCCTAATAATAAGAACAGTGACCATTTACAATTTGTAAATTTTCATCGCTGCCCGGCCGCAATTTCACCTTCCTCTCGCTGTCTCACACCTCCTATCTTGGCTCAACTCGTTACATCGGCTAACGTGGAGGGAGGGGGCGCTGTTGATTTTTTTTCGCTGCCGCCTTTCGTAACCTCTCCTGACCACCGATATCACGCCCCTGTTAGTTCGCTGATAGTGTACAGCCCTCTGCATTTGACGGGGATCTTGTTTAGCAGTGGCAGTGACCAGTGGCGACGCGCGACGGGACATGGGGAATAACGTCGGAAGTGACGTAATTGGTGACAGATACAGATACTTTATTGACATAAAATACATGTGACTTGGTGTGAAAACATTCAGTCACATGAAACATACCACAATAAAATAAAATAAAAATTTTAAATCATTAAGTCTAATTTAACATTGTCTAAATATATTCATTAACATTGATAGGTTACGCTTAAAGTATCAGACAAAAGAAATAAAAAATACATCTGGCAAAATTGAATTTCTTTGTCTCTATCTATCGGTTGGTCGCTAGGTGGCGTAAGGTGGTACTTGTTTATTTTGTCACTGCGTGATTCAAAATAATTTTTGCAATTTAACGTTCAGGTTTGTCTGTGACACTAGTGTATAATTAGTGTCAACGTATTGCACTGTTTGCATAAACAAACATTTTATAAATTGTCACCACCAACGCTGTTAAATGTTGTACTTAAATTATTTGGGCGATAATACAGGCCTTTTCAGCAAGACGTTCTTTTATACCCAGAATCGCCCTGGGGTGAAGACCTCTGACTTTTCTTTGCACGGGCACTAAACGTCTTGTTACTTTGCACAGGCCTGCTGAGCTCGAACAATCATACGACCTGTAATATTGCCATTGATTATCGCCAACCCACTCTTTAATAACCTAGAAATTTACATTATTTTTAGTACAATTATACAGTTTTAGAATATTTTATTATTTTTAATTATTGATTATTTTTATGAGACATTGTCATTTTATTCTTCACCATTTTGAGGAAAGACAATGTCACCAGCATTTTTATTGTGTGTTTTATTTTTATCCTGTTCTGCTACTTCAAGAGGTCACGATTTTACGCTGTGCAAGCCACTTAGTCCCCAACAGTCGGCTGTCATTTTAACAGTTTCTAAGTATATAAGAACACAAAATTCCTTGTCACATCTTCACAATTTGCCATGTCTTAATCTTTGCTTTAATAGAAAGTTACTGCCAATCCCCCGCTCTAAGCCAACGTTTAAATTGGCAATTATTTTACTACTAGCAGGAGATGTAAGTCTTAATCCTGGACCTGCTATTAGGCGCAATATTCGTGTAGCAACCACTAACGTTCAATCTATTCGAGACAAAACAGCCTCGCTTACCGATTTATTAACTTCCAAGACAATAGACATCCTTGCAGTCACTGAGACCTGGCTCAGACCACATGACACAGCTGCATGCATTGCTGACATTTCTCCTTCCAGTTTCACCTTCCATCATCGCCCACGTTTAGTTGGGCGAGGTGGTGGTGTTGGATTTCTCGTCTCAAAACAGTTCAAAGTTAATTTGCATTCAAACCCTGATTACTCCAGCTTTGAGGCCATCTGTGCCGAAATTTCTTATTCATCTTTCTCTGCTTATTTTGTGTG
Source organism: Paraescarpia echinospica (assembly GCA_020002185.1). Classification (NCBI taxonomy): domain Eukaryota; kingdom Metazoa; phylum Annelida; class Polychaeta; order Sabellida; family Siboglinidae; genus Paraescarpia; species Paraescarpia echinospica. The sequence goes on along the minus strand of CM034534.1, from coordinate 46,605,708 downwards.
CATTTATCGCCCTCCATGACACCCGGCCCATTTCTTTGAAGAATTCCAGGATCTACTTGAAAATCTGGCAACTATTTATTCAGAATTTCATATACTCGGTGATTTTAAAGGAAATAAAAACAAGGCATTAGCTAAAATCCGTTTTCCATGTGTACACAAAGTTTACCATTGTATGTAACATTCGAGAACATTAAAAAAATACAGAAAAATACATTTGTAGCATAACTTCGATTTTAAACCCATCTGTGTAGCGATTCCCGCGGAAAATAAAAATTTAATGAGCTAGGCGATCACGTGGTATCTTAACGTCACATATGACTCACACTCGCAGCAAGCCGACCGTTTCTATGCATTCAGAGCATGTTTACATGGATAGTTTTGGGGTCGGAACGAGCGTCAGAATGAGTTATTGTGCAATATTCCGATGTAATACGAACACTAGTCATCATAGAGGAACAAGCAGTTATTTTACGGTTACACATGAATTCAATTTTATTCAAAACAATGAATGCGAATGAGCTTACAAGTCGACTAGGTTTCGCCGAGCTTGGGCTCGTTTTCCGAATAATTATATCGAATGCAACCAACGGGAGATAATGTACATCAATATACATACATAGCAAACATATATCGTATGCAGCTACAGAAAGTAACGTGTATAAGTGTATAATCTTATAATATCACTAGAATATCGATGTATGAAGGAGGAGTTGTACAATTTATCATAACAACTTAAATCAGTCAGCGAATTTCTGTCGGTCCTGCTAGCTCATTTAGTAAAGGCGTTGGTTCCTTGGTATTTACTTTGTAATCTTGCGACGCCGGTTCGATCCCAACACCAAACCATTTATTTTTTTAACACTTTTTTTATATTTTCACCAAGTAATATAAATAAAATCATTTTTATACTATGATGCACCGTGTGTAAATATTTTTGTAGTAATTATTTATTCGCCACAAAAATGAAAATATGGTAATTATATATAACGATGTTTCTAAATTGTATTTATCCAGACAGATCACCATTTGTTTTCACATATATAATTACAATATATTACCGTACGATATATATATAAACAGTTAATACATTATATATCCATTACATTATATTTGTTTGGATAAATACAATTTAGAAACATCATTATATAATTCCCATATTTTAATTTTTGTGGCGAATAAATAATTACTACAAAAATAAAAAAAATATTTATAAACAGTGCATCACAGTATAAAAATGAGTTGGTTTATATTACTTGGTGAAAACATAAACAAAAAAAGTGTTAAAAAAATCAATGGTTTGGTGTCGGGGTCGAACCGGCGTCGCCCTATTACAAAATAAATGCCAAGGAACCAACGCCTTTACCAAATGAGCTAGCAGGACTGACAGAAATTCGCTGACTGATTTAAGTTGTTATGATAAATTGTACAACTTCTCCTTCATACATCGATATTCTAGTGATATTATAAGATTATATACTTACACACATTACTTTCTGTAGCTGGATACAATATGTTTGTTATGTATGTTTATTGGTGTAGATTATCTCCCGTTGATTGCATCCGATATAATTATTTTATAAACGAGCCCAAGCTTGGCGAAAACTAGTCGACTTGTAGGCCCATTCTCATTCATTGTTTTGAATAAAAATTGGATTGATGTGGAACCGTAAGATAACTGCTTGTTCCTCTATGATGACTAGTGTTTGTATTACATCGGAATATCGCATAATAACTCATTTTGACGTTCGTTTCGATCCGAAAGCTATCCTTGTAAACATGCTCTGAATGCATGGAAAGGGTCGGCCTGATGCGACTATGGGTCATATGTGACGTCTCCTCTCGGCATCCCGAAAAGCGCGCCAAAAGTATGCATATTCGAAAATGTCCGGATGCAGAGCATAAAATGTGGAATTTCTAATTCACTGTATTTTTTATATATTTTTTTGGCTTGGTGGACATGGGAATAGATAGCAGGATGTAATATAATATGAATTCAAGCCATATATGTTTTTATTCCCTTTAATCTTCACCTGGACTCACCTTCATCAACAACAAGTACATTTAATGACATTCTGGCATCCTATGACATGAAACAACATGTTACCTTCTCAACGCACATACATGGCCACTGGCTCGATCTCTTAATCACCCGTTCAGATTGTAACAATATTAAGACACCTACTGCTTCTGATGGTCTATCAGACCACCACACTGTCATTGCTGATCTCAAAGTTCCTAGAATTCCCGTAGAGTCCAAACACTATGTGTTTTACCGACCGATCCATAAGATTGACATTGCTGCATTAATGACAGACATCATTAAATCCGACCTCACCAGTAACCCCAAAGAACATATGTCAGATCTGTGTCGACAGTACTGTCAAGTACTCAAAGATTTCCTTAATAAACATGCACCCCTGAGATCTAAAGCTGTGTCCCAAAAGCCACATGCTCCATGGATGACTCCTGAAATTCTACAATCTAAAAAGCGCCGGCGCTAACTTGAACGTGTATGGCGCAAATCACGCTCGCCTTTGGACAGATCACGATATTCTAAACAGTGTCACTACTGCAACAGACAAATGGCCAAAGCTAAATCAAATTATTACACAAACATGGTCTCGAGTAACTCTGATAACCCACGTCAGCTATGGAACTGCATAAATCATATTTTACACAGACGGCCGCCTCCATATCTACCTAGTCATGTGTCAGTCAAATCTCTGTGTGACTCGTTTTCTAGTCATTTCAAAGATAAAATAAGTTTTATACCTTCTGCTTTTCCATGTCAGACTTTAAGTTATGTAAATGTGGACTCCCCGCAAGTAAATTATCCACTTGTATTGTTTGAGCCAGCCACAGTTGATGAAGTGAGGAAAATAATAATGTCCTCCCCAAATAAGTCATGCGATCTCGATCCATTACCAACCATACTACTAAAAGCATGTCTTGACTCTTTACTTGGTACAATAACGAATATCATAAATTTATCACTGAGTTCGGGTAAATTCCCAGATGATTTTAAACACGCACATGTAAATCCTGTTCTCAAGAAGACTTATCTGCCTAAAGATGATTTCAAAAATTATAGGCCTATTTCTAATCTTAGCTTTATTTCTAAGATACTTGAGAAAGTCGTAGCAAGCCGTCTAAGGTGTCATATCAGCTCAACTGGTTTATCCAGTGTGTTTCAATCAGCATACAAACAATTTCATTCTACAGAGACTGCTCTCCTAAAAGTACACAATGATGTTATATTAAACATTGATAAAGGCAAAGTAACTGCACTTACCTTGCTTGATCTATCTGCCGCCTTTGATACCATTGATCACAACACTCTTGTCAAACGTTTATCAATGTGGTATGGCATATCTGGCACAGCTCTGACCTGGTTTTCTTCATATCTAGACATCAATGTATAAAGATAGATAATTACTTTTCAACCTCACTCCCCACTTCTTGTGGCATTCCCCAGGGTTCCGTTCTTGGGTCTTTGCTTTTCACTCTCTACACTACGCCACTCAGCTCTGTAATCCAAAGTCATAACTTGGATCATCACCTTTATGCAGATGACACACATATCTACATTTCCTTGGCCACGCCCGATACAAGTCACTCTCTAAACCGACTCAACGATTGTCTCCAAGATGTTTCTACATGGATGACCGATAGCAAAGTAAAGTTAAATGCAGACAAAACTGAATTTCTCATAATTGGTACTCCAATGCAGCGAGGTAAACTTAATGACTTTTTCCAACATGCAACCTGAGTCAAAATATCACACCAGCAGCATCAGTACGGAATCTAGGAGTGACCTTTGATTGCGACTTCAATTTCAGACAACACATATCCCAAACGTGCCGTTGCTGTTTTTATCATATCCGTGATCTTCGCCGCATTCGCCGACATATGTCGCTTTCTGTCGCTAAGACTATCGCAACAGCTCTTGTTAGCAGCAGATTAGATTATTGCAATTCCCTCCTTTATAATATTGCTATCAAGGATATTGCAAAACTACAACGCGTCCAAAATTGTTTAGCAAGGGTAGTCACACAATCTCCTCGATTATCCCGCTCAGTGCCACTTATAAAATCACTGCATTGGCTCCCCGTGCGATATCGCATTATGTTTAAGATCTGCACAATCACCTACCAAGCCCTTTCATCCAAACAACCTAGTTATTTACACTCAATGCTCACACCAGCTAGACAAGCTAGACGGTCGTCTAGTTCGAAGTTGCTATCTGTTCCTAGAGTTAAGACAAACGCTGGAACTCGCGCTTTTTCAGTTGCCGCGCCAACTATATGGAATTCGCTTCCCGTTAGTGTTAAATCAGCAGAAAATATTGTTACTTTTCGTCGTCACCTCAAAACCTATCTTTTCAATATTGCCTATCCTCCCTAGCTTCCTAGCACATCCATCCATTTGTTGACGACTTCCGCCTATCACACGAATACGAGAATGCTCAATCCTTTGGTTTTGGTGCGCCACTGGGCTCGGATTGTCTGAGGAGATTGGCGCGTAAGAAGTTATGTATTATTATTATTATTATTATCACTACAGCCTATATTTAATACCCGAAAAGGCACCCACGCCACGGGGAAAGAAACTGTCTCGGAAGCGATTTGTTTTTGAACGGATATTTTTTAATAATAATCTGCCTGAAGGGAGTTTTTCGAATAGTTGGTGGGCGGGGTGTTTTGGTTCCGTGAAAATTTTGTAAGCTCTCTTCCTGGTTGTTTCACTGTATATAGCTGACAGGGGTAAGTTCACTGCCGGCGATCGTTGATGCTGTTTTCACCACTCTGTCTAGTCTGACCTTTTGACGGTGGTTGATATTTCCGAATCACACACATATTATGTCGAATGTAAATGCACTCTCAATAGCCGAGCGATAGAATTGAAGCAGATTTTCTATCCTCAGCCTGAACTTCTTCAGCGGACGCAGGAAGTAGAGTCTTTGCTGGGCCTTCTTCACGACTGCATCCGTGTTTTTCTCCCATCCTAGGTCACCAGAGATGACGGTGCCGAGACATTTGAAGCAGTCCACTCTTTCGATTGCTTCGCCATTGGTAATAATGGGGGCAACCGGGAATTTATTCTTGCACGTCACACCACGACACCAGCCTGTCCACTACATGGCGGTACTCAGACTCGTCGAACTGAGTTTATCACCACCAGTTCCTAGGTGTAAACTTCACCGGCTGTACGGAGGAATGTTGGCACACTGTCATTCGTGAAGAGCGAGTACAGGAGTGGGGAGGGGAACACAATCCTGTAGATTCCGGTGTTCAAGATGATAGTGTTGTAAACTTAAACTAAGTCAAGGATCCAGTGCTACATTGAGACATATACCGTCAGCAGCCACAGGGACGATCGTATTAAACGCGAAACTGTAATCTACGAACAGTATACGTCCATACATGCTCGGATCAGTTGGACCAGTTTTCCCTGTACGCGAACTGGAGTGGATCCATTTTGGAGTTTGTGACCGATTTAAAGTACTTGAGAACCAAGCGATCCAGCACCTTCATCACCACTGACGTCAAGGGCCACGGGGCGGTAGTTAGTCGTTCAGAGCTGTCATGGATGACAGGCGCAATTGAGTCCATTACTCGTACGCCATTGCCCTTATTTGGTGCCCGGTCGTCAAAGCGATCCACCGTCTTGCCTATGCACAATTGAATGCTGTGTATCGTTTACCAGTATTTTGAAGGATAGTGACATTTAAAACCTGACAGTAATATAAAAGTATTTAAGGTGACCGGCAAAATAGTGGACAGTTTCCTCGTTTGGTTACAAAAGACGCTAACGCGCCTTCGTGCAGTTGTGTATTTCCCGGGAAAGGCATTTGCTAGGATACGCGGCCGGATGTCACGTAATCGATAATGGATTCAATTGCTGTCATCTATCACGATTCACGGCAAATTATATTTCACACATTACATATTTGTGGATTAACCCTAAATACGACTGTACGATGTAGCGCGCAGCAAAATAAATAATTCAAGGTGTGTTTAGTTACCATAAAAGTTGTAAACTTCCAGGTTATAACGCCATTATCTAGCCTTCGGGGACATAGTGCACGAGGACTAGGTCCCTATAGTAATATAGCTCTGCTAAACTACAATGTATACGTTTTCAGCACTAGCCTGTCATAACACTGACAAACCACTATTTATCACAGCCATCTTTATAATTGATTGTGACGTTTGTGCGTACGGGTGCGCGCGCGTGTGTATGGTGTGTGTTTGTGGTGTGTGGTGTTTGTGTGTGTATGTGTTTTTATGTGTGTGTGTGTGCGCGCGCGCGTGTGTGGTGTAGTGCGTGTACGGAAAAAAATAAAGGTAAATTCTGCTGTAACGCAGTATCCAGTCCTCTGGAGTGCTAATAGCGTCTTTACACTTTACCCCCTGGCAGACCTGTTCAATCGAACATCATCACGACTTCTCTGGGAAGCATCCAGCCACGCTGCAATTAATACAGGAAAACTATTCGTACACAAATATCCACCAATACCTATAGCCAGTTACTCGTTCATGCAGCTGAGTGAACTGGAGCAATGTAGAATGAACGGACGTGCCCAAGGTTCGACACAACAGCACGAGATCCGAACCCGGGTTTTCCAGGTCAATAGTCCGAAGCTCTAGCCACTGCATCACTGCGCTCCGTGTGCGTGTCTGTTTGTGTGTGCGTGGGCGTGCGCGTGGGCGTGCGCGTGCGTATCTTTGTCTGATGTGCGTGCATTTGGGTTAATTTGCTTAAGTACGCTGATGGTCTACTTCTGTTTGCTCCTTCCACCAACGGACTGCACACTTTACTTCACATATGTTGCCACAAATAGATGAGCACGATATTCAGTATAATGCCGATAAATCCCTGGTCATATATTGTAGAAACTCAAACCTTGCCAGGGAAACAACTTTAGGAAGTGGGAAGTCACACTTCACCACCACTGGGGAATAACTTAGGCATATAAAAAGTGTTAACTTTATGAAAAATGTCGCTTAAAGGCTATCTCCTGGGATAACGTCTGCTGTGTTCTTGCAAACATAGGATTCATACACTTTCAAATGATGCTGTTTAGATTACGTTGATATACCGTGTATGAGCGTAAACCACAAAATTACCTATAGACACCTAGTCTTACAGAAACAGCCGATCGAGTGACTGCGATATTACATTGGAGTCGTGCTGGTTGGAAACAAGTATAAATAATCACGTCGTCTGACTGAGTAAAATGGGAATATTATCGCGCGGTTCACAATATAAATTATTAATATAAATGATTAAGTACTATGTATTGTCTTCCACGGTTACAACCAGCTATTCTACTATGTGAGGCATGCCCGCGGGCGTGCGTGCGTGCATTTGTCTGTTTATGTGAGTGTTCCTGTACGTGTTCGTGTATGTTTTCATGTATATATGTGTGTGTGTGTGTGTGTATGTTTTCATGTATATGTGTGTGTGTGTGTGTGTGTGTGTGTGTATGTGTGTGTGTGTGTGTGTGTGTGCGTGCGTGCGTGGGTACCTGTGTGTGTTCAAACAGTATTCGCAAAAAATATATTTTTTGGCGGATTTCGTTTTATTATCACTGACATATTGACCATGTCCAATGCCACACAATGTTTCAAAATAATACAGGACACAGTGAAAGTAACCATAGTATGTAACATGTTACTAACTGGAGACAGCTTAGTTGCGAAACAGGGACTAGTTACGATTACATTATTTCAGTTGGTCTGATTAATAGTTTCATGGTGAACGAAATTAGAGTCCAGTGATAAGTTTAGTCGACATCGCCTTTTAATATACTGCTTTATCGTGGCGGCACCTGAAGGAGTACGCGTGAAGCACCATCGCCACCTGGTGAAAGCAGCCGTTATATTGCGTGCGCCCAGACTTGGCCACTTCTGTAATTGCATTTGCACACGGCGCCGCGTTTTCCCCAAGCGGAGGCCTTGGCGTTTCTGTAGACAACTTTGCAACCTCCGGGCTTTTTAGGCCCATAACAGTAACATCCATACCATCTCTTATGGCATTTGACAGATCCCCCGTAGGAGCAAACACATCCGTGCACAACTATACGTCCTCTCGCTGCAACAAATTAATTTTTTTTAAAGAACAGCTAGTAATTATTCACAATATACACGATAAAAACCCGCTCTACATATATACTATAATTGAAATGTCCATCTTAGAAATATATAAAAACAACACATTACTTCTTTTGACAAGATCGCCATCTTGGAAATATAATGTATGTATAATCGAACTGAAAAGTTGCAAATAATAATTTGATTCTGATTCTTCTGATCAACAAACCATTATTGCTATAGTATAATGTTTATTAATTTACTGTATTTATTTTTATTATCACTAGTTATTCATTTTTATGATGACAACATTGGAAATAAGTGTACTTTGTTGTGCTTTTATGTGTTATCCTCGGAATTATATTATGACGCTATTGTTATATACACTCATCATGCATATCATTTCCTCAATAAACTCCATCAATCAATCAAACCACCAAATATTACCTCTTTTAAAACGATCGCCATCAGCTGCAACGAAGGAAGTGCACACATGTATAAGTTACTTGGCATATTGTACATATACATGGAAATAAAGTCATTTGATGATGTTGCTACAGGTTGGAATAAACCAATATGTAATGTAGCAGACAGATGAATGTGCCTATATAATACAGAAACAAATGAAAATTTGTATTTCAAATGTTGATCAGTCAGATTAATGACTGGACACCTTTAACAGGACGTTGAATGAACATGTGCACTTGTAGGACACACAGCACAGAGTAAAACATCGGAATAACAATCAGGATGAACAGAAGAAATTATCCCGCCGCGTATAAATGTATGCGAATTAGTGTTTGTGAATTGAAATAAGCATCTTTTTAGCTTACTTAATAAGTATTGGTTAGTCGGAGGACATAATATCACCAAACTTACCTTACACACGCGAATACACATGCAAACTTGCATGCGTGCACACGTACATACGCACATACGTAATTATGTAACCAAACATACGTGCATACATATATACATACATGTATACATACATACATACATACAGACTTTTCGAGTAAACGTTTTAGACCCTCAGATTCCTAGGTATTTGGGTCAATGTCACATGTTTTAATAATAATATGTACACACGTACATGTACACATATACTTACGTACATGCTTACATACGTAAATACGGTTAAAGGTTACCAAATGCATATGGGGTTTTTGCCTGAAATAAACGTATTCGTATTCGTAAAGCTAGTGTGTACTTCACTGAACCCTTCATTGACGTAGCTGACACTCACCAGATGCCTCGTCGCTTTCTTCATTCACCGAAAAACTCAGATCACCGGTTTCTTCCTATTAATCAACCAAAGATAACGTATTAGTAAATGTTGATTAATTATGCAAGCTTCGTACACCGATCGCTTGGTATAGTAGTATATAGTAAACACCCGTCACCCCTTTCCCAGTGCATAGTCTATATAAGAGTATGCAGGCATGACGTCGTCAACAATTATTATAAATTGACATAAACGTCGTCAAACGTACGTATTTAAAAAGAGAAATGTATATGTATATATATATATATGTATATGTACGTATATATGCAGGTATATATATATTGGGTTTATTTTATTATTAATTTAAAACTGTTATAGCGATCGAATGTTCTCCATAGGTCTGTCACTCTAGATATTCTTCTCTTGGCAAAATCAAATTCTACCTCCTCGCAACCCCCAAAGAGCGGCAGAATAATCAGTAAGTTGATTGTGGCCGCCAAAAGGATGATGATGATGATGATATATGATGATGATATATATATATATATATATATATATATATATATATGTATACATGTATATGTACATATATATGCAGGTATATATACATATATATGTATATATATGTACATATATATATTCGACAGTATTCGACAACCCGCTAAGTTCTGGCTATTAGCATTCTTATGATATTAGCAATCTAGCTAATGGCATTGAATATGTATATGAACATTCTTTTTCGATTATGCCCAAAAATAATGGTGCTAATGCGATATCAACATATCTATGTTGTAGAGTTGTGAATTTAACATTATAAGCGGATGATGTTGGTATGACGACAACTACAATAATTATGATAACAACAACGATGACGACGACAAAAAAAATGTTGAACTTAATTGTGACACGTTGTATTGTGGTTCTCGTAATTTGCATTAATACTCTAACATCTGCTTCCTTTTTGTTTGCATACAAGCAGTTTCAAATGTGACATAACTAGCTATACAAATATTAATTGTGCCACTTACTTCAGCCGTTTCGTCAGCCGCTACAACCGCCAACGTCAGCAAGACGAAAAGTAAGACGACACTCACACGCATTGTCTCTTCAAAGCAACTGTGCAAGGAGACAAATAAGAAATTAAGCAGATTGCTAAAAATACGTCTAGACTTCTTAATGTAGTGCGTATAATCAAACATACTGCTTATTCGCCAATGCTATCGAGTTGAACGAGTTCTTCTGCAATAATATATAGAATCACTTTTAACAAAACCTATTCATGAAAGTGAACGTCAACTCTCTTTATCTTACCCACGAAGAAGTTTCCGTTAAAGTGACGAGTCCTTCCCCTTCGGTGGTAAATCCGGCGTAGGCCCTCTCTTTATATAGCAGTCAGAAGGAGTATGTGGTGTTGTAGCAATTGGCACGGGTCCAAAAAAGACAAGTCATCAGCAAGCGGACGTGTCCATTGTCAAGGATATAAATGTTTTATTGTATAAATATTGTTTAATACTATGATAAAACAAATGTGGTGAGAAGCTAAATATATTATATAAAATGAAATACAAATGAAACACTACAATACAATAAATAATTATATTGAAGATATATAAATCAAGAGCTGTGATAAATAAACCAAAACGTCATCTTTAATCAGGTTTCTGTTACTTTCAGAATACTAAAGTGTTTCAATTATTTCTTTCTGATTGGCAGCCAGTTCTAATCGCTGAGAGTTCCACAAAGTGGACTACCAGGTAGCACAAACTAATGCACGACGACCAACATAACTCAGGACCGACGACCGACATCGCGGTGGGTGCGGTGCATATACACAATGTCAGTCAGGTAGGCAGGCAGGCAGGCAGGCAGGCAGGCAGGCAGGCAGGCAGGCAGGCAGGCAGGCAGGCAGGCAGGCAGGCAGGCAGGCAGGCAGGCAGGCAGGCAGGCAGGCAGGCAGGCAGGCAGGCAGGCAGGCAGGCAGGCAGGCAGGCAGGCAGGCAGGCAGGCAGGCAGGCAGGCAGGCAGGCAGGCAGGCAGGCAGGCAGGCAGGCAGGCAGGCAGGCAGGCAGGCAGGCAGGCAGGCAGGCAGGCAGGCAGGCAGGCAGGCAGGCAGGCAGGCAGGCAGGCAGGCAGGCAGGCAGGCAGGCAGGCAGGCTAGGTATACAGGCGCGCGCACACACACACACACACACACACACACACACACATATACATTCAAATGTTTTATTATGACGCGATATATTTTGACGTACTGGAGAATGTTGTGGCCAAGAACAAGTTAAGATGTTGTACTGCATAAGATTTTTCACTGTGATCCAGTGCATCATTTAAAAAACCTTGAAATCAAGTAGTTTTCCCAATTGAAATATGCTTTTAAGTTATATATATCATCTAACAACGACATTTCGCATAACGGCTCTCTAGCTGTCTGATTCGTAACATCAACATATTCCTTTGTGTAAAAAACATATGTGATGCGTTGCCTTATCTACGTATAATCGAGCGTGCGTATGTATATATGCGGGTAGGTTAACACTTTCTTCTTAGAAGGCTTGAACATCGAACGCCAAGTTTTCAGGAATTAATTTACGACCCCACGAATAGGACGTAAGACCTTTATCTTTTCAAAATATCTCCTCGCACATCTCAAGGATCTCTCCTTTTATGGAATGAATCATTTGTTCGGAGCATAAAGCATAATGTGCCCGTAATACGTAAAACGTAACCTAACAATCGCAGGAACTACGCTCGCATGGCAAATACTTCGTGAAACAGACCTTGTGTCATGAAATTGGCAATATGGTGTAGACGCAGTCACAGTAATGTTTATGTCTACCCGTATGCCAATTTTATACTAATACGACTATTTATTTTTAATTCTACGCTATCACGACTAGGGCCTATCGATGGACATGAACTTCACATTATCTCTGACCATCATCATTTTAAACAGACAACGAGAATCTGCGTGCGCGCTATGGTGTTTATGTAATGATGCTGAGTGTTTTCTAAGCTTAGGTAAATATTACTATCACGGCTGTCATCTACCAAGGCAACCCTTCAGGTGATTGGCATTTTTGCTAATATATATATATATATATATATATATATATATATATACATATATATATATGTTATATTATTATGTCTAAAACCATCATGTCTTAGACACTGTTGTTGGAAACATTTTGGGTGGAAATGTTTTATATGTATAAGTTGTCATTACATAATTATACATGAACTATTTTGGTTGAACTGTTATTCAGGCAGCACAAACAAACACAAGGAACCTCCAGTAAAAACAGATAGACTTAATGAAATGGCAAAGTTAGAGATTTTCTAACACATTTTGCAATGTATAAATAGATGTCTGTTCCAGAAAGCAGCATGTTGTTTCTTCCCAATTTTGGTAATTAAAAACTAAGGAACAGCGAATATAATCTATAACAGAAAATATGTTTCTATACTGTTTTTCTAAGGACAAACGCTGGCATGAAAAAAAAAATAGGCATGTCGGTGTAAGAAGACTATATGTGATATGAAAAACGTATCGCTTTTTCAGAAAAAGTGTCGAAACAGTTGGCATGTTGCCCTTTTTGCCACAGTGTCTGGTTTTTCTCAAATGTCGGAATCCTCTTTTTTCTTTTTACACAAATATATCAAATCTACTTATAATTGTGCTTACGTGTGTACGCGGATAGGTAACGTTTTCCTCTTAGACCGCTTGAACCTCGAGCGCCAAACAGGGATTAATCTACGACCCCCTAGAATGGGACGTAAGACCTATACCTTTTCAAAATACCCTATATGTCAAGATTCTCACATGTGGGGTAGATCATTTGTTCGGAGCGTAAAACGTAATTTGTGCATAATACTAAGCGTAACCAAACAATCGCTAGAACAGCGTGTCAAATACTTCGGGAAAACGGCCTCTGGGTCATATATTTGGTAATATGGAGTAGCCGCTAAAACAGAAATGCATATGTCTACCCTTATGCTAATAGTATAGCACTACGACTAATTATTATTTGGAAATTGTACACACTATCACGACTAGGGTCTATCGTTGGACGTGAACTTCACGTTCTCTCCGACTTTCGTCATTTTGAACAAACACCGAGTATCTGTGAGCGTGTGATAGTGTTTGTGTAAAGATGCTGTGTGTTTTCTGACTTTTTGTAAATATTACTCTCACGACTGTCCTTTTCCTAGGTATCCTTTCAGGTGACGGACATTTTTGCTAGTATATTGGAACCTCGCTGATGTGGACACTTTTGGTCCCCCAATGAATGTATTCGGAGTAACAAGGTTTGGTATAAACGATTTGTCGATTTGGTTGGACGAAAGAGTGCCAGTGTATTTTTGGCTTAACACCCACACGAATGATGTAATCAGCGAGAACACAATCAGTGAATCATTATGTTCATTTAAAAGGAGGCAGTCTGTTCCTAGTTTTTCTTCTATTAATTAATATAATTTTGTGAAGAATATAATAACTAGTTTGAAGGTATGCTGGCAAAGTGTGTTTAGTAGCGTAACAACGTTCCCAATCTAGAAGATACTACCCCGGAGCATGTTTTCAAATGGTAAACAATACATCCAGTTTCAAAACAAGCTTCATTGGTAATACTGTCTAGGCAGGCTATGTTAATCGCAATAACCCGTGAACGATTTTCCATGTTCCTACGTCGAACGTAGCTGACTTCGTGTTACAAATTACTACTCTTGGTAATTCTGGGTAGATGAACGTACATACCTATTAAAAGGAATAATCTAAATTGAATAATTTATTTGTTTAGTTTACAAGAATACTTTATATGATTGATAAATGAAGAAGATGAAGGGTGCAGATTTGGACCCTAATATAGGGGTGCATATATATACCCCATGTGCACCCTATAGGGTGCTAATCTCCAATACCTGACATGCACACTATATGGTTGACGTGGGGTGCAGATTTGACCCCTTTGGGGTGCTCTTGGTGCGAAAACTCTCTGCACGCTATACTGTGCAGATCTGATCCAAACGTTGCACCGCTAGGGTGCAGAATATAATCAAAAGTTAAAGTGTGCACCGCTTTGGGTTCAAATCTGCAACATCGGATTTTGTTGCAACTTTGCACTACTGTTAAGTAGGACAAATTTGCAACCTAAACCATGTACCTTTAAGGGTGTACATTTACATATATACACAATGTGGAATACAGCATACAGCATACAGAAACCCCAAACGACTTAAAGGGGGAAGAAAAATTACATTAAAATGTAAATGCATAACAGTTAATTTTAATTGCCTACATGCAGCGTTTTATTGCATCAAAACACAGAAACGTACATTATAAAAACTCGGGTGTTTAGGACTTTGAGTTATAAACGCTTGTTGTATACATTTAAACATATATATGTGTATAGTTATTAACACCGGTGTTGAATTTCGGGTCAACTAAACGCATGATATTACATTTAGGCGTTGATTGTAATATTGGTCAGCATATAAATCCACACGATCTTCGCAATACAACATGAATATTACTCAAACAAGTACTTTTTTGTCAGATCATATATGGTTGTTTTCGTTATTAAGACTTCATCTTGAATAGGTCCTGCTGAAATGGTGTAAATGACCAAACTATCACCATTAAAGACACACTATTGTGAAACGTTGCCAGTTGTGAGGAGAACATCATTGTGATATTTATACATGACGGAGAGAGTGATTTGTCACCGATGTTTCCAATATGCTATGGAAAAACCTTTTAATGGTAATGCTGTATAATAAACGGTGTGGTGTGGTGGTGACACAGGACTGTGTGATGTGTCTAGTGCCGCAATGTTGTGAGTAGTTTGTTTTGTCGTGCATGCGCTTCACGTCCTCGCTTCCAGCTACGACCGCCAGCTAGCACCCTCACTGGGGTGAAAAGGGAGCGCCGAATGCGTAAGCCTCTCCTGCTGGTACATAGCCTCTCTATAGACAAGACTGTAGCATGACCTCCTTGCGGATAGTGGGCGCCTTGCGGCCCCAGGCTAACATGCTAGGGATCTAGGAGATCTAGGAGAAGGACAACTCTGACTCCAAACCTGGGTAGACCCAGCTCATTAGTCTTGGCAGGCAGTTGGTCTAGGAGATGGAAAACTCTGATTTTAAGCCAAATCCCTCTTACAATCCCTGAAATAAATGTAAAGAGGTTGGGCTTCAGGCTATCGACCTGTCCCTGTGAAAAATACATGCTACGGAAACTGTTCAAAGCACATAGACGGGTCCTCGGCAGATGAGACGACGGTCGTCTCCTACAGGAGACACAATGACAGATGCCAAAGAAAGCCTTTCAACGAAAGTTAGTGCCCCGAAGACCCGAGTTTAAGACCCGCATCGGATATTGGAATGCCCGAACATTAGGCGAGAGTTCAAAGCTCGAAAAATTGATTAAAGAGATGGGATGTCAGACATGAATGCCCAGATATGTGGACGAAGGTCAGGTTTTGAACATGTCATTGGGCCTCACTCATTTGGGAAACGTACAGATAATGGCAACCGCTTTGAGCAATTATATGCAATGAACAACGTAGTGATTGGATGAACACTCTTTGAGCACAAAGACATACATAAAATAACATGGTTTTCAAATGACCACAATACCATCACACAGATCGACCATTTTGCTATCGGACCAGGCTGGAGGACTTTTCATGTCTACAGGACGACAGAGTGCACTGTGGAACAGACATCTGTAGAGTCCACAACTTGGTTATTGCGAAGATGAAGATCAAGTTGAGGAGACAAAAGAATAATTCAAACATGACTAAGAGATTCGATATGAACAAGCTCCAGAACCCAGCGACCAAATGTGAATTCCAAGCAATCTTGAGAAATCGTTTTGCTGCCCTGGCAGATACCACACCAGGTTCAACGAAATTGTGGCAGAAGATGAAATATGCGATGATGCCTGCGGGCAAAGCCGTTCTGGGATTCCAGAAATCTCTGAAGGAGCCTTGAATCTGTGATCACCTATGGGGACAAATTACGGAGAGGAAACTCCAGCAACAGAAACGACAAAATGATTCCTGCAGCACAGCTTCGTACCAGGCCAATAGTAAGAAGGAGATAGAAATGAAGCGCAGTGCAAAAAAGGACAACACGAATGGTTTGACAGACACGCACAGGAGCCAGAGAACGCAGCTGCCCGAAATGACATGAGACCGATCTACTGCAATGCCAAGAAAATCACTGGCAGCAGATCGGCAAGGTCTGAACCAATCAAAGCCAAAGATCGATCTCTACTATCGAAAGGAGAGGACAAGCTAGAGAGAGGGGCAAAACACTTTAGAGAGAGGTTTTCAACAGACCTGCACCTGGCACACCAGCACGTCTGGCAACCCTCAGATGGTGCTACCAATAAACGCAGAGTAATTATAGGAGGATGAAGTGAGGAAGGCCATTGCGACTCTCAATACAAACAAGACACCTGGCATGGACGGAATCACAACTGAAATTATCAAAGCGGGTGGTGAAACAATTGTACAATGGATGTGCGGAATATGCAACCAGATATGGAACTCAGGCATCATTCCAGAAGACTGGAAACGTGGTGCTGTTGTCTGTATCCCAAAGAAAGGAAACCTAACTGAATGTGACAACTGGAGAGGTATGACATTGCTACCAGTACCAGGGAAAGTGTACTGCCAGATTATACTGAACCTAATGCGAGATGTGGTAGATGACGAACTATGTGAGGAACAAGCAGGATTTAGGCCCAAACGCTCTTGATGTGAGCAGATATTCTCACTCAGACGCATTATTGAGAAAGGTCAAGAGTACCAGTTACCTCTCGCAATCAGTTTCATAGACTTCACCAAAGCACTTGAGAGCATCCACAAACCCTCCATGTGGAAGATATTAAACATGCACGAATCCCACAAAAGATTGTACCAGCAATCGAGACAATATATGAAAACTAGAGATGTTGTGTAAAAACAGAAGATGGCCACAGCGACTGGTTCGATGTTGTAACTGGTGTCAGACAAGGCTGCATTCTTCCCCCCTTCTCTTTGTCGTGGCCATCGACTGAGTCATGCAGCTAGCAACAAAAAGCAATGAAGGGATTGTGTGGGTTTAGGAGGAGCGTTTATCAGACCAGGACTTTGCTGATGACATTGCTGCCCTCTCATATACCACCCATGGGCCTACAACGTCTCGTGGAATCAGTCAGCAAATATGCTAATGGCTTGGGACTGCCATGAGTGAAAGGAAGACACAAACATGCTGACAGGGGAGCACCAACTACCCATCGATGTTTTAATCAACCAGATCAAAGTAAAACAGTAGAAAACTTCACCTACCTTAGCAGTTTCATCAACAGCCAATGAATCATCGATCATGAATTAAACTGCAGAGTGGGGAAAGGGTTAGCAGCCTTCACACAGCTGATAATAATTGGAACAACAAGAAATTTACCTTGAAATCTAAACTCCGCTTTTATAAATCAAACGTTATACCAACCCTCCTGTATGGATGTGAAACATGGCAACTAAAAACATGCCAAGAACACAAAATTGATTCAGTCGACACTAAATGCTTGCGAATGATCTTGGACATTCACTGGAGCGACCATGTGACGAATATAGATGTCCGGTTACGATCAGGACAACCTCTGGTATCTACTATCTGCAGAAGACGAATGAGCTGGCTCGGCCATGTCACAAGGTTCCCACTTATTAGACCTGCCCAACAAGCGCTATCTTGGATACCAGCTGGCCAGAGAAAGAGGGGGCGACCAAGAATGAACTGGCGCCAAACAATCGACCGCGACCAACAGCTAGCCAAAAAAAGCTGGTGCGACGTCAGAACACTAGCAATCCAAATATCTGGATGGCGTGCTTTGACTGCCTCATGCATCTATAGACGCGGGAGCCGCTAAGTCTAAGTAAGTTTGTATAATTTTAGACGCCGGTTTTTAATTCGTCCTTCCATAATCTAAAATCTAAACGTCTGGCCTTTAGATAATCTTGCATTCCTTCCTTGTGACATAATTCGCTTTCTCGCGATTTGCGTGGTCGTTCGAGAGATTTTATTGTCACATGGGTCTTTGGCGCCAACTTGTCATCTTCTGCGGACATCGTGTGAGTTGATCAGGAAACTTAACTAGAAACCTGCAGTTTGGTGGGTACAATTTGTCTAGCTAAATAGTATGGTTAAAACTGTTGATACCAGTTGCATCGCTATGCCAAGGAATGACATACTGAAAAAGGACTAAGCAAGGATTAACGATGGCAACACAATTTGCACCTATGGTTTTGGCCTGGCTACCTAATAGCAGTGTCTTTGGCGGTTAACACCGCTCACCTTTGATTTTTGTTTGAATGTTTATTTATGCATTGTATTGTTTGTGGAGTCTTGAACAATAAGCGGTTCGTTACGTCAATGCAATTGCACTGGTGTAATTTATGCCATGACATTTGTTCATAGGCAATAAATATCGCCCATTTACAACTTACCCACTGTTTCTGTTATCAAACTAGCTGCGGCCATTATGCCCGTACCTGTAGTGTACTAATTAATTATAGTAATAGCCCGACAGAAGACATCAATTAAAACTTCTAAAACATACATAAGTGCGTTTATGCCTTTGCTGGGGAATAAATTAATGGAAGTACTCCACGCGCGATTGGCAGAAAAATATGAGACAACCCCTTAACGGTCCGACACCACACGATCGCGTGTGAGGACCGTCGGATCGCCATTCTCACTCGAAGCAGGTGTGCATTTATTCGTAACCAACCTCCGCCTCTCCACCACGCCACATGTTGAGCTTCCCCGCTGCGTATGGATATTTATATTATGTTCGATGCGATGCTATGTAGAATCTGTATCATATTTTATTGTTGTTATTAATTAGTTCATAGTCAGGTAATGATGCCTAGTTTATTAACATTGCCAAGAGGCGGTTGACACCCCTAACCTTTAATGTTGTTTGAATTTCAGGTTTATTTATTTTTTGTATTGTTTTTCAAGTGTTGAACAATAATCGGTTCGAAGCGTCAATACAATTGCAATGTAATGTATGCCATGACATTTGATCATAGACAATGCATATTGCTCATTTACAACTTGCACACTGTTTCTGTTATCGCATACATCAAACTAGCTGCGGCCATTGTGCGGCGTGGACTACGAAGGAGGGGGACTGCGACATTAGGATGTATCTGGACTATTTATGATGCTCTATTTTACAGTACGCCTTCATTGATCAACCATGTAAAGTATTTTTGTAAACTAAACAGCTCAAATTATAAAATGTATATTATTCCTTTTAATAGGTATATACGTTCATCTACCCATAATTAGCCAGATTAGTAATTTGTAACAGGAAGTCAGCTAGATTGGACGTAGGAACATGGGAAATCGTTCAAGGGGTATAGCGGTTAACTTAGCCTGCCTAGGCTGTATTACCAATAAAGCTTGTTTTGACAAGGGATGTATTGATTTCCATTTGAACATGCTCCGGGGTAGTATCTTCTAGATTGCGAACGGTGTTAAGCGCTTACTAAACACACTTTGGCGGACAGCATACTTTCTAACTAGTTATTATATTCTTCACAACATTGTACTAATTAATAAATGAAAAACTAGGAAAAGACTGCTTCCTTTTAAATGAATATATTGATTCGTTGATTGTGCTCTCGCTGATTACATAATTTTTGTGCATATTAAACCAGGAATACACTGGCACTCTTTCGTCCAACCAACTCGACAAATAGTTTATACTAAAACCAGTTACTCCGAATACATTCGTTGGGGGGACCGAAGGTGTCCACATAAGCGATGGTCCAATAATTATAATGTACTAGCAAAAATGTCCGTCACCTGACGGGATGCCTTGGAAGATGACAGTCGTGATAGTAATATTGACGAAATGTTACAAAGCACACAGCATCGTTACACTAACACCATCACATCGAAATGACGGAGGTCGGAGAGAATGTGAAGTTCACGTCCTTTGATAGATCCTAGTTATGATAGTGTGTACAATTTTTAAACAATAATTAGTTGTAGTGTTATACTATTAGCACAAGGGTAGACATATGCATTTTGTGTCAGTGTTTACTCCATATTAATAAGTATATGACCCAGAAGCCGTTTTCCCGAAGTATTTGACGCAGTGTTCTAGCGATTGTTTGGTTACGCTTCACGTATTATGCTCAAATTACGTTTTACGCTCCGAACAACTTATCTAACCCACGGGTGAGAATATTGACATAGGGTATTTTGAACAGGTATAGGTCTTACGTCCCATTCTAGGGGGTCGTAGATTCATCCCTGCTTGGCGCTCGAGGTTCAAGCAGTCTAAGAAGAACAGGTTAACCTACCCGCATGCACCCGCGAGCTAGAGCATAATTAGATTTTAAATATTTGTGTAAAAAGAAAAAAGAAGAATCCGACATTTGAGAAAAACCAGACACTGCAGAAAGGGCAACATGCCAACTGTTTCGACATTTTTGCAGAAAAAAGCGATACGTTTTTCACATTTCATATAGTCTTCTTACACCTTACACACCCAAGCTCGATTATAATTAGATTTGATACATTTATATAAAAAGAAAAATGACGAATCCGAAATTTGAGAAAAACCAGACACTGCAGCAGAAAGGGCAACATGCAAACTGTTTCGACACTTTTGCAGAAACAGCGATAGGTTTTTTATATTATATATTGCCTTCGAACACCTTACACACGCAAGCTCGATTATATGATATGTTTTGTTTTATATCAGTGTTTGGTCAAAATAACGAAATTCGGCGATAATGTGAAGTTCACGTCCATCGATAAATCCTAGTCATGACAGTGTTTACAATTTTCAAATAATAACTATTCGTAGTGCAATACTATTAGCATAAGGGTAGACATATGCATTTCTGTGTCACCGTCTACTCCATAATTATTACCAAGACTGTGACCCAGGGGCCGTTTTCCAGAAGTATTTGCCACGCTGTTCCAGCGATTGTTAGGTTACGTTTTACCTATTATGTGCAAATTACGTTTTACGCTCCAAACAATTAATCTACCCTATGTGCGAATCTTGACATATTGGGTATTTTGAAAAAATATAGGTCTTACGTCTCATACAAGGGGGTCGTAGTTTAATCCCAGTTTGGCGCTCGAGGTTCAAGCAGTCTAAGAAGAAAACGTTAACCTACCCGCAGACACCCGCAAGCTCGAGTGTAAGTAGATTTGATATATTTGTGTAAAAAGAAAAAGGAGGGATCCGACATTTGAGAAAAAACAGACACTGCAGCAGAAAGGGCAACATGCCAACTGTTTCGACACTTTTGCTGAAAAAGCGATAGGTTTTTCATATTACATATAGCCTTCTTACACCTTTCACACTCAAGCTCGACTAAAAATAGACTTGATATATTTGTGTAAAACGAAAAAAAGAGGAATCCGGCATTTGAGAAAAATCAGACACTGCAGCAGAAAGGGTAACATACCAACTGTTTCGACACTTTTGCAGAAAAAGCGAGACGTTTTTCATATTAAATATTGTCTTCTTATACGTGCATGCCTATTTTTGTTAGTCACGTCTGTGTTTGTCCGTAGAAAACACTATGGAAAAAAATATGCTGTAAATGATATTCGCTTGTAGTTGTTTCTTTGTTTTAATTACCAGAATTCAGAAGAAACGAGATGCTGCTTTCTGGAACATACATCTAATTATCAGTTGTTTTTTCTGGAGGATCCTTGTGAATTTTGCCTGAATAACAGTTCGACCCAAATAGTTCATATATTATTACGTAATGCCAACTTATATATGTAAAACATTTCCAATCAAAATGTTTCCCACAATAGTATCTAAAACATGATGGTTTAGATAGAATAATATTATTTATGCCTATGTATATGTGTATATATATTATATATATATATATTAGCAAACATGCCCGTCACCTGACGGGGTGCCTTGGTAGATGACAGCCGTGATAGTAATATTTACCAAATGTTAGAAAACACTCAGCATCATTACATAAACATCATAGCGCTTTCGCAGATTCTCGTTGTCTGTTTAAAATAACGAGGGTCAGAGATAATGTGTGAAGTTCATGTCCGTCGATAGGCCCTAGTGGTGATAGCGTAGAATTATAAATTAATATTCGTGTTAATATATTATTGGCATGAGGGTAAACATAAGCATTACTGTGAATGCATCTACTCCATGCTGCCAATTCCATGAAGCAGGGCCCAATTTCCCGAAGTATTTGCCACGCGCGCGTTTTACGAATTACGCGAACATTACGTTTTAAGCTCCGAACAAATGATTTATCCCATAAAAGGTGAGATTATTGACAAATAGAAGGAGGTGTTTAGAAAAGATGTATGTCTTACGTCCTATTCGTGGGGTCGTAAATTAATTCCCGAAAGCTTGGCGTTCGATGTTCAAGCCGTCTAAGAGGAAAACATTAACCTACCCGCATGCATACATACGCACGCTCGATTATAAGTAGATAAGGCTTCGCATCACATATCTTTTTATACAAACGAATATGTTGATGTTACGAATCAGGCAGCGTGATAGTCATTATACCAGATGTCGCTGTTAGATTACATCCTTGTATATCACTTAAAAGCATACTTCAGTTTGGAATACTACTTCATTTCAAGGTTTATCAACTCATGCACTGGATCCCAGTGAGAAATCGTATGCAACACAACATTTTAACTTGTTCTTATACAAGAAGTACTTGTAAATGTACGTCAGAGTATCGCGCGTCACACTAAAATATTTGCATTTATGTGTGTGTGTGTGTGTGTGTGTGTGTGTGTGTGTGTGTGTGTGTGTGTGTGTGTGTGAGTGTGTGTGTATATATATATATATATATGTGTGTGTGTGTGTGTGTGTGTGTGTGTGTGCGCGCGCGCGCGTCATTGTGTGTGTGCGCGCGTGTGTGTGTATATATATATATGTATATATGTATGTATGTCTGTGTCTCTATGTCTGTCTGTCCGCCTGCCTGCCTGCCTGCCTGCCTGCCTGCCTGCCTGCCTGCCTGCCTGCCTGTCCGCCTGCCTGGTCGCTTGCTTGAAACGAAACAGAGTCATTCGACGCCAACAGAGTAAAAACCTTAGCCAAAAAGGGTGAGGCTCTACATAATCCACCCTCACCACATCCTGGATATACATGTTCCTTCGCACTGTGGGAAGCTGTGCCGAACAAAGATTGGAATGACAAGTCATCTGCGAACACACACCAAATGACACCGACAATCCATGGAACGATAATCCTCGTTAAGAGGGATTGCCGATGATGTGATGTATGTATGTGTGTATGTGTGTATGCGTGTATGTGTGTATGCGTGTATGCGTGTGCGCGTGTGCGCGTGTGCGCGTGTGCGCGTGTGCGCGTGTGCGCGTGTGCGCGTGTAAGCGTATACGCGTGTATGCGTGTATGCGTGTAGGTATGTATGATTACATGTGTGCATGTGTGCATGTGTGCATGTGTGCATGTGTGCATGTGTGCATGTGTGCATGTATGCATGTGTGCATGTGTGCATGTGTGCATGCGTGCATGTGTGCATGTGTGCATGTGAGCATGTGTGCATGTGTGCATGTACGTTTGTATGTAAGCACGTATGAACGTATGTACGTATATATGTATGTATGTATGTATGTATGTATGTATGTTTAGGTAATTATGTATGTGCGAGTGTTTGTGTGACATGTGCACGCGTGCACGTCTGCATATGTGTACGTGTGTGTAAACTAAGTTTGGTGATATTCTGTTATCCAACTAACCAATGTTTATTATATATATTTTAATAAGCTGCTTATTTCAATTCACAAACAAATCCATATGCATGTACATGCGACGTGATCATTTCATCTGTTCATCCTTATTGTTATTCCGTTGTTTTACTTTGTGCTCTGTGTCGTACAAGTGGACATGTTCATTCAACTTCCTGTTAAAGGTATCCAGTCGTTACTCTGGCTCATCAATCTTTGAGAAGTACATTTTAATTTGTTTCTGTATTGTATCGGCATAATCATCTGTCTTTTATATTATATATTGGTTTATTCCAACCTGTAGCAAAATCACTAAATAACTTTCTTTCAATGTATGTGAAAAATATAATATGCCAAATCACTTATACATTTGTGCACTTTCTTCTTTGCAATTGATGGCGATCGTGTTAAAAGAGGTAATATGTGGTGATTTATTACATCAGAGTTTCTGCCGGACGATGGTATTGAACGCATAACTGTAATATATGGACAGTATGCATGCATACATATTCGGAAACTCGAGGTGCTGCAAGACGAAGTGAAGGGTCAATGCAACAACGTAATCAGTGGACCAGTTTTTTCTGTACGCGAATTGGAGTGGATCCATGTTGGAGTTTGTGGTGACCGACTTGATGTACTTGAGAACAACGTGCTCCAGCATCTTTATTACCACTGACGTCAGGGCCACGAGGCGGCATTCGTTCAGAGCTGTCACCTTGGATGACTGGCGCAATTGCGTTCATTAGTCGTACGCCATTCCCCTTATTTGGTGTCCCGTCGTCAATGTGATCCACCGTCTTGGCTATACACAATCGAATGCTGTGTATCGTTGAACATGGAACCATAATTATGCAGCAGTATTTTGAAAGATATCAATAAACACATCTAAAGCCTGACAGTAATATACAAGTGACTAAGGTGACCGGCAAAATATGTGCAACTGAAAAATTAATGGACTGTTTCTCTTGTTTCATTGCAATATACTTTGACGCGCCTTCTTGCAGATGTTGTGTATAGCCCGCGAAAGGTCGTTGCTAGGATCCGCGGCCGGGTGTTACGTATTCGCTAAAGGACTAAATTCATGTCATCTATCACGGCAAATAATATTTCACCGGTGATATATTTGTCCACTAACCCGGAATACGACTGAACGAAAAGCGCGTAACAAAAACAATAATTAGACGTATGTTTAGTTACCATCAACGTTGTATACTTTTTGTTTGTAACGGCACGACCTAGCCTTCGAGGACCTAGTGCACGGGGATTATACTGATACAGCTCTGTAAACCTACATTGTGTACGTTCTGACCATTAGCCTGTCATAACACTGACAAACCACTATCTCATACATCTTTAGAACTGAGTATGGCGTGTATGCGTATGTGCGTGCGTGTACATGTGTACGTCCGCGCGCGCGCGTGTGTGTGTGGTGTGTTTGTAGTGCGTGGTGCGGTGCGGTGCGGTGCGGTGCGGTGCGGTGCGGTGCGGTGCGGTGCGGTGCGGTGCGGTGCGGTGCGGTGCGGTGCGGTGCGGTGCGGTGCGGTGCGGTGTGTGTGTGTGTGTGTGTGTGTGTGTGTGTGTGTGTGTGTGTGTGTGTGTGTGTGTGTGTGTGTGTGTGTGTGTGTGTGTGTGTGTGTGTGTGTGTGTGTGTGTGTGTGTGAGCGCGGGTTTGTGTGTGGTGTGGTGCGTGTGCGTGACGTCAGTAAAGACACACAGCCGCCAAACTGGACCAGGTGCGGCATGATTCCAAAGGACTGACTGTGATTGACCGCTGAATGGTGTCGTGCTTTTTAGAAACAAGTATAAACAATCACGGTATTTTGAGGAAAATGAGAAGGTCATGGCGCAGTTCACAATGGAAATAATTAACATAAACAATCAAGTACTATATATAGTCATCCACCGTTCCAACCAGTTATTCTACTTTGTGAAGTGTGCGCGAGTGAGTCTATTGTTCGTGTCCGTGTTTGTGTGTGTCTGTTCAAAAACGATATGCCACAAATGTATCTTTGGGGGATTTCGTTTTATTATCACCGACTAATTGACCATGTTCAACGTCACACAATGTTTCAAATACAGGACACAGTGAAAGTAACTAAAGTGTGTAACTTGTTACCAATTGAAGACAGCTTAGTTGCGAAGCATAGACTAGTTACGGTTAAACTATTATTTCAGTTGGTTGGTCTTATTAATAGTTCCATGGTGAACGAAACTATTGGACGCAGTCAATTAGAGTCCAGTTATAATGTTAGCAGACATCGCCTTGTAATCTACTGCTTTCATCGTGGCGGCCCATGACGGCGTAGGCGTGAAGCGCCATCGCTACCTGGTGAAAGCAGATGCTATGTGTCGCGCGCCCGGACTGTGCCTCTTTTGTAGTTGCAGCCGCACCTGGGGTAAGACCACATTAAGGGTTTGTCCGCACCGAAAGAGTGCCCTTGACAATACCGTTTTGGTGTGATGTGTGATATTTTTTCGAGCACTTTGGCATGGCACATGTCAGTCCAGTGAATACTGAATGTACTACTGCATTAGATATTTCACAAGGTAGCAATAAATATACGCTAGTCGCTCGCGTATTCGCACAGTGGCTATTTTGCAGCATGCACCAATATTTCAAAATCCGTCACCAAATTGGGGACAAATTGAGGGGTGTCAGGTTTGGGTGGATTTTTCTGAAACATTGTGTATGAGAATTTCACTAGTTTTCCACAGCACTTGTGTCAATGGAGGTTAAATGTGCTATGAAATTTTCAAGAAAATCCTAAGACAAATTTGGCAGGAAACGTTATAATGGCCGCCTATGTGAAATTTAAATGTGGCCTTACCCCACCTGGCGCCGCGGTCCCTGGCGTTTCCGTAAACAACTTTGCAACCTCCGGGCCCTCGAGGATACGCATGTCAGAGACGACCCCATGATGTCTTATGGCAGTAGACTTTTCCCCAGTAGTAGCAGTAACAGCTACGCACAATTAAAAGTCCACTCGCTGCAACAAATGCATTCTTTTTAAAAAGAACTGCTAGTAATTATTGAAAATATACAAGTAAAACGCAAGCTCTACATATATAATATAATTGCCAGCCTACCTTGGAAATATAAACAAACCACACATTCCCTCTTCTGACACGATCGCCATCTTGGAAATATAATGTATGTACAATCGAACTGCCAATAATAACTTGAATCTCATAAACACCATTGTTGCTTTTGTATAATGTTTATTTATTTATTGTATTTATTTTCATTATCATTAGTTACTCATTTTTATGAAGATATCATTGGAAATAAGTATATTTTGTGGTTCTTTGATGTGTTATCCTCGGTATTATATTATGATGCTATTGTAATTTATACTCATATAATTGTCCTCAATAAACTCCATCAATCAATCAAACCACCATATATTACCTCATTTAACACGATCGCCATCAACTGCAAAGAAGGAAGTGCTCACATATATAAGTGACTTGGCATATTATATTGTTTATATACATTGAAATAAAGGTATTTAATGATTTTGCTACAGGTTGGAATAAACCAATATATAATGTAGAAGACAGATGATTATGCCTATGCAATACAGAAACAAATTAAAATGTGTCCGTCAAAGGTTGATGAGCCAGTGTAACGACTGGACACCTTTAAGAGGACGTTGAATGAACATGTCCACTTGTACAACAAACACCACATAGTAAAACATCGGAATAATAATAAGGATGAACAGATGAAATGATCCCGCCGCGTGTAGATGCATGTGTGTAGTTGTGTGAACTGAAATAAACAGCTTATTAATATACTTAATAAGTATTGTTTAGTTGGAGGACAGAATATCACCAAACTAATCTTACACACACGTACACACATGCAAACTTACACGCGTGCACATGTACACACGTACACACGCATATACGTAATTACCTAAACATACATACATCCATCCATACATACATACATACATACGTGCATATGTGCATATGTGCAAACGTACATGCGCACATGCGCGCATACAATCATACACACCTACACGCATACATGCGTACACGCTTCCATGCATACACGCGTACAGGCATACACGCATACACGCTTACACGCTTACACGCCTACACGCATACACACATACATACATACGTTCATACATACATTCATCATCAACATCATCGGCAATCCCTCTTAACGAGGATTATCGTTCCATGGATTGTCGGTGTCATTTTGGTGTGTGCTCGCAGATGGTTTATCAGTCCAATCTTTCTTCGGCATAGCTTCCCACAGTGCGAACGAACATGTATAGCCAGGATGTGGTGAGGGTAGATTATGTAGAGCTTCACGGTTTTTGGCTAAGGTTGTTACTCTGGTGGTGTCGAATGACTCTATGTCGTTTCGAGTAAACGACCGCCAATTAGAACGTGATAGACCCTCAGATTCCCAGGTGTTTGGTTCAGTGCCACATTTTTTCAAGGTTGAATTAAGGACGTCTTTATAGCGTTGACGGTGTCCTCATTCAGACCGTTTACCACAACTCAGCTCTGAGTAGACTACTTGCTTGGGCAATCTCGTATCAGACATGCGCAGTACATGGCCAGTCCATCTCAACTGTTGTTGCATGATGGCTGCTTCATTGCTTGATATGTGAGCCTCATCGAGGACACTGCTGTTTGATCTTCTGTCCTGTCAAATGATTCTCAGTATATTGTGTAAGCAGCGTTGGTGGAGTTACTCTAAGGCTTTTATATGTCGTCTGTATGGTGTCCATGTTTCAGCTCCGTTAAAAAAAGTGCAGGAAGTACAACCGCTTTGTAGACCCTCAGTTAGGTATCTGGTCGGGTGTATCGATTATCAAAGACACGGGTTCGGATGCGCCCAAAAGCTGAGCTTGCACATTGTTGTCGGTGTTCTACATACACACATGCATACATGCATGCATGCATGCCCGCGCGCACGTACGTACGAACATACATACATACATACACATGTACATAAATACAAGTACATGTAAACATGCATATATGTACACACGTACATATGTACACACGCATTTATAATTATAAGCGGATGATGTTGTTATGACGACAACTATAATAATTATAATAACAACAACGATGACGACGACAATAAAAAACTGCTGAGCTTAATTGTACTACGCTGTATTGTGGATCTCGTATTTAATACTTTAACATCTGCTTCCTTTGTGTTTGCATACAAGCAGCTTCAAATGCGACGTAACTAGCAATGGAAACATGAATTGTGCCACTTACTTCAGCCGTTTCGTGAGCCGCTACAATCGCCAACGTCAGAAAGGCGAAAAGCAAGACGACACTCACACGCATTGTCTCTTCAAGACAACTATTTAAGTGCACAAATAAGAAATTAAGCAAATTACTAAACAAATGTCTGGACTTCTTAATGTAGTGCTTATAATCAAACGTATTGCTTATTCGCCAATGCTATCGAGTTGAACTAGTTCTTCTGCAATAATGTATAGAATCACTTTTAACAAAACTTTTCCTGAAAGTGAGCGGTAAATCTTCTTACCTTACCCATAAAGACGTTTTCGTTCAAGTGACGAATAAGCACCTCATAGTAGAAACTACACGCCACCTGCGGTCTGCAGAGTAGAAATTACACGCGCGGACTGCAACGTAGACATAGCCTCATGAAAAAACACATTACGTTTTCCCGCCATTTTTACCGAATTCCCGCCATTTTCTTCATATAAATAGGCATCCATTGAATTTAATATTAATATAATATAATATAAATTACACCACCTTCTAGACACGTTGTTATCTGTCATGCAAGCGCTCGGTTCCTTGGCGGAGCCTCGGCCTATGGGCCAAAAGTATAGATAAGAGCCACTTGACCTTTGCTATGTAAAAACCATAGCATAGATTTTGTTATGGTAGCTGAAAAGTACTGAAAAATATACTGAAACGGAGTAAAAAATGTGTAAACGCTACAAAGAAACTGTCTACGTTAAAATATTGGAATGACTGCAAAAAACCTCCATTTTAGCTATGCTATTTCCGTAGGAGAGTGTTTTCATTTTGACATTTCCCTGAAAAGGGAAATACTGCACCGGATGTTCGGAATTTGGTTCCTTGTGGTGCAAGGAGTGGGTAGAGGCGATAATACCCTGTGTTCTTGGATTTTCACCCTATCCCTTTGGTGGTAAATCCGGCGCAGGCCCTCTCTTTATATAGCAATCAGCAGGTGACTGTCGTGTAGTGGCCATTGGCACGGGTCCAAAGAGACCAATTCGTCAGAAAGCGGACGTGTCCACTGTCACGGATATAAATGTTTAGTTGCACAATTATCAAACAAATGTGGCGGGAAGCTAAATATACTAAATAAAATAAGTAAAAAGTACAAAGCTACAATACAATCAATAATTATATTGAAGACATACATACTAAAATCAAAGGCTGAGAGAAATAAAACCAAAACATTAGCATTAATCAGGTTTCTGTTACTTTGACAATACTAATGTTTTTCAATTATTTCTTTCTAATTTCTAGTTCTAATCGCTGCGACTTCCACAATGTGGCCTGCCCGGTAACATAAACTAATGCACGACGACCAACATAACTCAGGATATCACACGTGGAACATTGAATAGCAGACGACCGATATAGCCGTTGGTGCGGCGTGGCGTGTAACGATAGGGCAAAGTCAGACCACACAGGCAGGCTGGCAGGCAGGCGGGCAGGCGGGCAGGCGGGCAGGCGGGCAGGCGGGCAGGCGGGCAGGCGGGCAGGCGGGCAGGCGGGCAGGCGGGCAGGCGGGCAGGCGGGCAGGCGGGCAGGCGGGCAGGCGGGCAGGCGGGCAGGCGGGCAGGCGGGCAGGCGGGCAGGCGGGCAGGCAGGCAGGCAGGCAGGGAGACAGACATAGAGACACAGACATACATACATATATACATATATACATATATACACACACACGCGCGCGCACACACACGCACCCACGCGCGCACACACACTTACATACACAACACATAAATACAAATGTTTTATATTGACGCGATATATTTTGAAGTACATCTAAAAGTATTTATTGTACAAGTATAAGTTAAAATGTGGTGTACTGCATACGATTTGTCACTGGGATCCAGTGCATGAGTTAAAAAACCATGAAATCAAGTATTCCACATAGAAGTATGCTTTTAAGTGATCTACAAGGACGCAATCTAACAACGACATTTGGTATAACAACTATCACGTTGCTTGATTCATAACATCAGCATATTCGTTTGTGTAAAACGATATGTGATGCGATGCCTTGTCTACGTATAATCGAGCGTGCGTATATATGTACGCAGGTAGGTTAATGTTTTCCTCTTAGACGGCTTGAACATCGAACGCCAAGCTTTAAGGGATTAATTCACGACCCCACGAATAGGACGTAATACCTATATATTTTCTAAACACCTCCTGATATGTGTCAATAATCTCACCTTTAATGGGATGAAACATTTGTTCGGAGCGTAAAACATAATATGCGTGTAATACGTAAAACGTAACCTAAGAATCGCAGGAACCACGCGCGCGTGGCAGATACTTCGGGAAAACGGGCCCTGCGTCATGGGATTGGCAACATGGAGTAGACGCAGACACAATAATGCTTATGTCTACCCTTGTGCCAATAGTATAGCAACACGAATATTAATTTATAATTCTACGCTATCACGACTACGGCCTATCGTTGCACATGGACTTCACATTATCTCCGACCCTCGTCATTTAAACAAACAACGAGAATACATGTACATATACATATGAAATATTGTTATGCCTAAAACCATCATGTTTTATATACTATTGTGGGAAACATTTTGAGTAAAAATGTTTTACATGTATAAGTTGGCATTACGTAATTATATATGAGCAGTTTGGTTCGAACTGTTATTCAGGAGCATAAACATAAGGATCCTTCAGAAAAAGCAGATAGACTTGGTGAAGTGGCAAAGTTAGATATTTTCTAACACATTTGGCAACGTATAATTAGACGTCTGTTCCATAAAGCAGCGTGTCGTTTCTTCTGAATTCTGGTCATTAAAAACAAACGATAAACTGCAAAAGAATATAATTTATCACTGAAAAAAGGCTTCCATAGTGTTTTCTACGCACAATCACACACGTAACAAACACAAATAGGCATGTAGGTGTAAGAAGGTTATATGTAATATAAAAAAGTATCGCTTTTTCTGCAAAAGTGTCGAAACAGTTGGCGTGTTGCCCTTTCAGCTGCAGTGTCTGGGTTTTCTCAATTGTCGGATTCCTCATTTTTTTTTAAACAAATATTTTGAATCTAATTATAATCGAGCTTGCGTGTGAAAGGTGTAAGAAGGCTATATATAATATAAAAAACGTATCGCTTTTTTCTGCAAAAGTGTCGAAACAGTTGGCATGTTGCCTTTTTGTTGCAGGGTCTGTTTTTTCTTAAATGTCGGGTTCCTCTTTTTTCTTTTTACACAAATATTTCGGGTCTAATTATAATCGAGCTTGCGTGTGAAAGGTGTAAGAAAGCTATATCTAATATGAAAGACGTATCGCTTTTTAGTAAAAGTGTCGAAACAGTTGGCATGTTGCCCTTTCTGCTGCAGTGTCTGTTATTTATCAAACGTCGGATTCCTCCTGTTTCTTTTTACACAAATATATCAAATCTACTTATATTCGAGCTTGCGTGTGTATGCGGGTAGGTTAACCTTTTCGTCTTAGACTGCTTGAACCTCGAGCGTCAAACAGGGATTAAACTACGACCCCTCTATATTCCTGGCTTAACATGCACACAAATGATGCAATCAGCGAGAGCACAATCAGTGAATCAATTATGTTCATTTAAAAGGAGGCAGCCTGTTCTTAGTTTTTCATTTATTAACTAATATAAACTTATGAAGAATATAATAACTAGTTTGAAGGTATATTGCCCGCCAAATTGTGTTTAGTAAGCGCTTAACAATGTTCGCAATCTAGAAGATACTACCCCGGAACATGCTCAAATGGTAAACAACACATCCAAAACGAACTTTATTGGCAATACTGCCCAGGCAGGCAAAGTTAACCGCAATCCCCCTTAAACGATTGTCCATGTTCCTACGTCCAATCTGGCTGACTTCGTGATACATATTACTAATCTGGCTAGTGCTGGGTAGATGAACATACATACCTATTAAAAGGAATAATCTACATTTAATAATTTTAGCTGTTTAGTTTACAAGAATAGTTTACATGGTTGATCAATGAATGCGTACTGTAAAATACAGCATAGTACATAGTCCAGATACATCCTAATGTCGCAGTCCCCCTACTTCGTAGTCCACGCCAATTATATGGTCACTAAAATCAAGATTGTATACAGGCAATAACTTAGCGGTGACTCTCTTGGATAATTTTTCTATCGCAATGGTATCGCGATATCTGTAAGTTCTATGCCTATTGCGATACCATCGCGATAGTCTCGTGGAAGCTAAATATGCTATTATTTTACTTAATGTCAGTTAAACTACAACTCGCATGAACCAAGCCAAAATTGGCTTGTGAAGTCATTGCTTGGATTTGGAGTTAGTTGTTTCACAATGGCAATCCTTGAGTAATGGTGTTTTCATCGACGTTGGGTCGGTGGACTCGGTAAATAAGTAGATATTACGTAATAAAGTTGATGAATCACATGTGTATTACAGCGACTCAAGTAAACCTGCTCATAGGTTTGGCCAACTATCCTTACTATCGATAGTTCACTGAGCTATCGCCGATAACTATCGATAGTTAAATTTACTATCGTTAGTTTTGCATCGCGACATCGACTATCGCGATTCATCGTTAGGTCGCTGCATTTTTTTTAAACACCATCCAACGGGCTTCTCATACAGCTCATATACAATTTACAATCTAACATTTTCTATAAAAAATCATTTGTTGGGTGGCTCCTTTCCAAAAGGTGGGTCGTTAAATGTGGGGTTCGCGTGAAATCCCCGAACCCTCAGACTACGGCCGTGTTTTCGATATGATTTAGGAGTATGCTGTTATTACCACGCTGGATAAGAGTTAATAAAATAATGAGCTAAAATTATGTTTCATTAAATGATTGTGTCTTATTCATTCGTTTGATCGAAACAAATGACTAAACGTGATTACCTTTGTTAACATTAATAAATTTATAACGAAATATAATAATAATAATACTTTATGTCTTCTGTCGGGCTATTACTGTAATTAGTTAGTATACTGCAGGAACGATTATAATGGCCGCAGCTAGGTTGATGTATGCGATAACAGAAACAGTGTGTAAGTAGTAAATGGGCGATATTTATTGCCTATGATCAAATGTCATGGCATAAATTCCATCAATGCAATTGTATTGACGCAACACACCGATTATTGTTCAAGACTCCACAAACAACACAGAGCATAAATAAACATGAAGTTCAAACAAACATCAAAGGTCAGGGGTGTTAACCGCCTCTTAGCAGTTGTAGTCAACTAGGCATCATTTCCTGACTATGAACTAATTAAAAACAATAATGAAATAGTATATAGTTTCGACAAAGCATCGCATCGAACATAACAGAAATCTCCATGCGCAGAGGGGAGCTCAACATATGGCGTGGTGGAGAGGCGGAGGTGGGTTACGAATAAATGCACACCTGCTTCGAGTGAGAATGGCGATGCGTCGGTTCTCTCACGTGAACGTGTGGTGTCGGACCGTTAAGGCGTTGTCTCATATCATTGCTGTAAATCGCGCATGGAGTACTGCCATTAAATTATTCCCCAGCAAAGGCATACACGCACTTCTGTCTGTTTTAGAAGATTGTATTAATGTATTCTGTCGGGGTATTACTATGATTAATTAGTACACTGCAGGCACAGTCATAACGGCCGCAGCTAGATTGATAACAGAAACAGTGTGCGAGTTGTAAATGGGCGATATTTATTGCCTGTGATCAAATGTATTGACGCAACGAACCGATTATTGTTCAAGACTCGACAAACAATACAATGCATAAATAAACATGATATTCAACAAACCTCAAAGGTGAGGGGTGTTTACCGCCAAATACATTGCTATTAGGTAGCCGGGCCAATCCATCCAAGGTCATATAATAATTATAAACTTCTTTCGCGCCTAAATCCTTACGAACCTGAGCTGAAAGAAGCAACATTATCAATAATAATATCATCATTATTGCAAGGGACCGCCGATGCATGATTTCAAATTTGAGTTAATTTGTGGCACTGTAGCAAAACGGCTAGAGCTTCGGACTCTCGACTGAGAGAACCCGGGTTCATATATTGTGCGGCGGTGTCGAACCTTGGGCAAGTTGTTTACTCAACGTTGCTCACTCGACTGTATGAATGAGTACCTGGCTATAATCAGTGGTGGCTATTTTTATACAAATTATATTAGCGCATTAATTACAGCGTGGTTGAATGCTTCCCAGAGAAGTCGAGATGGTGTTCGATTGAACAGGTCTTCCAAGGAGTAAATTGTAAAGGATACTGCTATTTAAGAACTTACCTTTTTGTGTAAACTACGTAGGAGATAGTCTGTAAAAAAGAAGGTTTACAAATATGTTCTGGCATATTCTCCTCTATATAAATCATAGGTTGCTGAATGAAACGTTAAGATGGAAGGACTTAGCATACAACTATTAGGTGAGAATTTATGCACGTAACGATTTTGTTATAAAAGTATGTCGCTAGTTTTTATTGGCGTATGCTAATAGTGTCTTCCCCTGCAAACGTTTTTGTACATTTTTTTCACACACGTGTCAACAATACGAACATGCAGTTGGTAATTCATAATCTCACGTGCACACCTTCGATTACGGATGTACTGTGTAGTTACGTCATAACGCAAAAGTCGCTTTCAATGTAAAGTGTGCCGTGACATCAAACCTATTGTTTGCGTCATCGCACAAACAATGGTAGACATACAAAGATATTTCAACAAATGAGGTATCAGATTGCTGAACATTATTCAGGGTAGTTAATATTTTTATGCAAACGATTTCTTTTTCACACATTCAATACGTGTTTTATCTTCTTGTTGTAGACTCTTTCGTCAGCGTAGGACACCAACTCCTTCAGTACATGTGATGTGTTCACGGTGTGTAGGATGAAGACACACACTGACCAATACCTCAACTTTGCGTCCCATCATCTCAAACACTGGAAAATAAGAGTCGTTAGAACCCTGATGAACCGGTGTGAAACGACAACATCGGAAGAGGGGGACAAGACGGAAGAGGATAAACACCTAAGATAAGCTCTGAAAGTATGTGACAATCAGTCCTGAGACAACATATCCACCCAGGGCCGTAATCGAGAACCGCCTTTGCTATTAACCAACTTTTGGAAACTAGCCACCCGCCAATGGTTTATTAGGGAATATTACGCTGTAAACACATCCATAGATCAGCTGTATGAAACGACTGACGGGAGGTTTTTTCTGCGCCGCCATAATTTCAGCTTCTCCGCGCTGTTTCGGCTGGACCTGGTGACACCGGAAGACGGTGGGGGGGGATGTGCTGTTGAAAATGTTTCGTAAACATAGGGGGTTGCTGTTGAAAATGGCATCACTTTATTGTAACCTGAACGGGAGCACATTTCCAATGGTTTAGGGGGCACGACGCGTGGGCCAATTATAAAAGGTCTGCGGGCAAGCCAGATTCCTATCGTCTAGAGGGGCTACGTGGCACACTTGATCCGCCTATGGTTGATGTATATATAAACTGTCCAAACCATAGACTCGACCTCCGTCTCCTTGTAAAGAAGCTACCCCGTGGCTCTGACCATTATGGTGTATTTGAGCTGTTGTTGCAGCACGCGATTATAATTTGGTTGTGTATTGTCAACATGTGTTCTTGTCGTGATATATTGGTGGCAACAATGTAGGTTGAAATTCATTGATATTTGGAAAATCAGTAGTTCATATGATATTGATCAAGTCAAATATATCACATGTAATTTCTTGATTTCCTAGGTTTTATGTGTATATTTTTTTTCTCTCAAATATATCCATTTATCCAATTTCAATGACCGTCTAACATTACGTTTACAAGTGTGGTTCTACTATGTTGGTATTATAATTGTACTTTCTGAATTTGTTTTTCAAAACATTTCCTGCATCAAATGTTTTTCTTTTTTCACACTTAATTTTGGGGTGTCACCAGCACATAATACACTATTGGTTATAGCTTTTTTAAAGTTAGCGCTGTTATTGACTTGAGTAGAAGCTATGACATTGGAATCCTGTGTAGTTTAATTTATTTAAGATAATACAGACAAACACAGCAATGAGTAAGATGTTGTATTATAGTCAAATATTCGAGGTTGTTTATTTCCCGATTTTTTATCTAAGCGGTTCCTACTGTTTCTTCTGAGCTGGGTGATATTGACTTTTTCATTTCGAATACCTATGGACATTCCAATACTCATTTTAGCGGCAACAATATGATAACACTGACGGATACTGTCAGGTTTGGTTTGGAAATAATATGACAGCGTAACGTGCATATTTGCTGCCCTTCAATAAAGGACTTGTCCTTTAAAACGCAATTCATATTTTCTGAAACGTTGTTAGTGATGGGTGTAGACGCCCAAATCAAGGACATTGAAGCGGATTTATTCGTCATAGAATCAATCGTCAAATCTGTAACGAACATATACAAAACAGGTAAAACAAATTGTAACATGGAAGAGCTTTAAGGCCCTGACAACGTCAAACTTGCAGATAACCCGAGCATTACCTGTATGACCGAAAACGTAAAAAGAAACGAAGCACTATCAGTAGCTGTATGCTTGTGCCATGTGTTTCGCCAAAATACACACAAACAAGCCAACCTTCATAATAACAGTAAATAATATAAACTGCAGTACATATGTCAACACCAATACAGAAGTTGACAAAGATGCATATGCCAAAACTAGACGAGATGTACATAACAATTGTTCACAACGAAAAATGTTGACAACACTATTAGCTGGCAACAACATGGATAATTACAGACGATAGTCACTGGTGATTAACAACAATCGCCAGATAAGGACAAGAATACCTTTATTAGTCCCAACAGCATAGCAAAGCAACACACTATTCAGATATACACACAAGTAGTATTGAAATGTAAAACATAGAATGCAAATTTATGTAAAAAAGCAGTATATATATATATATATGTATAGTACCAAAAAGACAGACAACAAAAACAAATAGCAAGAAAACAATTGCTGGGGGCGAGATAAATTACAAATTATTTAGTGTACAGGTAAACATCACAGATAAAACAATGTCCGACATATATTATATAATAGTGGACACATCCGTGATGGGCTGTTTGTTGGAACTGTTGGAGGAATGGTGGTGGCGTGGCTGCATCTTTCTAGGTGGGTGTGGATGCGTACACATGCATGAGTGTAGAAGAGCAGGTGATACAGCCACGGCCACACCTTTACCCACTTGCAAGATGTGGTGACCAACTGATACGGCCATATAGTGACTATGGTCAGCCGGGTCTCTCTGCTTCGTTGAGGACACAGGTCGACGACGAAGCGTGGTTTGTTTTCCAGCTGATTCTTTCTAAAAACCACACGGCTCACCAGAGAAGGAACCATGTGCTATGACACCGACTGGCGGCATCCAAGCAGATCATCGAGTCGGTGTTCTTGCCCGATCATGCTTTGCAACTCGTTTGCCAGTGAATCAAGCAAAACATCATTGTAGTGATGCATACCATCAACACTGGAAACGAAACTCATCCACTACACTTCAAATTATTAATAACAACATTTAATTGCATAACATTACATTTTGTCTGCCTGCCTGCCCGCCCGCACGCCCACCCTGCTGATTGGTTTACAAGTCACACCACCTGCTGATTGGGTCCTGTCGTACAAAGCTACTTTATTTTCATTTATACAAATCAAATGACCCAATCAAAACCATACCTGGTTAACAAATTAAGCTATTTTTATTTTCACATTAATGCAAATAAATCACTAGTTTTGGATCTACTGGTACGAAGTGACTCTTGCTCTTCCTCTAGTTGTCTGCAGCCATGTATGTACATTTATATTATCTAACCAAAGATATTTGTTAGGCCAAGAATGTAAACAAATAACAAACTTCTAAGCTGGAGTAAAGGTGCATAATCTGATAGTGAATATAAACATTACCGGTAGCATGTGTTTAATTGTACGTGGGGTAAAAGCATTGTACATGAAATGTTCACGCTTTCTTGTTGTGTTAATTACACTTCTAGCCAGGGTTATTACGCTGTTAGATAAATTGCCTAGTGTTTTAAAAATAGAACACAATAGTATGTGCATTAACCACATGACATATGAGAAACAATACAGTAAGTAAACAATCTACAAATGAATAAGATATATAAATGTATAATTTCGATGCCTGCTTCTGTACCATAATAATATAGAATTTTAGAAAAACAAATGCGTGTTTTGTAATATAAAAAGGGATTGTCGTATGTGTGTGTTTAGTTCTATGTTTGTGAATATAAATATGCAAATATTATTTTGAGGCATACATAAAAATGTAGCAGTGGAACATTTTCTGCTCACCAGTATATCTGGAAAAGGATACCACTATAAATACTGTTCAGACATTTATTGCTATTGTCAGACACTTGTTGTCTTGTGGAACGTTGTTTCATGTATGTTGTCTACGTTGCCAGATATGTGGAGCACAGTCAGTGGCGCAGTGGCGCAGTGGCGCAATGGCGCAATGGCGCAGTGACGCAGTGGTTATGTGATTATGGCGTCACGCCCGCTTCAAGTATGACACATTCGGTGCCCGTCGGCCTAGTTGATAAACTACAGTCTGACGTGGTCCGATGTGGTCTGACGTGGTTTGGTCTGGTCAGTTCGGGCAAAATGTGCCTGTGTATCCCGGCCGTGAGTTTGCTTTCCGTACCCGGTAGAGCGATGGCCACGCCCACGCGCTATTAACATTGGACGACAGCGAGCGGGCGGGGAGCGAAACTACCTGTCAATCAGTTCAACTGCAAGGGAACACGAAATGAGCATGTATTGGTGTGCGCGCGTGTGCATGCATTTGTGTATATATAACACTAATAATATCATGTCACATGCTAGCCACATGCTATAAAAATAAAACATGCTATGCTCTCTGTGTAACAGTAGCTGTACTTAAATTGAGTATTGAAAGAGTTATTGTGACGTTTGAAAATAACCGAACGAAACGTTAGTTAAATTATTCATCAGTATTTTATCCTCCTGAGGCTGAGGCACTGTTTCTCTCATTAGTGACACTGGCAAAAATACCCATTCTTCGGATGGCGATGTTGAAATAAACTCAAAAATCAAGTCGGTAAAATATTTGTGGTGAAAGGAACATTTCTGTGATTAAGTACAAAACCAACTTTGCTTATAGTAACACTGAAATTTCGCGTTCTAACGCTCGATCTACATACCGTCTGGTCTCGTACTGACTAAGGTAAAACTGTCTTACCACAGTCATGTTCGCTGCGTTCCACAGATATAATTATATTGGTCAACATCACCAAACGTCCGATGGAATCGTACGAGAAATAGGACATGCTTTAAAAACAGTTCGTACGAGAGACTCCGATCCGAACAACTCGATCAGGCAGGAACACGATAAGATTTCATCGTTTATGTGATAATCGGACGGTTTTATCCGAGAAAATCGTACCGTGTAGCGCCGGCTTATCGGTCGGTGCTAGGATATGAGGCCGCTTGTCATGTGTTCCGTTCCAAACGTGATTATGACCAAGGAGGATCTGTTTTGACAGGAGGCGTCACTGAGCGAGAAAATGGCATTCTACACTGAACATTTTTGTCCGCCTTTCGGATGGCAAGCGCATGCGCCTGCGGGACCGGCAGCGAGCGATGTCACGGAGAGCAGGAGTGTTGACACCATGGCGTTAAATCGTTCGGGTTGTTGCACAAATAAATTAGGGTTATAGTTGAAAAAATTACATATTTTGGCTACAGTCCTAAAGTTTATTTTCAAAAATCACCCAAATCGAATCAATTATTTATTCAGTCACCTCATTTCTTCAGAATAATCACCTAGCTGTGAAGCGTCATATAAAATGAACAATATTAAAGTAATTGTTGACGTTTTTTACATATCACAATTCAAAATAATAAAATTTGCAAACAAATCACGTAGAAACGTTGTAATTATTTATTGAGCCATCTGTATTTAATCGTGTTTCGTTAGAATAATCAACAGGCTATACAATTTATTGTATAATTAATATATTGAGGTTATTGTTGAAAATGTTGTGCAATGATAATGCAAACAACTTCATTTTTTGCGCGCGGGTGGACTGGATTGGCGCACCTCCAGAATGGCGGACGAATTGCTTACGTACTTTTCTCGAACAATGTAAATAGCGCACGCTGCACCGTCTTGTATTGATATACGGTCTTTGATTGTGACATCACGCCGGCATCGAGAATGCCACAAACGACGTCATCGCTACCATGGAGACGACATTTAAAAGCAATACAAGGCCTTTGATTGCAACACGCAGGCAGCGAGGTTCTATTTAAAATAAGGCGTAACAGAAAAGAAATTATTTACGTTGGTGTAGTAGGAGATTTTAAGGTGCCTCTACAATCTGGGTATCAAGTATAACGGAAGCGATTGCAAGTTGAAGTTATGTTCGACAGCCAGTTTGGGTTGCTAGGATCACGAGCGCTTGAGTCGTTTATGCAATGTGTCTACTGTACAGTAAGTAATATTATAGAAGAGTGCGCAACATTTGTCGACGTTCGCAATGACCGCTCGCCGTTCAACATCTGTATCAACTCCTCTGACAGGGGAGAAAGTGACTGTAGTGAAGGAGGTAGCCGGGGGAAAGGGACGGGAGAGGAGAGAAGAAAATGTGATGGGAGGAAAGATGAAGGGACGAAAGGAAGTGAGAGAAAATGTGCTAGAAGAGAAGATGACAGGAGGAAAGGGGACAAGAGAAAACGCGACAGGAAAGAAGGGAATGGAAGAGAATGTGACAGGAGAGAAGATGGCAAGAAGAAAAGACAACAACCAGAAATATGCAAACAGGAGGAGCTACTCCGAGGTAGTGATTGATGGGGCTAGGAGAAAAGAGAGAGTGTTTATGGGCGATTCAATTAAGAGAAAAACAGACAAGACTATATGCGAGGGGAAGGACGTCGTTGTGTGTCTACCTGGGGCTAGAATAGAGCTTATGAC
Source organism: Paraescarpia echinospica (assembly GCA_020002185.1). NCBI lineage: Eukaryota > Metazoa > Annelida > Polychaeta > Sabellida > Siboglinidae > Paraescarpia > Paraescarpia echinospica. The sequence continues at coordinate 46,563,398 of CM034534.1, read as the reverse complement.
TGAAAGGGTAGAGAAGGTATTGGGATATGGCAAGGGAGGGTCTATGGGACAAACAATGCAGACAAAGAGGGAACAACTGGGATAGTTCAGAAGTACAGACATCTAGTAAGGAAGCTAAAGAAGACGAGAGTGGAACAGGTTGTTCTCTCAGGAATTTTGCCAGTAATGGGAGGAATGGGGGCATCATACAGAAACTGTAAGAGGATGGCGATCAACGCACTAGTTGAGCAGATGTGTGAAGAAGAGGGCGTGGGATTCATAGATTTATGGGGGTACTTTGTTGGGAGAGAAGATATGTACATGAGAGATGGCCTCCATCTAAGTGGAAAGGGGGCAGCAGTATTCTCATAGATCTGTTGACAGTGGGACAGGTTGCATCTATTTAAACTAAATTCGCAGGGGGGACTCGCAGAGAAGCCTGAAACTGGAGGCATAGATAAAGACAGCAAAAATAATTCAGCAAAGAACAGTCTGTAAAACTGTTCTGAAGCTGGATATAAATGTGTTTGTTTAAATGCAAGGAGTATAGTAAACAAAAGAAATGAACTAAACATTATGGTAGAAGATATTGATCCTCACATAATAGGTATAACCAAATCATGGGCAACCACCGATGTATCAGATGCCGAATTGGGACTGACAGGATATGTAATGTTTAGGAAAGATAGAATAGGAAGAAGGGGAGGTGGAGTTATTTTATATATTAAAGAATCTATCCAGGCTTATGAAATAAAATTAGACAGAGAAGCAAACATAGTTACAGGAAAGTCAACGTTAACGGTTGGATTAGTTTATCGAAGTCCAAACATAAGCGTAGAAGAGAATGACAAAATACAAAACGCTATAAGGGAAGTGAGCAAACGGGACTGTGTTATTATGGGGGATTTCAACCATGGGCATATAAAATGGAAATCTCTACAGAGTATGGGTAGTGAGGACCACAAGTTTTTAGTTTTAGTACAAGATAGTTTCCTTTCTCAACATGTGCTAGAACCAACCAGGGGAGAGAATGTGTTCGACATAGTTTTGTCCTCACATAATGAATTAGTTGACAATGTCATTGTATGTGAGCCACTGGGGAATATTGATCACAACCAGATACATTTTACCATCAAAGTAAAATCAGAAAGGAATAGTAAAAAGCAGTACAGGAGAAATTTCCACAAAGGAAAATATAAGGAAATAAGGAAATATTTAGCAAAGATAGACTGGAATAACACACTGAAGAATAAGACAGCAACATAATGCTGGAATATATTAAACAGTGAAATTGAATGCATCATTGTCAAATTTGTTCCCTTAAAAAAACACGGGAAACGGTCCAAAAAGAAACACTTATCGAAAAAAGCCATTAGAAAAATTAAGTATAAACAAATGATGTGGAAGTCATATAGACGTACTTGCAATGACGAAGACTACAATATTTATAAAGAAGCACTAAACCAAGCTACAGCTGAAATTAGAAATTCAAAGATAAGCTATGAACATAAATTAGCTTGTAATATAAAACATGACAGCAAGAGTTTTTTATGCATATATTCGAAGCAAACAGAAAGTTCAGGATAAGGTCGGTCCTCTAGAAGATAGTGCTGGAAATGTAATATCAGAAGGATTCTTAATGGCAGAAGACCTGAATTAGTATTTTAGTTCAGTGTTTACCAGAGAAGACACTAGTTCACTGCCAGTACCAGAGGCTAAGTTCAAGGGGGCAGAATCATACTATTTAAGACAGTTAATTGTAACCCCAGAAATGGCCGCTAAGAAAATCAGGGCTATGAAGGATAATAAATCACCTGGAGTGGATGGTATTCCACCCAAACTACTAGTGGAAATTGTAGAACAAATTAGCATACCGCTTGCAACAGTTTTCAACTTGTCATTAGAAGAGGGAGTGGTTCCTTTAGAATGGAAAGAAGCAAACATTATACCGTTATTCAAAAAAGGTTCGAGAAACAAGTCAGAGAACTATAGACCAGTGAGTTTAACATCAGTGATTTGTAAATTATTAGAAAGACTAATTAAAGATCACATGGTGGATTTTCTTGTTAAACATAACTTGATAAACCCATCTCAACATGGGTTTCTAAAAGCGAGGTCATGCTTAACAAATATGTTATGTTTTTTGGAAGATATTACTAAGTGGGTAGATGATGGATCACCAGTAGATATCATCTACTTAGATTTTCAAAAATCTTTCGACAAAGTGCCACATCAGAGATTACTGCTTAATCTAAAGGCCCATGGCATAGGAAATGGTATAATTAACTGGATAGAAAAATGGCTGATTGACAGAAGACAACGGGTAGTTGTTGATGGGGAGGCTTCAAACTGGAAATCAGTTTTGAGTGGGGTTCCACAGGGATCAGTACAGGGACCTATATTATTCTTAATATATATACACGATTTGGACGATGGTATAGCTAGCAAGGTGTTGAAATTTGCAGATGATACAAAAGTGTTTAGAAGGATTAAAAGTGACGGAGATAGACAGCATTTACAGGATGATCTTGACAGGTTGATCAAATGGTCTGAAAAGTGGCAAATGTTCAATTTTGGGAAATGTAAATGTCTTCACACAGGACATGGGAACTAATATGTAGAATATACAATGGGGGGAACTGTACTAAATACTACTGTAAAAGAAAAAGACTTAGGGCTGACAATTAGTGCTGATATGAAGGTTTCAGAGCAGTGTGGAATTGCAGCTTCAAAAGGAAATCAAATCCTTGGATTGATTAGGCGAAATATAGCATATCAAGAAAAAGAACTAATAATACCGCTGTACAAAACAATAATTAGGCCTCATTTAGAATATTGTATACAAGCGTGGAGGCCATACCGCAAGAAGGACATAGATATGCTAGAAAGAGTACAGAAGAGAGAGACTAAAATGATACCAAAACTGAGGGATCTTAGTTATGAAAAACGCCTAAAAGAATGTGGTTTAACAACACTAGAGACCAGGAGATTGAGAGGAGATCAGATAGAAGTGTTTAACATATTGAATGGTTATGAAAATATTGATAGAAATATGTTTTTTTCAGTTAAGAAAGATAGAAAGCCTAGAGGACACGAAGTTACATTAATAAAGGAACAGTGTAGATTAGACGTAAGAAAGTTTTCATTTTCACAAAGGACTGTGAATGTATGGAACATATTATCTGATGATTGTGTGGGTGCTAGTAGTGTGAATATGTTTAAAAATAAAATCGACACATACCTCAGAAGGGCTGGATATATGTAGATAAAAGGGTTGGACTCTCGGTAAGCCAAAGGGCTTCCTTGTTCACCTGCCATCTAGAGTTAATTATCTGGATGGCAATCTTGTTAAATCTTGTTAAATGTATCGTTACAATGCGACGGCAAATCCAACTTCCACGAACACAATCATATCCCCAAATGAATAAACGTTCACAGGACCTGTCCTTTACTCAACATAACATTGTACGTATTGTCGAAAGTGGTCATTAATCATGGCACAAATCCGATACTACCATAAAAGCCGACTCGCGTATGGTCGCGTGAAGTTTTAATCGAAAACGAGACGCGACACACGCCTTTTTGAAAATATTCTACCCAGCGAAATGCCAACAACGTCCCCCGTTGGAGAGCTCCTACCGCTAGCGTGATCATGCAGTTCACTTATGTATAAGTCAGAAAACACAACAACAATGAATTCATCAGGATACACAACATTTTGGTGAGTTGTAATAACTAAGAAAAAAATAAAAATAATTATGCTGTGGAAGATAAATGTAGTGTTTTATAATATGGGATATATATATAATATATACACATATATATATTATATATATATATGTATATATATATTATATATATGTGTATATATATATATATATACATATATATATATATAATATATATATGTATATATTTCAATAGTCAAGAAAAAATTGAAACATTTACAAATGATTCAGCAAAATGCATGCTAAATATATTGCTGTTGGCATTTCGCTGGGTAGAATATTTTCAAAAAGGCGTGTGTCGCGTCTCCTTTTCGATTAAAACTTCACGCGACTATACGCGAGTCGGCTTTTTTGGTAGTATCGGATTTGTGCCATGATTAATGACCACTTTCGACAATACGTACAATGTTATTTTGAGTAAAGGACAAGACCTGTGAAAGTTTATTAATTTGGGGATATGATTGTGTTCGTGGAAGTTGGATTTGCCGTCGCATTGTAACGATACAGATGTTGAACGGCGAGCGGTCATTGCGAACGCCGACAAATGTTGCGCACTCTTCTATAATATTACTTACTGTACAGTAGACACATTGCATAAACGACTCAAGCGCTCGTCGCTAGGATTATGCTTTGCCTTGGTGCTGCTTCGTCTCCCTGCAGTCACGGAAAGCTGCTGGCCTAATGCAAGTAACGTATACATATACCTTGCATTCTTTGATAAATGGGTCACTAAATTAACATTGAATTTATTGTTCAGCAAGAGTATGCCCCAACGAAAACACATAATTTGGTGACCAATATATTGGTATTGTAAATCAAACAGAGGCAAACGTCCATTTTACAGCTGTTTTGAATAAATTATTACGGTTAATGCACTGAAACATCTTTGTAGCATTTAACAAACCATTTCATAAAATAATATTGAAGAACAACTTATTTAAATTCACACATATGCGCATACGTCGTGTTTTGGTTTAAAAAGAAAAACACCACATATGCGCATAGTGTGAATTTAAAGAAGTTGATCTTCAACACTATTTTATGAAAGGGTTTGCTAAATGCTACAAAGAGTTTACATACATATATTTTTCAAGTCTATTATCAATTTTATAATTACAATTTATTATTCTGGAGGTTGTAAATACCGTGCGGTGTGGAGACTACAACGGGCACACACAGATACGATAATAAAATACAAATCGCAATCGGCAGTGGAAGGCGCTATAAAACATTGGGCCAGAAAGATCCGGAGGGTTTCAAAATTGGCAAGTAAGTACGTACATGTTATAAGCATGTATTATTGTATAACTATTGTGGTTACGTCATGCAGTGAATAATCGACAGGTGAGATGTTTGGAAAGAACGGTGGTGACTAAAATACAAGGGATGATCTTAACTTTTTTTTGAGTGCGTGAGCAAACATGCAAGTCTCTTACAATAATTATAACATAATTATATTCATGTTTTTGCAAATGTACTGTTTGATAACAGTTATCATGATCACGTGTCAGCTGCATGATCAGTTACTGATCATGCAGCTGACAGGTGTGATGTAAATGACTAGGACTCTGTGAAATGAACTTTTATTAATTCTAAAACTGGATTAAATAAAGTCTAAAAATATTGTCCTGCTATTCAAATAATGTTATCTATCTCAGTAACCATGTTCAAGGTCAAATCTGGTCGCGTTTTTTTAACATTTTCTGCAAAGTTTGCTGCGACCGTTGGGGACGTCACCAACGTATTAGTAAGCAACAATACGGGTTGGTGATCCAAGCCATACCTGTAATTATAATAGTTTAATTTAAAATGTTTGCATCCTAATACATTAAATATTGTGAATGCTTTATCTTGCAATGTATACGCGGCAGCGGATATAATACAAGATTGAGCATTCGCGATGTTCAAACGGCAATAACTCAAAGCATCAACACAATTTCTTTGTACATCTAGCGACAAGCTTTTTATATAAGAATATTATATTTACGGTGATAGCAAAAAAGTACTACATCACACGACTATAATTTCAAATAAAGCCTGAAACATCAACCCGTACCGTCTCGCGCCATACTAAAAGGCTAGGGTTGCTCAGGGGGGGACTTACCCCCTGACGTCACCAACATCTGAATAGCTGTTTGTTTTGAGATAAGCAAATAACCACGTTTGAGGGGCTTAATGACAAGAATTCGCAGTCAACATACTTCATATTTGGCACACTACTTAACAATTGCATTACATTGTTTTCGTGTGTGAAGAAATTGAACATTTCATTTCGCTTAATCTTTACAGTACATGTTTTAGTGTACAATCATACATACTTAGCTGTTATCAAGTTTTCCTGCTCTTTATTGTACAGTTTGTAGTAGCAATGTTTGATATTTACAAATCCGCAATCACGTTGCGTGCAAGCGTGCTTGTTTCTAGGTGTGTTCTATTAATTTGTATTATTTTATTCACAGAACGGACAGTTTTACAGTCAAGGATGCATGCCACCACAAGCTTCGCGATATAGTTGTGAAAATGTATAGCCGTGATAAGTATAAGTGTGGTAATTTCTGTACAAATAACGATTGGCTTTTAAGAAAGCTCAAAGTGTCACGTTCGGATGGAGCTTGGTCGATTACTTGCCAGGTCAATAAGTGGATTAACTGTCATAACGTTATGACTTGTACTATCCGGCGTACCTGCAGTAAGAAAGTGTGTCGCTGGTTTTATTTGGGTTCCAAATAATCCCGAACACAGGCGTTTTGATAATCAACGATTATTATAGTAATTGTATAAATTCATACCTGTTATAATGTACATTTTTGAAAAAGTTTCACTGTAGACAGTACATAATACTCATGGTATAATGTAATATATATATATATATATATATATGTATATATATATGTATATATGGCATGGACATGTACTTATGCATTGTAGTACATACAACGGTAACGTTTATATTACACAGTTTGTGTTTCCAATCAAACTAATTATACAGGCATGTCGTTGTCTCGATCGCAACGTTCGCTCAGATATGTGTGCTAATATATTATCTCCTGAGGCACCATATGATATGATATGACACATTATATATATGTGTGTGTGTGTGTGTATGTACAAACATACAAACACACACACACACACACACACACACACACACACACACACACACACACACACACACACACACACACACACACACACACTACATTTATCGCAACTGATATTGAATTTTATGGTAATTTGAAGGCACATGTCCGAACCCACACTGGGGGGAACCCTTCTCGTGCGATGCCGGGGGGGGACAGTTCTAAACATGTGGGCAATTGAAGACTCATGTCCGTATCCACACCGGGGAGAAACTATAAAATATGACACACGTGGGGCAAAGTTTACAGAAAGTGGTAGTTTGATGATCCAGGGCCTCGTGCAACGTACTCGGCGGTTGATGAACCAGGGCCTTGGGCAGCGTACTCGGAGGTGGATGATTCATGGCTTTCGGCAATGTATTCGGCAGTGGATGGTTTGGTGCCTAGGGCAGCGTTCAAGACGGCGATCAACAGAAAGTGCAATAGCATTCTCCCTATCAATGGCATCCTGGCCAAGTGATAGTAAACTACCAGAACGATTAATATAAAGCCAGCTGTCAATGCAGAATGCTATTTGTATTCGTATTAAAATCTGCACATACCAATTTAGTCAAGACATTTGTTTTCTTAAATATACGGACCACATAGACGGCATTAGTGGGCATTAAATTATTTTAATAATATATAGTATTTTATAGGTTCCATTTCCATTAAATTCGTTGTAAAATAAGATCAAAGGTTACTCTTTTATTAATCATTCACGTGTTGTTTGAAATTGTTGTTTATTACACTTAACAACTAACATTGAGAAGTTGCTTGCAAAATAAGTGCATGGTATCGAGTGCAGACCACAACTGTTTATTGTATGCTATATCTCATGATGCGGTCAAAGTAATTAATTGGATTGGTATGGCAGCTGTTATTATCAAAACGCGCGGCCGCATCCATAAAACGGTATTTTTATGGAACAGCTAGCATTTAGTTTAACCGCCCCCTCTAGTTTTAATTGTTTTCTGCCCTCAGCAACGTTCTATTAACTGTCTAGTCTGTACATGTAATGATTATCATGTCATGGGACTTTGAAGACTCATTCAACTAGTCAGCCTTTTTCAGAACATCGCCAAACTGGCACTGATGGTATTCATTGCCAGGTGAGTGCCGTCCTGAGTGGTTCTTTATGTCCCAAATTGAGACGGGACCGATATTGACGTGATCTCCGAGTCACGAGGGATACTCAGTCCCCAATGTTGAGAGCGCGGTTTATTCATCAAATATATCATACCTACCCGGTCCCGGGTTTTGAAATTAGAACATGGGCATGCCAGACGCACATGCTAATCACTACATTATTGCGCGCGTTCTCTCGCACTCTTGGTCTCTCGCTCTCTCGCTCCCTCACTCTCTCGCTCTCTCGCTATCTTGATCTCACACTGTTTTGGTCTTTCGCTCTCTCTGCCTCTCGGTCTCTCGCACTCTCGATCTCTCGCTCTCTCGGTCTCTCAATCTCTCGTTTTCGCGCTCTCTCGGTCTCTCGTTCTCTTGGCCTCTCTCTCTCTCGATCTCTCTCTCTCCTCTCTCTCTCTCTCTCTCTCTCTCTCTCTCTCTCTCTCTAGGTGAGAGAGAGAGAGTGCAATGTGCATTGTCTTGTTTTCCTTAGTGAATTGATGCATGATCTTAGTTTTAATGTAGGATGATTTTCTGGTTCTTATTAATAGTAAACCCTTAGTTCCTTGTAACGAATACCTACTAACTATATTATACTACGTGAGATAAGCCATTGCAAATAACTGCACGTTTATCTTAGTTTGTTTTGCTGTGGGGAATACGAACATCTTGGTCATAGTAATTCCGTGATCATACTTAAGCTAAGTTGATGAAAGGACGCAGTACCAATCAAGCAGGCTCTCGTTTGCAATAAAATTAATGGAATAGCATAAAATAATTTATTACAGACCAAATTTCGAATTGCCACGCGTGTCTCCCATATTGAAATAATGTATCACAGGCGTGATGTCCCCCGTGAACAATGAGTTTGGTAAGAGCGCGTAATGCAGGTATCATTTATTAGTGTTTTTTTAAATTAGTCAGGATTTTCGTTGTTATGACTGTTTGTATTTTCTTAATATAATGACGTTATTAGTAATCAGTTACTACACTGTCTTTTTTCGTTTCGCTTGTGTGTGTTTGCGTGCTTGCGTGCCCGCGTGTTATATATAGGGGATTAAGAGTATGACGTAGCTATTATTGTGTTTCAACCTCTTTGGTGTTGGCTCGTATTAGAAAAGCGGATATCGGCAGTCTGTAACTGTTTCAAAATTTCTATTAGCCTGTAGGGTTCAGGCGATGGTCTTCGAACAATGCCACATATAGTAGCTCTGTTCAATTTTTATCAAGAATGCAAACGTCTTATTGGCGTCTGTTGAACGACCGCAAAACAGAATAAGCTTATTCATCTGCTGAGTAAAACCAAGCACGGGCATCCTTAAGATTAAAGGCACCGATTCGCATATATTGGTTGTGCCCGCAACTGTTTCACGACATCTTAGTTAGTTAATCCATGTTGTAGTTTAATCAATCTCTCAATATAATTGTACAAAACATATATGTACATAACTATCATGATGCACATGGGCATATGTTGTTTTGTGTTTAATAAACATATGTTGTTGAATCGCTTTACTCTATTAATGCACCAATAGTACAAGCACATTCCTTGTTATTATAAATGTTGGGGTTGATCCGCTTTAGTTCGAAGGATATGCAGGTGTGTAACAAGATGACACGCTCGCACGCACCCACGCATACACGCACTCACACGCGCACACGCGCATACGCGCACACGCACACACGAACACACACACACTACACACAAACATACAGGCTCAGGGTTTTATTTTATTGTTAAGCATTATACAATTTGTTTTGTTCACGTTAAGCGGTAATTTGTTCGCTCTGAACCACAGGCCACGTTTTTAGTTCGTTGTTTACTACATTGGTTACAGCATCAATGTTAGTAGCCGAGTAAGAAATGTTAAAGCGACTCTTTGTAAGCTAACATACATTGTGATACTTTCTCTGATACTTATGTCTTGCATGTTTATGCATAATTTGGTGTTATCTGCGCAAAATAAGCCGATAAACAATTGTATTTACGCGAATCGTTTTGATCTTGCTGCCACGTGGAGATTAATTATGCAGCCCGAGTGTAATGAATATTCATGCCCGCGCAATGAATCAGAGTGTAATGAATATTCATGCCCGCGCAGTGAACCACGCAAAGTCCGTTGACGTCACACACACACAGTCAACATATCAGATTCCGAGGTGAATTGATTCAAGCAATGGCATTGTAAATAAATAATTTTTAGACATATGTACATTGTGTAATTCTTTTAGAACCGGAATTATGTGGTCACGACGAAGTGTGGATGTGATGATTCTGGCTGCCATGTTTTTGGAATCGCTGGAGTTTGCAAAAGTGTTCACGTGGTTGTCCAGCCAGTAACGCGTTCCCGTACTTCAATCTAGATATGATCATTTTGAGGGATTGATCAAATACAACGCCCACATTGCGAGCACTTGAAGATGAAGTCAAAATCGAGTCAAAAGTACGAATGTCCTTTAGCAGTGTCAACATAAGTTTAGTACCAAACACCGTGACATCCGTCTTCTGATCATCTAACCTCAGTAAATTGGTCCGAGACTATTCACCAATTTCTTCTAGGCAACAACACAAACGATCCATTGAGTTCAGTTGGCCATCTCCACCAGGACAAAACGAAACATAAAGTTGTGTGTCGTCGGCCTATAGGTGATAATCCAAGCCGAATTTATTGATGACGTCGTCAAATGGTGAACAGCAATGGCCCGAGTACGGAGCCTTGCTGCACACCAAACGGCACAGCGGTTGGGGAAGATCTGACACTTCCAATACGAACGATTTGATGCCGACCGGACAAGTAAAATCTGAACCACTCAAGCGCAGCGCCAGTGACAACGAATCTGTGAGTGAGACTGCTCAATAGAATGTTGTGGTCAATGTTGTTGAAAGCGGCGGTCATGTCAAGCATAACCAACACAACAACACAGCCACGGTCTACTGCAGACATAATGTCATTGTGTACTTTAAGCAGAGCCGTTTCTGTTAAGAAATCTGGTCGATCTGCCGACTGAAACTGGTCGTGCAAGTGGGTCTCTTGCATGTGGACATTTAGCTGTTTTGCTACAACGTGTTCGATTACTTTAGAGATAAATGCCAGATTCAATACCTAGGTCGATAGATCTGCAATGATTCTCTATTTAGTACAGCCTTCTTGATTAGTGGCGAGATGCAGCCAGTCTTTTCTGGAACATCGTAGCCAGTCTAGTCTTTTCTGGAACAAAGCACGACTGCACAGATGCCACAACTATGTGCGACAAAATGGGCATAAGTTCATATATCTATTCTCTAACTAGCCAGGTAGGAGCAGGGTCTAGGTCGGGGGGTACTATGCAAGGGTATCGCCTTTCTAGTTAGTAAAATTGAAATGCCCAGTATTTGATACGCAGTGAACGAAAATGCACACTAAAATATCAGTATATGCAACCACAGCAAGAGGATTAATCTGATCATAGATGTTATGTGTTTGCCTAAATCTGGGTATATTTCGGATTGGGTGTTTGTGTGTGTCTACGGGTGTTGCCTTTCTAAATTCCAGACAGCCGTTTTCAAAAAGTCCCCGTTACCTCATTTATTTAAAACGAAACATCAATATGTGAGATCCGTACGTTCACAGACTCTTTATAGTACTACAGCTACGATTGTTAGTAAACCTGGCTAGCATGTCATCTTTAAATGTAAAAATTTTAGGTTTGTTAAAAACTACACAATACCGTGTTGTCACGGAATTTTGTGATGCACGAATGTTCGACAAAAGCAGATCTGAACTCTAGTATATATAAGTTTTTTTATCAATGAATATATTTTATTTAAAAAAATATAATAATAGATCAGATCAAGTTGCACTGCTTCATATGAATAACACATGTGATATTAATAGTACTCGCTAAAAATCATACAAATTAAACATTTCTTTTTGACAAGTTACCTTACCGTTACCGTACACTTTTCGCGAGAATGGCACATATGTATAATTACATACAACATTATTTATTAGAGCAAGAATAAAGGAAAACATACAGTGAACTCTGGATAAGGTCGAACCTTCAGGGACCCGCGACAATACTGATAAGTGGAATTTCTGATAATTAAAACGTTATCAGAAGATCCCCTTATTGGGACTTTTGCCCTTGACCAAGGAAAATATTGACTTAACTTAGCGAAAATCAACTGGAGAGCGCTGTATATGATCAGTGCAAACAGGTAATTATGGTGGTGAAGCAAATTAAAAGTTGCCCAAAGTAATGGATTGGGATTTTGGGCTGACTGAATCAGCATAACAAGGTTCTCTTGTATTTCTTTTCCATTTAGCCAGCTGCACACTTGGTGATAAGTCCCATAATATAATATATAAACTGAATTAATCTGCACAGTGTTGCATTAGTTAACCCATATTTAGGCTCAGTTTCCTAAATTCAACTTTGTTTATTTGCATGAACATTTGAAATAGCTGAATTGATGGAAAGAGCAAATTGAAGAACTCTAATTAACAGTGCCATTAATTGGACAATGGGTCACCTAACGTAAGATGATGTCTGATTTTGTTCTGCCCCATTCTGTTCCGTACGACATCTACTCTGAAATTGTACCTCACTTCGAGTTTCAAATGGATGTGTGCATCTGATAGTTTTGTGTATCAAAATGCATAGCAGTGCTTATGTTAACTGACACAGTAGTGAAGACGATGTCTGACTTTGTTCTGCCACATTAGTTCCGTGTGTCTTCTGCTGGGAATATGTACATCACTACGTTTCAAATTGATTTGTGCAAGCGATCGATTTGTGCATCCAATTGCAAATCACCCCGTCATTATGTTCCAAAATAGGAGTACATAATAAAATGTATGCGTTCTTATGCTCATCATATTTGGACTGTGTTCTACAGCATATTCTTCAAAAATTGTTGAAACAAGTTTGTATTAAGTGAACTATACTGGGTGTAGTGTATAAAAAGGTGTCGGCACATGTTTTGGGATCTTGTTGAGTTAAATACACCAGTGATGATTGAAAAGTGTGTTATAAAATATGCTTTTAATTTTTTAAATTTTATAACTGTATTTCCATCATACAATGACCATTTATTTGTTATCGAATCGGGAGTTCGACAGAAATAAATTCAATCTTTTACTCTAAATGATGTGCAGAACAAATAATTATTGCACTCCCAGTTCAAAATAAAACATGTTGTTACACTGGTGCAATATACGTTAATATGTTGTCAACAATAATGTTATTATGCTCTTTATAGATCTACTTTTTTCAAACTAAAATTAAATGTTATGTAGATAGGAAAGTACATAACCACCTACGCTATTTTAATATTGTACATTATTTCATGTGATATATAATGTTGGATTTATACTGCTTATGGAAATAGCAGCCGGATAGATGGTGAAGAAAAATGGTTTCATTATTGAATGTTTTTCAGCGTCAATAAGTTTCTGTTATCTATACGTTTCATTAAAACTAAACTTAAAAAGGCGAAGCCAGATATACATAGTGAAAAAGGAACATGAAAGTACCATAGGTACGATTTTGTATGTTTTATATTGCAACAAAAACAATGCCAATCATTAAATAAATAATGAGTAATAAAACACAATTTTAATGAAATAAAGGCATAGAATGACATGAAATAATCATATTAACAGGATTATTTAATAAATGTGTACATTGCAAAGAAATAAAAAATTTCAAAGAATCGCTTTAATGTCATTTGTAGATATAATAATAGAGTGTATGAAGCATGTTGACAATTCACACATTTACGTACAAATAAATAGCATTGGGCCAAGGATTGATCCGTGCGGAACTCCACAATTGATTTCCATTTGTACTGAATTGCTGTTGTTATGGCATACAAAATGTCTACCTTTGGTAGATAGCGTTTCATTCAGTCCATAGTCTTTATTATGTACTCCTTTATTCCGTAACACTGCAATTTACTTAGCAATAGTTTGTGGTCAACGGTGTAAAATGTGTTTAGGTCAATAAAGACAGCAAATCGTACTTTGGCATTTATCCATTGCGGAAGTAACCTTTTTGACAAACTCAGTTCAAGTTAGTGAGGTTGAATGATTACTTCTGAAGCTGTACTGTTCATCTGTCATGTGGGTTTCAATGAATTAGAGACGTTAGCCTTTCGTTAACTATTTGTTTCGAGTATTTTTGAAAATTGGAATAAAATATATTTAGGTATATAATTATAAAACTGAAAACGATCTCCTAACTTGACTTAAATACAGGAATGTTTTGCCAATGACATATAAATTGTAAATGATCCGCTGATCAATGATCTGTTAAAAATGTTGGTTAACGGTTTTACAATTTGCATAATTACATGCTTAACTTTTTTAATGCTGATCTCGACGTGTTTTACTTTTGAACCCTAAAACAATTGCAAGTACTTCTTTCTCAGTAACGGGGTGTGTTTGCATGACTGTGATACGTTATTTTTTTACAAATTCGGTAGGCTTTGTTCCCGGGCAGGGTTCCATGAGGTTGCATAAGTTTGTACCCATGTTAATAAAGAAATTGTTGAAATGATTTGCTGTTTTTGGTAGTCTAATATTACTCGATTTTTAACAACACAACACTTGATCGAATGTTTTGATTAAGATTTTCTTTTATCAATTATATTGTTACCAATTTGCCGAGTGTGTATTGTATTAGGGTTTTCTGTTGTTGCATGTAATAATTCTTCTTTTGTAGACGTTAGAGTTTTGTTAGCTTGTTTTGTGTATTTCTTTGCAGCAACTTTCTGTTAATACTGACCTTTTAGAAATGTCAAATACAAGTTGTTTTTCTTTACGCAAGCATTTTTAACTGTCTTGATAAACAAGTTTTATTATTCCATGTTGTGTTTATTGAGTACGTTGTTATTTTGACAGGATAATCATCGTTGTTCTACTTAGTACCTGCATAAGACGCGAGTACGCTAGATCAGGGTTTGGCTGCTCGTACATTACAGTGCCCCAGTTTATATCAGTTAAATCATGCTCAAACACGATTAAAGAGTCCTCATCTAATTTTCTGCGACATTTATGTATGTTTTTGCAGGTAAGGATTCCCATTCCCATGAGAATCATCGCCTGTAGTGTACGAGGAAACACTGGCTGCACTTCACTGCACGTTTCAGCTCAAAATATTTGCTTGGCTGCAATAATAATATTAATTTGTGTGCAGTGTCATACAGCGAGCGGCCAATGTTGCTTACTGCGCCACCCGCAGTGGAGACCTGAAACGTGAAAAATATGAAGGCCGGGCAATCTTTATATATCATAACTTATGCTGGTGTAGTATATTATATATAAAACATGTACTAGCATAACAACGTTGAAGGTATACTACGCGCCAAATGTCCATGCAAACGTTAAAATTTAATACGAAATATTCAAATAATAAACGCAGAATATAGTAGGTATAATAGCAAAGGCGGGTGGGGATAACGGCCTAAAGGCATGTGCTTGGGACTGCTTGTTTATATCGTCTGGTTCCCTCAATCAAGACCGGCGAAGACAGTAAGTGGAATGAAATACCACTGAATCAGCAAACATTAATACATTTATGAAAATGTTCATCACATAGGAAGAATGATTAAATAACGACATTTTCTTATAACAGAAGTAGAAAATTCGACTCACATCATGTGTCTAACGTTTGAGGAAAGGGTGTCAACAACAACTGACCTCAACACCATTGACGTAACAGGCAACATCAAGTTCACGTATGAAGAAGATAGTGAGGGGTCTCTGCCGTTCCTAGACACATTAGTGGTACGGACAGAGGACGGGACGGTCAAACTCCTATTGTATCGGAAGAAGGCACACACTAAACAGTATCTGAACCTTTAGTTCACACCATCCGCTACATCAGAAACTGGGTGTCGTCAAAACATTACTGGACAGATGCAACAACATCGTAAGTGTCATAGACTGGGAGGGTGCCAGAGTGGTAAATAGAGAAACAGACAGGTGGGCGCGATGGATTAAGAAGTGTATCTGGATCAGAAAGACAACATCTACGATTAATATAGACTGCTCGCCATATCATCTAGCGAGCACAGGAAGAATAGTTCCTGATGAAGGCCGCCGAAGCGATCGAAACGTCGATGTGAGTCGAATTTGCTAGTTGTATAATAAGACAATATTGTTATTTTTTTGTACACCTGTGTTTATATACTTTATAAACACAGGGGTAGACTTTCAAGACGTTCCCTTTAAACTTTCTTGATATATTCCTGCCTGCCGTGACAATTCTGTCTTCCCCAGTACATACGCACCGTCATGTCTACATCCTTCGCAGCACTTCAACATATACACGCACATCATCGATCAATGTACGCAAAGCACCCGAATGCTTGATATTCTTCACGTCAAACATTGTATTCGACTCCTCTTTCTGGTGACCAACCGAGCGACGTTGATCCAGATATCGTTGCAACGCTTCTCTCGTAGAACCTGTCTGTTGTTCAAATCAAAATTATTGTAACTCATTACAATACATACAGTACAAATCAAATTAAGACAAATCATATATAATAACATAATGAGCACAACAAGGGAAGAACATTAAGTAATGTTATACTCCCTAACTCGCTAACAAAATGATGACAATATTCGCAGATATATCAAAAAACCGCACGGGCCAACAGTGCCCGCGACTTGTGGAAGCCGCGGACCCGACAGAAGATTCAAGGGCTCCGGAAACGCGGGCCTGCAGTTATGTCGAACGCTGTCTGGGCGAGGAGAGCCCTTGGTGAAGGTGGTTGGTGATGGTGGCTACGGTAGTGATGGTGGTTGTAGTTGAGGTGGTTATGGTGGCTATGGTGGCGATGGTGGCTATGCATGGTTGTGGTAAAGATGATGCTGGCCTTATGTTTTTGTTATAAAGAAATACGTCTGGGTCTGGATTTTCAACAAAATAAACAACAGTGTTCGGCATCAATTATTTGATGGATTGACGTAGGTTTTGCTAGATAACAGGTCAGGTGATGTATAGGTCAGATAGGCAAAGGTCATAATCTAACGTTCTTTATTAACTCCACCCGAGGTACTCGATGAAGCTACAATTACGTCCACACAACACTGTAACAGAGTAACGAAATAAATAAATAAACAAATGTCCATTGGCCATGTTAACCGTGTAGTTAGAGTTCACCGCGCATGGGTAGATCGTGTGTTGTTGAATGTGCATGGCACTATTTGATTAGGCTTTTTTACTTTCTTCATGGGTCTGTGTGAAATTGTTCTGTTGGGAGAGTCATCGATTTCTTGGAACTGGCATGATACAACCTCATATGAAACTGGCTTTGTGTAAAGCCACTTGGTTCTTTTATAACATCCACTTTTTATCTACTCGCACTTTCCTTCGCAGCCGGTTTGCACGTGTGCTCTACAGCCGCTACAGTGGGTATACCATTGGAGGAATTAGCCAGCCTTTCTTTTACCAAACAATATTGTTAAAACGACTTAGCTAGATTTGAATGTGTGCATAACTGCTTTGCACGCGTGGGTCTCAAAGCCCCTCGTTTCTTACCACGGCTTGCATAAAAAAGTTGCATTGGCTTCCTGTTGCCTGTCGAATCAAATTCAATTTACCCTCCATTACATATTGTGCCCTTTCTACACAACAACCTTCCTATTTGGTTAGTCTCCTGCGTTTTTCAGACATCCTTAAGACAGTAAGATCGTCTGTTTCACAAAAGACGTTTAGTTCATAAAATAAAGCTTAACATTCTCTGTAGCTGCACCAAAAATCGGGAATCAACTCGCCATCATTTTAAGATCATCTGAAACCATAAAAAAACTCAAGACATATTTTTTAAATCGCATTTCCACCCTAAACTTTCAGGGTCCCTTGCTCTAAAGATGACTCTTGCGTGTCCCTCGTCTCGATTGTGCCTAATGATTCTTGTATGTTTCGCTTCTTAGCTCAGATTCATAAAGATGCAGGCGATATATAAGTTTATTTATATTATTTTATATTATTATATTATTATTTTCTCAAACTCACCAGTGAGAGAGAAGGCATGTTTCAATTAACCTCTCGTTTTGTTCGTGCCAACATCGGAAGAGGAGATATACAAGATTGTGTCTGGATTAACACAGAGCTGTCAACTCGATCCTTTGCCAGGCAAACACATTCAGCAGTGCCTGTCATCATTGATACCAGCTATTACCGCTATTACCAACACGTCATTTGAAGAAGGAACAGGGCCAGCGTCTTTAAAGGAGGCTCGTGTTCGTCCACTATTGAAGAAGCCATCGCTGGACCGTGACGTGCTACATAACTACAGACATGTCAGCAGTCTGTCTCATCTGTCCAAGGTTATTGAGAAGATAGTAGCACACCGATTGTCTGATCATCTTGACTCACAAGATATGAATAAACCGTTTCAGTCGGCATACAAAAAGCTTCACTCTACCGAAACCGCATTGTTGAAAGTCTGCAATGATGTCCGGGTGGCTTTGGAACGCAAAGAAGGCACTCTGCTCGTGCTTCTTGACCTGAGTTCAGCTTTTGACACGATTGACCACACTCTTCTACTCAATCGGCTCAGCAAGCGCTATGGTATTCACGGTTTTGCCCTTCAGTGGATGGAGTCATATCTGCAAGACCGCAAGCAGAGTGCATTTGAACATCACATTCTTAAAACAGGAGAGCCGTGATCCGTCCTTGGGCCTGTACTGTTCTCTCTGTATATCCAACCAGTCGACGATGTCATCAGAAGGCACGCTATAGCGTTTCATCACTATGCTGATGACCTGCAGCTGATGCGTGCGTTTGCGCTTAATCCTACGGCATTACTCGAGGCCCTACAGCGTCTTGAAGCCTGCGTCATGGAGATTCGGGAGTGGCTGACCTCTAATTATCTCAAATTGAACGACCAGAAAACCGAGTTCTTTCCGATTGTCCCAGTGTCTGCCAAGAAGTTAGTAAACGATCTCAGCATCAATGTTGGTGGTTCCCTCATCCAAGCTATGCATCAGATTAAAGACCTTTGTGCCGTCTTAGACTGTCACATGGACATATCTGCCAACACATCAGCGATCATCCGGTCCTGCTATTTCCACCTACATCACATCAGCCAAATCAAGTTCCTGCCAAGACAGACGAGGGAGAGAGTAGTCAACGCATTAGTGACATCAAGGCTCGACTATTGCAACTCCCTCCTACACGGCTCCATGGACAAGAACTTTGTACGGTTACAGCGTGTCCAAAACTCTGCAGCCAGAATAATCGTGCGAGTGCCCAAATACGCAAGCATCACGCCAGTGCTCCAAGACCTACATAGGCTGCCGGTACGAGAACGCGTTCGTTTCAAGGTACTGGTATTCATGCACAGAGCTGTTAACAAGTGTGGGCCCGTGTACCTGAGCGAGCTTGCCTGCCTCTACGTACCCACCAAGTCCCTTCGGTCAGCGGGAAATCGCCATCTTGCGAGACCGCGAACAAGATGCAAATTCGGAGACGCGAGTTTTATGGCAGCAGCTCCTGACCTCTGGAACGATTTACCCACATCTAAACAGTGAAGCAGCTTTTATAAGCGCATTAAAACACTCTATTTTAATCGATATTTTAACTCAAGTAGCCGCAGCAGTCCTGGGTCTGCGGAGTGACCTAGTTGTTTTCAATAAATATAATGAACACTGATACTTTTAAGAGCACTTTTAAATACTCTCTTTTAATCAATGTTTTAACTGATATTGTGACTTTTATACTTGGCATTAAGCTTTTATCAAATATATTTTGTCTGTATGACACGATAATACTAATAGTTAAAGATAATTGTTGTTTATTATACTTAATTAATTACTTTTTTGATTTATTACTATTTTACATGTAAAGCGCCTTGAATAGTTTATAACTAGAGTTGGCACAATATAAGTATATTAATTTATTTATATTATTATGACACTAGCTAAGATGTCCTTCTGAGGGTGTTCATTTCCAACAGGTGCAGTGATTATTGTAACCGTAAGCAACACTTTGTGGGAGAATATTAATAGACTCAGACACGCGTATTATGGTCAGCAGGAAGTGCTTGTTCTCCTACCCCAAACACAAAGGCATAAAAAGCCAATGCTCCGTGACTACTGTGTGTATCCTACAAAAACTGTAGTCCATTGCATTACCCATATCGAAAGAACGTTGGACAAAAAAGTAAAAAGGTGAATTCTTGTATAACGCAGGATCCAGTCATATTATACTGATCGTAGTGTGTTTGTGTGTGTGTGTGTGTGTGTGTGTGTGTGTGTGTGTGTGTGTGTGTGTGTGTGTGTGTGCGTGCGTGTGAGTGTGTTTGTGTGTGTATTTGTGTGTGTGTGTGTGGTTTGTGTGTGTGTGTGTGTGTGTGTGTGTGTGTGTGTGTGTGTGTGTGTGTGTGTGTGTGTGTGTGTGTGTGTGTGTGTGTGTGTGTGTGTGTGTGTGTGTGAGTGCGTGTAATCGTTGTTTGTGCTAATCATTCCGGATAATATTATAAGAAATATTATAACCTATATTACTTATCTGTAAAGCTCTATACGTAGAATGAAAATCTTAAAATATCCAACTATTACAAAACTGTAACCCCGTAGGCCTAAATGCAAATACAATTTTTAGAGAAAGACCAACTGATTTGACAGGGTTGCCCTTTGGATTATTATTCCAGAAGGTTTGAAGTTTTATTAAACGCAGAACAACCACACATAACACGATGTGTCCACTACGATGGCCATGCTCCCAGACTATGTATGTATACACAAATGACTGACTACCACGTACATACATATATTACATACGGAGAGCACACAGGCAGCAATAACTGGTACGACGGCGGTGACGACGACGATTGCGGCGGCGGCGACGGCGGCGACGGCGGTTACGACGACGACGGCGGCGACAACGACGCGAACACCGAAACACTAGAATACAGCTACGTGGAAGACGAGAGCGAGGGAACGTGACGCCGGTCTCGGTGATTAACGTCACGGTTATGCACCGAATCGAACCCTCTACGTTGCGACAGTATCACGCCGACATCACACTGCTATATATTGTCCGTATAAGTGGCGTGCAGTGATGTTCATGTCCACCGATAGGCCCTAATCGTGATAATATAAAATTGTCAAATAAAGGCGTGTAAGTCTCGCGCCTCGTTTTCGTTCTGGAAACAACTGGAGATAGGAAGTAGCTCTGAGCCTGATTATTCACGATGTGACGTTTTTTGTTTTGGGGACTAGTCACAGGAATGACATATAACACTGAATAATGTCCCGGTTTCCGATTGAAGGAAATAAACCAAAGCTGTGGGAGATTATTAGTAAGTATCTATGTTACTGTAATCGTGTTTAGCGATGGTTATAGCTGGATACGTATAATATCGCTCCGGCGATGTGTTGCGTAAGGCATACTAAATTACTACATCGGATGTACACATCTCGTTAACATTGCTCCTCTCCTAGGCAACGTACATATGTGATGTTGGTGTCATTTAAGGTCTTATCATTGTCTATATATGTAAACAATGAATCTTACATAAACATAAACAAATCGTTTGATTTCTGACTTGACCTAGAAACAAAAACATGTAACCTCCGATTTTGGTGATTTTTGTAATCTCGAAACTTACATACTTAGCAATAATCAGTCATGTGCATTTGAATATTTTGCTAGTTGCGCAGTTTTAAACACGTTTCTTACATCACTGTAATGCAGTTATATAGGAACTAGTTATATTGATACTGTTCTGTCAGTATGCAAATGGGGGCTGTTTTCGTAGAATTTGCTGTTTTGTTACCTCCATTATTCCATTTAGATCATCATATACAGGTGTTGGTGTACGTAACATGTGTACACAGTGTGTGGGCATCCATACCAAGTTAATCAAAAACAGTGACATTTATATGTCAGTCTTTGAATTTGATGACACTTGGTGTGTTAGATTGTGGGAATCATTCTGTTTTATGTAAATTTAGATTAATCTTAACTTACTTTCCACAGACAGGTTTTCATAGCAAGCAACTGATTTTGAAGATCTCGTTCGTGTTTTGCTGAGGTGCAGTTGCAGTGGATCAAAGCAAGCCTTTACGTCACCCATTCTACATTGGTATCACTTCCAGAACTTGCCATTACAGTTGACCCTCTTCACTTATGTGCACCTGAGCCAATGAAACAATAATGACAAAAACTCTACGTATGGCAGATTGATCTGGGAGTAGGTACCATGGTTAGATTTTATTATATCATTGTTAAAGTGTGGGTATATATATATATATATACATAATACATATATATATATATATATATATATATATATAATACATATATACATATATATATATATATATATATATATATATATAGAGAGAGAGAGAGAGAGAGAGAGAGAGATAGAGAAAACACAAGTGTTTTATATATAAATATTAAATAACAATAAAACAATTATGGAACAAAAATTATCATTGTGCTAAGAAGTTAGATTAAGATTTTAAAATCACACAATGCCACATATTAAGCACATGCTAATCACGGTATCATGTAGGTACCTACATAGTTCAGATTGACCTAAAATGTGGATGGTAACATAGACTGATAAACCAACACACTAAGTTTCATCAAACGTAATGACGGACGTGTAAATGTCACTCTGTCTGGACTGGTATTTTGGCATGGAATTCCCCAATAACGAATTTAACTACAGTCGAACCTATTTGTTGAATGTTCATCAATTGGTTGACTTTTACATATACGTTTTAGCAATATTTCAGGTTATGAATAAACGTGAATATTTTTGTCACATCCAGTTTCGATATTATATAACTAACTGCTGGTACCAAGGCTTAATTAAAGGCGACTAGATATTGTCATGGCGAATGATTTTTAAATAATGGGCGCCAACTGGCGAATATAAAGATTTACTAAATCTATAAATAATGTGGCCCAAAACAATCATCACTCACTTGTTACAATTTGTCAATAAATGTTTACAACACGAGATGAAAAAAAAAAAAAATTGGCCAAGTGGCCCTGAAGTCCTTTAGACTAATACATCTATATGTGAACCCGGCAGACCAAATCAGTGATAAGTCGGAAACATTGTAACATTGTTTTCTTACATTCTTTTAAAGGTTGAGGTAGGGTGCTTTACATGAATTTTAAAATGATGACTGCTAAAAAAAATGGCGAAGTTATGGAGCAATGAATATGGTAGGGGTCAAACAGTGAAAATAAAGAAAACGGCTGTTGAAGTTTTACATTATATAATTATGCAAATGGATTGCATGGAAATATTACATACATGATATTTAAATGTGGCACACAGTATGTATGTTATGTTGCAATGATACACTGGAAGTATAAATGTGCTGCTACAAACACTTATAAAGTTATGCCAGATTATGTCTTTATGTATAAAACTAAGAGGACAGATTATTTGAGAGCAACAGATAGACTAAAGAAAACTAACACTGGGTCAGCTGGACGGTTATAGTCCGTTTGAACTTAAAGCCTTTGTCAAACTGTTGTGTCGACTTCACCGAATGTGGTGTCCTGCTGTCAGAACTTCGAATGTGTTACTCACCTAACTTACAGGTCTTTGTCAGTAAGAATAATGGGATGGTAATTTACACCAAAGTTGTTCCTGTAGAAGTCATTTTGTGGGATATAATTATTAGAATTAGCCGTGCCAAATCAAAAGTTAGTACTATATAATAGTAGTTGATCAAAATGTAAACAAACTCAAAGGAAGTTGCAACTTAGCCTTAGCCTTAGGGGCTGGCTAAGCCCATAGCTGGGCGTCCAAGGCTCCAACTTTATAATGATCTCTCTTATCTCCCTTTTCAACCACCTTCCATATCTTAGTCATTCTTGTTAGTGTGTAAATCATAATATATAATTTATGTATGTGAATTGAATATCACTATTTTAGTTATAAGTACTAAAACATTATTAATTGTACTGTTCCGCAACTGTTCTTTTACTGTTCTGAAATAGTTTAATGACATAATGATATATTTCACATAAATATATATGGAGCTAATGGAGAAGCCCATCATAATCCATAGCACTACAAAATGAAGTTTCTGAAAGTCACACTTCATATATTGACACATCTCATACTGTATTTATGAACTGTTACAATGTCCAATAGTTTCCTATCACAACCCTCGTGTACAATATACCAAAGCTATATATTTCCAACACAACAACATATGTATTATCATTGGATAGGTAATTGAATAATCTTTCAGATGTATGCAACTTGTAGCAGCAGGAAATGAAGCATACAAACGTTACACCACAAACAATGACATGCATTCTCAAAATGTGATTCATATAAATAACTACTAATGGGTTAACATGGGTCTAGTGCATGCTGTATGTTGTTGATACAAGCCTCTGCCAGTGACCAATTACATGTTAGTCCCAGTTTCCATCAAACAATAGCAGCCAGAGAATCTTAGCTGCTGTGGGGTGGGTGTAATACACAATACTCTACCAACGTAGTCCTGGCAGAAACAAACAAAATGTGAACATTTTGCTTTTTAGGAGGCCCTGAGGTGCCCTTAGAATGATTCAATCAAATGCAAATGTCTTGTGTACAGTGACACTACCCTAAGAGACGTCTGTGCAAACTTAAAGTAAAAGTTACTGAACAGTTTTTGAAATAACAGAAAATACAACCTCAGATCCATGCAAGACACAGACTCCGCAGGTGCGCAGGTGACAGATGTTGCTGGAAAAGGGTTTAGCTTTTTGGGAGGCCCTGAGATGTCCTTTGAATGATTCAATAAAATACAAATTTCTTGCGTACAGTGACACTAACCTTGAAGACGTATATGCAAAATTTGAGAAAAAGATACTGAACAGTTTTTGAAATAACAGAAAAGACAACCTCTGATCCATGCAAGACACAGACTCCGCATGTGAGAGATGTTGTTGGAAAAGGGTTTAGCCATCAGGTTATAAATAGAGTTGCTGCTGCAGAGGACAATTTAGTTGGCAAATTTAGCATTTTATGGGACCTTCGATGCCCTTAGAATGATTAAATAAAATACAGATTTCGTGTGTATAGTGGCACTACCAGAAGAAATGTCTATGCAAAATTAGGAAACCAGTTACTGAAGAGTTTTAAAAAAAAATAGGCAAAATGTGAACATTTACCAGTTTTTGGGTCCTTTTGGGGGGAACATTGGGTGTCCTTAGAATGATTCAGTCAAATACAGATTTCTCGTGCATAGTGGTAATGCCCTAAAATATGTATATGCAAAATTTGAGAAAAAGTTGCTGAACGATTTCTGAAATACGGCAACTAACGGCGGACGGCGGACGCAGAGTGATGGCAATAGTCCGTTGGACCTTCGGCCCAAAGGACTAAAAACGAAATCAAGAAAGCCACCACTGGGGTAGGGTGGTAGTGGTAAGGGACCACCAGGCTGGGCAGAGGATATCCTCAATCACCTGAAACACTTTAGCACTATAACTATTACCAAGTCAGTATGATTAAAATTAATTAATAACTTCCTTAATGTAACTGTATTACTAGGCAAATAAGCTAGATTGTCACTGTATCTACTTCTTAGAAAGGTTTGATAGGCCAAAATGTTGACTGTGGGATTGGGAGCTATGGCAGGGGGTAGGTGTTATTAACCAACCCTGCATTTATGTTTTCCATGACTATTTGAGCTTTCGGGGACGACATATCATGAAATGCATATTACAATATAACCACTACAAGTATTATGGCTAATTTAATGCTTGAATTGTATTGTTATGGTAATTTAGATAGTTAATGGATTGATCAGAGAATGAGAGTGTATATTGGAAAGCGGATTCTCGTACAAACCAGGTGCCATTTTCTGAGACCTGTATTGCGTGGTCACTTTTATGCCAGTATAATCCTATGATTAAGTTGTTATTAGCTCTGACTTATTGGATATGGTGAGACCAGAATATATGTATTATTGGCATGTAGCAACACATTAATAATAGTAAAATAACAATATTAACTTTCGTATATAATGCCCCAACCAAATCATTGTTCTGGGGCGTTAATCGCCCACACCAGAAGAATAAGTAAATCCAACAGATCACTCAACATATGCTAGTAATGTAAAAGGTTACCATGTAATGAAAAACTACAGAACCAGACACTGACCAAAGCTAAAACCAAATTAGACATGCTAGCTGAAGAATGCGCTGTTTAAAGTCGATCAGTAGAATTGATATCGTATGCCTCGACTAATATAACCAGGGCCGCGTTCAGATATCGCGCCACGCCGCACCGCAATCGCTTTTTATCCCGGAAGCCATTTTACCATTTACATCGTGCAGACGTCGCGACACGCGCTGCGCCAGCGTGTCTCCAAAATGCCCGTCATAGTTGGTTTTGAAGTGGATTCTTTTTTGATGACATTGGTAACGGGAAGCAAGAACGTTCTGTGAACCACAGGTATTACATTTGAAGGGTTTCTCCCCAGTACGGATACGGGTAAGTGTATGCACAATGCTCCATTTTTAGACCTGTGAACCATATGTATCACATTTGAAGGTTTTCTCCCCAGTATGGATACGGGTAAGTGTATGCACAAATATCCATTTTGAGACCTGTGAACCACAGGTATCACATTTGTAGGGTTTCTCCCCAGTATGGATACGGGTAAGTGTATGCACAGTGCTCCATTTTGAGACCTGTGAACCACATGTATCACATTTGTAGGGATTCTCCCCAGTATGGATACGGGTAAGTGTATACACAATGCTCCATTTTGAGACCTGTGAACCACAGGTATCACATTTGAAGGGTTTCTCCCCAGTATGAATTCGGACATGGGTCTTCAAATGACCATTTTGTGAGACTTTTGTACCACAGGTATCACATTTGTGCAGTATCTCCCTCATATGAATTCGGGTATATGACGTCAACTGATTGTTTTTTTAGAATTGCATACCACATATATCACATTTGTAGGAGATTTCCATGTATTAATACGGATGTGGGTTTTAAATACCCACTTACAAATAATTTTGCTCCACAAGTATCACACTTATTGGGTTTCTCACCGATATGAATTCGAATATGTTATTTAAATTACCGTTTGTTGAAAACTGTGCACCACATATATCACCTTTGTAAGGTTTCTCCCCAGTATGCAAACATACATGTTTTTTCAAATGTCCATTTTCTGAGAACTGTGCTCCACAGTTATCACTTTTGTAGGGTTTCTCCTCTGTATGAATTCAGACATGAGTCTTCAAATGACCATATTTTTTTAGAAATTTGCACCATAGGCATCACATGTGTACGGTTTCTCCCCAGTATGAATTCGGGTATGTTAAAATCAAATCAAATCAAATTTATTGTAACTCATTACAATACATACAATACAAATCAAATTAAGACAAATCATATATAATAACATAATGAGCACAACAAGGGAAGAACATTGTATAATGTTATACTCCCTTTGGTATATTTCAATGTAAATTTCATTATATTGAAAACAAAAACAGAGTGCAGTTGTAGAATATATAATCGTGATTGAAAATTATGTTATATATTAACATCATTGTGTAAAATAAATTGCTTAAGTATAGATTTGTAACTAATTATTTAGCAAGTCGTAAATGTAAGTCTTGTGCTGAAATGATTCCAAATAATAGCACCCTTATTTCTTATAGCACGAAGTCTTATTTCTAAAGTAGCCTTGGGTATATGAATTTGTGCAGATTGTCTTGTGTTATAACTATGGACATCTTGATTAAGTGTAAACATATTTTCAAAGATTGTTGGTAAAAGACCCATCTTGTATTTACACATAAATATTTGTATTGAATATACATACAATTGTCTGAAAGTTAATAGATTTAGTAATTTAAAGATAGGTTTTGTATGAGCTAATCTCTTAGCTGAGACAAGCATTCTCACTACTTTCTTTTGAATCTTAATAATACTTGAACCATATGAGTCAAATGCACCTCCCCATACTTCAATACAATATGTCAAGTGATGGAATAAAAATGAGTAATACAAGGTGACCAAACATGATCTAGTTAATAATCTTCTGGCTTTGTTGAGAATGCCAACACCTTTATAAATGTTACATTTAACTTTGTTAATGTGTTCAGCCCAGTTGAGTTTGATAAGTGTTGTTGGTTTTGTATGTTTTCTGTTAGGTGTTTTAAATATCATGTATTGGGTCTTATTAATGTTTAAAGATAGTTTGTTAGCATTTAACCAAATTATAATTTTTTTAAATTCAACATTCATTTTGTTAGTTATATCATCCAAATGA
Organism: Paraescarpia echinospica; assembly: GCA_020002185.1. NCBI lineage: Eukaryota > Metazoa > Annelida > Polychaeta > Sabellida > Siboglinidae > Paraescarpia > Paraescarpia echinospica. The sequence continues at coordinate 46,535,177 of CM034534.1, read as the reverse complement.
TCACCATTTATAAACAGACTAATGTCATCAGCAAATAATATGGAAAAAAGAATATCTGAGACACTAGCAATATCATTGATATATATTAGAAAAAGCAATGGCCCCAGGATGGAACCTTGCGGTACACCACAAGTAATAGTTTGTTTCGTGGAGCTAGTGTCATTGTAGTACACATATTGTCTTCTATTAAATAAATAACTTTTAATCCAATCATTGGCTAAGCCACGGATACCATAACATTGGAGTTTCTGACAGAGTATGTCATGGTCAACTGTATCGAATGCTTTAGATAAATCTAAGAACACTCCTAGCACAAATTGTTTGTTTTGTAAGGCTTCTGATATTTAGTCTACAATGGTTATAAGTGCCATGTTAGTAGAGTGATTTTTTCGAAAACCAAACTGATATTTATACAAAATATTATGCTTATTAATAAAATTTAACAATCTGTTATACATTAGTCTTTCCAATATTAAAAAAAAAGTAGGTAATATTGAAATTGGCCGGAAGTTAATCAATAAGTTTTTTCTTTGGCTTTATAAATAGGTATTACCTTTGCTATTTTTAGTTCATCTCGAAATATTCCAGTATTTATAGATAAGTTATATAAGTATGTCAATGGTTTAATAAAACTATTATATGTTCGTGTTATTACTTTAGAGGAAATGTCATCCCATCCTGGAGACGATGCTTTGAGAGAGTTTAGTATTACTGATACCTCATTTTCAGTTACCGGTTCAAGATATATTGTTTTCATATTACTGTTTTTTATGTATGACATAGGACCTGTTTGGTTCTGTGGTATGTTTTTTGCTAGGTTAGAACCAACATTTACATATAAATTATTAAAACTTTCACTTATATGTTTTTTATATGATGTTTCAACTTTGTTAATAATGAATTTTGTCTGTGTTATGGTTTCATGTTTCTTATTTATTATTTCTTTTAATAGGGACCAAGACTTTTTAAGTTTATGTTTATTTTCTTCAAAGAGAGTTGCATAATGTTCACGTTCAAATTTCCGTAGTAAGCCATTCAATTTACTTTTGTAAACTTTATATTTAGTTTCATTATATATTGTATTTTGTCTTATGTATTTAATATATAGTCTATTCTTCTCTTTTATTGAGTTTTTTAAACCAGTAGTTAGCCATGGTTTCTTATTCTTGTAATTAAGTTTGACAGTTTTTAATGGAAAGCAATCATTATATTCTCGAAGTAGTAGTTTATAAAATATTGAGTAGGCTGTTTGACAATTATTTATGGATGTTATAATTTCCCAATCAATGTTCTGCGTGTTATTATAAAATTTATCCATGTTTGCCCTCGAAAAGTTTCTGTTTGTTATATATTTAGAATAATTGGTTAATTTACAATTATTATCAATGAGAAATACTGGGAAGTGGTCAGAAACGTCAACGTATGTGACGTCAACAGTTTGTTTTTTGAGAATTGCATACTACAGGTATCACATTTATAGGGTTTTCCTCCTGTATGGATATGGACGTGGGTCTTTAAATAACCACTTACAGATAATTTTGCTCCACAAGTATCACACTTATAGAGTTTCTTACCAGTAAGACCTCGAATATGTGTTTTCAAATTACCATTTCTTGAAAACTTTGCACCACAGGTAACGCATGTGTAGGGTTTCTCCCCAGTATGTATACGGACATGGGTTTTCAAATGTCCACTTTCTGAGAACTGTCCTCCACGATTATCATATATGTAGGGTTTCTCACCAGTGTGGATACGGACATGAGTGCTCAAAGTACTCTTTTGGGAGAATTGTGCATCACAAGTATCACATTTGAAGGGTTTCTCCCAAGTATGAATTCGGATATGGGTCTTGAAATGAACACTTTGTGAGAATTTTGCCGTTTGAACGGGTTTTCACCAATTTGCTTACGAACACATAGCGTTAAGCCATCACTACCACCTCCATCGTCTATGCACCGTGACGTGGCGCCACAAATCACGACTAATATAATCAGATTCCGAAAGGTAAAGCCACCGCATGTGGCTCTGGTCGGGAGCAAATATCCGCGGCATTCATTCTCATTAATAAATTATTGTGGATACGGTCGTTTGTTCTCAATTGATAATATTGTGGTCGTCGTTTAGATTCTCATTACAAAGTACAGCCAAAGGTTGGGACCCATTATCATAGGGGAGCTTTATTCGAGCCACCCCCATAGTGTTACTTTGTTAATTCTTAAATTATTATACCTATCTGCCAACTTGTCTTTTAATTCCGGGAGAGTCATGAGTGGTTCTGCACGTTTCCCGTATCGCGCTGTCTCGTCGGGGTGTTTCGGATCTTGACATCAGAAGACGGCGGGGATGCTCCTGGATATATCTCATCCGGAACTTCAGCGGTTCAGCGTATCTCAGCACATCTCCCATGGTATCGCGCTGTCTCAGATGATTACATCGAAATATGGGGGGGGGGGTTGATGGGGATTTTAAAAGAAAGTCAGGAAGATCTGCATGTATTCCAGGATCGCGTTGAACTGACGGTGTCTACGGGGCGGCTATCTCTCTTTCTACCGCTGTCTCAACCTCCGCTGCTTCGGTGTCTAATGTCGACATTCATACATGTTTAATAAACACACTGGTCGCTGTGGCAGGTCAGGCAGGAGTGCACTTCATTATACAAATTGGCACAAAATGTTCCTTTCCCTGACAAGATATATTGGTAGTTCATTCGTGACAGTCGTGAATGCAATATTTGTTAAATGTTAGAAAACACAGCATTCTTACATAAACACCGCGACATGTCCATCGATAGCCATGGTCGTGAAAGTGTAGAATTGTCCAACAATGTTCGTATTGCTATGACGATGGCATGCGGGTAGATGTAGAGCATATTGTCTCAGAGTCTACTTCGTGTTGCCAAACAACCTAGTCCATGATGCAAGGGCCGATTTCCCAAAACATTTGCTGCGCGTGGTTTCTGCGATTATTAAATGACGTTTTACACTTTACGTGCGTATCACGTTTTACATTTAGAACAATGAATTTAACCTACAAAAGGAATAAACCTTTACCTATATGGGGTATTTTGAAGAAAAATATACTTCTTACATTACATTCGTTGGTTCGTAGATTAATTGCTGAACGCTTTGGCGGCGAGAGATGCCAAGGTGACAGCCGTCTAAGAGTAAAATAGTATCAAACATAAATACATTTAATCGATTATAGTAAGATTTAATTCGTTTCCATATATCTGTGAATGTTGTCATCTTTAGAGAACTTTGATTTTGTTACAGTCAGTAAAGGGGCAGTACAAAATCTTTGGATAGTTATGTGCAAATTTGAATTCGGCTGCGGAATACGGTTCATTCTACCCATTATTAGGCAACACCATATTCATTGCAAATCACGTGGAACAAAAACAAAGTTCAGTATATTTCCGACACGGAATATTATCACGAAAATTATATTATTCTCTGTAGATTATATCTACTTAATGTGGTTAATAAATGAAATTTCGGTTTTGTGTTGGTAGTGTTTATAATATGTCACATGTATAACTGCTTAAAGTGACCGGATACAACAATTATTATTAAACAATTAATAAGACTAAGATGACGGTGTGCGCGCATGTCTCTGTGACTAACTTAGCAGTCTTTGCTTAGGAGACGCACTGCCAGCGCCCCTAGCGGAGTACGGAGGAACTGCTCCGGGAATGCGGTAGGAAAGTGCGCGGACGTTGACGGCAGCTGTCGCTTGTAGAGAAGTTAGCTTTCATTCTGAGTACGCTGTAGTGGTGTCAATCTTAAGCGACGAGTGCGTAATCGTTGGAACCAATAAGACGACGGGAATAAATGGTTGGTGTCAACCTCATTATTCGTTAGAGATAATATTATACGTAGGTGGGTTTAGGGCCAATTAGGGTTGTAGCAAATAGTTAAGGTTATATATGGTTACGAGTAGAGTTATGCTTACAGTGAGTATGCATTCGACCACCCTTCGATATAGTGTACGGCCAAATTGCTCGCTTGCGTCCAGAGAGCGTTCTCAGCGATATTACGCGGGTAACATGGAGTTGACTAAGCAAGCCTTCTGTATCAGTCATCCTCAGGCTGCATCTGTCGTACCTGTCATATTTATCATACCATTTTATAGCGCGCGAGTTTTAAATACTGCGCATATATTTCGGAAATAAAATGTGTTTGCTGTATAAATATAGATTATATTAACGTTGAATGTTCAATACAACTAATTGCTCTCTGATGCAAAAACATATCCCAAGTGTTCATATTTATGCAATAGTGACCATTAATTACACTTACTGACGCATCTACCTATACATCATAACTACGTTAGTGAAAACGAAAACAAACCATGAATTGAATATGTTCATATAGTTTGTTTTAATACAACACATAATCACGAATATTTACATCAACGCGTAAATGGTTATTCACTATACTGGAGATACGATTGTTTATTTATATTAGCCATACTATCGCGGCAACAAACATACGTATTCAAATCTGAACGACTGACAGTCGTACACTTATTCACTAAAAAAAAACATTTGACGCTACATACACACAAACACAGAAGACAGTTTCTCCCAACTAGTTCCTGTCTAACGTTAGCTAAGTCGTAAACTAGAGCAGTTTGTTCATTGCAATACAAATTACAACGACGACGACGACGACGACGACGACGAAAACATCAACAAAAGAAAATGCTACGACAACAACAACAATACTAAGGCAGACGATGACGATGATCACAGTAGCCACGATAACAAGAAGCAGACGTTCGCGAAGTCGACAACCACAGCAGCAGCAGCAGCAGCAGCAGCAGCAGCAGCAACAGCAACAGCAACAGCAAAAGCAGCAACAATAACAACAACAACAGCTGCATAAGTAGCAGCAGCAACAACAACAACGCATACGATGACGACGACCACGGCAACAACAACAGGAACATCGAAAAGAATAAAATAACGACGAACGACATTGGTAATAGCAGTAAGAATAAACATTCACTGCGACTAAATGACGTCCCCCTTAATCGCCCATGAAATATTATGGTCAACGGTCTAAATCACTCTATATTAAATATTAAATTAAAAATAGCAACGTCTTGTAAAATTGGAGTCGATGACAGATTCATCACCGACATATTTGTTAATGACGAATGGTATATGGATGATAACTTCAATATGACAAACAACTGGTCACGTCATAATTACAGCAATGTGCAGAAATACACCTACTAAGCTATAGCGGTCTAACACGCGTTACAACGACGCAGGGCATGTATGATCCAAGATAAAACATCGTCCACATAGAAGCACTAATACACAAGACCAAACCAACAGTTCTGACAAGTATCCACATGTTGCTGTACAAGTAAACATAACATGACTGCTAGTATTTTACTTCACTGGAATGAAATATTACAGGCGGGTGTCGCCGGTCTGGACTGAACAGTTTACGGCTTGTGTCAACGTGCTTATATCGGGAATTTTCCTCCTCTGTGTCCCGTTGAAACGTTCTCGCCATAATCTTCGAACGGTCAGCGTCAGAGTGAATGGAACGCAACTAAAGACTCCCTGGCAAGTGTTGCACACAATGAATGCGTACCACAGGAAACGGAGAAGGTCGATGTTTGCCAAGAAACCAAACAGCCAGGTGAAACCCACCAGTGACGTCAACCGTACGTAAATGACGAATGTCCTGCGTTGTTGGTGCTGTGATCGGGCCTTGCTGCCCACTGACATGGAACGTCTGAGAGCAACGAGGGTGCGGACAAATAACACTACATTGGCAGTGATCCCTACTACTAGAGGAACTGCGAAATAGTATATGTTGGCTCTGCGACCTGCAATCCAACACATAGTCTTGCTGCCGTAACTTAAAGGTAATGTCGTATAGAAGGCGAGCACCAGACAGATAGCAACAAAGACAGCCGGTAGGCCCCAGGCGTACACAGCAAAGGTACATAGACGATATGTACTGATAAAACCGCTGGATGGTCTCGTACCTACACACGTGCACGATACGTCGAAGGCAAGTACATTAATCCAAAGGAAGGATACCAGCCAAGTGTAGTGCTGAATGACAGCCACGACGGTACAAGCCTCACTGTACGGCAAAAACTGATCACTCACTTGCAGGGACAGCTGGGAAAAAAAGAGCGCCCCGCATAGATTCATTACGCATTTCCCAGCTCGAGTGCGAAGCTTTTTGAACATATAATACGTCGTCATCGTAAACGCGAGACAGACCATTGACAAAATGTTCCCAACCATCGAAAGCGTATCCTGTACAAAAAGTTCCGTTTTACTGATACTACGAATCCTGCTTAGCTTGGGAAGTAGGTAGGAACATAAAACGATCACATTTGATTCCAATCTAACAACGTGTCTCTCGTTGATTTCCACTTCTTCTGACGTTCCTTCATATAACACCACTGAATCACCCAAGTCAACGTATTCGTTCGCCTGAAATGTGACCGTGACACAATTGAATATGTCTGGCTCACAAACCAACGCAGTGGCACGTACAGTCAATCGTTCATTTAACGAATTGTTCTTCCGCCAATATATAATAACAGGAACTTCTGCCACATCATACATCTGCGACGTACTCACAACTTGAAATTTAGACGGAAACTTGGACGCAAACATCATGTAATGGTCACTTACAAAGATTACATCACGTCGTATTTTTGGTGAACCATTTATACACGTGCCAGATGTTTCGATAGCACCTCGGTTGAAAACAAATATGTTGAATTGCGGGGACTGATTTGGGAGACTGTTGACGTGTATTAAACACGACTTTAGTGAAATTTCGGGATATCGCTTCCTGAATCCAAACAGTAGATGCATTGGAAATAACTTCATTCCAATGTTTGAATTATTTAACGGCGTTGCATTCGCTACATTGTTTGGAATTTTCTAAGCCAATTCTTCGGATAATACGTTCTAGGTCAAGCAATCCAAACTGGTTATCTTCGGTCGATATGACGACATACGTGCTAATATAATTTGTTTCAGAAAAGATCTGTGGCACAGTCACATTTAGTTTCATGCACCTTTTGTCGCGCAAACGCACGTGACTAGCGGGACACATGGGTTTGACGCAAACTCCGGTTATGTAATCGAACACCGTGCCATTAGGACATATATTGAATCTTATAAATGGTTGATAGTAGATTACTGACTTAGAGAAGACCATCATTCTATTCATGATTACATGTTACTTCTTCATCTCACATACAAATTCGAATATGTTCTTAATGCCTCGACACTTAGCACAATGCGGATTTGTGTAGTACCTCTGTGAAGGAATATGGTATATGTTCGCCTGATACTTTTGACATGTTGAACGTAGGTAATCGAAGTCAAACCGTGGATCTGATGAGTCGGCGTTGCTGTAGTAGTGCTGCCACTGATCGGACGCAGATCCTGTTGAGTTCACATATTTAAAAGCTACACCAGCCGTGGCCATATCAGTCATATCGTTGTCAGGATTGTTGCAAACTGCACAATACTTATTGCTGTAGATGACACCACGAAACATAACCGGAACGTCTGCGGTAAGCGTGTAGTTCACCTCAAACGGTCGTTCACAGAGATCAATTGTATATGTGTCGGTGGTTGTCGTTGGTTGACTGCCGCAAGACGACACAACCAGCAGTGAACTGTCGGTCGCTTGTTCTCGTCGAATGTCGACGCATGTGACTGATCGTGGCTTTCGCATTCTTAAAATGTCTGCGTAATTGTCGCGAGTTACCATTGGGCCAGATAAACACGACGCTTCATAATCGAGACAGCAGTCACCAAGTTTGAAACAGGCCTTGTCGCAGTAGCAACTAATGTCCCACGTGTCTCTCTTTCGGTCAAACTTGTTTTCACAAGATCTGTTGCAAAGTGTGTTGTAAACTATGCGTTCAATTTTTATTATTGTAAGAGGTTTGTGCATGTCATTTATAGTCGTTATAGTCCGGTTGTCAATTCTGTTGTCGCTTCTCGTTATTGTGATATTGTCACTATCTGCTGCCTGACCGACAGCCAATGAAGTTATCGTGGAGATGTCAAGTGCGTTTGGACTTGATGGGTTGATTTCTTTCGCATCAGTCTTAACACTAAATGAAGAAGGCGTTGTGTCGCGGAGTGATACACTGTTGTTCGTCTCTACAAAAAATAAGCATTGACAAATCACAAATTGCTAGCACTAACACATGCAAGACCAGTACTGGATGACACTAATTATAATATATCGAATTGGAAATATACGTTTGGGTCCTTGTCAAGACGAGCAATGTAGTGGAACTGTCAACTGAAATAATAAATATGGAGCGATGGTTAGTGGCCACCGCAACTGAGTTTTATCGTGACAATTGTGGCATCCTGCAACAGCTGTGATTTTACCTAGGATTATCTCCTTTAAAATGCATCTAACTTCGTTGACGTTTGTGCACCAATCAATAACACAAGTAGATCGTTTTGGTAATTTGGTGTACAAATGTTCCACAAATAAATAGTTCGCTTATGCATATAAAAATCATGATATTGTACATACAATATAATATGTGGAACACTCAAATTATACATGGATTCGTCATCATCATCGACATCATCTTAATCACAATCTTCAAAGTCGTCATCATCATTATCATTGTTTTCTTCATCTCCATCATCTTCTTACTTACTTCCATCATCACCATCATATTCGTCTCTGTTTTCATTTGGTCATCATGTTCACCATAATCTTCAACTTGATCATCTTTCTTTTCATCGACATCATCAGCATCATCAACGTTGTCATCGTGTTTATCTTCATCTGAATCACCGTCTTTATCACTATTTTCATCATCGTCATAACCATAGACTTCGTGTTCATAATCTTCATTGTCCTCCTCTTCTTCATATTCTTATTTATTGTCGTCCTCATATTCATGATCTTAGTCATTGCAATCACCTTCACCTTCTTATGATGGGCATTATTATTATTATTCTGTACAAAACAGACACGACCACCGCTCCCCGCATAGTTGACTGCGAACTTGTTTGACCTTTTTGTGGAATGTCACAACTATGAGTATAGATAATTTCACGGTGACCTAGTTTCACTTTCCCTAAGCCTTATTACACCACATCGCAGCCAACCGTCATACCAGATGTTAACGTTTAAATCGTATACAGTGTATACCATTTCTATTTATATTGCTAAAACCAAACAGTCCTTGTGGAATTGTTACACGCATATTAGCCATATGTAAACAAGGTTTAGCGGGTAGCGGCGACAAATTGTCGGTGTGGCGCTTTCTAAACAATCATCACATTGTGTTCTACTTACCGACTCGTGGCCCGGTTGAGCGAACGCTTCTGGCAGCAAATTCGGCGGTGATTGAACTAGGGCCTTGAGCACCGTACTCGGTAGCAGATGATTCTGGACCTTGGGCAGTATACTCTGCGGTGGATGGGTTAGTGCCTTGGACAGCATGCTCGGCGGTTGATGAACTTGGGCCTTGGGAAGCGTACTCTGTGGTATATGATTCAGGGCCTTGTGCAACGTACTCGACGGTTGGTGAACCAAGGCCTTAGGTTGCGTTATAGGCGGTTGGTGAGCCTTGGCCTTGGGCAGCGTATTCGGCGGTTGATGAGCCAGGGCCTTGGGCAGCGTACACGACGGCGATCAATAGAAAGTGCAGTAGCATTCTCCCTCTCAATTTCATCCTGGCCAAGTGTTAGTAATCTATCAGAACGATTAATATATAGCCAGCTGTCGGTGCAGAATGCTATTTATATTCGTACTTAAATCTGCACACAGCAATTTAGTAATGACATTTCTTTTCCTAAATATACGGACCACATGGATGACATTAGTGGGCATTAAATTATTTTAATACTATATCATATTTTACAAGTTCCTATTCCATTAAATTCGTTGTAAAATAAGATCAAAGGTTACTCTTGTATTAATTATTCACGTGTTGTTTGAAATTGTTGGTTATTAAACTTAAGAACTAACATTTATAAGTTGCTTGCAAAATAAGTGCATGGTATCGAGTGCAGACCAAACATTTTTATTGTACGCTTTATTTCATGATGCGGTGAAAGTAATTAATCTTATTGGTATGGTGGCTGCTATTATCAAAAGGCGCGGCCGCATCCATAAATTGGTATTCTTAAGGAACAGCTAGCAATTAGTTTAACCGCCCCCTCTAGTTTTAATTGTTTTCAGCACTCGGCAACGTTCTATTAACTGACTTGACCGTACATGTTGTGATTATCTTGTCATGGGTCCGGGTTTTGAAATCAGAACACGGGCATGCCAGACCCAGATGCTAACCACTACATTATTGCGCGCGTTCTCTCGCACTCTTGGTCTCTCGCTTTCTCGGTCTCTCGCTCTCTTGGTCTCTCTGTCTCTCTTTCTCTCGCTCTCTCAATCTCTCACTCTTTCTGTCTCTCGCTCTCTCGGTCTCTCTGTCTCTCGCTCTCTCTGTATCTTGCTCTCTCGGTCTCTCGCTGTCTCTGTCTCTCGTTCTCTCGGTCCCTCGCAATCTCTGTCTCTCACTCTCTTTGTCTCTCGCTCTCTCCCTCTCTTTCTTTCGCCCTCTCACTTTCTCTCTCTTTATCTCTCTCTCTCTCTCTCTCTCTCTCTCTGTCTCTCTCTCTCTCTCTGTCTGTTGCTCTCCCCGTCTCTCGCTCTCTTGCGCTCTCTCGGTCTCTCGCTCTCTCGCGCTCTCTCGGTCTCTCGCTCTCTCTCTCGCGTGGTCTCTCTCTTTCTCTCTCTCTCTTTCTCTCTCTCTCTCTCTTTCTCTCTTTCTCTCTTTCTCTCTTTCTCTCTCTCGCTCTCTCACTTAGCAGAAGGAGAGAGAGAGAGAGAGAGAGAGAGAGAGATACAGTGCATTGTCTTGTTTTCACTCGTGAATTGACGCATGATCTTAGTTTTTTATAAAGGATGATTTTCGGATACTAATTAATAGTAAACCCGTAGTTCCTTGTAGCGAATACATACTAAGTATAGTAATATTGTTTTTATTATTATACTACGTGAGATAAGCCATTGCAAGTAACTGCACGTTTATTATAGTTTGTTCTATTGTGGGGAATACGAACATCTTGGTCATGGTAATTCCGTGATAATACTTAAGCTAAGTTGATGAAAGGATGCAGTACCAATCAAGCAGGCTCACGTTTGCAATAAAATTAATGGAATAGCATAAAACAATTTATCACAGACCCAATTTCGAAGTGCCACGCGTTTTTCATTTATTCAGTTAATGTTTCACAGGTGTTACTTCCCCGTGAACAATGTGCATGGTAAGAGCGCGCAATGCAAGTGTCATGATTCGCGTACTTTATTAGTGTTTTTTTAAACTAGTTAGTCAGTATTTTCGTTGTTATAACTGTTTGTTTTTTCTTAATGTAATAACATCCTTAGTAAATGGTTACTGCACTTTCTTTCGTTTAGTTTGTGTGTGTGTGGTATGTGCATATGTGCATATGTGCGTGCGTGCCTGCGTGCCTGCGTACGTGCGTGCCTGCGTGCCTGCGTGCCTGCGTGCCTGCGTGCCTGCGTGCCTGCGTGCCTGCGTGCCTGCGTGCCTGCGTGCCTGCGTGCCTGCGTGCCTGCGTGCCTGCGTGCCTGCGTGCCTGCGTGCCTGCGTGCCTGCGTGCCTGCGTGCCTGCGTGCCTGCGTGCCTGCGTGCCTGCGTGCCTGCCTTGGCGTCTGTTGAACGACCGCAAAACGGAATAAGCATATTCATCTGCTGAGTAAAACCAAGCACGGGCATTCTTAAGATTAAAGGGACCGATTCACATATACTGATTGGCCCACAAATTGTTCACGACATCTTAGTTAGTTAATACATGTTGTAGATTAATCAATCTCTCAATATAATTCTACAAAGTATATACGTACATAACTATCATGATGCACATGGGGATACGTTGTTTTGTATTTAATAAACGTATATTGTTGAATCGCTTTACTCTTTTTAATTCACCAATAGTACAAGCAGATTCTTTGTTATTATAAATGTTGGGGTTGATTCTCTTTAGTTCGAAGGATGTCCAGATGTGTGAGAGACAAGATGGCACGCTCGCTCGCACGCACGCACGCACGCACGCACTCACAATAATTCAAACACACGCACACACGCACGCACACACACACACACACACACAAACACACGCACAAACGCACACACGCACGCACTCACGCACATACGCACTCAAACACACACACGCTCACACGCTTACACGCACACACGCTCACACATTTCACACAAACATACACGCTCTCAGTTTTATTTTATTGTTAAACAGTATGCAATTTGTTTTGTTCACGTTAAGCGATAATTTGTTCGTTCTGAACCACAGGCCAAGTTTTTAATTCGTTGTTTACTACATTGGTGACAGCATCAATGTTAGTAGCCGAGTAAGAAATGATAAAGCGATTCTTTGTACGCTAATATACATTCGAGACACACTGTATCAAAACGTGATAATTTCCCACAAATACTTTCTCTGCTGCTTATGTCTTGCATGTCTATGCATAATTTGGGTGTCGTCTGCGCAAAAAGCCGATAAACAATTGTGTTTACGCGAATCATTTTGATCTTGCTGCCACGTGGATGATTAATTATGGAATATAATTATCCCGAGTGTAATGAATATTCATGCCCGCGCAGTGAACCACGCAAAGACCGCTGACGTCACACACACACACAGTCAATATGTCAGATCCCGAGATGAGTTGATTCAAGCAATGGTATTATAAATAAGCAATTTGTAGACATATGTATATTGTGTAAATCTTTTAGAACCGGAGTTATGTGGTCAAGGCGAAGTGTGGATGTGATGATTCTAGCTGGATTTGACACTTCCAAATTCCAATACGATCCAATTGATGCCGTTAGTCTCCTGCGTTTTTTCACACATCCTTAAGATAGTAAGATCGACTGTCTCATAACAACGTCTTGTTCTTAAAACAAGGCTTAATGTTCACTGTATCTGCATAAAAAATCTTTAATCAACTCGCAATCATTATAAGATCATCTGAAACTACGAAAAAACTCAAGACATATTTTAAAATCGTATTGTCCCTTGCTCTAAAGATGACTCTTGCGTGTACCTCTTCACAGTAATTTTATTGCGCCTAATGATTCTTGTATGTTTCGCTTCTGAGCTCAGATTCATAAGGTTGCAGGCGATATAAAATTATTTTTATTATTATGATAATATTATTATGATATTATTATTATGACAGTAGCAAAGATGCCCGTCTGAGGGTGTTCAATTCCAACAGGTACATTTGTTGTTGCCAAACACAAAGGCGTACAAAGCCAATGCATCCGTGACTACTATGTGTATCCTACACAAACTGTAGTCCAATGCATTATGCTCTACCGAAAGAACCGTTGGATAAGAAAGTAAACAGATTAATTCTTATATAACGCAGTATCCAGTTATATAGAATGTGTGCGTATGTGTGTGCGAGTGCGTGTAATCGTTATTTGTGCTAATCATTCCGGATAATATGATAAGAAATATGATAACCTATATTTCTTATCTGTATAGCTCTATACGTACAGTGAACATTTGAAAATATCCAACTATGACAAAAATGTAACTAGTAGGCCTGAATGTAAATACATCTGATTTGAGAGGGTTGCCCTTTGGATTATTATTCAGGAAGGTTTGAAGTTTTATTAAACACAGAACAACCAAAAATAACACGAGGTGTCCACTACGATGGCCATGCTCCCCGACTATATATTTGTATACACATAAAAATGACTGACCACAACGTAAATAGATATACGGAGAGCACACCAGCGGCAATAAATGGTACGACGACGACAACTACGGTGGCGGTGACGACGACGACGACGACGACGGCGGCAACAACGACTCGTACACTGAAACACTAGAATACAGCTACGTGGAAGACGAGAGGGAAGGAATAAGAAGCCGGTCTCGGTCATCATATCATTGTTAATGTGTGAGGTGTATATAAATATTAAACAGCAATAACAAAATGATGGAATACAAAGTATACTTCTGGTAAGAAGTTACATTTTAAAATCAAATAATGCCACATATTAAACACATGCTAATCACGGTATCATGTAGGTACCTACATACAAGACATCTACAGTAAACTATCCACGTATTTAAAATTTTATTTTATGTACGCGGTAGCTGCAGGTCATCATATTATTAAACAAAATAGATATACCAACATCTTATGTGCAGAGAATATGCGGAGAGCAAAACACAGAACATTTTATGTTTTCGTATTGAAAGCTCGTGTCACTAATTTAGTTCTTACTACAGAATAAAATATGATTGCCAATAATGGTTGATTCAAATTAATAAAAAAAAAATTACACAATCGGAAGTTAAATCAAATAAAAGGTCAAACTGATTTTTGTTAATATGTGTTCTTCCTACCAATCATGATGTTTGTTTGATTGTGAACAACGACAGACAACTGGAAGAGCATTAAAATGACACCAACATCACATATGTAAGTTATCTAGGAGTGAAGTTATAGTAAACGTTATATACATCTGATGACCTTCTAGGTTTATAAATATATATATATATATATATACATATACTGTACACCATATATGTAATATATATGTATATACATATATATATATATATATATATATATATATACCTAGAAGGTAATCAGGTAATAAAGGTCGTGTTAAACTATGATGACCTCCATCTTTGGAAAGGAAGGACTGATTGACCTGACATTTATTTAATCAAGGACACATGCACGTAAACCAACACACCAAATTTAATCAAAAATAGAAGACAGACATGTAAATGTAACCGTTTTTGATTGATTTGGTATAGAATGAATCCATATTGTTTACACGTGTATGAATATTAAATACACTGTAAACCAACACATGCAGATAATTATCTAAATAGGTAGAGTATAATGGAGATAACAAAACACAGCAAATTCTAGGAAAACAGCCTCCGTTTGCATGGTGACAAAACATTGTCACTGTATTTAGTGTCATGTTGCTACATATTACAGCTTTAGCGTGACGTAAGAAATGTGTTTAATGTTGAATAACTACTAAAATACTGAAATGCCTATGATCAAACTGTCGCTGATGATTGCTAAATGTGTATGTTTCTATGCAAACAAAATCAGCACAATCGGAGGTTACAAGTTTGTTCTAGGTCAAATCAAAGGTCAAACAATTTGTTAAAATTGTTGTAAAATGTTGATGTGTGGTTCATTGTCTACACGGATAGACAACTGCAAGTGCATTAAAATGACACCAGCATCACATCTGTAAGTTGCCTAGGTGAGGAATTATGACACCTCGAAGCTGGAAAGGAAGGTCAGATTGACCTAAAATTTGGTTTGTTTAATTTTGTGAGCTGTTGCTCGCCAATGGCGACCAAATATTGTTATGGCGAATGATTTTTAAATAATGGGCGCCGACTAGCGAGTATACAGATTTGCTGAATATATCAATAATGTGGCCCAGAAAGTCATCATTCACTTGTTACAATAGATCAATAAATGTTTACAACACGAGATGATATATAAAAAAAACGAAATCAAGGAAGCCACCACTGGGGTAGGGTGGTAGTGGTAAGGGACCGACAGTCTAGGCAGATAATGTCATCATTCACCTGAAACACTTTAGCACTACAAATTTTACCAAGTCAGTATGATTAAAATTAAGAAGTAACTTCTTGAATGTAACTGTACTCCTAGGCATATAAGCTGTATTATCGTTATATCTGCTTCTGACAAAGGTTTGATTGGGCAAAATGTGGACTATGTGACGGAGATCGATGGCGGGGGGGGGTATGTGTTATTAACCAACCCTGCATTTAAGTTTTCTGTGACAACATGTGCTTTCGAATTCAGATAGTTAATTGATTTATCAGAGAATGAGAATGTGTAATGATTCATGTGAATACATATTGAAAAACGGATTCTCGTACAAACCAGGTGCCATTGTCTGAGACATGTATTCCGTGGTCAGTGTTATGCCAGTAAAGTCCTATGATTAAGTTGTTATTAGCTCTGAATTATTGGTCATGGCGAGACCTAAATCTAGGTATTATTGGTATATACCAACAAATTAATAGCAGTAATATAATAACAACTTTCGTATATAATGCCCCAACCAAATCATTGTTCTGGGGCGTTTATCGCCCACACCAGAAGAATAAGTAAATCCAACGGCTCACTCAACAGATGCTAGAATATAAAAGGTTACTATGTAATGAAAAACTACAGAACACGACACTGAAAAACGCTAGCACCTAATTATACTTGCTAGCTAAAGAATGCGCAGTTTAAAGTCGATGAGTAAAATGTATATCGTTTGTTAGAGACCTCGACTAATATAAACAAGGCCGTGTTCAGAGTTCGCGCCTCACCGCCACGTCGCGTTTTGCCTCGGAAGCCATTTTGCCGTTCAAAGTTACATCGTGCTTACGCCGCGACGCTCGACGCACAACTTCTCCTTTCAACACACCCATTTTGAATGAGGTAAACGTCGCGGTACGTAACATTTAATAGTTCAATTTCTGGCGGCGAACCGTGACGGATCGCGACGTTGCCAGGAACTCTCAAAGCGGCCCGGACTCCGCAAGGTAGAGCCACAAATGGGTGCCTTCCCAACCGCCTATTTTCAAAATGCATTTCCAATTAGGCTCTATCACGGAAATGAAGTGCGATGTTTGCAAAGAATCTGAATAAATATCCGGGAACTTTCATTCTCACCATGCAGTTGTGAAAATGTCGTTGAGTTACACAATTTGTAGTATTTTCGTTGTCGTTTCAATTCCCATTACAATCAGCGGGTCATGAAATCAACATGTTTAACACTTGTTTCTGCATGAAATAAATATTCTTGAAAACCTAATTACCTGTTAGAAACTGCCCTGATTTATCCAAGAAT
The DNA here is from genome assembly GCA_020002185.1 of Paraescarpia echinospica. Taxonomy (NCBI): domain Eukaryota; kingdom Metazoa; phylum Annelida; class Polychaeta; order Sabellida; family Siboglinidae; genus Paraescarpia; species Paraescarpia echinospica. The sequence continues at coordinate 46,518,230 of CM034534.1, read as the reverse complement.
CTATTTCCTAAGGAATATTGGTAACGGGAAGTAAGAACGTTCGTCAGACAACACCCAGAATCATTGATCAGTACCACGTAGACAGCAATTTTTTAAATATATATTTATATTTTGACAACAGCCCTGAAAACCGTTAATATATATATATATATATACATATATATATACATATATATATATATATGTGTATATATATATATATATATATATAAATATATATATATATATATATATATATGTGTGTGTGTGTGTGTGTGTATGCATATCGCATTTGAATAATTTCTCCTAATTACAAGTAAGCACATGTATATGCAAGCTAGACCTACTACCGAGTGTATGTTTCTACATTATTGACCTCGCCTGTCACATCATAGGCGTTCGTTACGTTGTGTATGCGAACACATTTGTTTGTTGATCAAAATGTTCAAAAAAACACTGATGTTCACGTATCACACATATTTCTCACCAGTGTAGATGCGGACATGTGACTTCACGGACACGACAACCACGCACCACACGTAAGGCATACGTTTGGTTTCTCCCCAGTGTGTGTAAAGATATGTCTCGTCAAATCACCATTCTGTCCAAACTGTACACCACAGGTATCACATTTGTATCGTTTCTTCCCAGTGTTTATTCTACTGACATGTGACTTCAACTGACCCCATGTATGAAATGAGCCCCACATGTATCACATTTGTAGGGTTTCTCCCCAATGTGGATAAGGACATGGGTTTTCAGACTACTACTTACCGAGAACTTTGCTCCACAATTATTACATTTATAGGGTTTCACCCCAGTATTGATACTGACATGAGTACACAAATGACACTCTTTGGAAAATTTTGCACCACCGGTATCACATTTGTAGAGTTTCTCCCAAGTGTGGATACGGTCGTGAGTGCGCAAATTACACATTGGGGAAAATTGTGCATCACACGTATCGCATGTGTAGGGTTTCTCCACAGTGTGGACACGGACATGGGTTTTCAAACTACCACTTACTGAGAACTGTGCTCCACAAATATTACATTTTGTAGGGTTTCTCCCCAGTGTGTGTAAGGATATGTCTCGTCAAATCACCATTCTGACCAAACTGTACACCACATGTATCACTTTTGTTTCGTTTCTTCAAAGTGTGTATTTTACTGACGTGTGACTTCAACTGACCCCATGTTGCGAAATGTGCCCCACATGAGTCATATTTGTAGGGTTTCTCCCCAGTGTGGATCAGACCTGGGGCAGGTACATTTTAAAAGTATATAGATAAGATACAGATACATTTTAATTTGGCCAGATACAGATACATATACAGATACATTATTTCTAAATGTATCTAGATACATATACAGATACATTATTTATAAATGTATCTAGATACAGATACATATACATTTGTATGGTTAAATTTGCGATCGGTAATGGCGAAGTATAAGAAACTAAAACCACTCAGTTTATTTATTTATGACAGCTTTATTTGACTAATATTACACTTGCATACATACAAATAGCATACAATTACTAAGAGTTCATACGGATGAACATAACTGTCTCGAATGTTGAGTCCTTCAGAGAGCACCTATCTGGGCGGAAGAGCTTACCAGCCACACTGAACAAACGCTCCACTGGAGCTTACGAAGCTGGTATGGTAAGGTATGTGAGGAAATATTTAGCAAAGATAGACTGGAATAATACACTGAAGAATAAGACAGCAACAGAATGCTGGAATATCTTAAAGAATGAAATAGAGTGCATCGTTTCAAAAAACAAGGGAAACGGACCAGAAATAAATACTTATCGAAAGAAGCCATTAGAAAAATTAAGTATAAACAAATGATGTGGAAGTCACATAGACGTACTTGCAATGACGAAGACTACAACATTTATAAAGAAGCACTAAACCAAGCTACAGCTGAAATTAGAAATTCAAAGAGAAGCTATGAACATAAATTAGCTTGTAATATAAAACATGACAGCTAGAGTTGTTATGCGTATGTTCGAAGCAAACAGAAAGTTCAGGATAAGGTCGGTCCTCTAGAAGATAGTGCTGGAAATATAATATCAGAAGGATTCTTAATGGCTGAAGACCTAAATGAGTATTTTAGTTCAGTGTTTACCAGAGAAGACACTAGTTTACTGCCAGTACCAGAGGCTAAGTTCAAGGGGGCAGAATCAGACTATTTAAGACAGTTAATTGTAACCCCATAAATGGTAGCTAAGAAAATTAGGGCTATGAAGGAAAATAAATCACCTGGAGTGGATGGTATTCCACCCAAACTACTAGTGGAAATTGTAGAACAAATTAGCATACCGCTTGCAACAGTTTTCAACTTGCCATTAGAAGAGGGAGTGGTTCCTTTACAATGGAAAGAAGCAAACATTATACCGTTATTTAAAAAAGGTTCGATAAACAAGTCAGAGAACTATAGACCAGTGAGTTTAACATCAGTGATTTGTAAATTATTAGAAAGACTAATTAAAGACCACATGGTGGATTTTCTTGTTAAACATAACTTGATAAACCCATCTCAACATGGGTTTCTAAAAGCGAGGTCATGCTTAACAAATATGTTATGTTTTTTGGAAGATATCACTAAGTGGGTAGATGATGGATCACCAGTAGATATCATCTACTTAGATTTTCAAAAAGCTTTCGACAAAGTGCCACATCAGAGATTACTGCTTAAACTAAAAGCCCATGGCATAGGAAATGGTATAATTAACTGGATAGAAAAATGGCTGATTGACAGAAGACAACGGGTAGTTGTTGATGGGGAGGCTTCAAACTGGAAATCAGTTTTGAGTGGGGTTCCACAGGAATCAGTACTGGGACCTATATTATTCTGAATATATATAAACGATTTGGACGATGATATAGCTAGCAAGGTGTTGAAATTTGCAGATGATACAAAAGTGTTTAGAAGGATTAAAAGTGATGGGGACAGACAGCATTTACAAGATGATCTTGACAGGTTGATCAAATGGTCTGAAAAATGGCAAATGTTGTTCAATTTTTTGAAATGTAAATGCCTCCACACAGGACATGGGAACGAATATGTAGAATATACAATGGGGGGAACTGTACTAAGTACTACTGTAAAAAAAAAGACTTAGGGCTGACAATTAGGGCTGACATGAAGGTTTCAGAGCAGTGTGGAATTGCAGCTTCAAAGGAAATCAAATCCTTGGATTGATTAGGCGAAATATAGCATATAAAGAAAAAGAACTAATAATACCGCTGTACAAAACAATAGTTAGGCCTCATTTAGAATATTGTATACAAGCGTGGAGGCCATACCGCAAGAAGGACATAGATATGCTAGAAAGAGTACAGAGGAGAGCGACTAAAATGATACAAAAAGTGAGGGATCTTAGTTATGAAAAACGCCTAAAAGAATGTGGTTTAACAACACTAGAGACCAGGAGATTGAGAGGAGATCAGATAGAAGTGTTTAAAATATTGAATGGTTATGAAAATATTGATAGAAATATGTTTTTTTCAGTTAAGAAAGATAGAAAGACTAGAGGACATGAAGTTACATTAGTAAAGGAGCAGTGTAGATTAGACGTGAGAAAGTTCTCATTTTCACAAAGGACTGTGAATGAATGGAACAGATTATCTGATGATTGTGTGGGTGCTAGTAGTGTGAATATGTTTAAAAATAAAATCGACACATACCTCAGAAGGGCTGGATATATGTAGATAAAAGGGTTGGACTCTCGATAAGCCAAAGGGCTTCCTTGTCCACCTGCCATCTAGAGTTAATTATCTGGATGGCAATCTTGTTAAATCTTGTTAAATCTATCGTCTGGCTAACTTACAAAGCAAACACAATTGCCATTCTCACCTTTGATGTGTGACAGCTGTCAGTTCATGATCTGCTCGAATGATCCATGAGTAAATTAATTGGCTTCTTTAATTGCTGTCAGACATTTTCAAAAGTAACTGGTTCCTTTGGTGGACATGATGAAGCCATGAGTATGTACTTGGCTTCTACTAATTGTTTCCTATAATTACAATTAACACCTTTTGGCTACGTGGGAGTGAGACATATCCCTTCTTGACCAATGATCTATCTAAAATGTATCTGAAATGTATCTGAAATTTCAGATACATTTGGAATGTACCTAGATAAAATACAGATACATATTGATTTCGGCGCAATGTATCCATATACAGATACATTCAAAATTGTATCTAGATACATAATATACAGATACATGATGTATCTGACCCCAGGTCTGGTGTGGATACGGACATGGGTTTTCAAACTACTACTAAAGGCGGCGATACACGGTACGATTGTCTCGGATGAAACCGTCCGATTACCACGTAAACGATGAAATCGTATGGTATAGCAGTCCGGCCGAGTCAATCGTATCCGAGTCACTAGGACGAATTTTTTTAGAGCAGGTTCTATTTTTCGTACGATTCCATCGGACGTTCGGTGATATTTACCAATCAGAGAACAGCAGCAAGGTTGAACTTCGACCTCCTTCAATAAAATGATCGCTGATGACTTCGGAAACACCTCCCCTTAAATATTTGTTGAGCTAAATTATAAAAGATTCGCCGTGGAACGCGGCAAACCCAATTTACAATGATAGAAGCAACGGTTACGGATCGTCTGAAAGGTCTCGAGGATGGCGGCTACTGATGCAAGTTTAAAAAAAATTGAAGATTAAACGCAGAACGTCTGTCACTGTCAGAATTGTCAACGGCGAACAGACTGAGTCAGAAATGACAGAACATCTGAAGTAAGTATAGCGACGGCGACGTCGACGTCATGATATTTGAATTATCAATTAACTGTATTTAAGTTAAAACGCTTTATACACTGTAGTTATATTAATAAGTGTCAACGTGAAGTGAAATAAGCAGTTTTATTCTGCAAAGCAGTGCTCGTCTGAATTACATTCATAACATTGGTGATTGACATGTCATTGTCCTGGGGCTGGGCTGTGGCTGTGCATTTCCTTTCCTTATATTGTTTATTATCGCTGCAACTTGCAAGTGCCAACACTGTATCAAACTTGTATCAACCATGAAATTATACTAGAATTTACTCCTTTTAAAATGTTGAGGCGGCGGCAATGGCATTTTTAAAAACGTCATGTTCGTATTTTACGTTCGACTTCGTACTAAATCATAGGCCTATTGGCGTGTCCCACTTTTGTGCTTGTGGGCCTTGGTCTTGGTATTGAGTCATTTTTGTTATCTTCCGTTAGCCGGCTTCAGTGAAAGTTTATGTTGAATTGGCAGCTACAATTTATAATAATAACCCTGGTTGGCTGTCACAATCCAGTCAAACGTTGTTGATTTGAGAAAAACGACACTATATCAAGATACCACGGAATTTCGCGACGTACGAATTTTGCGAACTGGTAAACTTTATAGTTCACTTGTTCTCTTTCGCGCATAGAATTGAAACACTTATAATATGCACTGGCTGTGTTAGCGTTTGTGTTACCAGTGTGAACATTTGTATAAACAAATTTTGAAATCTAGGCATTGGCTGGTACTAGAATGGGGTTGGGTAGATGACACATTGTTGAAAATTATGCCTGTGGCTGTGGTGTCCTTGTCAATATGCTATCTGGATATTGACTCTTGTTGACATGTTGATATAGATGACAATCTTGCAATATTTTGTTAAAACAATATTCAACCATTTGTTTGCACTCAACCAGTGAAGTGATTGCTAATTTAGGGTTATAATTATTGCTAAGTAAGTTTTTTGAAGACACAACTTTGTGTGATTTGTGATTAGATCCACATAAATGTGTATATATTTTTAATAAAAAATGTGTACTGAACATACAAGTGATTTTGTTTGCCTTCTTGTTTTTAGAACAGGTGAATATGACCAAGATTACAATCAACATCGTGCAGTATATATTACATGAAGACTTTGTATCATCGATTCAAGCCACAAGGATTGATTTTACTGTGAACAGTTATTTATGTATTGTGGCAAATTTGAAATATATTATTATGCGATGCTATGTTAAAAATAAAATAATGTAACAATATTTTTGAAGCTGTGGGTTATGTATGTTTCTGTAGACGTTTCTAGCATTAATATGACTTTGTAATATTAAACTGTTATTGTATGAACTATCGAGATAAGGATCACACTGGAACTTATATATATATATATATATATATATATATAATGTTCCTTGTGTCAATTACAATCCTAGTGTACATTATAGTTCATGCCAGAATGAGTGTTTCAAAGTGGTTCCTCTTAACAAAGCGGATGTTCGTTATATTAGGCATCCTAACAGTCATGGTGGGAGACCATTGTTCCTACCACTTTGGTGCAGACTACCTAGTAATGTGTTGAAGGATGAACGAAATTGTCAGTTCATGTGTAAAACTGGGTCAATCTATGAATGTAATACTTCATTTTGTGATATGTTGTGCATCAAGAGGAATTTGTCTCCTTTATTATTTCCCATTTACATTAATATTTAATTTCACATTTTCAAATATTGTAACTATGTTTTACACATTATTGCTAAATGCGTTAAGTATTGCAACTATTTGTTTTCCTACTATTAACTACACTTTATGTAGGAATAGTCTTCGTGTCCCCAGTAATTGCAGTGTGGCCACATAAATAGTTTGGGACTCTCCTAGGAAAACCATAATTGAAAGGAGGCTGTGTTACCGAGGTGACCATAAAGAGAGGTTTGAATTGTATTACCCCATGTTGGAATATAATAACAAATATAATTTGTTCATCAAACTGTAACCCTCCTGAGACTCTAATTCCTGAGACAAATATGTATGATGTGCCTCCCTGTTGTTGTTGTTTCACTTTTAATATGGTGTTTGTCCTACACCCAATATTTGAAGGTATGGCATCTATTGAACATTGCTTTAAAACAGTTTACTGTAAGTGCATTTATTATGTAATAAAATATGTGATGCATCATAGTGTTGTCTTATTAGTCTGTACTATAGTTAAACAAATCAAAAAATCAATGCATTAATAATGAATCAACATCAAATATATATATATTTGATGTTGATTCATTATATATATACTTTGACCCACTGCTATTACCACATTAGTAGGATTTAAGGTGGCCAATTTATTGGTAGGGTTCCCCAACATGTATATTTATGGTAGCAAAAACTGGGAACAATGCAATCAAGTAAGTGATTTTATAAAGTGCTGCAATTCTGTGAGAATCGACCATATAATTGATGTTGATTCATTATATATATATATATATATATATAATGAATCAACATCAAATATATGGTCGATTCTCACAGAATTGATTCATTATATATATATATATATATATAATGAATCAACATCAAATATATGGTCGATTCTCACAGAATTGCAGCACTTTATAAAATCACTTACTTGATTGCATTGTTCCCAGTTTTTGCTACCATAAATATACATGTTGGGGAACCCTACCAATAAATTGGCCACCTTAAATCCTACTAATGTGGTAATAGCAGTGGGTCAAAGTTGGAAGTGACAATTCCAAAATGACCATACGAATGCACATATTTTGTGTTGTATACGTTCCAGGGTCCAATAATCTATTTTATATTTGACAGTTCTGCTTGTCTGCAAGTACGCTGAACATATTACTGCATCTGTGACAAAATAAATTGTGGGCATTTATATATATATATATATATATATATATATGCTCCCTCTTAGTGTTATGTCAGTTGCATATATTACAGTTGAATTTTATCATAATTGTTTTCACCATGCACTACACAATAAAGATAAAAACATGGATGTTTTCAACCTTGATCGAGCTGAAACCATACAAAGATTAATGTAAATAAACCCTCGCATTAATGTGCAGGTATATATTTTATAATAATTATAAAATATATTAAATAATCATTATCAAACACAATACGCATGACTTAAATTAACTTTGCCGGCTGAATTCCTCACGTAAGTGCATCAGTCTCGTTCTTTAATAAATCTGCTATGTAAAATTGTCAGTATGACATCAACATAATTAATTAAAATAATGATTATGCCCGTAAGTGATGTTACAGCATCGCCCCAAGAAGCTACACAAAATATCAAAACAGCCACTACCCCTAACACAGCTCTAGCCCGATTGCCGACGGAATACGGCCAATCGTAACGTGTGTTTATTTGAACGAATCAATCGGTCCGATTGTCTCTTAACGTGTATCGCCGCCTTTACCGAGAACTGTGCTCCACAATTATTACATTTGTAGGGTTTGTAGGGTACACAAATGACACTCTTTGGAGAATTTTGCACCACATGTATCGAATTTGTAGAGTTTCTCCCCAGTGTGGATACGGACGTTAGTGCGCAAATAAATTTTTTGGGAGAATTGTGCACCACAGGTATCGCATTTGTAGGGTTTCTCCACAGTGTGGATACGGACATGTGTTTTCAAACTACCACTTACTGAGAACTGTGCTCCACAATGATTACATTCTGTAGGGTTTCTCCCCAGTGTGGATACGGACGTGAGCGCTCAAGTAACACTTTTAGGAGAATTGTTCACTACAGGTATCACATTTGTAAGGTTTCTCCCGAGGGTGGATACGGATGTGATTGTTGAAATGAATCTTTCTGGAGAAAAGTGCACCACAAGTATCACATTTGAAGGGTTTCTCCCCGTATGAATTCGGGTATGGATCTTCAAATTACCACTTAGTGAGAATTCCGCACCACAGGTATCACATTTGTACGGTTTCTCCCCCGTATTAATTCGGGTATGTGACGTCAAGTGATTGTTTCTTGAGAATTACATACCACAGGTATCACATGTGTAGGGTTTCTCCCCTGTATGGATACGGATGTGGGTCTTTAAATTACCACTTACAGATAATTTTGCTCCACACGTATCACACTTATAGGGTTTCTCACCAGTGATGAACTCGAATATGTGATTTCAAATTACCATCTGTTGAAAACTGTGCACCACATGTATCACATTTGTAGGGTTTCTCCCCAGTATGTATACGGGCATGTATTTTCAAATTACCACTGTTTGAGAACTGTGCTCCACAACTATCACATTTTAAGGGTTTCTCACCAATGTGATTCCGAACATGTAACGCTAGGCCATCAATGTTTCGGAAACATTTCCCACAAGTGTCACAGTTAAAGTGTTTCTCAACGTTACCCGTGTGCACATTTGTAGACATATTGAAACTAATTGTTTCTAACCTGTTTACATATAAATCACATTTTGTATGATGTCATACTTGTGTCTTCAAAGCAATAATGCTTATAAACATGTTGATGATTTATCACTAGTTTGAGCGTACGTATGCACTGCTCAATAATGCATGCATTATATTAGCGTGCATCTACTTTGAAAGCTTTCTCACAAATTTTATTGTTTACATATAGCCTCAAAACACCACCCTGTTCAACAGTTTTCACATTATGTCTGATGCAGAAGGTGCGTCACATGTGTCAGTGTGCAATTGCAGCTTTAAAGCACTACTCAGATGAGAATATCTTCCACGTGTGTCATATCGCATTTCCATCTTCCTGGGAAAGCAAATAAATCTTTGCATCTGCTGCACAACTGTCACTTTTGAATGGCTCCACGCGAGAGGAATTAGTTGTCTCTATTAATGTCAATATTATCTCACGATTAACTCAGTCACGTTTTGACTTGTTCTGGAAGTTAGGGATGTTGACATTCAGTGACTTAGCTTGATGTCCTACGTCGTGTTGGGGCACTCAACTTGACAGTTGTTGTTGCCAATATGTTTGAATCTTTGCAGCGTTGTCACTTCATTGTTGATACTTCTCTCACAAACAGCTTTCAACCCACAATGCTGTGATATGTAATAACATAACATTAATTACTGTTATTGATTAATAATTACTATTACATATGCAATCAGTGACATAATCAGACGTCACATGGGTCACGTCCTTTTGAAAGTGACTAACTGAATAGATTGGTCAATTCCACCAGCATGCAGCAATAAACTGTAAGAAACTGTTTTGTAGGGAAAATCCAGGTAAAATCCATGCAGTGAGACTAACAAAAATAACATATATAAATAATGTTTTAACAATATTTTGTACAGATACTCTGAAAATGTTTTTGATGTATATAAAGAAGCTTAATTTGTACGACGAAGTAATGTCCAAACCCTCTAATAAAGTATAAGTACGTATAACAAAACAGACAGGAAGAGAGAATGTGCGAGAGAAGATATACAAAGTGAACGTGGAAAACAGATAATGGTGTTTGAAGGAGAGGAAGAACAAAATCAAGACCGAGAGCCAGAGTGAATTTAGATCTTGGAAAAAGCAGGGATTATCAGGTGCGAGTAGATAACATTGTCGACGACTGGGAAAGGTGTATTCTAGAGCACTGGTACAGGAATGAAATTAGTATTGGGGGAGCTGAGAACCGGAGCTTTAGTTCTGCTGTTACTTACATTTGTGTTCAATCTTCTTCAATTAGCCAACATTTATATACATTTCACGAACATTTTAGGTAATTGACTAATGTGTATATTTGGGTAATAATTGGTTTCGATATTATATAATAACTAATTTCATAGGCTTAAATAAAAAGCGTTAATTGACTGGGCCTACCTCCAGTCTTGACTCCAGACTACATTTGTTTCGAAAACAGGAGTTTGTTTTGCAATATTCACCTCATCTACATTGGTTATAATTGTATTTCCATCTTTAATGATCTATATGAGTATATGTTGTACAAATATACAATGATCACTTACCAACAAACCACGCCGCATGGTAAGTGTGACACTGGATCTCAAAGTGGCAACTGCACTGCTGTACAATTTTTTGTTCTGCATGCGGTATGACTAAAAGGCGCACGACCACGCACGACCAAGAACGACCACGCACGACCAAAATGTATGTAGTGTTGGTAATCAAGCGGGCTGCTGGTGGCACGTAGGAGGTATGTGTGTGCAGCTCGCCAAATTTCAGATATGTACTTCACATTGGAGTAACAAAATTCGCAACTTTTATCATCGCTTGAGACAACTCGCCGGTTCCATTCGAATTTGGCGTGGTGGCGCTACCTGGCGGGTAACATTAAACTAAAATATTATTGTTACTAGGTCAATCCACCGACTTATTTATGCCTGGATAGCGAGTATTAACGACCTAGCCTGTTTTATTTTAATATTGAGACAGCGAAGCCCAAGCTGCAGATCTGCTATCTGGATTAGACCCACTCATTAGGCAATAAGGTTTACACATTATACCTACACTGCCTACAGTGTCAGATGGTTAGGGTAGAAGGATCAATTTCAGTAGTAAACTCATATTCATAATGCGTTTTGCCTAGTATATAATTAATTATACTTTTGACGTCATTGTTATGGTAATTCGTTATTTAAAGGATACTATAGTGTTATTCACTTATTGGTTAAAAGTTAATGGTGTTATGTTCTGTGTCAATGTTGACGGCGATTTATTTGTGGATTTGACATTATGTAGATATATATCTGACTCTGAGAAGTTCGTTATAAAACTATTATACACATTTAGGATCTACCTGTACTGGTCACACATTATATGTACAATCAAACACATACATTGTTTCAAAAACATTTATAATACTAAATTCAACACGCTCATAATTCACAATTATTCTGTGTAAGGACTAACGACAGCCAAATATGACAGCATGTCTCCGTGCACCAGCACGCAACTGAAAGACAAAAATATGTGTTAGCACATTATATATATCCACATATAGTAGGCCTACATGTTTACTGTTAATATGTATACCTTTCCTATAGACAGCGTATCAGAAATTCGAGTTACTGTTCTTAGTTCACACAATAATCATATAAGTGGGTTTCCATATTTTTAGTGACTTTTAACTGGACTGTATGACAAAAACAAATCATGTTGAATTCGGGTGCCGTTGTTTTTTTTTTAGGTGTTTTACATATAAGGATCATTATGTGTTACCCAGCAGAGCTGATTTGGAAGTTAGATACATTAATCGGGGCATTTCAAAATAAGCTTCCGTCATGGAGGTGACATGACGTCATGGAGTTGACATGTTGTCACAATAAATACTGGCAGACAGGCTCGAAACCAAACAAGAGTCATGGATTTATACAAACCCGCACCTACCTGGCATGCACACTTCGCATTTTGCTTTATTAAGTAGGCATGCACACTTTGCATGTGTGCTTACAAGAAACTAATCTACATTAGTAATACTGATCGTTAGCTACACATCAAACGTCTATCATTGAATTCAGTTGTAGAAGCCAGTCATTATGGCCACTTATAAATCAAAAGTATACACAGTTTTTCCTGGACCCTGCTGCTCAATGACTGGAGACAGAAGTTGGCGGACGACATTGCATGACCCCAGCCAAGCAATGTTGCGTTTTTTGGTCATCTGTACCGTTGGTTCCCACACAACTCTAGAAACTTGAGCAAGAGCTCCTTGCAGACCTCATCAACTTCCTATCTGACATATACACAAGGTAACATGAGAATGTCACGTTTACATAGGAACATATCTGTATTGATCCAAGAACCACTCATACATTGTGAAAGCATACTGAAAGGAATATCTTCAAAGCAAATGACATGTTGCACTTTGAATAATAATATACACATAATACATCAACAATATTAGTAAGTTATAACATTAGTTAAATAAAGACAATATATTTAATATTCTACATTAACCTATCACACTAATTAATGACTGTTAAATATGAAGTTCATAACACTGATACATGCATATGTAGCATATAATAATTATCAGCCATATCACAGAATATTCAAGTGTTTTAATTAAGCTAGTTATGATTGGTAGTGTCAGGCAGATAGGTTTACTGGGAAGTGGGGAGTTGATGTCACTGAGGTGACAACGAATTAACACATGCATTGGTATTCTAGCACATTATATCGGAAAGTTCAAACAGCTGTTATTGCACACAGTCTTACCATGTTTCACTGCTAGCATTATGTAGTTGGGAAGAGCGAGCACCATCAACCTGCTTCAACAACACTTAGAAACCCGGTGGTCAATTGTAGTACAATGTCATGGAGTGACACAAGTCACTGGAACAATGTTATTTATAGCTGTAACAATTAAAAGACAAATGTAATTTGTTTCAATAGTTGTTTTGTTATTAAAGTAAATACATTGATTACTGGAACAGGGCACATTTGAATAAATTGTGAATCTTGAAATGATCTAAATAAACATTGACTAAGTTGAGAACTTGTACTGGGACATAGTAACTTTGCGTCATGGAGTGACATTTGACATTTCAGTCTACATCTATTGGTATACCAGAAGTGATAAATGTTTTAATATGATATATTCATAACCTTTAAGGAGGGCTATGTCCAAAATGTTACTTGTAAATATATGTTTTCAATGAACAGGACCTCTTGCAATGTGTGGACACAAAAAGTCACTAAAAATATGGAAACCCTCATAAATTACTTTTGTGATCCATGGTAGAAACCAACTGGAAGGTAACAGTATTCTTATACCATATGTTTTGTGAATATGCAGTATGATGTATGTCGAAACTATGTATAGTGCCATATTCTGTCACTTTGCAGGCGGGAGTTAGAAATTAAATAACACTGAAATAATTTACTAATATTGTAGTCACTATCATGGAGTTATTTTTTGAGATAATGCCAAATCTTACAGGTTACCCACAGCAGCAGACTTAACGTAACACTAGTTTAATCTAAAGGAATAACTTCATGCCAAAAATAATTATTACAAAATAAACCAACTTTTGAAATGTCTGATGGTGTAAAACAGCACTACGGAATGTACCAAACTACATTAATATATAGGCCTATACTTTGCAAAATGTGACATAATATGGCTTATTGATGTGCTAAGTATGCATAAATTGTACCTGGAAAGAACTCAAAACGTTAGTTACATAACAGAGCATATTGTCACCGCCTATA
>CM034534.1:46450702-46503271 GCA_020002185.1 Paraescarpia echinospica | reverse complement strand
TTTTGATTATCTGGTTTGGTATTATTAAATGGACCAAAGGGTGTGGTCGAGATTAAACGAACCTGGTCAGAGCGACGATATTGATGTCGCGGAATTTATACGGGATCACAAATCATCGCGCAGCTATGAGGTTGTCTTGTAGTAACTGTGATCGAACTTTGGTTGCCGTATGGTTGTCACGCATGACACTCACGGGTGTATAGGTTGATAAGAGTTAGAATATTTGTGGTGAAGGGATTGTTTTATGAAGACATATTGAATATTTTGCTCTGATATGTATATGATACGCCCATGTCACACCACTTCTTAAGAAGTTATCTCTGACTAAACAAGACATAAACAGCTATATACTTATTTCTAATATCAGCTTAATTTCCAAAATACTAGAAAAGGTGGTAGCAAGTCGTCTAAGGTCTCACATTAGCACAAATATATTAACTAATGTGTCACAATCAGCATATAGGCAGTTTCATTCAACAGAGACTGCCCTCTTAAAGGTTCATAATGACTTTAACTTGAACATTAATAAAGGTAAAGTGACTGCACTTACCTTACTAGATCTCTCTGCCGCGTTTGACACGATTGATCACAGCATTTTCATTGAAGTGGTACGGCATATCTGGCACAGCTCTAAGCTGGTTTTCTACATATCTAACTGATATATATAAAACTATAAAGATTGGGAACTGCTTTTCAGCTGCACTGCCGGCTTTATTTGGTATTCCCCAGGGTTCTGTTCTTGGGCCTTTGCTTTTTACTCCTTACACTACGCCACTAAGCTCTGTTATACAAAGACAACTTGGATCATCATCTTTATGCCGATGATACTCAGATCTGCATTTCATTGGCTACCGCGGATACAAATCGCTCCCTTAACCAACTTAGTGATTGCCTTCAAGATATCTTCCACTGGATGACTGACAGCAAGTTGACATTAAATACAAATAAAACTGAATTGATCATTATTGGTACTCCAATGCAGCATAGTAAACTGGATGGGTTTTTTCGTACGCGTATCTTGAATCAGTAATATCACGCCAGCAACCTCGGTGCGGAATCTAGGAGTGATCTTTGATAGTAACTTCAATTTCCGACAACACATATCTCAAACATGTCGCTGCTGTTTTATCATATTCGTGAACTTCGCCGTATTCGCCGGTATAGGTAATTTTATGTAGCAAGAATATCACAAAACTTCAGCGTGTCCAAAATTGTCTAGCAAGAGTAGTTACAAGATCTCATCGCTTTTCTCGCTCTGTACAACTTTTGAAGTATTTGCATTGGCTTCCTGTACGATATCGTATAATATTTAAGATCTGTACCATTACATACCAGGCACTGTCCAATAAGCAACCATCTTATTTTCATACATTGCTTACTCCTGTAAGAAAACCTATCCAGCTTCGATCATCTAGTTCTGACCTACGTTTTGTTCCTAGAGTCAACACTAACATTGGAACTAGGGCTTTTTCTGTTGCTGCACCAACTCTTTGGAATATGCTTCCTCTTAGCGTTAGATCAGTTGAAAATATTACAAATTTCCGTCGTCATTTAAAAACGTATCTATACAACCTTGCTTATACACCGTAGCTCCCTAACGCCTTGACCCATATGTTGACGACTGGAAAACTACTTATGGATTTTGAGATTGACCAATCCTTTTGTTTTGATGCGCTTCTGAGCTTGGTCTCCAAGGATTTAGGTGCAATAGAAGTTTTCTTATTATTATTATTATTTTGAACATATGGATATATATTTAGATATATAGGTAGTATGATTATGTTTTGGGTAGTAGGAATAACCTATACTATGACGGATGTTTAGTACCTACCGTCGAGTTGGAATATTTTATTATTGTAGTTTATATGTATTGTAGAGTCGGGTCGGTGCGACGGCCATCTATAAATTCAAGCTTGTTCGTACGAACGATGGGCCTATTGCGAAATAGCCAACGTCTAGATGACACCAGAGGCAAGGTTAAATTCACGTGTGAAGAAGGAAGCTAATTCGGTCGGAAATGCTTTGACTTCTGAGCGTTGCGAACCGTCTGAAGAGCGTAGAGTTGACAGCCATGTCGACCAAGGGTATTGTTAGACCCGAACATTGGACTGTTCTTTTTATTATATGATGAGCGAGCACATTATAAAGATTTATGCCCTCACTGGGTTGACAGCAGAAGAGGGTATTTGCCTGTTACTATTATTTGTGTTGGAGAGTGTGACAGGACGTCACAGTAAACGGATGAGTGGTAACAGGGATGTCATGTTTATGTAACTGGGAATACCAGATACGAGTTTGTAGGAGGCTGACGAGTCTTCCGCTAGCAATTTATGTATACTAATTGTTTTGTTATTCGGTGTGGGGTGAATAGATTTTGAAAACCTGTACCTTGTATAAATGTTTTATTGAATTCCTCTATCCCTGAACCCAAAAATATATTATAAGTTCGCTTCACCTGGTGGATTTTGATATATGTGTTTAATTTAATAATTATAATATGTGATAGAATGCTTACCATTTTATAATGTTTACCATTTTATAACGTAATTACCTTGACCCCTGTATTAGCTTGATTGTTTACAGTACTACTTGTATGACAGACATTCTCCTCCTGTGGTTTACTTGTCTAACTGTTTACTTATTTACTTATCTTTTTTTATTTACTTATCTATGGTAAGTTATTTATAACGATATCATATTGTGCATATTATATGAATATTATGTGATAACCTCGCTCTTGGTACTTCTCTTAATCTTGTATACATACATATGTAAGTTGAACTTCTTATTCTATATTTTTACTCATTATATGAACAAGCCAAAGGGAAATTTTCTGAAACCCAACAGACAATAAAGTTATTGCATTGTATTTTATTGTAACCCCTTTAGAATCGAAACATCTAGTTCTGACCTACATTTTGTTCCTAGAGTCAACACAAACATTGGAACTAGGGCTTTTTCTGTTGCTGTACCAACTCTTTGGAATATGCTCCCTCTTAGTGTTAGATCAGTTAAAAATATTACAAAAATCCATTAAAAAACTTATCTTTACAACGTTGCTTATCCACCATAGCTGCATAGCACCTTGACCCATATGTTGACAACAGGAATACTGTTAAATTATTTTGAGATTGACCAATCCGTTTGTTTTGATGCGCCTCTGAGCTTGGTTTCCAAGGATTTAGGCGCAATAGAAGTTATGTTATTATTATTATTATTATTATTAACTGGATAGAATCATTCATCACATATAGAAATAAAATTCAGTAAATGGAGATCAGCCTATCTGGAAAGAGATTTTAATATGTACTTTTATGTATTAAACACACAGAAACGCGCGCGCTCACACATACACACAGGAAAAACTACACATGAAAATCGCCGGGTACTAATTGTTGTGTTACACATATATGATGAAGTATTTGCATCTAACATTCAGGCAAGCATATAATTGTACCAACTGTCTTCACAATACACGCTATTGACACACTTCAAGACACTACGGGAACGTCCCGTCCTTTCAACATTCTGCTCTGGGTTGTTATGATACGCATGTGTGTACATGTTCTTCTCATCGCTGGCTGTCGCGTTTTGATGGCTGACCGCCATTGAATTTAACTTCATATACTTATTTACAATTTATGCCTCATGTGCGCTACACCTAATTCATAAACTGCACATCTGAATTGTTTATTATGCACCATTCCTACGGATAATAATAATTATTAGTTTATTATTTTTGTATTTGTTATAGCAAATTATGAAATATCAATTTATAAAAAGTATAATTATTTTTAACAAACACACAGTTATCTTTATTACAAAAGTAATGTTCAATTCACATCCTCCGTGTAAGTATTAGCTCGTTAATCAAGAGTAGCATAGAGGAGCAGTACGATATCCAAACCCTACTGATAAAAAACTTTTAATGACCACTAAACTTTTTCGGGAACCTACTGATAAAAAACGTGATGGATTACACCCTTTGACACTAATCGTTTTTCGGGCACCTACTTATAAAAAACGTGATGGATTACCCCGACGTGCCACCTAGCGGTGAGTGCAGATACCCTTTTAGTTCGTCCCCTAGCGATCAACGTCGTACCTAGAGTGTGCTGACGTAAGCAATAACGCTCTTATAGCGCGACTATATAACCACGATAAAACCACTGTATAAACGCCGACGACGGATTAGCTCTCCAGGGAGAGTGTTCGACTAGGGATCGAAAGATTTCCGGTCCGAGTCCGTTCGTCGGCACTTTTTAGATTCGTTTTATGTGAGGTGCCACCTAGCGGTGAGTACGGAGATCATTGTTCCCTATAATGCGTTTATATAACCGGGGTAAAACCACTGCATAATCGTTGGCGACGGTATAGCTATCTTAGGAGAGCGTTCGCCTAGGGATCGAAAGATTCCGGGTTTGAAACCTAGTCGCCACTTTTTAGTTCCTCCATCTAGCGGTGGTGGTGGTGACAGTATATAAGCGGTGGCGGTAGCGGGTTATCGGTAGTCGTCGGTATGTCGTCGTTGCCACAACCAATAAAGTTTGGCGGATCGCGCTCGTGCTTGTCGAATATGTTTAAGTGTCGATTGACGGGGTGGGGACGGGGCTTTCGGTCCGTCGAGCACGCCTATCAGTATAGGAAAGCAACGTTCAACGACGACGTGGAATGCGCCGAACGTATCAAAAGTGCGCAATCGCCTTATGTAGCGAAACGATGCGGTTACGAAATTCGAAAAAAGAGAACGGGAGGCAAATGGAACGACGTTAGTGTCGGATGTATGAAGGGGTTGTTGATGAGGAAGTTTGGCGGATCGTCCGAGTTGAAGGCCGCACTGTTGGCCACCGGGGACGCCGAATTGGTGGAATGGGTACCGAGTAGGGAGGGTTTCTGGGGTACCAGGATCGGGGACGTTGCGGGGGAGAACATGCTCGGTAAACTGTTGATGGAGGTATGCGAGGCTTATCGAGACGCGTAAAAAGTGTTCGTTCAGTCGTGAAAAATGAGTGGACCATCGTTGAAGCATCCTTTTACATGTATAGTAGCCGGTCCTACAGGGTGCGGTAAGACGACGTTCGTCGAGCGTCTGATACGGCACAACGCTTTGATCGATCCGCCGCCCGAGAAAATCCTGTGGTGCTACGGGCAGTGGCAGAGCGGCTACGCGTCTATGTCTTCGAAAATAGAGTTCGTAGACGGCATGCCGGATCCGAAACGTTTAGACGGTAAATCGAGGACGCTTCTAGTGCTCGACGACCTCATGGAGGAAACCGATAGTCGGGTGACGGTACAATTTACTAAAAAAAGTCATCATTGTAATACGTCGGTCGTACAACTGCGACATAACATGTTTCCGAAAGGGAAAGAAAACCGTACAATCAGCCTGAACGCCCAATATATAGTGCTATTCAAGAGCCCCCGAGACGCCGGCCATGTAGGTCATCTAGCGAAACAGATGTACCCGGGAAAGGTCAACTACATGATAGAGGTTTTCGAAGACGCGACGTCGGTGGCGTACGGTTATCTCTTCGTGGATCTGAAACAGGAAACGGAAGAGGACATGCGCCTGCGTACGTGCATATTTCCGGACGATCGTCTTCTGTACGTGTACGTACGGAAGGGTGGTGCCGGTGGCGGCGGCGGCGGTGGGAACCTATAAGAAGAGAGGGACGTCGTCGCGTACGTTTATTTGTCGCTATGACGGGACGCGCGGTGGTAGCGAAGCGACGACCGAAGGTGGAGGGACCGACGAACCGAGTGAAGAGACACATTTTCGCCCTGCAACTGTTGGAGAGACATAGGCGGAACATCGATCTGCGAAAAGCCGTGATCGGTCAGGCGGACGCCGGTCTCATTTGTAGTCTGTGCGATTGCGCGTACAACATTCTGAAAGGGAACGTGAAGTTGTCGCCGAAGCAGAAACGCGTGTTGGCGAAATACAGGAATCAACTGCGTAAACTTGCCGACAAACAAGTTGCGCTTAAAAAGAAGCGTGCCATCTTGCAAAAGGTTGCGGGTGGTTTTCTGTCGGCTCTGCTAGCGCCGTTAGCGAGCACCGTTCTCCTTCCGCTGCTGAGACAGGTGATCGGCAGCGGGTGATTGATGCAGTACGCGAAGAAGATGGCGTTGGTTGACCCACGATTGGTGGAAAGCCTCCTACCACGTGTCGATCAGCCACCGAGCACGCCCCGATCACGTGTGCTGAGTAGCCTGGACAGCGACATGAAGGACATTCTAGAACGAACGGATTTATCCGAATGCGATAAGGTGGCGTCGTACAATCAACTGCTGAGTCGCTACAACACGATAGAGGCGGCTCGAGCGGCGCAACCGATACGCGTGTCGGTGGTCAACGGCGGCGAAACGCCTGTGGTGGCGGCGGCGGTAACGTCACCACCACCACCACCATCGTCGGTGGTGGTAGAGCGCGAAATCATATCCAGCATGCCGAAAACGCTGAAAGGGAAGGCGGGTCTGCTTATCGCGAAAATGAAAGCCGATCCGTTGACTCGATGGAACGATCGCGGCGAATTCGTGAACGCCGGTGAAACGATCGCGGGGAGTAACATGGTCGACCTAGTGAACGATATCATGCGAACGAGAACGAAGACGACAGAGCCCGTAGGATGGAAAGAGTTCGGGTTGCACATGAAGGGTATGAACATCCCTATGGAATTCGTGGGCAACCCGCGCTATCGAGCGTATATGGTGCGACGGCAGAAGCGGCTACTAGAAGAGCCGGGTGCGATGTCGTCGTCGACTAGTTCATCACCGTCGCCGGCACGGAGACGACGCGACACTCGACGGATTCAACCTTCGTTGGACGTCGCCGCGTGGGACACGTTGTAACGATGCCATCACGACGATGACGACGAACGATAACGCCCATCGTCGTCAGTCTCACCATCGCGACTATCGCTCTCTATACGTGTATAATAATAGTCGTTCATTTGTGGCCGTCGTCATCGTCGTCGTCGTGGTGTCCGGGTGGAGTCGTCGTCCAAAACGAAAGCTTCGTCAGCAACGAAACGACGACGACGACGACGAACTGAATAGCGTCTACTTCGATGCGAAACGGGCGGGAAGTTATGGCGGCGTCGACGCGTTGCACCGGGCGTCGAAGATCCGACGTCCGGTCGTCGAGAAGTGGCTAGCGTCGCAGGACGCCTATACCCTACACAAACCGGTTAAATGACATTTCAAACGAAGTCGCGTCATCGTGGGCGGTCGAAACCAGCAGTGGCAAGCCGATCTGGTCGACTTTTCGCGACTGAAAACGCACAACGACGGTATAACATTCCTATTGACGGTCATCGACGTGTTTTCGAAGCGGGCGTGGTGCGTTCCGTTGAAGAGTAAGAACGGCCCGTCCCTCGTCGCAAACTTCGAGCGCCTGCTGAAAGGCGGCGAGACGCCGAACGCGCTGCAGACCGACAAGGGGACCGAGTTTCTGAACCGGCCCCTGCAAACGTTCCTAAAGACGCGCGACGTTCATCATTTCGTGACGCATAACGAGGAGACTAAAGCGAGCGTCGTGGAGCGGTTCAATCGGACTTTGAAGGCGCGTATGTGGCGCTATTTTACGAAGCACGAGACGCTGCGCTACGTAGAGGCGTTACCGGATTTCGTGCGATCGTACAACAACGCCTACCACCGAAGCATCGGTAGGACGCCGGCGAGCGTCTACGCGACGAATCAGGAGGCCGTATGGCAACGACTGTACGGCAACGTCGGCTGCGGTCGGCGGCAAAAACCGAAACTGCGCGAGGTAGATCGCGTACGTATCAGCAAGACGAGGGGTCAATTCAAAAAAGGATACATGACTAACTGGAGCGAGGAGCTCTTCACCGTCGTAGAGACGCACCCGTCCGAGCCGCCCGTTTATCGCCTGAAGGACGACGCCGGGACGCCGGTAGAGGGCGCCTTCTACGAACCGGAAATTCAACGCTTAGTCGTTGCGAAGGACAAACTGTATCGCGTGGAGGCGGTTCTACAGCGTCGTCGTCGTCGTCGTGGCGACAGAGGTTGGGAGGCGCTCGTAAAATGGAGCGGATATCCGGCCTCCTTCGACGCCGAGTCGCTCGTGGACCTACAAATACTACTAGCGCGACTACGACGGCGCCAGTGATGTCTCGTTGGATTCGCCAATCTGGGTGCTGGCGACTGCACGAGGCGGGGTTTTGCAACGGATCTTCATTCTTGCCGTATAAAGGTCCCTGCTGTATCGACAGACCGCAGCGGCGCGACGATGATCGACGGCGACGAAACTACCTCAAGTGGCGATCATCGAACGAACTCCGGCGCCGAGCACGCGAACGCCGTCGACGAACACGCGGACTCCGTCGACGCTACCAGCACAACCACCGCCGAACGCGTTCCATGGCGAATCTGTGGCAACGAATGCCCTAAGGCCGAAATCGTATTCCTCTGTCAGGTCGTCGTCCTGTACTTCGTCATCGCCGTGAGTATATACAATCTGACGAAAGGTCACGGCGACTCCAACCTGTGGACGGCACTGTTGAGCAGCTTTCTCGATTACCTGCTCCCGAGTCCGTCTATGAGTGGCGGCGGCGGCGGCGGTCGACAACGACGCAATGGCGGTCTCGTCTGACTTTTACCTGACGCTACCGAGCAACGCGTCTATGAAAGAGCACCCCGAAAATACGTTGTCGCACTACATCACGGCGCTGCCGCGACGTTTCGAACTGTTGGGGGATTGGGAATGCGGACTGGTGTCGCTACAATATCCGCACACGTGGTACAACGTGAGAAAGAAGGACGCCTACTTCTACCTGACTTGCGCGACGGGTGATCCGGGTATTTACACGCAGGTAGACGAATACGGCGACACCACCCTGATATACCGTCAGACCTCGATTCCTCACGGTTTCTACAACAACGTTTACACGTTGTTGCACAAGATCAACGAGGCGCTAGAGAAATTGTCCACCGATAAGGTCAAGATGCTCCTAGATTATAGCAACGTCTCTAACCGATTTACGCTACATATGTCGTCGGGTGTCTAATTTATCATACCTCATACGAGCCGTCTGAAGGACGTGCTAGGTTTCCATAGCAACACGATCATGAATTCCCCAATGTTTGGCCCCCCGCCGGCAGTCGTCATCGACACCATGCCCATCGCGTACACGTACGAGTACGAAGGTCGCGATACGGTGGATATGACGGCGGGCATCGAGACCCTGTACGTGTACACGGATCTCGTGGAACCGCGCGTCGTCGGTGACGTGTACGCGCCACTCCTTCCAAACATCGCCGTCCGCGGTACGAACGGTGACATTATTTCGGAAACGTTCGACCGCGTCCAATACGTGAAGCTGCTACGGAATCAACTCGATACGATCGAACTCGATATAAGAGACGATCTCCGCCAACCGATACCATTCGAGCAGGGGAAGGTGGTGACGACGCTTCACTTCAGACATTGTAAATCGAAATTGTTTTAACGACGACGATGCCGAAGAACGCGTACGAGGACTACTACGTTCGACAGATCGGCGGTCAGCTGCCGGTCTTCGTCGGTGGTCGGGGACAACGAGGACACGGTCTGGGCAATCTCTTCGGGAGCCTGTTTCGAAGCGCCATGCCGCTTATCAAGAGAGGCGCGTTGGCATTGGGAAAAAGTGCGCTCAACACCGGCATGCACGTGGCGCGGGACGTCGTCGCCAGCGGCAATTTAACAAGATTTAACAAGATTGCCATCCAAAAAATTACTCTGGATGGCAGGTGGACAAGGAAGCCTTTTGGCTTATCGAGAGTCCAATACTTTTTATCTACATGTATCCCGCCTTTTTAAGGTGTATGTCGATTTTATTGTTAAACATATTCACGCTACTAGCACCAACACAATCAGGAGATAATCTGTTCCATTCATTTACAGTCCTTTGTGAGAATGAGAACTTTCTTATATCTAATCTACACTGCTCCTTTACTAATGTAGCTTCATGACCTCTGGTCCTTCTATTTTTCTTAACTGAGAAAAAAAATTTCTATCAATATTTTCATAACCATTCAATATTTTAAACACTTCTATGTGATCTCCTCTCAATCTCCTGGTCTCTAATGTTGTTAAACCACATTCTTTTAGGCGTATTTCGTAACTAAGATCCCTCAGATTTGGTATCATTTTAGTCGCTCTCCTCTGTACTCTTTCTAGCATATCTATGTCCTTCTTGCGATATGGCCTCCATGCTTGTATACAATATTCTAAATGAGGCCTCACTATTGTTTTGTACAGCGGTACTATTAATTCTTTTTTCTTATACGCTATATTTCGCCTAATTAATCCAAGGATTTGATTTCCCTTTGACGCTGCAATTCCGCACTGCTCTGAAACCTTCATATCAGCACTAATGGTTAACCCCAAGTCCTTTTCTTTTACAGTAGTACTTAGAACAGTACCCCCCATTTTATATTTTACCTATTCATTCCCATGACCTGTGTGGAGGCATTTACATTTCCCAAAATTGAACAGCATTTGCCACTTTTCAGACCATTTGATCAACCTATCAAGATCATCTTGTAAATGCTGTCTGTCTCCATCACTTTTAATCCTTCTAAACACTTTTGTATCATCCGCAAATTTTAACACCTTGCTTGTTATATCATCGTCCAAATCGTTGATATATATTAAGAATAATATAGGTCCTAGTACTGATCCCTGTGGTACCCCACTCAATACCGATTTCCAGTTTGAAGCCTCCCCATCAACTACTACACGTTGTCTTCTGTCATTCAGCCATTTTTCTATCCAGTTTATTATACCATTTCCTATGCCATGGGCCTTTAGCTTAAGGAGTAATCTTTGATGTGGTACTTTGTCGAAAGCTTTTTCACCTAGTGATGTCTTCCAAAAAACATAACATATTTGTTAAGCATGACCTCGCTTTTAAAAACCCATGTTGAGATGGGTTTATCAAGTTATGTTTAACAAGAAAATCCACAATGTGATCTTTAATTAGTCTTTCTAATAATTTGCAAATCACTGATGTTAAACTCACTGGTCTATAGTTCTCTGACTTGTTTCTCGAACCTTTTTTAAATAACGGTATAATGTTTGCCTCTTTCCATTCTAAAGGAACCACTCCCTCTTCTAAAGACAAATTGAAAACTGTTGCAAGCGGTACGCTAATTTGTTCTACAATTTCCAATAGTAGTTTGGGCGGAATCCCGTCCACTCCAGGTGATTTATTATCCTTCATAGCCCTTATTTTCTTAGCTACCATTTCCGAGGTTACAACTAACTGTCCTAAATAGTCTGAATCTGCCCCCTTGAACTTAGCCTCTGGTACTGGCAGTGAACTAATATCTTCCCTGGTAAACACTGAACTAAAATACTCATTCAGGTCTTCTGCCATTAAGAATCCCTCTGATATTGTATTTCCAGCACTATCTTCTAGAGGACCGACCTTATCCTGAACTTTCTGTTTGCTTCGAATATACGCATAAAAACTCTTACTGTCATGTTTTATATTACTAGCTAATTTTGTTTCATAGCTTCTCTTTGAATTTCTAATTTCAGCTGTAGCTTGATTAAGTGCTTCTTTATAAATGTTGTAGTCTTCATCATTTCCAGTACATCTATATGACTTCCACATCATTTGTTTATACTTAATTTTTCTAATGGCTTCTTTCGATAAGTGTTTCTTTTTAGACCGTTTCCCTTGTTTTTTGAAAGGTACAAATTTATCGACTATGCACTTAATTTCACTATTTAAGATATTCCAGCATTCGGTTGCTGTCTTATTCTTCAGTGTGTTATTCCAGTCTATCTTTGCTAAATATTTCCTCATGTCCTTATACCTTCCTTTGTGGAAATTTCTCCTATACTGCTTTTTACTATTCCTTTCTGATTTTACTTTGATGGTAAAATGTATCTGGTTGTGATCACTACTCCCCAGTGGCTCACATATCTTGACATTGTCAACTAATTCTTTCTGTGAGGACAAAACTAAGTCTAACACATTCTCTCCCCTGGTTGGTTCTAGCACATGTTGAGAAAGGAAACTATCTTGTACTAAAACTAAAAACTTGTGGTCCTCACTCCCCATACTCTGTAGAGATTTCCATTGTATATGCCCATGGTTAAAGTCCCCCATAATAATACAGTTCCGTTTGCTTACTTCCCTTATAGCGTTTTGTATTTTTTCATTCTCTTCTATGCTTATGTTTGGACTTCGATAAACTAACCCAACTGTTAACGTTGAGTTTCCTGTAACTATGTTACACCAAACAGCTTCTTCGCAATCTGCTTCTCTTTCTAATTTTATTTCATAAGCCTGGATAGATTCTTTAATATATAAAATAACTCCACCTCCCTTTCTTCCTATTCTATCTTTCCTAAACATTACATATCCTGTTAGTCCCAATTCGGCATCTGATATATCAGTGGTGGCCCACGATTCGAATTTGAAACAGTCGCTAAAACGTCGCGCGAAGGAGGCCGGCGCCGATCTTCTCAACGGCCTATTGAATTCAGCGCCGCAGCAACAGCAGTCACCGACGAAGAAGAGAAAGAAAGCCGCCACCATAAAGAGACCGCGCCTAGCGGCGACGACCATCAGTGAGCGGAAGAGGCGACGTCGAACCGATCACGACATATTCGACGAGTAACGATGGCGTTCGTGAACGGCGCAACGTGCGAGGGCGTGAAGGCCGAACTGGACCTGTTCAGTGGGCCGGTGACGCAGACGAGCATCGAGAGCTGCCAGTGGACCGTCTACCAACCGCTGACGGCTCTCGACGCCGGCGGCCCTATCGAGTTCCTCATCCCGGGTTCGGGCAACGACTATACGGACCTGGCGGGTCTTCAAGTGTACGTCCGCTTCAAAGTGGTTCAGTCGAACGGTGCCAATCTGACGGCCGGCGCCAACGTGGCGCCGGTCAACAATTTCCTGCATTCGATGTTCAGTCAAATCGACGTGTCGCTGAACGGCACGCTCGTGACGCCGTCGTCCAATACGTACGCGTACCGGACCTACCTCGAGACCCTGCTGAATTACGGTAGCGACGCGAAACGGTCGCATCTCACGGGGGCGTTGTGGTTCAAAGACACCGCCTGACAGATGAACACGCTCGGCAACAACAACGCCGGGTTCGAGGCGCGGCGCGCCATGACGTCCGATAGCAACGAGGTGGAGATGATGGTACGCGTGCACATCGACGCGTTTATGCTAAACAGGCACCTGCCGAACGACGTCGACACGAAAGTGCGCATGGTGCGCTCGAAGGACACCATCGCAATCATGGGCGCGCAAGTCGCACCGAGGTGGCGCGTCGTGCTGCAGTCGATTTGTCTGTACGTACGAAAAGTGAAGTTGAACCCGGACGCCAAGATGGCACATATCAAAGCTTGGACGCTGGGAACGGCTAAGTTCCCGATGCGCCGCATCGACTGCAAAACTTTCTCGATAACGGCGGGTACGCTATCGCACACGCGCGAGAACTTGTACATGGGTGCGATTCCGAAACGCATGTTCCTGATGATGATTGACAACGCCGCCTATAACGGAGACTACACTAGAAATCCGTTCAACGCTCGTCACAACGACATAAACTTTCTCACGCTCGTCGTCGACGGACGTCAGGTGCCGAGCAAGCCGCTGCAGCCGGACTTCCCGTACAACCGGTACGTTCGAAGCTACATGAATCTCTTCGCGGCCACCGGAAAGGCGCACGAGGACGAGGGGAACGACGTATCGCGCGAGGACTTCGGCGCCGACTACACCATCTTCGGTTTCGACCTGACCCCCGACTGTTGCGACGGGGACCATTTCAACGTCGTGCGTCAGGGGACCGTAGGCGCTGAAATGCACTTCGGAGCGCCGCTATCCCGACCGGTGAACGTCGTCGTGTACGCGGAATTCGAAACGGTGCTGGAAATCGACAAGAACCGGAACATCGTGTACGATTGGTAACTATGGATACGTTCCAACTAATGCGTCGCCTGGAACGCGATGCGTACGCTAAACGTATCGTCGTCGGCGTCGTGCCTAAAGACGCACTACATACCACCACCACCACCACCGTTTACCCGACGGCCTACGTGTGCAACATCGACGACGGCGGCGAGCCGGGGCAGCATTGGGTGGCTGTCTACGTGGACGTCGACCGACGAGGCGAGTACTTCGATTCGTACGGTCTGCCGCCGCTGCACGACGACTTCCGCGCGTTCCTGCACCGCAACTGCGGCGACGCGTGGACGTACAACGACAAGCGGCTGCAGAGCGGCGTCTCTAACGTATGCGGACAATATTGCGTCGCCTACCTTCTCCTCCGATGTCGCGGTATGCCGTTGACGACGTTCCAGAGCCTATTCTGGACCGATAGGGTGGCCAATGACTGTATCGTATTCGATTGGTGAAAACCACATTAACAACGCTTTCGCTTTTACGTGTATAGTAGTAATAAAACAAACGATGATTGTACACAATTGTATTGTTGTTTATTATTACCCTACCTTCATACATACACCAACACATACATACAGAAACTACCCCTAGGGGGTGGGGCATTCCTTAGGTTACACGAGTTAGACGAGTAGTTGTAGGTTAGTTCTGGTTATACGAGTTAGACGAGTATCGGCGCCGTGGTGACGCCGTCGTCGAGCTAGCGACGTTTAGCGTAGAAGTAGCTCAACGCCGCGCGCTCTTGAACGTTCGTCAACACGGACGAGTCTTTCACCTGGAAACCGCGGTTCCAGGCGACGCCGTTGCGTCGGTCGCGCAGTACGGCGAGGAACGTATGCTCGTCGATGTCGTTCTGTCGTTTGCTCAGTCCCTTCGTGCTGTACATCGGGCCGATGTCGCCGCCGAAGCAGTAGTAGGTCTTGCTGCACAGCGCCACGATTCCGTCGCCACACCACTCTTCTTTGAAGAGACCCGGCGTTCGACGATCGAACAGGCGTCGGCGCGCGCAGCAGTCCTCCGTCGCCCACGCTAGTGAGGCGACGCGCCGTCGTACGTACGCGTCCACGTGCGCGTCGCAGCATTCGGCCGGAAACCAGAGCGATCGATTCCGGAAGTAGTGTTCGCGACGTTCTTCCGGCACGACCGCGTCGACGTCACGTCCGGCGAGGGCAATGTACGCCGTGTCCGTGTCCATAGCGCAGTATTGGAAGAGCGGACGGGAGATGTGGGCGTCGAAGAAATCGAAATAAAATTCGAGCATTCTCAATTTTGCCTACTGCACGACGAAATAGCCGATATGTATCGGCAGGCCGTAGACGACTTTGGGCTTATTCAGCGCCACCTCGTACAGAGCGTCGTCGATGACGACGTCGAGTTGCCGGATGCGACGGTTGTTGACGAGCGTCGAGGCGCCGACCGGCGTGGCGTACTTGATTTCCCGGTGCCGATTGACAGGCGTAATCGTTTTCCCGTAGGAACTGTTGCCGAGAAGTTTAAAGGTATCGGCGATTTGTCGGGATCGATGTCGCTCTCGCGTCGCGCCGCCGAGACCGTGTCGCCGAAGCGGCGAAAACACGCGATCGGCGCGTACTCGATGACCTGGTAGACGCGCTCGACGACGAGACCGTGCGCCAGATACCAGCGTAGGAGGGGCGTCGCGAGCACGATCTCAGCGCCGAAGTAGCTACCGATGAGCGTCCGTTGAGGTCGGGTGAGGAGATCGTGCGACTCGGCGTAGCGGCGCATGAACGGGCTGAGATCGTCGCGCGCGATATCGACGTTCTTGAACACGGGCTGCATTTCGGCGAACTTGTCGCGCAGCGCTTCCGGCACGGCCATATCGCACTGCACGAGGCCGAAAAGAGAGCCGTCGCGCACCGCCTACAGTATCGTCGAGCGCGTAACGGTGGTCGGTGGTTGCCATCGTGACGCGTCGGGCGGCGTCGGCGCCGCGGGTCGTCGCACGGCGCGCCAATAGCACTCCCACATTTCGACGACGTCGTCGACGAAACGAAGCAGGTAGGCGGTCACGGCGATCGTCGCGGCGTACAGCGTCGTCATCGTTTGTCCGTTGACGGCGTTCGTCGTCACGTGCGCCTGGCACGTCGGGCAGCCGTGAAATTGATAGGCGTACCAGCCATCGAATCGGTACTTTCCGATGCGCTTCTCGCGTCCGTTCAACTGGTGACGTATACGGGGGGCGGTTTGCGCCTCCACCCACGTCAACCATTCCACGGCCATACGGCCGTAGCGGTTTACGCGTTCCGCTCGAAAGGCGTTCTCTGCGCGCCGGCGCGTGTACCAGCCCGTCGGCATCTCCTGCATTATCGCCCACAGGTAGATGCCGTTCGCGTCGAAACCGACTATCGAACGGCACTGCGCGTCGCCGCCTCGAATCGCCGTCACGCCGGCGTCGTGGTGGCGCGCGAAGATGATCGACGAGCCGCCGACGATCTGCGACTGCAGCAGACGGTGCAGATCTTCGTTGGGTTCGTTGAATAGCGCGAAATGGATCGACGTCGGCAGGTCGTTGAACAGGTACAACAACGTCAACCCCGGTACGCTGATGGCGTCCTTGAACATGTCGATACGTCGGCGCCGATAGAAGGCGAACTGGCGATCGACGGCCTCGAGAAACGGCGCCACGTCTCGATTGTTATACCACATCAGAAAATCGCGCATCGTCGTCATGCGCTCGTCACGCCACGGCGTCGCGCAAATCTCGTTCGCCTCCGCGGAGATTTCCTCGCGTTTCAGGTGGCTGTAGAAAGCTTCGCGCGGCGGCAGGGTGGTTTCGTCCAGACGCGTCAACGCGTCGATATGTTAGTACGGAAAGTATCCCTTCGTTGCAGAGCAGCCGTACGCTTTCAGAAAGCGATCGTAGCTAACGCCGGGCGAGAGGTAATTCGTTATGTCGAGGAACTTCAACGTTGTCGTCGACAGGCACATGTAATTGTTCTGACGTTTAATGGTAAACGCCGACGACGTGTGTTGCGCGTCGCCGGTTATGAGCAGGGGGTCAAGTACTTCTTTACGACATTGAGATCGTACTTACCCGAATTGAATCCCAGTACGGGCATTTGACGAAGGTGCGTCCACAGGCGGTCGGCGAGTGTGGCGTACGGTGACGCGTCGGCGGCGTCGTCGTTGTTGCACCGTCGCCGCCAGTCGGCGTCGAGCGCATCGAGTGCCTCGAAGGCCGCGTCGTAGCGGGGGCGTAGAATTGCGCACGCCGCCGCGCTCACGGCTTCCAGGTCGTCGATGAGGCGACGCGCGAGTTCGGACGAATCGCCGGTCGTGACGTAACACCGCGCCTCTGCGTGGCCGGGCACGTTCGACGCGACGCTCAGGCTGAGCAGTTCGTGTCGCGCTATCCACCGGCATTTGTCGGTATTCGTCGGCAGATCGTTATCGGCGAAATAGCATTCAAAATCGAACGTCGCGCCGTACGGGTAGTAGCGCAGGTCGTCGTCGTCGAGCCGCTGAAATTCGGACGGCGACGGCCGGTAGATACCGCCGGGGAACACGTGACTAACGCCACCTTCGCACGTCGCTTCGTGACGTCGTAACGCCCACGCGCTCCGCCAGAGGGCGTTGCCACATTTTCCGCACTTGTACGTTTTCGTGTACACGCGCGCGTCGCTTATATACGAGAAGTGCGTCTCGTACAGGTTGACGTTCAGTGTCGTGGGGTGAGCTTCGCGCGACCGACGGACTATTTCGGCGACGTCATTCGTCAGTCGATAGACGGCGACGTTGATACCGAAAACCGTCTCCACTCGATCCAGTTCGTTCAGGCGCACACCGTTCGAGGCCGTCGTGCTCGTGACGCGACAATACTGCGCGTGCAGACGTTTAGCGACTTTCGTTAAACGGTTCGTATCGATTTGGCGGCCACTTTCGCCTCGTCGGTGACCTTGCAGGTGGAGACCGATGCATCGGAAGAGACATAGATGGTTGTCGTAGGGCGTGCCTCGATAATCTTTCGTCAACGACACAATGGCCTTGTTGAGGCGCACGTAGGCGGGAAGTGTCAAGCCAACGCACCCGATAGGATGGGCAATGATGGCGTTCACGAAGTTGGTGGCGTTCGTTACGAGCTCGACGATCCACCCCGAGTCGGCACGTTGCGCGATGGCGTACTGCAGTACGTCGGTCGTGCGCACGGCGTCGAGGAATCGTTCGAACGAACGGCTATCGGTAACTAGGGCGGGCGTTTCGAGGAGGCGACCGCAACAGTTACAGGAAGAATGAAAATATCGGTACCGACCCGACACCTTGTGGCGTAATACGAAACCGTAGCTTACGTTAATTTTAAACGCATTCTTTTGTTCGCGAAACATTACCCTCAGACGCGGTTCGAGCACACGCGTACTCGTACAGGCGGTCATGCGATAGGTGTAACGGGACTGTACGGCACCGCGCGCTACCGACGTCTCTATGCTACGCCGGTGCTCGTCCACGACACACTGAAGATCGTCGGGTGACGGCGCACTAGCGGCTGCCGCCACCGATGGTTCATTACTACTAACAGGAGGTGGCGCAGTCTGACGGCCACACCGCAGCTTCAGGTGTTGTAGCATAGCGCGCCGCGTAGTTTACGTTGCTCCACATTTTGGACACTCGTCGTTTTACGCATAGCGTGTCGTCGCCGCTTCTTTCCGAACTCTTCGCGTGTCGTTCTAACGTCGATTGTTTCGCGAAATAACCCCCGCATTTCGGACATTGCCATCTAGTAGGAGGCGAAGAAGGTGGTGGTGGCATTCTCTACTGTGCTGCTATTTTTTCGAACACCGTTACTTATAACAGTGGTGGCTGTGGTGGTGTTGGTGGTGGTAAGTGCACCCTAGCGGGGGGAATGTGGTTTTTGGTAATGCGGGTAACTCGGAACGATAGTGGAAGGAATGTGTTTGCGGTAATGTTTTGGGTAACAAGTGGTGGTTGCGAACTAGCGGTAATTTTTGTAACTAACTCGGAATGTTTTAGGTAATGTTTGTAACACTAGCGAGATAGATAACAAGTGGTCCCAAGCGGTGACTCGGACTGTTTTGGGTAATGTAACTCGGAAACGGAAAGTACATTTTCAACCTTTTATTCAGTAGCTTACAACATTCAAAAACAGCGTTCAAAGCCTTTGTTACAATAGCAAGCAAATATTAGCAACATAAGCAGTGTTCTTTATTCGATTGTTCGATCTTTATTCGAGTCCACTCCTGCGCTGCACGTAGGTATGGACGGCCGACTCCAGCTGAACACTTTCCATGTAGTCACGCCAGTTCGTTCCTAGTAGCCAGTCCGACACAAACTGCACCAAATACAATTCTCCCGCACGACCCGTTTGTGGCTGCTGTCCAGACGACAGCGTGGTATCGTGCAATATTTGCACGACACGCGTGAAGCACGGGATAAGTGACCGACGCAGAAACGTTTCCAACACGGCGTTGAAGAAACGCGTTACGATACATCCCGTGTTGTCGAAACGCTGTATGTACACACGGTTCGGCCGTCCCGCACGATAGCCGGGCATGTGAACATATGGGCAGCCCTCATTGGGCTCACATACCCCGCAATTAACGCGCGCCCGCTCCAGTACCATCTCACCGAGGGTCTCAGCGAGGAGGGCAATTGCGAGCCGCTCATAACGGCAGACCAACTGGACCCTGCTCGGCACGACGATTTGACGTTGCGACGACACATCCTCCGATAGGCTCCAAACACGGAGCGCACGTCGGCCCCATCGTCCCCAGCGGCGAGTACAGGCTTTCGTTATACGTCGGTGGACGCGCTCGGCGCACATCCGATACAACGAGCGCCTCCTCGATGATGGCGTCCAATACGTTGGCGTCACGCACTCCGCTTCCACCCTACAGCACAAAGCATGTTCTACTCTTTACGAACCACCGTCAGCAACGCGTGTAGGAAGTCGCACATACATTCACGCTTGGTGTGTTGCAGCAGCGCCTCCTACAAACACATTATTATGATTAGTCCGCCTGCTTTTGACCTTCCTTCTTGGCCTGCTCCTCCGCCTCCCTCTTTATCGACCCCTCCACTTCACGTTCCAACAACGTTCTTACGAACGTGGCAACCTCCTCGTACCTCGCACGCATCCTTTCGTTGTTTGCTAGCATACCCTGCAGTATGTGGCGCACTTCCTACAGCTTATAAGCACAACTGTTAATTACGGAATGCTCTACAAAATAAGTTCGCTTCGTAAGCTAGCCAAAACGCCCTTATGTAATTCTCAGCCGTCTCGGTTAATAGTTGCGCGGCCTCCTCGGTTATTTCACGACTACGACGCTCTCTCATTCGTTGTTGCACGTTCGCTTGCGTCAGCAAATCTACCAGTATCGGCCATCCTTCCTACAAACAACACAACACATTAGTTGTCGTCGTCATCGTTGTATCTCTTCAGTGTGCGTACGGTATACGACGGCTCCCCGTTCCAAGTCGTCTTACGCACACTGATCTCCACTTTCGTGCCGGTTAACTCCAGCACAGTATCGCGGAGTGCCTCCTCGCTCAATTCCACCAAGTACTCGGCCGTGTACTCGACGAGATTAGACATTTGGCTGTCAAACAAAGTAAGCCAAAGCTCGTCTTCCTCCTCCTCGCCGTTCCTCACCATCACACGCAACGCGAAGAAATATTTCGGCACAAACACTCCACCGTGCGTTCGGCATATCATTTCCCCGCCTTTGCTTTTCTGCAATTTCCGTCGACAACGGGAGCATCCCAAATAGGCGCCAACCTCTTTGTACGACACAGCGTCGATCATAACGGGCGACTTAATTTTATACACACCGTTGACAGCACATCCCAGGTGCCTCAGACTCACCAATGTAGCGCGCATCGATGCCGTCGACTCACATTTACGCTCGAGTGACGCGCTCCGCGTCAGGGGTGGATGCTCCGCAGCCATCTCGACGGTGCCCAACGCCGCCATTTCGGCGCTTCGCTTAAGCGGTGGCGCAATGAGCACCACGGGCCGCTTAACAGGTGCCGCTCCCTTTGACACCGCTGCTACTGCTGGCGAAGGTTGCTGTTGACCGCTGGCCGCCTTCAGTTACTGCTTGCGTGGTGTCTTTATCTTTTTTGGTGGAATCTCATCTGCCATGTTTCCGCGGAAGAACGTCTGCTGCTGCTGCTGTAGAAACAATACACGTTAGAACTCCGGCGACATACAACATAGCATTTTCTCAACCGTTTTATACTTTTCAAACTAACGCGCATGCGCACTTAACAGTCTACAGTTATATTACAAAATCACGCGCATGCGCACTGAACGCATACGACGCTGATACCGAAGAATTTGTTTTAATAAAAAAGTTAGCGGTCACGCCAGTACATTCATCGTCAAATGTGACTTTTATATCGAATTTGTCTAATATTACCGCATCATACGATTCCAGAGCCCAAACTCATCGTGTACAACGGTTACTTTCATGCTTTTAACTTTTCGTTTATTGTTTTTTCAAATGGTATTGTCTACAACATAACGCGCATGCGCACTTATCACTAATACCGTTATCTTACTCAATTACGCGCATGCATACTTAACACATACGGCACATTTTGTTTTCGAAAAAAAGTTTGCGGTCACGCCAGTACATTCATCGTTAAATGACTCTTTACATCGAATTTCTCTAATATCACTTCACCGCATAATTCCCTAGCCCTCACTGATCGTATACAACGTTTATTTTCATGCTTTCAACTTTTCGTTTATTGTTTTAAAAAATGCATTGTTCTACGTTCACATTCCAATCGCGATAAGTCACGCGCAACAGATTTCAAAATTACGCGCATACGCACTTAACACATACTGCCTAGTCTACCGAGGAATTTGTTTTAGGAAAAAAGTTAGCGGTCACGTTAGTACATTCATCGAGAAATGTCTCTTTACATCGAATTTCTCTAATATCATTGCACCACACGATTCCTGACCCCACACTGATCGAATACAACGTTTTTTTATGCTTTTAACTTTTCGTTTATTGTTTTTGAAATTGCATTGTTCTCCGTTCGCATTCCGATCACGATAAGCCGTAGTGTCATGCGCCGCCGCTGTTTGACGGCGCGCGCATTGCATAATTCATACACACTTATGAACTCACGCGCAATCGACGCTAGATTTTATCGTTCGACACTTTCATCAATGGATACAACAAAAACGTCCCCTAATAAGCCAACACAGCGGTAAGTCTGCTTTTACGCATGCATACATGCATGCATGCATGGTTCTCATTTTATTTTCCAATTTAAACAGTTGTAAGTCTGCTTTTACGCATGCATGCATGCATGCATGTGTGCGTGCATGCATGGTTCTCATTTTATTTTACCATTTAAACAGTTGTAAGTGTGCTTTTACGCATGTATACATGCATGGTTCTCATTTTATTCTGTCACCCTTTGTTTAAACATGTATTGTGGTTTTATTTCATAGAAAGATCCAACTGCCTACAACCACCGCATCAACTAAACCCACGTGCAAGGTCGTACCTATATCTCGCCAAATCACGCCAATACCACCGACACCTCTCCGATTATGATGATGATGATGATGACGGCACCCCCAACCTCGTGTCGGTGTTCCTCGTACAAGGAAACGATGGGTTGTGGCGCACACCCATTCCGTCCACTAAACTCTATGCACGTCGTGGGTTTCACTCCTCCAATATGCGAGGCGTTGGTCGCGCGCGACTGTTGAAATTTCGCACTCAATAAATACTCCAGTCATCTGTACTACTCACGTTTCCACGCGTCTGTATCCACTGCATAAACACCCTACGTACAGTGTCACCAACTGAACGTTAGCGTTTTTATGTATTTGGTTTCGTTGTAATCCCAAAACTAGATGTATTTATTTATATAAACGCACAACGCATTGGTTTCGTTTTAATCCTACCACCAGAACGTTCACCGTTAGCCAGCTATGCTGTCATGCAGGGTCCATAGTCCACTCCAGCAGCAGCAGCGCTTATCGCAACAACACTGCTGTAAACATAGGGTACAGCGGGGCATCCACATAGGGCTGACGGGGGGAGTCTGCACACAGTGGTTTTATCGTGGTTATATAGTCGCGCTATAACAGCATTATTGCTTACGTCAGCACGCGCTAGTTACGGCGTTGATCGCTAGGGGACGAACTAAAAGGGTCTCTGCACTCACCGCTAGGTGGCACCTCGGTGTAATCCATCACGTTTTTTATAAGTAGGTGCCCGAAAACGATTAGTGTCAAAGGGGGTAATCCATCACGTTTTTTTTAAGTAGGTTCCCGAAAACGATTAGTGTCAAAAAAAGCCTTTGATCTTTTTTATAAGTAGGTGCCC
The DNA here is from genome assembly GCA_020002185.1 of Paraescarpia echinospica. Taxonomy (NCBI): domain Eukaryota; kingdom Metazoa; phylum Annelida; class Polychaeta; order Sabellida; family Siboglinidae; genus Paraescarpia; species Paraescarpia echinospica. The sequence goes on along the minus strand of CM034534.1, from coordinate 46,480,008 downwards.
GAAGACGTTTAGTGGTCATTAAAACGTTTTTTATTAGTAGGGTTTGGATATCGTACAGCTCCTCTATACTACTATCAAGTAATGTCATTACCATATCCGTCCACCATTGTGTAGATGTTTATGTTAAACTTCATCAGATTTGTAACCTCCATGCTGAAACTACATCAAGTCGTAATAGATCAACAGCCACGTCTTTCGGTGTGATGTCGGAGAGCAGCAGATGAACCGGCCATAACTGAGAAACAGTAACAACAAACATCTCCAAATGTTAGCGACCCTTTCCCTACCTAGACGGGCGGCTCAATGCTCAAAAAACGTTTCCTAGTCAGTTTGTGTTACAAGCTGCCAACCATTTAGTATGCAGAATATTAGACTCCCTAGAGTGATAATCTGACAGCATGCTGGGACGGCAGTTTGTTTCCGACATCAAGGATGTCACTATATCGCTTCATTGTGTTATAAAAAACAAGATGCCGCGATCTTTGATGTTTTGCCAACTGAGAGAGCTATAGGTGGCTCGAGTAGAACTTATCTGTTCACCGCGACTCAAGAGATTACGGGACCTCCCCCTGTTCTCCCCCTCAAAGGCTCAGTATTTATAAAAGCTTCTTAAACAAGGATTAATAATGATCGGTCAGGTTTGGCTGCCATTGAACAACGCTGCATTTACTGTGTTCTTATTTGCAGATCGTTCACTTATAGAACCGTGTGAAATGGACCAACCTGCTCTAAGATAACTACGTGGTATAAATAGTGCGACCTCAGCTGTCAAATGTTCGTCCACAATTGTACAATGACCTCCGTCTTCTCTGGACACAGTCAGAACATGTGAAATTGCATAGCAGTTCCCAAATATAAATTCATTATTTATTTCAATACATTTTAATAGCAATTCAGTTGATGCGTTTAGGTGTGGAATTACGAAAAAGTAACAATATTATTTTTATTATCCAATTCGCTTGGTCAGTCAGGAAAAACAGGAGTAATTAGAGTCGACACGCACGCGTCAATGGTTTTTAAAAGTATCCAGCTGGGATGTGATAATTCAACATTTACTAGGACGTGATGGTAAGTGGCAGAAGCCAATATGTGCAAACGCCACATACCACCAAACATGCGAGAGCATCTACACACACTAACACATACGCGCACAAGTGCGCACGCGGACATGCACAAACACATGCACATTCGCGCGCGCACGTACACACGCACACACGCACACATACACACACACAACGCACACACGCCCGCACACACAAACTCACAGGGAAACATATCAAGCTAACGAACAAGCGTACACACGAACACGCCCATAAACCTACATGCACCCGCACATGTACGCACACCCCACGCACGCATATGCGCGCACCCGCTCACACACACCGACGGACATACATTTATAACAGACAACTACTGGCTAGTATTCGTTATGCTGAGCTACACGAACACACGCATGACGACGACCTTGTTTCTGGCAGTCAGCCAAAGGTATAACCCTCTCCAACTGGCTTAGTAGTTAAAGCTGCTGACGGGCTTTAAAATACTGCGGGGATTTTCCCACCCTTTCAGCGTTCATTCGTGATTGGTTGGCTACGCATGGGTGAATTGCTGTATCTATTCGCATGCTGTCGGCTTTTGTCGGCTTGTCGCATTGCATTTGCAACAACATACAAATAATCACGTTTCACGACACTGTAGCAAAGAGGTTAGGCGAATACAATGATGGATCGCGTTTAACGTCGCATAATAATTTACCGACTTAATCGTTGTTATACTTAATTCCCACTTAATTAGGAATCACAAATCTGTCCGTTTGGACTAGTACCTCTATATTACTAGAATAAAACAACAACGTCATGTGTTGTTTTTGGTACCTATTAATGTATTTATATTGATGTATTGTCCTTCCAAGCAACACTCTTTACAAATGTCCCTACTATAATGCTGCAAAATCAGCCTTTTCGAGTTGATCCACTACAAAACCAAGCAGTTAACAAATCAGTCTTCTACCAAAAATCTTCTATCATGTTATTAAATTTATCTATTCGGTCAATTATTACTTTAGTGTTCTACCATTTGAGTTTTCTACCATGTGAGTCTTCTACCATTTAAGTCATCTACCGAATATAACCGGTCGATTTACCAATATATCCGGTACACTTTTGCCAGTACATTCACCTACGAAGTCAGTCATTTATCATGTTTATTTTCTACTAATCGGTCACCTGCCATGTCAATTGTCTACTAATCAATCGTGTTATAAATCGATCATCTACCAATCCTCTGACAAGTCAGTTCACGCTAGTTATCTACCACACGTGTCCACTACCAAGGCACATCAGTCCTCATCCAAGTCAGTCCTCTACAAAGTCGGTTCTGTACCAAGTCTCATCTTAGCCTTGTGAGTCCTCTACCACATTTTCGGCTCATTAAGTCAGGCTACTACCAATTCAATCCACTACCTCGTCGGCGCATTACCATGATGATCCTTTGCCTCGCCAGTTCAATACCAGTTCAGTTTGCTACCAATTCTGTCCAACGCCAAACTTTGTTGGTTTGCTAACACATCAGTTTACTACAAATTGTGTTCATTGCCAATTCGATTCTATAGCAAATTTCTCCCGTGCCAAACCAGTCTTCCCCCAAATCAATAGATTACAAAGTTAGTTATCAGGTAGGTGTAACGCACATTTGGGGGTCGTCCACAACTACAACATTTATCTCATTAAAAATGCGTAGCAATTATGATATAGAACCTCCTTCCTCCACCCCAATTTATACTCTAACATCTCAATACGTTTCAAAAATTGTGTGTACGTATGCAAGACGGTTATGACACAATATGAACGATCCATTTGTGAGCTATGTTGCTACGTAGTCTTGATCTGTTAATATGGTATTATTATTGGCAATAGATGATCTAATCAACTGCTTTATTTCCCTTTGTCACATTCGAAACATATTAAAGGAAAAACTTCGCTTATTGTTACAGTTATTAGTTGGCCGTCGGATATTTACTCCGCATTCGTTCAATAACATACAGAGCAAATTAACATCACTATAGTGCTACACATGATACTTTATTAGTACACGCAAAACAAACGTATGTTGTGAAAATAATTCCGCTATCAAGATATGACACCATATCGACGCACTTATATTTCGTCTGTTATATTTCCCACGTTTCAAATTATAGGTGCTTACTCCATATTGAAAATACTGTGTCGAATGGCGTATCTGCAATTCGATAACAAGTTCCATGATTGGATAGTTTTTTAATTAGAAAAAATATGTTGGTAAGGTTTCTGAACAGTACACCTGGTCATTACACAACCAGTCCTGACTGATCTTTGTAAATTTCATCCTGGTCCATTTATCGATATAGCTACTTATGTGGTGTGGAGTTGCGTTGACACTGCGTTCGTGTGATGCACCTGGCCCCACTGTGCACACATTGCTAACAAAGAAATCCCGCACGAACAATTCCCAACACAGCCAAGAGTCCCGAAACATAGGAAGTTCGAACGATTTTGCGAAAATCGGATATATACTAAAAACTAATTCGGCGAGATCGAGGCAGATCTAATTTGTATTGGATGAAAACAACATTATATTATATAATTACAGTCTCGTTGAAATCATTCCCGTTCAAAATAACAATAATCAGTCGACATACATTGTAAAAAAACACGATTTTTTTCCGTATAACAATAGAAACGAGTGCTTGTACGTTCTACTGTCTTCCTTATATATAACGAACTCTGCATTTTATATATTATGCGTGTACACGCTTACATGTTTATATTAAATAAAACAATAAAAACATTCCACTTTTGTTTGATTAACTTTCATTGTCGTATGTGTTAAAATGCATAGAACCACTTCGGCGTGGGTGCCATATACTATACAGGTGTGCGTAAAACCCAGCTATCGAAATGTTCATGCATTCGTATTTGGTGATAGTTAACTACGTTTTAGTCGATGTAAGCCTGATTGGGGGCAGTATTGTATTAGTAAGTTACTACAAACATAAACTACGATCGGTTTAATGAATCGTTTGCCCTGTTTGCTTGATGAGTAAATATACTGCTGAACGTTTTCCAGTTCGTCTCCACTTTTAAGATCACAAAGTTACTGTGGGAGACACCACTGCGGAACGTCAACAATGTACACCTATACCCCACCACCTGACCTAGTCCAAGTCACTTATTCAAAAATGTTTCCGGCCCCATCTATAAACTCCCAAATGCCAGACTAACCAAATGAATATAGCAGGAATAACCCGCAGGGTCATGGTCTTTCTGATAGGAATAACCTTTGGACAAATGTGAGGCATTAACAATCGTAAACACATATAAAAATTTGTGTCTTTTGTTGTGAAAGGAAAAGCAAACATTAGTTTAAAGTGTGACTCTATTAAAATAAAACAAAACAAATTTCATTATTTTAATAAAAGTGTCATTACATACAAATGCGCAACTTAGCTAACACTTTTAGGAGTCATGTGAAGACTCTTTCCACAACATTTTAAGTGACACACATATTGTCTACGTTCGCATAACAGCAGGCATGTGACATGGTATTAACGTACAAGAATTTATTCTGTGTTGGACCGTTTCACCTTACAGTATATAGTACATGTAAATTACGCATGTATAATACCCTTCTATAATATAATATAATATATATATATATAATATAATAGTTAAAGGGAAAACAATTAAACATGTTGGTGTTACACTCCGAAAATAGTTAACATAAACAAACCATTTGCAAATGTAATCAGCATTTTAACTTTAATATTCTAACAGTGTTGGATTCTAACGAAGCCCCCGATATCCCGAAGGCTGATTTCTTGCTCATGACAAGTTGGACGTTAGGCTGGAGCGATGTTTTTCCTTCTGACCTAGCCGTGACATCGACCAATTATTTAACATACACACGGAATGTTATCAAAAAATAATACAAATTAACATTATACATTCTACAAAAAGACCGCGCGATACATGTTGAATTTCACCAACATTATTCAAGATCGGTCACCGATTCAGCGTGCCTGTGGTTGGAAATTGTATGTTGCTAGTATTAAACTCGCTTCCATCTTCAGAAGAATCGGAATATAAAAAACAACATTTAACCAGATTGCCACCCAGATAATTAACTCTAGATAGCAGGTTAAGCAGGAAGCCCTTTGGCTTATCGAGAGTCCAACCATTTTATCAACATGAATCCCGCCCTTCTAAGGTAAGTGTCGATTGTATTATTATACATATTAACACGACTAGCACCCACACAATCAGCAGATAATCTGTTCCATATAATTAACAGTCCTTTGTAAAAATAAGAACTTTCTTTATATATAATCTACACTGATCCTTTACTAATGTCCTCTGATATTTCTATATTTCTTAACTGAGAAAAAATTAGCTAGATTAATATTTTCATAACCATCCAAAATTTTATACACTTCTTTCTAATCTCCTCTCAATCTCCTGGTTTCTAGAGTTGCTAAACCACAATATTTGGGACGTTTTTAATAACTAAGATACCTCAGTTTTTGTATCATTTTAGTCGCTCTCCTCTGTACTCTTTCTAGCATATAAATTCCTTCTTGTGGTATGGACTTGTATAAATGAGGCCTAACTATATTTTGCAAAGCGGTATTATTAGTTTGTTTTCCTTATACGCTATGTTTCGCCTAATTAATACAAGGATTTGATTTCCTTTTAAGCTGCAATTCCGCACTGCACTGAAACCGTCATTTCAATACTAATGGATAACTCTAAGTCATTTTCTTTTACAGTAGTACTTAGAACAGTACCCACCATTGTATAGTGTACATCTTCGTTCCCATGTCCTGTGTGGAGGCATTTACATTTCCCAAAATTGAACAATATTTGCCATTTTTCAGACCATTTCATCAACCTGTCAAGATTATCTTGATAATGCTGTATATCCCCATTATGTTTAATCCTTCTAAAAAAATTGTATCATCCGCATATTTCAACATCTTTCTTGTTATATCATCGTCTAAATCGTTGATATATATTCAGCATAATATAGGTCCCTATACAGATCCCTGTGGTACCTTACTCAAAACTTATTTCCAATTTGAAGCCTCCCCATCAACAACTACCCGTTGTCTTCTGTGAATCATCTATTTTTATATCCAGTTAGTTATATCATTTCCTATGCCATGGGTCTTTAGTTTAAGCAGAAATCTTTGATGTGGTACTTTGTCGAAAGCTTTTTGAAAATCTAAGTAGATAATATCTAATGGTAATCCCTCGTCTACCCATTCAGTGATATCTTCCAAAAAAATAACATATTTGTTAAGTATGATCTCGCTTTTAGAAAACCATGTTGAGATTCGTTGATCAAGTTACGCTTAACAAAAAAATCCAACACATAATCTTTAATTAGTCTTTCTAATAATTTGCAAATCACCGATGTTAAACTCACTGGCTTAATATTCTCTGACTTGTTCCTCGAACCTTTTTTAAATAATGGTATCATGTTTGCTAACGACTTGCCACGTAATATAAATACCCAGCATTCCTGCACTGGTAATGTAAGTACAACGCGAAATGTCGAAAGTGTGGAAAAGTAATTGCCAAGATAAATAGTAACCCATTAAATAGGTCTATGTACAAAATTGCGCAAGAAATAAAGTTAGTGAGTACCCAGTAGGCTATTTCCGGATAAACCACTTGCATTATATTTTTATTGTAGTTGTAAAAGGCTGTATTGTGTTCACTTTTAGGTGTATGACCCAACAACTTTATGTTTCCCTTTAAACATACTACCACCGGAGATTCATAAATATATATTCAAGTCTTCACAACAGTAATGAAATGATTCCACCGAAAATACAATGTTACATACAATTCAGCAATGCGCGTTTGTGTATTTGTGCACATGGTTGTGTGTGTGTGTGCATATGGTTGTGTGTATGAATGTCAATGCGTATGTACGTGTCCGTGTCCGTGTATGCGCGTGAGCATTGTCTGGTCATGGTTATTGTGTTTGTTGGGTGCATCAGTATATACAAATGTTGTTTTATGAACATCGAAATGCGCACAAACAAAGCATTGCAGGACAGCACTACATTTCTCCCTTGTCTTCAACGTCGAATACATGAATGAACGTACAACGTTTTTACAACCTATTAGTTTACATTACTATTGCTATTATTTTTGTGATTCTTCTTCTTCTTATTATTATTATTATTATTAAGGTAATTCATACAATTTATCCAATTTTATATTACCGGTAAACAATATATGTGTGTTAACGTATGGTTTTCGTTGAGTCGATATCCCGTCTACTAGAACAATACATCCATAAAGGCCCAGTCAATAAACACGTATAGTTCTTCTGACGCCGAAACTAGTAGCCGTCTAATAATCTGGGTCAGGCTCGTAATAATTAGTTCCATTGTAATGCCAACCACCAATTGGTACTGCCAAATATCCTCTTTGTTGGCGTGTGTCCAGATGTGATTGGTAGAAGGATGTCGATTCTCGTCCACTCCGTTGTCCAGACACATATGAATTTGTTCTTGTTACGATGTACGGCAAATGACCTCTGTTGTTGTCGTTCTTGCTAAGACGTCCCGCGTTCTTGTGTTCTCTTCTGTTGTTCCCACGCCGTACAACTTTGATAGCCAACATCAACACGATGGCGAACATAACCGGCACCCCAATTGCAAATGTCCACTTAATCGCCAACAGCGCCTGCGCAGATATACCAATGGGTGTAACTTCCGATTCCTGTGTAGAGGTGGAGTTTGCAGCAGACGTGGTCGATGATGCTTCTGGTGGTATGTAGACAATGGCAGCTGATACTATGTTAGACACATGACTTACTCTGTTCGCACTGTGGTTAACCTTCACACCAAAGAAAAGAGTTTCGCCAACGTATGCCCCCGGAAAACGTATCACAGTTATCTCTCTCTCAGACGGCGGCAGCGGAGAGGTTAGATTGCCTGACATCATCTCGGCATCGGTAAGTTGAGAGGCGTTCTCGAAGGAATTCCGCAACTCTTTGATATATCTACTGTAGCGGATGTCGTACGACGAAGCTGCAAACACAATGCATAATAATATTATGTTTTCTGTTTAAAATGTTGTTGTGATTTTGCAGTAAATTTCCCATCGCTTAATTGGTAACGTATTTTTATATGTACTAAAACAGTGTGTCATCGTAATATGTAGTGCACAGATTTCAGCGCATACATGTAGACATGCATATACGTATGCTGACTCATATACCATACTGCATGTGTCACAATGCTGGGTAAATATGCGGCCTGTCTGTATATTACATTGCAAAATAAACTATTCTAAACGGAACTTAATTAAAGCATTCTAGCTGCATAGACACATTGTTAAAAGGTTTTCCTAGACATTTTGGCCACAATATGTCAATTTGTTTTATCAGAGAGGGTGTATCTACACCGGCTATTCAATAAACGGTACAGGGTTACACCTCTTGACGGGTAGATATTGTTTTGAATGCGGCCAAAGAAGCAAAATCACAACATTTTCATTAAAACAATTTATTCCAATAATTGCATTGGAAAATATATGTTATTGCTCTCTGTTTTGGGCTAACTGTAGCAAGTACATTACTAATAATATAAACGTGTCTGAAACAAACACATTTTAAATATTATTTTTAATTCGCTTCAATAAGCGAAATGTAAGTTCATATATAGCGCAGTATCCTGATCTCAAGACTGCTCAAAGCGTTTTATAATTTATTCCCTGGTATAACTGTTCAATCGAACACCATCACAACTTATATGTGAAGCATCCAGCCACGCTGTATATAATACGCGAAGACTATTCGTACACAAGTAACTACAGCCAGATATTAATTCATGGAGCTAAGTGAACAACGTAGAGTGAACGAACTTGCCCAAGGTTCGACACCGCAACACAGGATTCGAACCTGGGTTATATCGGTCGTGAATCCGGATCTCTAGCCACTGCACCACTGCGCTCTTCCATCATTTACGATCTTTATGAACATTGAGCTTAAAAAGTATGACACACAAAATTATGTGGCGTTTTTGTAACGAATTTACCCACGTTTATTGTCTTCCCTACCTGTGTCCTTATCTGCGAAATCTCCGACGGAAGTCCATTGCAGTGTCATTGTCTTGTTTTCATACGACATTTCCGTGGCCTTGAGGTCTTTGACTTTGGGAGGAGGAAAAGGATACAGCCTCCTCATCTCCGCGGGCGACTTTACAGTTACCACATTAATGAGTCCAGCGTCCGGTCAAAAGGGTCAAATGGTTCGTAGATTGGTCCAAGCTCGTCGCCTGGTAGACAAATGATATAAGCACTAATTAATAAAATCCGCTCAGATGTGTCGATCATATGACTGGCATACGGATCAACCTTTAAAAATGTGTACAACAATGTATTTTATTAAATGACGCGTGGTAGATAACTACGAAATAATAGTTGTACATGCATACACTTCCGACGGTCAGATGGAATATACATATGTAATTAAATGAAAGTATAATCCCCAATGTGTTTGCAAATTATCGGCATTTCTATTAAATACATCACAGGTCACCGTGTTGTGTTTATTGTGCAACACCGCGTTAACGAAATGTGTCGTATACCAACCAGATAATGCAATCGTATCATGGCATCACAATGAATTAACATATATTGTATTCTTATTTCATATTACAAACCTACAAAAAATTACAAAAAACAAGAAGATTATTTAACCCCAAATTAAATTGTACATTGTGCAGAATATATGTATATTAATATATTATATACTTCGACTATAATAAAACGAAACCCTTAAGAGCATCGAATTTATATTCAATTATGCAAGAACACATCACCGATACAATGTATTTTTACAGAAAACAAAGCACTAGCCGGTTTGAATTGACGTTTGTAGATCAAAGCTTTCGACAAAGTGCCACATCAAAGATTTCTGCTTCAACTAAAGGTCCATGGCATAGGAAATGGTATGACTAACTGGATATAAAAATGGATGATTGACAGAAGACAACGTGTAGTAGCTTCAAACTGGAAATCGGTATTGACTGGGGTACCACAGGAATCAGTATTAGGACCTATATTATTCTTAATATATATCAACGATTTGGATGATGAAATAACATGCAAGGTGTTGAAATTTGCGGATGATAAAAAAGTGTTTAGAAGGATTAAAAGTGAAGGAGATAGACAGCATTAAGAAGATGATCTTGACAGGTTGATAAAATAGTCTGAAAAGTGGCAAATGCTGTTCAATTTTAGGAAATGCAAATGCCTCCACACAGGACATGGGAACGTAGATGTAGAATATACAATGGGGGGGGGGGTATTGTACTAAATACTACTATAAAACAAAGGACTTCGGGTTAACCAATAGTGCTGATATGAAGGTTTCAGAGCAGTGCGGAATAGCAGCTTAAAAGGGAAATCAAATCCTTGGATTAATTATACGAAAGATAGCGTATAAGGGAAAAGATATAATAATACCGCTGTACAAAACAATAGTGAGGCCTCATTTATAATATTGTATACAAGCGTGGAGGCCATATTGTAAGAAGGACATAGATATGCTAGAAAGATTACAGAGGAGAGCGACTAAAATGATGCCAAAACTGAGGGATCTTAGTTATGAAATTCGTCTAAAAGAATGTGGTTTAACAACACTACAGACCAGGAGATTGAGAAGAGATCAGATAGAAGTGTTTAAAATAATGAAAATATTGATAGAAATATAGTTTTCTCAGTTACGAAAGATAGAAGGACTAGAGGACATAAAGTTATATAAGCAAAGGAGCAGTGTAGATTAGACATAAGAAAGTTCTCATTTTCACAAAGGACTGTAAATGAATGGAACATATTATCTGCTGATTGCGATGGTGCTAGTAGCGTGAATATGTTTACAAATAAAATCGACACATACCCCAGAAAGGCAGGGTACACATAGATAAAAGGTCTGGACTCTCGATAAGCCAAAAGGCTTCCTTGTCCACCTGCCACCTAGAGTTAATTCGCTGGGTGGCAATCTTCTTAAATCTTGTTAAATCACTTCCTTTATACATGTTAGCATATGTTTAATGCGGTGCAAATATTGGTACAACATAACTAACTGGGTTCCTTCAACATCGAATTCACTGCTACAACCTACTTCCGTTAATGGCAGCGAGGCGGTAAGCACGTGTTCCGCTCCCAGTAACCAGTCTCGTCTCGTTGCCCTCTTTGGCCGTAGCCCGTATCTTCACTGTGAACGTCCCAGCAGTCGTGAACTCGAAGAGTATGAGTGAATAGTAACCGACATTTTTCACGACGTCCACACCTGTATATGTGCAAACATGCATATAGTCCTGGGGCGGATTTCCAATAGAACCATATAGCAACAATTATATTATTATGGAGGAATGCATTCATTCGTTTTGATAGAACGTTGTCGTGTGTGGCTCCCTCTTGTGGAGTTGGTTTAGTTCCGTGGCAGCGACATCTGTCTGAAATATTGGGACTTCGTGTCTTGATCTCGTGAATCGGCTGTCAGGTCCTCAGTTTGCTTCGCTAATCGCCAAAGTAGCTTTACTCTCGTAACACACTGTGCGTCAGCTATCTACGCATCACTTCTTTATTGTCAACTCGTGAACTTGCTATGTAAAACACGTAGGGCCTGTACGGCGGCCAATGACCCTTAGCAAGAGACCCGTGGTCCCATTATTGGAACGATTTTTTACAAAGTTTTTTCGTTTTTGTTCAAATTACGTGTCTATTGGCCTTCGGATAACTGGATTGTTATCCTTCAGATTAATTTTTCATAATGCAACGTAGTGTGGTTTTATTTTCCCAATAACAAGTTCGAAACATTGTCTAAGTTGTCAAAAGAAAGGCATTGTGATAGATGTGAAAGAGAGAGCAGGATTGTAGTTTGAAGTTTTGATGTTTTACCCTACGCGTATTTTGAATCAGCACATCACGCCAGCAACATCGGGGCGGAATCTAAGAGTGATTTTTGATAGCACATTCAGTTTCCGACAACACATATTTCAAACCTGCGGTATATGTAATTTACCGTTGCTTAAACTATTACAACACCGCTTGTTAGCAGCAGACTTGACTATTGCTATTCCCTCCTATATAATATCGCTAGCAAGGGTATAGCAAAACTCCAACGTGTCCAAAATTGTCTGGCAAGGGTAGTTACAAGATCTTCTCTTTTTTATTGCTTTGTACCACTTTTGAAGTCTTTGCATTGGCTTTCTGTAAGATATCGTATACTATTTAAGATACCAATGGTTGAACTGGAGCACCCATTGGATTAAAGTATCCCTGGTCCAGAGGGTGATGATATTGATGCGTGACAGTCTTGGCACTTAAAACATGAGCGCGAGCGAAGATGTAGGGAAAGTCCTGTGGCGACGATAATCTCACTAAACAATTCCCAACGTTACCAACTGGTATATCAGAATGTCTCATCACCCTCAGTATACCAGGGAAAACCTGCTATGCTACCCTCATCAGTGCTTATGCTCCAACTAATACTAACCCAGATCATATAAAGGAAGAATTATACGAATTACTGGGACAAACGCTCCAAAATATTCCATCTACAGATCAAATATTCATACTTGGAGACGTCAATGCCAGAGTGGGAGATGACTCCACGTCTTGGCCAATAGCTATGGGAGAATTTGAAAAGGAGAAGTCAAACTCGAATAGTGAACAACTCCTTTCAATGTGTACGTAGTTCAAACTAGCGATCACAAAACACATTCTTCAAAATGCCTGAACACTGGCACAACTCTTCGGAACACCCACGTTCAAAATGCTGTCACTTAATATACTGCATAATAACACGAAGAGTAGACTTAGCAGACATACGAGGTGCACTTGCTATGCGTTGTGCAGACTGCGCAACTGATCACTTTCTCATACGGTCATTGTGCAACTTCCATATCAAGCCACCTCGATGAAAAACTGGGCGAACACCTGTAATGAAGCTAAATGTCAATAAACTGGCAGACACTGAAATGAAGCTAAATGTCAATAAACTGGCAGACACTGAAATGCAGAAACTGTGACAATTACAAATATGGAAACCAACATAATAAACCTTACATGCGATGACAGCATTAATGATCAACGCGAGAATCCCTATGAGAAAGTGTACGAAACGTATATTGACAGACTGGGGCATACAGCAAGGAAAAAGAAGTATTGGTATGAAGAAAGTTATGAGAAAATATTATCACTACTGGACGAATGGCATAGGGCACATGACGTTTTGTTTTCTCAACAGACGAGAAGGCGAAACCAGCGCCATGTACAAGCAAAGTCTAAACTACAAAAATAACTACGAGCAATGGAGCATGCCTGGTGGGACAAAAAGGCTAATGAATTACAACAGCTAGCCATTGAAATTTCATCAAATGGATTCTTTGCAGCAATCAAACAAATCTATGGTCCACAGAAAACAGCTGTTGCACCAGTTAGAGATGCAGAAGGTTCCCAAGTTTTCACAGAGAAGTCACAAATTGTGGCCAGATGGAGGGAATATATCAGCCCACTAGTAATTGTCCAACGACTGCCACAGAAGAAGCACTTGCTTCGATAAAACAACACCCATTACGGGAAGACATGTCAAATCTACCAACGTTAGAGGACAGCTGCCATCATGTCAACAAAGTCAGGAAAATCGCCAGGACAGGATGGTTTACCCACTGAAATCTATAAATAGGGAGGTACAGCGCTTCACACTCAACTACTTAAATTCTACCGCACCTGTCAGACAGCAAAAGAACTATTACAGCAGTTCAATGACGCTTTGATAATTGCAATATACATAAAGAAGAGTGACCGTAGTAACTGTGGAAATTAACGGGGCATTTCGCTGTTCTCAACTGCGGGGAATATTCTAGCAAAAAATCATACTGAAAAGACAACAAACAGTTGCAGAATTGATTATCCCTGAAAACTAGTGCGGGTATCGTACTTCGCGATGTAACATTGACATGTTATTCACCTTGCGGTAACTACAGGAAAAAGCTGTCGAACAAACAAACCTCTACATGTTTTGTTTACTTCTCAAAGGCATTCCATACAGCGGACAGATCAATTGCCTTGAGACCGTTGTCGAATTAATTACGAAATTTCATGATGGCATGGCTGGAGCAGAGTCTATTGGTAGAATAATTACTAATCCATTTCAAATCAGTCATGGACTAAAGCCAGGATTTGTCTTCGCACCCACTTTGTTCACTTTCTTTTTTGGAGCATTACTATCTGCAGCATCGGAACATCTGACTACGGGCGTTTTCATCCGCGCTAGATCTGATGGAAAGTTATTCAACTTGGCTAGACTGAGAGCAAACACAAACACTCGTGGACTTTGCATTCGTGAACTGCTATTTGCAGATGATGCTGCTATATGTAGACACTTATAAACCATATATGATAATGGTGTGATCAATTGTAAAAAACGTCATCAAATTAAGCAAGGTAAACGCAGTTACCTTATCTTTATTCATATGTAAAGTTATATGACTGTGCACTTTTAAGAGAGCAGTCTCTATATAATTGAATTGTTTGTATGCAGACTGTGTCTTGCTACAGTCTTTCCAAATATCTTGGAAATGAAATTAGGTTGTCTTCGTAAGAATTGGATTGACATGCGCTTGTTAAAAATCATCTGCAAAAATATCTGAACTCATTGATATATTTTTTCTATTAGTAATTGTACTAAGTAAAGGGGTAAGATCAAGATCACATGACTTATTTTGAGCATACATGGCTACTTGCCTCACTTCGTCAACAGCAGCTGGTGCAAAGAAGAAAGTAGAAAATTTATTTGCGCAGGATCTGATGGAAAGTTATTCAACTTGGCTAGAGTGCGAGCAAACAAAAACACTCGTGAACTTTGCATTCGTGAACTGCTATTTGCAGAAGATGCTGCTATATATAGACACTTATAAACGATTTATGAGAATGGTGTGATCAATTGTATCAAAGACAGCAGACAGATCAAGCAAAGTAAGCGCAGTTACCTTATCTTTATCCATTGTAAAGTTATATCACTGTGCACTTTTAAGAGAGCAGTCTCTATATAATTGAGTTGTTTGTAAGCAGACTGTGTCTTGCTACAGTGTTTCCAAGTATCTTGGAAATGAAGCTAAGATTAGAAACCAGTCTGTAATTCTTTCAGTTGTTTTTCGGCAAAGTTGTTTTCGTAAGAAATGGATTTGCATGCGCTTGTTAAAAATCATCTGCAAAAATACCTGAACTCATTGATACATTTGTTATATTAGTAATTGTACCAAGTAAAGGGGTAAGATCAAGATCACATAACTTATTTGGATCATACATGGTTACTTGCCTCACTTCGTCAACAGGAGCTGGTGCAACGAACATCGATTCCTTGAACGAGTGTAGCATAAAACACTGTCATCATTAGACTGGTCACGTTATACTAAGCAATGTCGTCACTGTAATAAGCAAATGGAAAAAGGCGAAGGCAAAATAAAAATAAAAATGATTTCATTTAACTCTGATTATACTAATTTCTGATACGTTTTTATGTTATTTTAAGGATACTTTTACCCCCATTCTTTCTGGTTTCTTAATTCACACTTTACTTAATGTAAACGCTCAACCTGCGCAAATAAATGTTCTACTTTCCCAAAGGACTAAAAAGAATCCTAGTGGTGTAATGTCGGCAACACATGCAGCAGTATCACTTGTTTAATTTAAGGCAAGTTTCTGTAATCATTTAAAAAAACCAGCAAATCAGTCAAAAATGCTGTCATGCCACAAATAGAACGAATATTAGTTGTAGCAAATCTCATATTACGACTAGTGGCAAGTCCAGGATTAACACTGACATATCCTGCTAAAAGAAACAATATAGACAATTTAAAAGTAGGCCTAGTATTAGTAAAGGTGCTCAATCGGTTCGTTTGCCCATCGCCAATCCGGTTCTTTTATGTCCATGGCCCGAATGCATGAAGAGCGGATAACTCCCTTATTCGCGTTTAGCGGCTATCCGGCGGATAAACGTAATAAATCGGTATGCACAAAGCGCGGATAGGTCTATCTGGTGACGTAAACGCGGATAAAGTTATGCATATATTTTTTATATGTTTAGTGGCCTATCCGCCGGATAAAAATGGCTGCCATTATTTTACAACATTACCGGCAGCGACAAATGTTGGGAAGAAATATAATTTTCAGATATCGAAGCCATCCTTTTGATGTGTTCGATGAATATGAAATCTTGCAAAAGTTCCGCTTCGGACGACAAGAAATCGTGGCGATAACAGACGGGATTGCGAGAAACATAAACATCTCAAATAGATTGGGCTCGCTGACGCCGCTGCAACAAGTCCTAGTAACGCTGCGATACTATGCCAGCGGCAGTTTCCAGGATGTGTGTGGGGAACTCATCGGCGTTGACCAATCCACCGTCAGCCGGACAGTGACACGGGTCACGGAGTCATTACTACGTAGAGCGCCTGATCACATCAAGTTGCCGAATCAGCGCCAAGCGGACAAGACGAAGGCGACATTTTACCATGCTAATGGGATTCCCAATGTGGTTGGGTGTATCGATGGAACTCAAATTCGTAATTAAGCTCCGTCAGCGAATGAGCACGGATTTGTCAACAGGAAGGGGTATCATTCCATCAATGTGCAGGTAAGTGTCCTCATTATTCTCTACAATAGTGCTACGTAATTTAAAAAGTGAAATCTGCCTTACACGAGACGCAATCAATGAATGTGTGCCATCTGTAAATCGAGCACCAAACATTGTTAGGCGCAGTAGCTGGACCTGTGGCTGTGCAATGACAATGAATAACATGGATGCGCAATCACAAATACGACATTGTTAGTAAAACAGGCTGACGTAAACAAAACAAAACCTTAGAATAACGGATTTATGTCCACCCACTATATGTTATGTATGTTTTATCCCATTCTTGTATCGCTAGCTGTGGGATATTGCCCAGTTTTGGGCTTACCACAGTATTCGAGATAAGAATAAGTTACGGGACGATGGGTATGAATGTTTTATTTTTCGTACTGTGTGTGTTTGTATGTATATACGTATGTATGTGTCATTGTCGGTACAACTACGACGTTTTTAGTAAAAAACAGCCAAACAGAAACAAAACCAAACATTGATATAACGGATTTATGTCCAGTACATGTACTGGGTCAGTGGACGTTACTTCATAACATTTTTAAGTCAATGCGTCATTCCAACACTCGTTCGTGTTGCGCAGTACAGAATGTTATAAATTCTGAAAGACTAAATACGTGTGCTGTATTAAAGGTTATTTTAAAACACTATCCGACCGGTCGTTGGTTTTGACGTTACGTACTGTGGTGCATGTCATAAAGAAAATAATGCATGTGCAGACACGATTGTGTGTGTTGCCTTTACGCACTTTTTGTGTTTCTTACATTTAATTTTTTTTTATTTCTTGTTTCCCAGGTTATATGTGATGCGGACCTTGTCTCCATTAATTGCATTGCCAAATGGCCAGGAAGTGTTCACGATTCTCGGATCCTACGCGAGTCATCTATCTTCGATGCATTTGGGAACAACCAAAGAAAGCCCCTCATAGGAGTCATCCTGGGAGACAGTGGCTATATGCTGCGCGACTGGTTATTCACACCACTTACGAACCCCGCTACACGTCAAGAGAGAACCTACAACTTCCGACACAGTTCAGCTCGTACAGAAGTGGAAAGGGCCATAGGAGAGAAGATGGCACTGTCTTCGCAGACTGCGTGTGGCACCTGCCAAGGCGTGCAAAATTATTACAGTGTGTGTTATGCTTCATAACCGTGCTAGGAGGCTGAAAGTGGAGGTTTCATCACTCTGACAGTGACAGTGACCCAGACCCCTCCTCGGGGAGTTCAGATGCCGATTCCGATTTGGATGAACCGATTCCTGGAAACAACAACCCTGTGTCAGAACGAGCCCGTGTTGCTGCTGGAAGAGGTGCCCGAGACAGAGTAATCAACAATTAGTGTTGATAACGGTGTGATTGAACTTCGTCCTGCAACAACCCTTTTTCGCAGCGGACCCGGGTTGCTGTTGGGAAAGCTGCCCGAGACTGAGAAAACAACAATAACTGTTGATGACGATGTATCAGTGTTTGATCACTCATCATTTTTATAGGATGTTTTATTATTGCATTATCGTTATAAAAATGAATTCATTTTACATTTGGACACTGCATTTCTCAATTATTAACTGTTGAATCAGTTGGAATAAGACTGAATTTCTTAACATTTTAGACCACAACAATCAATTGTACAACAAACAGTAACACTTGACTACATGCTAAAACAACAACAAATGTCGGCCACATACATGCAACACTGACGGAGGTATGCTCAGACACACAGATAAACAGAGTCCCACAATCTTTAACAAATAGTGTATAAAATAACGTGTGGACAGCAACACCACTGTCATTTTGCAATCTAAGCCAGTTCACTCATTTCACTTGCCGAAGTCTTGTTCAAGCTTTTCAATCTCAAGCAAGACTTTTTTGTTTTTGTTATCCATCAAAACAGTCATCATCTTTTTTTTTTCTATTTCGCTACGCAGGTAGTCAGCAAAGAGGCCAGTTTCGTCTTCCAGCCCTTTTTCCAAGCACTTTCCACTAGGATTTTGGTTAAATTTGTCTTTTTTACGTTAGCGTCACTCCTGTACCACTGGCACATGCTGCTCCTGGTGCTTCTTGTGTTGCACATGTAATGGATGCAGCAGCAACTAGACATTATGTAGAATGGATGGTTGTATAATTTCTAGTATACAGTGATAACATTGTGTGATTGGATTATTCTTGTTTGGGGGGAGGTGGGAGATCATGCCTACACGTACACATCAGGCATGTATAATATGGAGCGCCCATGAAGAATTTAAGGACATTTGTTGAAGTCATGAAACCGGCTGAATATATTATGTTTCTCATCTTGGGATGCCTATAGACAGTGGCTATAGCTACATCATTTATGAAGGCAGATTATCAACTTACTGTATATATGAGCCTGTTATCTGTTTTCAGTAGCAAGTTATTAGATTCTTAACATGGGCAAAGAATTGTAATGTGATTAATGAGTGCAAAAATGGGACATGATGATCTGTTTTCAGTTGCGAGGGACATTTGATTTGCAAGTAAGGTTAATCACATGAGAACTTACAAGTACTCAGACTTTCGTCACAATC
Source organism: Paraescarpia echinospica (assembly GCA_020002185.1). Lineage (NCBI taxonomy): Eukaryota > Metazoa > Annelida > Polychaeta > Sabellida > Siboglinidae > Paraescarpia > Paraescarpia echinospica. The sequence goes on along the minus strand of CM034534.1, from coordinate 46,460,757 downwards.
TTCTGTTGGCTGGAAACCTGTCTCTTGCACTGAAATATATAAAACATAACATATTTCTTCATAAATAATAAATATTAATTTACATAACATTAAAGTTATTTTCATTTATTATTGTTAATGTAATCATTAGTCTCATACAATGTGCTGTCTTTTAACTGTTCTTGTCCCCACCCAAGATCAATGAGGATTTTCAGTTATGATTATTTTACAATAATCGCCACAGAATTCCATTATCCAAATATTTCACTTTCTAAGCCACATAAACACATGTTCTTGATATCATGATCGGCGAGGCGAAGCTGACAGTTGAGAAACGCAGCGACAACAAAAATTTTCAACAGAACCCATTTAAAAATCCCGCAAAACCGCATGCAACAGTATGAATGCGAATAATACCATGGTCCCTGCATTCAAACAACCATACGTTTTTAAACAACTACAATTTGCCACTGACTTAAACATTGCTTGCAAACACCATTTACTTAGATGCACACATGGGTAAAATTTAATAAAAAAAGATCTATTCACCCGGGGACCTGGCTGGGTTGGCATGCAATTATCCTATTGTTCATCGTTAACATTTTGTAAATACTGCATTTTTTTTTAAACGTGCTAACATATGGCCACTTGTGCATTGGATGAAATATAACACAACATTTTAGACACAAATTTGTTTAGTATTTATTAATTTCACATGGAATCATGATTTCCCTGTTTATTATTTTGAATCACATGAGAACTTACAAGTATTCAGACTGGTGTCCAAGACTTGTATACATTCAAATTACGTGCAAGTGACTGTCCCTTGCACTGAAATATAGAAAACATGTAATATGTGCAATTTCTTCATAAACAATTACTAATGTTTTTATTAATACTAACTTATTATTATTACATAATGTCCAATACAGTACAGTGGTATTTATTGAACAACTGGAATTAAGCAGAACATTTGCTTATGTTCCTTATTCATGTGCTCAAATTGTATACACAGCAATCTTTTGGGAAATTTAGTTTCTACCGTGAAATAATCCGTAGCCAAAATCTAGAGTGAATACTTTTTAAATAGTTTTTCTCAAAACCATATTTTTTTGCATTTTTGACATTCAAATTGCTGTATCTCTGGACATAATGCGATTATATGTAACACTGAGGTATCATGTTTCTGTCTCTCTGAGTGTGCGCTATTCAAAGATGCAATAAAAGCAATGTGCATGTTTTTCGAGAAGCGTCTCATTTTGGCATTATGGTTCACATATAAGGATAATTTCACAGTAACCTAGGTTTACAGAGTGCCTAAAACCATTCGTCTCTCGTAATAAACATCGCTGCACCAAATTTAGCAGTGGTGCGTTTGTTAATTAAAGTAAGAAAAGCGGCGTGTGCTTACCATCGATTCCAGTCAGCAGACTAGAATTATCCCCGATTATCGCATGGATACTCTCTTCATACGGCGGAGTCTTCTCTGCCGGCCCACCGCCGGTTTTTTGTTGGCCCCTCAGCCGATTCAAGACAGCCCGGCTTTGAGGGCCCGCCACTTATCTTTTGCCTCTTGCGGCGACCGCTCGGCTACACCGCACGCACTAATTTTCGATGTTATCTTTCTCCAAATTTCATGTTTTTGTTTGTTTGTCACTGACTGATTATGTGAGCAAAACAGGATATAGTGGTCGACTCCTATCTCTTCCAGACGTACTATGATTTCGGCGTCAGTGAAATTTGGTTTCCTCGGCCTTTTTGTCGTCTGCTTGTTTTCCATTTTCGCGGAAGTTAGATCGACAGTTCCAGAATCCCATGCGTGGCTGGGAATTCCCCAGATTAAACTTTAACACGACCGGATAGCTATCCGCGATCTATTCATGACTTGTGCATGAATAGCTGTCCGCGGAGAGCGGCTATCCGCGTTTAACTTTATCCGGTCTACATGCATACGGGCCCAGATGTGTAATGTGTGAATAGTTTAATTAGTGCGCACAGTCGGTTTAAAGCAAAAATGCGTACTTGTTTTTTAATCGTCAAAAAAAGATTTGTCGTTACCACGGGTATCGCTGGCGAAAACCAATTGCGCTGTCTGCCTACTGCGCCACTTCGGTCATGTGCTTTACGCGAGATCGGCATCCCAGGCATTCGAAAACAATAACAACACACACGTGCTTTAGCGTAGCAAGATGATGATTATAATTCCAAAGTGGTTGTACGAAGGTACGTATTACACTATCGTAGTTAGCAACAAGAATCGTAGCCGTGTATTAATTCAACGAGAATTGCAACTTGCGAACGTCTACACTCGACTCGAGCCTGTCGTGTCGAGGCTGACTTTAAGACATTAAGTTCTAACTCAAAAGTCTAAGTCTAACTAAGTCTAAGACAGTCACCATATCAGCCAGAGTTTCAGTCAGAGAGTGACAACGAGCATAATATTTGATATGTATTGTATTTGGTTACGCAGGATATTGTTAATAAGCTGTTATTCCGACAATACATATTGAGAGTAGATGACGTGAGGGTGCGAAATGACAAGTAACATTGCTTTGGCAGCAGGCCCCTGTTGATCGTGCAAATAACTTAGTCAGGGAGCATCCGTAATTTCGTGCAACAGAACGTCAAACACGGGAGTATTATGTTGGTGATCGTAATTATTAAAAAAAAAATTTGTGACTCATATTTGTGATACTATTACTGCAGAAAATTTTTGATTTGCTTTGTGTTTTATACAAATAATTTAGATTTTTATATGACAAGCATGATGGTGATGATTTTATTCAATATAAAAATGTAAACATGTAAATACATAAACTATCAATACACCTTGAGTATACCATATATAAGGATTACACAAGAAAATACACGCGATTGTCTGCATTGTGGTCCTTGATGCCTGGCTATAGTGTATGTAATACATTAATTGGTATCCTATGATACCTTTCAACTGACATATGCCGGCTATTCTTATGTATTTACCAATATATGTAGATACTCTCACCACAGCAATATATGAATACATAATAATATATGTAACTTGAATTATGATATTGCTAAAGACCACACTGCAACCCATGAATGAGAGGAGGCAGGGGAGGGGATAGAGGCGGTCACCCGGGCCAGGCAGCCACAGGGAGGATTCATAGTCTGCGGCAGGCCCACATTTAATCAATCCAGGTAATTTCAAATTGATAACAAACAACCACGTATAAGTTATCAACACATTTTAATGTGCACATTTAAATATACCACATTTGTTTTCATACACATTTTAATAATAACATCTTGGGCATGGAATACTATTATAGACTTCTGCACTTGTATATTATACCCACAAGTGTATCAACACAGACATATTAATACACCTTTAAGCAGTATTTAGCATATGGCGTTGACTCTGAAATAAGTTTATAAAATAAATTAGTCATTCTTGAAGAAGGTAGAATTACGTTTATAAACCTTTGAATACTTGACGAGGAAAATATATTGTTAGCATCACTATAACACCTCATTGTGTCATTTCCAACATTCACCTTGACCATTCAACCTTAGGCTTAAAATGTCAAACATGAATATGTATAGTGATTATCACAATGAACACTCCATAATTATTTACTCCCAACACTACTATGATGCCTGTTTTTGTTTACTGAATATATGCTTTTTTACAGGAGATTGAACTAGTGTGCTTAGTACCACTAGCTATCCAAGTTAATATGGCATACTGTGCAGTTGTATTTGTCCAGGATCTCGGACAAGATTCTACAGCCATGCAACATGCTGCATATTAACAGTTCATCATAGGAATGTCCATTGAGTGATCCCAATTGTGTCGTGTTGAATCCGTAATAGATTCCCCAGTGCCGATGGGGTGTACACTGGCTTCCAGGTCAGTCAGTTAGCTTGACTGACAGGAAACCAATGTAGAATGCAGGTTGCTCGACATAAGAATGTGGTGACGCCTCACTAGCTCTGCAGTTGGTGATGGAACTGTGGGTACCAGGGTCTGCAGATATGGCAACAACTGTCGATGCTGTCAGACAGGTTCAATGTCGAGCATTCTTCGGTGATCTGCATCGGTTTAGATATCGATGACATCATTGTATGTTTTCGCTGTCTTTGATGGTACTGCATACCAGCTTCCTGACTTTTGCTGTAAGTCTGCATCTATCTATACCGGAGACAAAGTGACAATTAGGATGGCTCTGACATGTATGATTTTGTTTATATGTGACGACACATTTATCAAAATTCAATAATACAAGGTATTTGTATTCAATTAAACTTTTAATTTTGCATGATAATTAAACAACACTTGAGTAAGTTTATGATACGGTGTAGTATCCAGTCCTCAGGATTATTAAAAGCGCTTTAAATTTTACTCCCTGGCAGACCTGTTAAATTGAAAACACCATCTTGACTTATGTGGGAAGAATTCAGCCACACTGAAATTAATATGCGAAGATTATTCATACAAAAATGTCCACCGTCTGTAGCCGGTACTCTTCATACAGTTGAGTAAAATGTAGCATGTAGCGATTGTACATGTAATTCTCAGTCATATGACGATGACCCTGTCTAGTCTAGTCACATTTTATGTGAGTTGTAAACATACCAAGCATTCCACAAACTACAACATTTTTTAATTGTATATCCTATTGATGTTTTTTAACAAAAAATCATAATATAGTTATTTTTATTTGATATGTACATATTAAATTTGTTCAACTAAATATCTTCCTAAGTAATTTTTTGTTTACATTTTATGGGCATTAAATATTAAAATTTGTTGTTAAATACACATAATTGTTTACTCACTAATTTTGTGAGCTGTAAACATACAACCAGCAATTGATATCACATGTACTAGTGTTGTTTTTGCGTAACAAAGAATTGTGATAAAAGAAACTGTTTGTTTTGTTATATGTACCTGACATTTTTTCAACCTCTACCTAATTTTTTTTTCTATTGATGCTTTGCATATTTTATGTGTATATCATTTAAAAAAAATATTACATTATACACATCAAGTGCAGTGATTGTACTTGTAGTTGTACTGAGCTTTTTATAATTTTGTAGTCATGATCTCATCAAATAGTTTCAATAAAATGTTTTCAATTCACATTGTCTTTACTTTAATTCACATGCATTTCTAACAACACTATGCAATTTAACGAGGACACCCATTACTGCAAAATCCTAATGCAGACAACCAAAACTATCACATAGAGGGGTGGATCCAGAAATCGAGTCTGGGTGGCACAAAAACCTCCACCGGCGGCTGAACCAAATGGTGTAGTCTAAATTTAGTCGCTACCGAGCCGCTATAACTATAACTTCAGCCGCTCTGCTGTCTCGGCTGGAGTGGTGATATCGGAAGACGGGGAGCAGGGGGGGGGGTTGTTGAAACATTTTCACCACTGCGTCGCTAAAGCCTTATCAACAAAAGATGGTGTAACTGTACCCAAATAAGATTGGTCAGAATAAAACATAATTGTAAAAACAACCAAACACATATGTTTGCATATCTTCCAAATGTTATGATATGATTTATGTATATATATATATATATCACGTTTGCATACCAGCAGCAATTAATATATATACAATTAATTTTGTTGATAAGGCTTTAGCGACGCAGTGGTGAAAATGTTTCAACAACCCCCACCCCCCTGCTCCCCGTCTTCCGATATCACCACTCCAGCCGAGACAGCAGAGCGGCTGAAGTTATAGTTATAGCGGCTCGGTAGCGACTAAATTTAGACTACACCATTTGGTTCAGCCGCCGGTGGAGGTTTTTGTGCCACCCAGACTCGATTTCTGGATCCACCCCTCTATGTGATAGTTTTGGTTGTCTGCATTAGGATTTTGCAGTAATGGGTGTCCTCGTTAAATTGCATAGTGTTGTTAGAAATGCATGTGAATTAAAGTAAAGACAATGTAAATTGAAAACATTTTATTGAAACTATTTGATGAGATCATGACTACAAAATTATAAAAAGCTCAGTACAACTACAAGTACAATCATTGCACTTGATGTGTATAATGTAATATTTTTTTTTAATGATATACACATAAAATATGCAAAGCATCAATAGAAAAAAAAATTAGGTAGAGGTTGAAAAAATGTCAGGTACATATAACAAAACAAACAGTTTCTTTTATCACAATTCTTTGTTACGAAAAACAACACTAGTACATGTGATATCAATTGCTGGTTGTATGTTTACAGCTCACAAAATTAGTGAGTAAACAATGATGTGTATTTAACAACAAATTTTAATATTTAATGCCCATAAAATGTAAACAAAAAATTACTTAGGAAGATATTTAGTTGAACAAATTTAATATGTACATATCAAATAAAAATAACTATATTATGATTTTTTGTTAAAAAACATCAATAGGATATACAATTAGGAAATGTTGTAGTTTGTGGAATGCTTGGTATGTTTACAACTCACATAAAATGTGACTAGACTAGACAGGGTCATCGTCATATGACTGATAATTACATGTACAATCGCTACATGCTACATTTTACTCAACTGTATGAAGAGTACCGGCTACAGACGGTGGACATTTTTGTATGAATAATCTTCGCATATTAATTTCAGTGTGGCTGAATTCTTCCCACATAAGTCAAGATGGTGTTTTCAATTTAACAGGTCTGCCAGGGAGTAAAATTTAAAGCGCTTTTAATAATCCTGAGGACTGGATACTACACCGTATCATAAACTTACTCAAGTGTTGTTTAATTATCATGCAAAATTAAAAGTTTAATTGAATACAAATACCTTGTATTATTGAATTTTGATAAATGTGTCGTCACATATAAACAAAATCATACATGTCAGAGCCATCCTAATTGTCACTTTGTCTCCGGTATAGATAGATGCAGACGTACAGCAAAAAGTCAGGAAGCTGGTATGCAGTACCATCAAAGACAGCGAAAACATACAATGATGTCATCGATATCTAAACCGATGCAGATCACCGAAGAATGCTTTCTATAATTTCGCTGGCATATTTTGGAGCTGGCAATCCAAGGAAATATCGTTAGGCCGCATACACTAGACGCATACATAAATTAACACCTGCGCTCTCTCTCGCGCACACACACGTGCGCACGCAAAGGTGGGCACACGCGTTTTGCTTAATTCAACCGCAGCTGCGGTCGACTATCGGTCGGGTCAACAACAAGCACCTGGACATTTCCCTAATTAGCCAATTATTATAGTAATAATGGGTCGATAATTATGCCTGTTGACTAGTGATGACTCGATGTTGCCTCGCATCCTACTTTCCCCTGTGGCAGCTACCGCCTGCTGTAGAGAGCCCGGGGACGAGACAGCTGCTGCATTATATATCTCTACCAGGTCAAACACTCCACGTCATAATTTACCACTGCGCAAGTATTGCGTATAATGACAGCAGACAGGCCGTTTATTCAGCGTGTGTTCGTGCTGGTGTCTCCGTTAGGTAATGGTCATGTATGGAAGATATCTGACAACGTGTCTCTGCGTAGTATGTTGTTTATCATTGAGCCGAGCAAGTAAGTTACTTCTTTTCATTGATGACCCTACATTTGTTTACCAGTTCCGGATGTATGGCAGGACAGACGGGGCAGTCGCCCAGTGGCTCCCACAATATAATTGTATGGGGCCACCACAACACGCTTTTTGGAATACTTCGTTTGGGTCGCAACGCTTATTGGCGTAACTTGGGAGCATCAATACGATGCAAATTAATGGGCATCGGTCGGAGTTTGCTGTGAAGTGCCTGTTGTAGAATGAAGGAAGGAAGGAAGAAGAACTTTTATAACACTGTACTCGGCCAATCATTGGCCAGGGGCCCCCACAGTCCTACATCCGGCACAGTCCTACATCCGGCGCTGTTGCACACATTACGTGGGAACAAGCAGGAGTACAACAACAGTATGTATTAAGAGTAACTTATTTTACAATATCAACAGATACACATGTACACGTACGCCTACATTCGCACATGCGTACTTGAGTACGTGCGTTCATGAGTGTATGCGTACATGCGTACATGAGTGCATGCAGGCATACACACGTCCACACTTACACGCATACACACGAACATACGTACACATGTGCACATGTACATACGTACATACGTGCACACATACTTACTTCATACATAGATACACATACACTCATACATACATACATACTTACATACCTGCATACATGCATGCGCGCATGCGCTCATACACGCATACACGCATACACGCATACACGCATACACGCATACACGCATACACGCATACACGCATACACGCATACACGCATACACGCATACACGCATACACGCATACACGAATATACGTACACATGTGCAGATGTACATACGTACATACGTGCACACATACTTACTTGCATACATATATACATACACATACATATATACATGCATACACTCATACATACATACGTACATGCGTACATACATACATGCACACATGCACACATGCACACACGCATACACGCATACACGCATACACGCATACACGCATATACGCATACACGCATACAATTGTGGGTGAATTTGTTGCAACGCTGCATATTAAGCCGTATCACGCCAATTGTTGTTAACTTGTTATGATGTAGTGCTTTGCCTATTGTAGTACCAAGACGATTCGAAGTGAAATGCGTACCTCCGAAGCCTGTCAAAATCGGAACCCGTGCCGATTTGCGGTGTGTCTTTGGTGGACATGACGCTGTGTATGTCATATGGACAAAATTCAAACTAAATGCATCTCGCATATTTGTTTATGAACATAACCTTTGCTCGAACACCTCGCGAGCATACAATGACTTTGAAGGCAGATCTACCACGACCTTGGAGCGCAAACAAAACAATACTCGTGCTGTGAAATACACGATCGCGACACTTTCCATACAAGATGCAAACGTTGACGATGAAGGACGGTTCGAGTGCTCAGTGAAGATAGCGCAGGAACCATTAATGTGGGCATCGAGTGTATTGCGTATTTACGGTAAGAATCGACCCACATTACGCTTGGGGATTTTATACTATTTACTCGTTGATTTCTTTAGACAAGTTCTTTGCATACATAATAATGTTATTTGTATGTATCGTTGGAGTGGCTTACATAATCGGACAAGGTTGTTAGCCGCGTCCGATTATATTATGAGCTACTCTGTCACAGCAGAATGCAAGTGCATAGGTGCTCTAATTATATAAACATAAACTAATTACGTAATTTACATATATTTATTTGACATCTGGTGACATATTTCGCGTGGTGACACAAATTTTACATGTTAACGATCTTATAAAATAAAACTTATGTGTACATCATCTAGACATGTGATCGAGCTCATCGAAAATGTCACTGTGGGGCTAATGTACGTGCTACATTTTGGGTGTTCAGTAGTATTCTTCAATTGTGCATTATTGCTGTTGTTATTACGAAAACTATATGTGCAGCAATGCCCATGTATTCGACGCACGGTGACATTAAACGAGAAAATAGGTTATATAACAATACCGTGTTATGTCACAGGACCCTCCACGCTCTGTTATTATTATTATCATTATACTTTATAACATGTGGACTCTATCATTGGCACTAATCGGACATTTTTCATTTCCTCCGAATTACTCGCAATTGACAGTGAATCTTGTTTTAGTTATTTATTATATTTATATATTTATACGCAAATTAGACATTTCAATTATTTATAATTTAACTTAAGGTTGTATAGTCCTTTGAGTATTTTATTAATCTAATTTACTTAATCGATTTATCAATTGTAATGTACTTATTGTACCTTACAGCCTTTATGGCTGCCGAAGAAAAATAATAAGTATATTTTCTTCGGCAATTGATAAATCGATTAAGTAAATTAGATTAATAAAATACTCAAAGGACTATACAACCTTAAGTTAAATTATAAATAATTGAAATGTCTAATTTGCGTATAAATATATAAATATAATAAATAACTAAAACAAGATTCACTGTCAATTGCGAGTAATTCGGAGGAAATGAAAAATGTCCGATTAGTGCCAATGATAGA
>CM034534.1:46399093-46449702 GCA_020002185.1 Paraescarpia echinospica | reverse complement strand
GTAGCCACACAAAAACGCGATGGCCCGTCTCGGCCATCATATGGATGTTACTGTTATGGGCCGAGAAAGAAGGGAGGTTGCGATGTTATCAACGGAAACGCCAATGCCCACTCTTCGGGAAAACGCGGCGCCAAATGCAAATGCTTCTACAAAAGTGGCTCAGTCTGGGCGCGCGCCCTGTAGCGGCTGCTTTCACCAGGTGGCGATGGTGCTTCACGCCTACTCCGTCAGGGGCCGCCACGATAAAGCAGTAGATTGCAAGGCGATGTCGGCTAACATTATAAATGGACTCTAGTTGACTGCGTCCAGTAATTTCGTTCACCATGGGAGTATTAATAAGACCAACTAAAATAATAAATTAACCGTAACTATTCCGTGCTTCCCAATTAAGCTGTCTCCAGTTAGTAACATGGTACATACTATGGTTACTTTCACTGTGTCCTGTTTTATTTTGAAACATTGTGTGGAGTTGAACATAGCCAATAAGTTAGTGATAATAAAACGAAAATCCGCCAAAGAAACATTTGTTCGCATATCATTTTGAACACACACACACACACACACACACACGCATGCACACACACATACATGAACACGTACAGGAACACGCACACAGACAGACAGACAGACACACACATGCACGCACGCACGCCTCCTCACAGAGTGGAATAGCTGGTTGTAACCGTGGAAGACTATACATAGCACTTAATTGTTTATAGTCATAATTTGTATTGTGAACCGCGCGATAAACTTTCAATTTTCTGTTTCGGCGGTTTCTGTAAGACTAAAAATGTATAGGTCTCTTTATGGTTTACGCTCATACACGGTATATAAACGTATTCTAAACATCATCATTTGAAAGTGTATTAATCCTTTGTTTGCAAGGAACACAGCACACGATATCCCAGGACATAGAATTTCAGCAAGATTTGTCATAAAGTTGACACGTTTTACATACCTAAATTATTCCCAAGAGGTGTACCTTCCCACTTCCTAAAGTTGCTTCCCTGGCAAGGTTTGAGTTTCTACACTATGTGACCACGGATTTACCGGTGTTATATTGAATATCGTGCTCATCCATTGGGTCAACATATGTTGAGTAAAGTGTTCAGTCCCTTGGTGGAAGGAGCAAACAGAAGATTTAACAAGATTTAACAAGATTGCCATCCTGAGAATTAACTCTAGATGGCAGGTGGACAAGGAAGACCTTTGGCTTATAGAGAGTCCAACCCTTTTATCTACATATATACAGCGCTTCTGAGGTATGTGTCGATTTAATTTTAAAACATATTCACACTACTAGCACCCACACAATCATCAGATAATCTGTTCCATACATTCACAGTCCTTTGTGAAAATGAAAACTTTCTTACGTCTAATCTACACTGTTCCTTTACTAATGTAACTTCGTGTCCTCTAGTCTTTCTATCTTTCTTAACTGAAAAAAACATATTTCTATCAATATCTTCATAACCATTCAATATTTTAAACACTTTTATCTGATTTCCTCTCAATCTCCTGGTCTCTAGTGTTGTTAAACCACATTCTTTTAGGCGTTTTTCATAACTAAGATCCCTCAGTTTTTGTATAATTTTAGTCGCTCTCCTCTGTACTCTTTCTAGCATATATATGTACTATATGCATTATGGCCTCCACGCTTGTATACAATATTCTAAATGAGGCCTAACTATTGTTTTGTACAGCGGTATTATTAGTTATTTTTCTTTATATGCTATATTTCGCCTAATCAAACCAAGGATTTGATTTCCTTTTGAAGCTGCAATTCCACACTGCTCTGAAACCTTCATGTCAGCACTAATTGTCAGCCCTATGTCTTTTTCTTTTACAGTAGTATTTAGTACAGTTCCCCCCATTGTATATTCTACATATTCGTTCCCATGTCCTGTGTGAAGACATTTACATTTCCCAAAATTGAACAACATTTGCCACTTTTTAGACCATTTAATCAACCTGTCAAGATCATCCTGTAAATGCTGTCTATCTCCATCACTTTTAATCCTTCTAAACACTTTTGTATCATTTGCAAATTTCAACACCTTGCTAGCTATATCATCGTCCAAATCGTTTATATATATATTAAGAATAATATAGGTCCCAGTACTGATCCCTGTGGAACCCCACTCAAAACGGATTTCCAGTTTGAAGTCTCCCCATCAACAACTGCCCGCTGTCTTCTGTCAATCAGCCATTTTTCTATCCAGTTAATTATACCATTTCCTATGCCATGGGCCTTTAGTTTAAGCAGTAAGCTCTGATGTGGCACTTTGTCGAAAGCTTTTTGAAAATCTACGTAGATGATATCTACTGGTAATCCATCATCTACCCACTTAGTGATATCTTCCAAAAATCATAACATATTTGTTAAGCATGACCTCGCTTTTAGAAACCCATGTTGAGATGGGTTTATGAAGTAATGTTTAACAAGAAAATCCCCCACGTGATCGTCACTGGTCTAGTTTTATCTGACTTTTTTATCGATCCTTTTTTAAATAACGGTATATTGTTTGTCTGTTTCCATTCTAAAGGAACCACTCCCTCCTCTAATGACAAGTTGAAAACTGTTCCAAGCGGTATGCTAATTTGTTCTACAATTTCCAATAGTAGTTTGGGTGGACTACCATCCACTCCAGTTGATTTATTATCCTTCATAGCCCTGATTTTCTTAGCTACCATTTCTGGGGTTACAATTAACTGTCTTAAATAGTCTGATTCTGCCCCCTTGAACTTAGCCTCTGGTACTGGCAGTGAACTAGTATCTTTTCTGGTAAACACTGAACTAAAATACTCATTCAGGTCTTCTGCCATTAAGAATCCTTCTGATATTACATTTCCGGCACTATCTTCTAGAGGACCGACATTATCCTGAACTTTCTGTTTACTTCGAATACATGCATAAAAACTCTTGCTGTCATGTTTTATATTAGAAGCTAATTTATGTTCATATCTTCTCTTTGAATTTCTAATTTCAGCTGTAGCTTGGTTTAGTGCTTCTTTATAAATGTTGTAGTCTTCGTCATTTCCAGTACGTCTATATGACTTCCACATCATTTCTTTAAACTTAATTTTTATAATGGCTTCTTTCGATAAGTGTTTCTTTTTGGACCGTTTCCCGTGTTTTTTTAAGGGAACAAATTTTACGATGATGCATTCAATTTCATTCTTTAAGATATTCCACCATTCTGTTGCTGTCTTATTCTTCAGTGTGTTATTCCAGTCTATCTTTGCTAAATATTTCCTTGTGTCCTTATATTTTCCTTTGTGGAAATTTCTCCTGCACTGCTTTTTACTATTCCTTTCTGATTTTACTTTGATGGTAAAATGTATCTGGTTGTGATCATTATTCCCCTGTGGCTCACATACCATGACACTGTCAACTAATTCATTCTGTGAGGACAAAACTATGTCTAACACATTCTCTCCCCTGGTTGGTTCTAGCACATGTTGAGAAAGGAAACTATCTTGTACTAAAACTAAAAACTTGTGGTCCTCACTACCCATACTCAGTAGAGATTTCCATTTTATATGCCCATGGTTGAAATCCCCCATAATAACACAGTCCCGTTTGCTCACTTCGCTTATAGCCTTTTGTATTTTTTCATTCTCTTCTATGCTTATGTTTGGACTTCGATAAACTAATCCAACCGTTAACGTTGACTTTCCTGTAACTATGTTACACCAAACAGCTTCTTCGCAATCTGCTTCTCTGTCTAATTTTATTTCATAAGCCTGGATAGATTCTTTAATATATAAAATAACTCCACCTCCCCTTCTTCCTATTCTATCTTTCCTAAACATTACATATCCTGTCAGTCCCAATTCGGCATCTGATACATCGGTGGTTGCCCATGATTCGGTTATACCTATTATGTGAGGGTCAATATCTTCTACCATAATGTTTAGTTCATTTCTTTTGTTTACTATACTCCTTGCATTTAAGCAAACACATTTATATCCAGCTTCAGAACAGTTTTCCAGACTGTTCTTTGCTGAATTAGTTTTGCTGCCTTTATGTATGCCTCCAGTTTCAGGCTTCTGTGCGAGTCCCCCCTGCGAATTTAGTTTAAATATGTGCAACCTGTCCCACTGTCAACAGATCGCAGCAGATTCTCTGAGAATACTGCTGCCCCCTTTCCACTTAGATGGAGGCCATCTCTCATGTACATATCTTCTCTCCCAACAAAGTACCCCCATAAATCTACGAATCCCACGCCCTCTTCCTTACACATCTGCTCAACTAGTGCGTTGATCGCCATCCTCTTACAGTTTCTGTATATTGCCCCCCTTCCTCCCATTACTGGCAAAATTCCTGACAGAATAACCTGTTCCACTCTTGTCTTCTTTAACTTCCTCACTAGATGTCTGTACTTCTGAATTATCCCAGTTGTTCCCTCCTTGTCTGCATTGTTTGTCCCAACGTGTACTAGTATAGACCCTCCCTTGCCATGTCCCAATACCTTCTCTACCCTTTCAGTCACATGCTCTATTCTAGCCCCAGGTAGACATACATCAACGTCCTTCCCCTCGCATATAGTCTTGTCTGTTTTTCTCAGTATTGAATCGCCCATGAACACTCTCTCTTTTCTCCTAGCCCCACCAATCACTGCCTCGGAGTAGCTCCTCCTGTTTGCATATTTCTGGTTGTTTTCTTTTCCTCTTTCCATCTTCTCTCCTGTCACATTCTCTTCCATTCCTTTCTTTCCTGTCGCGTTTTCTCTTGTCCCCTTTCCTCCTGTCATCTTCTCTTCTAGCACATTTACTCTCACTTCCTTTCGTCCCTTCATCTTTCCTCCCATCACATTTTCTTCTCTCCTTTCCCATCCCTTTTCCCCGGCTACCTCCTACACTACGGTCACTTTTTCCCCTGCCACCTTCACGCCTGTCATGTTTTCTGTTTTTTGCTGAACACTCTGTCTTCTTCCATCAGTCTTCTGTCTCACAGTCTTAATAACTGCCTCTGTGGTATCTACCTCTTCACCACCTGTATCGCTGTCGCGTCTCCCCTCGTTCTCTACAGTCTGAGTACCTGTTGATCTATCCCCACTGACCCGTTTTCTTTTCCTCTGCCGAATACTTTTCCTCCGTCCCTCTGTCTTCTCAATTTCTTGTTCCTTCACACCGGTCACCTTCCCTCCTCTCAGTCTCCTTTCTTCAGTCTCTGTGTCACAACTCGGCTCATTCTGTGTTGTAGAATTATCAACTCTCTCTGCGTCATCCCTCTCTGCTCCATCTATTTCTATGTTGAGTCTCACCTCCATCTCCTTCACTATATTCGTCAACTTACACACCTCCTTCATCAGACATTCCACCCTCAAACACCCCATACACTGAAAGGTGAATCCATCATATTTGGTCTCTGCCCATGATTTTGGACAGCCAGACAACACAAAATCCACCCAGCTCTGGCAGGCGTTGCAAACTAAGTGTCGTTTTGCCCTGAGCTGCCGCTTGCAAGGTGCCATATCAGAATTTATTTGTGTTCAAAATAGTTTTATATAGTCTTTGAAAAGACTTTTCTGTGTACAATTTACACCAGATTGTTTAGGTTATAGTTAGTTATATTTGTTAACACACAATGACACACCGTGCCTTACCTAGTTACGATGTCGATGACAATGTATTCAAGTTAGGCTTGGATACAAGGTAGTCTTTACAAAGACTGTTTCGTGTTTACCAATATACACTTTAAATGGTTGTTATTTCAGGTTTTAATTACTCATCTAACTACATTGATTATCTCAAATAACGCTATTCTATTGTCGTTCACGTTACGTTAACTTCGCCAGTGACCTACTTTGTAAACAACGTTCCGATTACATTAACGTCCCCAATTATCGCTCGCAAATCGCCTAATTTTAATCTACCCTAGATTACTCCCTCTAGCTAACTTTAAAAAAAAATATTGCTTAATATATATATATAATTACGTTATGTATGCTATACACTCAATAATATCACTTATCTTGATCAAATATCCTTATATGTTCGCAAGTTTGCTGCACCAAATTCAAATCAATTCACCACCGGAAGTTCCCCTAGCGAGAAGTAGACCATCAACGTACATCAGCAGATTATCCCTAACGCACGCACATCACACACACGCACCGGCACGCACACGCACACGCACACACAAACAAACATGTACACGGAGCGCAGTGGTGCAGTGGCTAGAGCTTCAGACTCTCGACCGATAGAACGCGGTTTCGGGTCCCGTGCTGTTGGGTCGAAACTTAGGCACTTTCTTTCATTCTACTTTGCTCCAGTTCACTCAGCTGTATGAACGAGAAATTGGCTATAGACATTGGTGGATATATGTGTAGGAATAGTTTCCCTGCATTGATTACAGCGTGGCTGGATGCTTCCCAGAGAAGTCGAGATGATGTTCGATTGAAGTGTAAAAATGTAACGACGCTTTGAGCAGTCCCGAGGACAGGATACTGCGCTATATCAGAACTTACGTTTACCTTTGTTTACTGTAATCTACGAACAGACACCGTCAAAAGATCAGGATAGACAAAGTGGTAAAAACAGCATCGAATATCGTCGGCAGTGAAGGTGCCCCTCTATCATATATATATATATATACATTGAAATAACCAGGAAGCAGGAAGAGAGCTCACACAATGTCCCGGATCCATCATACTCCGCCCACCATCTATTCGAAAAACTCACTTCAGGCAGACGATTCAAAAATATCCGTTCAAAGACAAATCGCTTCCGATACAGTTTCTTTCCCCATGCCGTGGGTGCTTTTTCGGGTATTAAATATAGGCTTTAGTGACATATTAAGTCAATGAATGTTAATTTTGTCAGATGTGTTTTATATTTATTTTATGTGATAGGTTTTGCTTAACATATCAATACTAGTGAATATATTTAAACAATGTTAGACTTATTTTAATTTTAGTTTATTTATTTATCCTTTATTGTGGTATGTTTGGTGTGACTGTATGTTTTAACACCAAGTCACAATTCTAATTGATATGTATTTAATGTCAATAATGGCAATAAAATATATGTATCTGGCATTAAGTATGTCACTTCCGACACTATTCCCCATGTCCCGCCGCGCGTCGCCACTGGTCACCGCCTGGGCTAAACAAGATCCCCGTCAAACACAGCGGAAACTGGAGAGCTGACCAGTAGGTTTACGACCCTATAATGTATAATATATTATGATGAAATTATAAATCTGCCTAATTGTGTTTCCGCTGCTTCCGCCACTGGCTTAGCCCGAAGTGAATCAGTTTTTTGTCATGCTCAATTATGCAACGTGTCTATATTTCAAACAAAATCCGCAGTCGCAGTAAATAAGAAAGTGCAAATATTTATTTAAATTCTCCAAATAATTACGTTTTTTAAATATAATTTCATTATATGCAAGTTAACGACCGACCCTGTGTGGTTTATTTATTTAGCAATGCGCTGTATCAGAACATTAGAACAACGTTCCGCAAACCCTGGCCCGCGCGTAAAATTTAGCCCATTGAGAGCGACCAAGAAAAATGACAAGTGTGGAAAAATAATTGGATTTGCTACGAAATGGGAATGCTTATATATTTATGGGCAGATGTGGTCTTTTCAGTTTAATGCTTCATCGATGAGCACGCCTAGAAATTTCGTAACTCGTATTCTTAATATTTGTGTATTTTTTTCTTTATATTTACATAGCACGACCGGAAAATAACATGTAATTTGTATTGGATATATTTTCAGACAATTTGTTGACAGAGAACCACAATTGCAGTTTAACGAGCTCGCCGCAAACAATATTTTAAAGCTGTTTTGCTGAACATAAAATGTTCGTGTCATCAGAAAATAAGACAAACTTGATCAGTTTAAACACATTGCACATGTCATTGATGTATAGAATAAAAAGCTTTGGACCAAGTATAGACCCTTGTGGAACTCCACATGTTATTCTGTGTGTGTCTGAGCTGTAGCCATCAATGTCTACAAATTGGCTACGGTTATGCAAATAACTACTAATCCAATTATAAGCGTTTCCACGAATGCCAGAGTTCAAGTTTTTTACATAACAGTTGATGATCGACAGTGTCAAATGCTTTTTTTTAAGATATATGAATACGCCTAATGCACGTTTCTTGTGTTCAAGCGTATTTGTAATGTTTTCAAGTAATTCAACATGCCTTCTCTAAACCCATATTGCATTTGTTTAGGATTTTACAAGCATTCATGAAGCCTTCAAGTCGAGAAGTAAAAAGTTGTTCTAGTATTTTTGAGAACTTTGTCAAAAGTGAAATCGGCCTGTAGTTGGTAAATATATGTTTTTCGTCAGGATTTATATACAGGTATTACTTTAGCCGTTTTCAACTTATGTGGGAAAACGGCACATTTAAATGACATGTTATATATATTTGTTCATAAACATAGGCCTACTACCAACCGCATTGTGTACGTCATTTATGCGTTCCTTTGATGAGACAGGATCAAAATACACAATGCTTCGTATTTATCATTTTTTTGAAAACTAATGAAGCCATTTGCTTCAGTAAACAGCTAGTTTTGGATAGCGCCCTTCGCTATAGTCAGGACTGGCTTGACGATGCGGCATTGCTGCTAAGGTCAATCCAGCGCGCTACATTTACGCCTGGCTGCATCTTCATCTCCTGTCAATGCATAACACCTTCGCTGTCGTTCGCCTTCACATACTGCTCTTCGTGGAAGGTTGACGTCATCGTCATCACGGTGATATTTCAATGAGGTTTGAAATGTGCCCCTCAAACAATGCCAACAAGCCAAAACCAGGAGAAGTCAGTTGTGGCTTTCTACGCAGTTCAACCAATTACCAACAAATTGGGGCGCCAACGGTAAAGAAACTATTATCTGCTTCAGTTCGACTACCTGTAGGCCTACACTCGGTTGGAAAGTATTTATTATTTATATTATTATTATTAACGTCACGGTGTGTTTACCAAACTACTGGAAAACTGTTGATATGTCAGAAAAGAACTGACAGAATATGTGTCAGTATTCACGTTTAATGAACTTAACGGTTGAATAATTTGACCTATGACGTTATAATTATTTTCCACACACTGCTTCAGCAATGTGTTCACCTAAAGAGGTAAATAACTGTAGTTAAGTACCCTTGTGTTCTTGAAATACATCGCCAATTGGTAGAACGTATGACAATAGTCCAAGGAAGCGAAAGAGCAGAGAAAGAGGCAAATGTTTCTAGATCGTAAATGCACAACAGTAAGTAGATTTTGATGTGGACGGGTAATAATAAATTGCAAGCATTCGTGTTATCATTGAACACATATACACTATTATGAATACATGTGATGTGGTCCGATAACTTGTTCTTCATATTTTTAATATGCACCACATTACATTTTCATACATAAAACGAACTCACTGACACATTATACATAATTTTTATAGTGATGAACAACTGTCAATAATAAAAAGTTTAGAGTAATGAGACAGTGTGAAACAAAGTTTGTGCAGTAAGGTGGTCCCGTTGTTCGCAACACCCAATAGCGGTACAGTTGTTCAACGTCAAATGCGCCACCCCAACGGTGCATAAGACTGAACGATTCAAGCGGCAACCAAAATCACCACCAATATCCATAGTTTGTGTAAATGTACATTAATATGTGTTTCATCCAGAATGTGGCGCCACAGTAGGTACGTGGTGACGACTAATTCACTATACACCAACACGCAATGCTGTTCTTTTCTGGGTATATTATTAAAATTATTCAACTACCGTCCATACTAATCATACCAGTGAAGTTGATTCGTTGGTGACTGAGAAACGCCCTTGTTGTGATCGGGTAGCTGTCGTCAGACGGAGCCTTGGACGTGACGTGTAGTTGGGTCACATCTGTCCACTGGCCAGGGTTTCTTAGCACGATAGTCCACTGTCCACACTGGGCAAAGACACGAAACAACACACACTTCGATAAAATATGGAGCTACTAAGGCGTGACGAAATAAAATGTGACTTAGGTGGGGCACACACTTCCACATGTATATTGTGATTCTCGCATATATATCCGCCATAACATTAATACCCATTTCGTACGTCTAAATACCAACAAAACAATTGTTGCACACAGTCTCGCTGATACTGTCAGAGTGTCTTTGACCAAGACTGAAACTGTTATGTGCGATACAAAAAAAACGCGTATTTGCTTGTATGCCCAGTTTTTAGAATGATCAACGGAAAGTAATCGAAGCACCGAGTAGTACATTAACAACATCCTCCTTTTAGTGGAAATGTGTTTCACTGAGTGCGTAGGTCCTGTGGTTTGGCAAAGCGGTAATATGTTTACAGCTGCGTGAATATGTTTAAACATAAAATCGACACATACATTAAAAGCGCGGGATACACGTAGATAACAAGTATTTGACTCTCAATAAGCCAAAAGGATTCGTTGTCCACCTGCCATCTAGAGTTAAGTTTGTGGATGGCAATCTTGCTAAATTGTGTTAGAACTTGTCAAAGTCCTCAGCATGTCGTTTCCAAATCTGCCTGTCTTGCGCTATCGTCTGTCAGATGGTGCCCTTCCAGTACTCGTCTAGTTCGTCTCTCCGCCCTCTCGCCGGTTTTTTTCTAGATCGGTTCCCTTCGTACAATCTCCATGTTGTGATAGGTGATGTCCATCATCCGTTATCTCGTAGTCTGCCCAGAGCCACTTCTGTCTTCTGATTTGTTCTATCACGTCTACGACCTATGTCTTTCTCTTACCCAGATGTTTCTTTTTCTTTCACGATATGATATTCTTTCAATCTGTATTTATGCTGCTGCTAGCTAGTCCTTTGCATGGATGGTGAGTTCCCAAGTTTCCGCGCCGTATGTCATTGCTGGAAGTACGCATGAAACAAACAGGTTCCAAAGTTACATTTGAAGATGTCGCGGTGTTTGGCGAATGCTGTCCAGCCGGCGGTGATTCTTCTTTGAATCCCCATCTCTTAGATGTTGTCTTTGATACTGTATCGCCGTCCCAGATAGACGTAGCTTTCAACGTTCTCTAGTGGCATGGTGCTGATAGTATATTGGTGTGTAATTTTCTAGGATCACTTTTGTTTTCGAAATGTATATCTTCAGACCTTGATTTTGACTTTCACCACTAGCTCCTGCAGCATGTTTTCTAGTTCATGCGGTGTAGTTGCGCATGTGAGTTTGTCGTTGGCGAAGCGAAGATGGCTGAGATAGTCTCCGTCTATCCTGAAGCTTCTGGTTTCCCAGGTCAATCTTCGGAATGTGCTTTTGAGTGTTGTCGTAAACAGCTTGGGCGATATGGTGTCACCCTGTCTTGATGTTGATCTTGTTGCTCTTTTTGTGTAGGTGGACTGTCAACGAGCTGTTAGTGTAGATGTCTTTCAGGAGTTCGACGTAACGTCTTCTATCCCCTGTTCTTGAACGGATGTCAGTATTGCTTAAATTTGCACCGAGTCGAAAGCACTGTTGATCTATTCGTTCTAATGTGACAAATAAATGTGTCATAATTACCAAAAGTAAAATATATTCTATGTAGGTAGAGTGTCTCCCACGCTTTTTTCTAACCACTCATAGAAATGACTGAACATAATCCTAGACTGCTCACAAATCTTTTCTTGTTACTTGGGTCCCCCATAGCCAGCTACACTGATAGTTTGCTTTCACCATTAAATTCCCACGGTCACCTTTTTGCGGCAGATGATCCCTGATTATAGGCTAATACAATCTTCAAGTAGGCTAATTGTTAATATTTAGGCCTACCAGAATAGATGTGCCTCGTGGCTGCCCAATCGTGTCAGTTAGAGTTAGTTGACCGCAGGAGTGCGTAAGGACAGGGCTACGACATGACAATATGCGTCTTTAATATGAGACTGTGTACAATTCCTTGCGTAAGAAAACACGGCAATCTCTGCCACCCTATCGAATCATAAGCTATCAGGGTTACGAAACAAATATCTGTTTTCTAGTAATATATTGAAGACACGTAAACTCAATACTACAGTTTTATATTATACAAATAGCGTGTTTGATTAAACTAGTCTAGGTCATATTTATGTTGATTGTACTAGGGGTAAATTTGTTTCCAAGCACCGAGTACAGAGTACCAAAACAATTTTACAACTGCACCTCCTTAAGACCTCCAACAGCACTCCTATAAATTTCCAATTGACCACCCTTGAGGCTAACACAAACCTCCCATTGCACCCTTAATTGAGCAGAACTCTCCCCTCGAGTAAGACTTTTGCCTCAGCGATGGGAGGGAGGGGGTGCGTACGCGCACATCGCAATCCAGCCTACTAGTTTGATATTTCAAATTAAATATATTATGTTTTCGTTCGTTTATTCATCCAGCCATCAGTACATCTATGCACATATCCGTGCAAATCACAGGTACATATAATGCTACAGGATTATGTTCTGGATTGTAAATATTGAACATTGATTACAACGGTAAACTATTTATCATGTCTCGCATATTGAGCCACTGTACCTCGATTCATTGTACCCCGTATGCACTCAAGACACACACGTGACTTTTTTTTTAGAAATGGGCATCTGCAGCGGAGAGAGCATATGTTCGTTAATATCACGATTCATCCCTCTAATTACTAACCTATGTTTGGTTTCCTATTTCTTAATGATCCACAGTAAATTACCAAAAAAGTAGAGTCATGAAATGTTATTTTTGATATTAAACAACATATTTTACCTTTATCTATATGGAATAAAAACAATAATTTAGATGTGGATTGCGTAGAGGCGCAAACTGATGACTGCATCTTGCGATTCTCTCTAGTCAGTTTCTATAAGTTCCACTGATTCCCTTTGATCCACTGTGTCCCGGTCTCCCCTAGGCGTTGTAATGTTGTGATATCATTAAGAGCAATATTGAGAAGAAGATAATTGCAACCATCAAGCATACTAGTAACAAGCGCAGTTGCAATAGTTGTTGCAGCAGAAAGAGGAAAATACCGACGAATACGTCGTAAATCACGAATATGATAATAATAGCATCGACACATTTGAGAAATATATGTCTGAAATTTATTGAAGTTATGATCAAAGATAGCTCCAAGATGTCGTGTTCAATCTGCAGGCGTAACATGCTGGAGGGGTGGGGGAAAAGTTATTATTTTTCACGCTGCCTCTGTGTTGCAATGATAAGAAACTCTGTTTTAACAGCATTTCACTTTGATTTACTCTCATTCATCCAATGGACAACTCATTACGACAATTTCATAGCTTATTTAAGAAGCAATTACTATCAGAAGTAGACAAATAAATATAAATTTGTTGATCATCTGCATAAAGGTGAAGACTCAAGTTATGACTTTTAATAACTGACCTCAGTGGAGTTGTGTAGAGAGTGAAAGGTCCAAGGACAGAACGGTGAGGAACACCACGCTAAAAAAAGCAGTGCTGAAGAAAACATAATCTCCGATCTTAACTGTGTTTTGTGGATCAGTTAAATATGACGAAAACCAATTCAAAGCTGTACCAGTTACACCATACCATGAAGATAAACGATTGATGAGAATGGTGTGATCAATTGTATCAAAGGCAGCAGACAGACGACGTAATGTAATCGATGCTACCTTATCTTTATTCATATGTATATATATATATATATATATATATATAATTGTGCACTTTTAAGAGAGCAGACTCTGTGGAATGGAATTGTTTGTATGCAGATTGTGTCTTAATACAGTATTTTGAAGTATCTTGGAAATGAAGCTAAGATTATAAACCGGTCTGTAATTAATTAAGTTGGCGTTGACAAAGTTGTCTTGTTAAGAAGTGGGTTTACAAGCGCTGGTTTAAAATCATCTAGAAAACTGAAGTCAGTGATACATTTATTACATTAGTAAGTGTACTAGTAAATGGGTAAGGTCAACATCACAGGACTTATTTGGAGTATACAGGATTATTTTCCTCATTTCCTCAACAGTAGCTGATGCAAAAGAACAAAGTAGATAATTTATATGCGGAGGTTGAGGGTTTACATTGTGTAGCTTAGCTTTTTTACATATGCTTATTACAGTGATGGCATTGCTTAGTATAACGTGACCTATCTAATGATGACCGTGTTTTACTTATACTCGTTCAAGTAATCGATGTAATCTTTTAGAATGCAGGATTTCAGTGTCATCAAAGGAGAGAGTATTTGTTGCGAAACAAATTAATAGGCAACTGGAACCTGTTTATTAAGGCAACAAAGTATAACACAAAGTTACCTATGCATGTCATGTTCATCACGTGTTGATTTTTAAACAGATGTGATCATAGAATATCATTATTAAA
This sequence comes from Paraescarpia echinospica, assembly GCA_020002185.1. NCBI lineage: Eukaryota > Metazoa > Annelida > Polychaeta > Sabellida > Siboglinidae > Paraescarpia > Paraescarpia echinospica. The sequence goes on along the minus strand of CM034534.1, from coordinate 46,435,406 downwards.
GGTAGTGATGCCAATTTTGTATACAGGTATATATAGAAAACAGTCATTGTTTGGATATTGATGCTGTTTTGGAAACACCAATATTACAACATGATGATCCAACAAAACATCATAAACTGTAAGCTTCTAAATAATTATATCATAAGTTGATCGAGTTATATAAATATCAAGCCAATGGCCGTAAATCATGTGCGTAAAAATGTCACGTGCTGTTTAAAATCAAACGATGTATCAATAACACGGAAAGAAGTGGTTATTGTCATAGGCGCATCCAAGTGAAGATTAAAATCACAAAATGTATATAAATCTGAATTTAAAGTCGACACGTTATCATGAAGATCTTGAAATTCTTCAAAGAGATTAGGTGGCTGTCCAGGTGGACGACACAGGCATATAAAATACATTAAAAGAATAAGAAGAAATTCCAATGCAAATTGACTCAAAAGTAGAGTATGCACGAATAGTGTACATTTTAATTTTAAAATGACCTGACAACAGACAAAAAACACCTCCACCCACCTTTATCAACTAAACATGGTTGACGATAGAAAAAATAAGCCGGTGGTGCAATGTTGGCAACACATGTAGCAGTATCATTTGTTATCAGTTTCCTTGACCATTTTCTTTAGAAAAAAGAAAATCGGTCAAAAATGTTGTTATGTCAATTTGAAAGTAGGTATAATATTATCAACGTAAAAAGGTTCACAATTATAACAAACATGAAGACATGACAAGATACGCAACATTGAAATATAATAATATGTTCTGGTACGCTCATGAAAACGCGCATTACAATTATTAGACATCAACAGTTTGCAAAAAAATGAATCTTTATTCCTTAAAGCAACTGAGCAGGACAAGAAGAAAACACCCAATAAGAATAATGATGACATTATTCCATCAGTAAAACATTAATAGAGTAAAACCATGTAGCCACAATACATAGGTGCACAAGTTTATCTATAGATAACAATTAACTATCAACACATAATTATTTATTGTTTAAGCCAAATTGTCACTTTATAATCATAAAAATGAAAGCAATAATTATACTATCCAAAATCGCATGTATAGTCTACTAACGTGTTTACAGAAAAGTCAGAACAAGTCTAAATTAGTGGGCTCACGACGTTGTTTAAAAGGATATTAATAAAATGACAGAGTCAGAGATATTATAATGTTTTTACATGGGGTAACAGCAAGAGCTACGTCTCAGAAAAGCCATGTTAATAAAATGACAGAGTCAGATATATTATAATGTTTTTACATGGGGTAACAGCAAGAGCTACGTCTCAGAAAAGCCATGTTAATAAAATGACAGAGTCAGATATATTATAATGTTTTACATGGGGTAACAGCAAGAGCTACGTCTCAGAAAAGCCACGTTAATAAAATGACAGAGTCAGATATATTATAATGTTTTTACATGGGGTAACAGCAAGAGCTACGTCTCAGAAAAGCCACGTTAATAAAATGACAGAGTCAGAGATATTATAATGTTTTTACATGGGGTAACAGCAAGAGCTACGTCTCAGAAAAGCCACGTTAATAAAATGACAGAGTCAGATATATTATAATGTTTTTACATGGGGTAACAGCAAGAGCTACGTCTCAGAAAAGCCATGTTAATAAAATGCTTTAGGCTATTATATCCGAGTGTTAACCCAAGCAACGCAGTAATTTAAAAAGATAAATATTAACAATATTAAAGATAAATTTTAACTACGCTTACAGTAATAGTTTAGGCTGTAAACGGTTAACGGGCTAAGTATTGAAAACATGACAAGACATTTGTAATGATGGCCATGTAATCAAGCAAAGCATAATATTAAATATACATAATTAAATAGACATACAAAAGTACTCAGAACTTGTTATACATAAGGTAACAAAGTTACAAACGGAATCGAACAATCGTTGACTAAAAGAAACAAATGCACCGAAATCATAGCTGTCAAATGGGCGACACTAGGGTAATTTAAGGTATTGTCACTTCAAATTATTGCGACATCAAATGATCACTGGTTCATAATAATAATACTGTGAGCCACACAAATCGCATATAGATTACTCTCCTGCGTCGATTCGAACATGTCATTTCAGATGACTATAGCGTGCAAACTGTGCCCCACAGGTCTAACATTTGTATGGTTTATTGCTTGTGTGGACACGGATTATATGTTTGCAAAGTACTATTTTTTTAGAATTGTGCCCCAGAGGTATCACATTTCTAGGGTTTCTTCCCAGTGTGGGCACGGACATGTAACTTCAAACTACCACTTTCTGTAAATTTTGCCCCACGTGTGTCATATTTTATAGTTTCTCCCCGGTGTGGATACGGACATGAGTCTTCAATTGCCCACATGTTTAGAACTGTTCCCCGCCGGCATCGCACGAGAAGGGTTCCCCCCAGTGTGGGTTCGGACATGTGCCTTCAAATTAACATAAAATTCAATATCAGTTGCGATAAATGTAGTGTGTGTGTGTGTGTGTGTGTGTGTGTGTGTGTGTGTGTGTGTTTGTATGTTTGTACACACACACACACACACACACACACACACACACACACACACACACACACACACATATATATATATATATAATGTGTCATATCATATCATATGGTGCCTCAGGAGATAATATATTAGCACACATATCAGAGCGTAAGTTGCGATCGAGACAACGACATGCCTGTATAATTATTTTGATTGGAAACACAAACTGTGTAATATAAAAATTACCGTTGTATGTACTACAATGCATAAGTACATGTCCATGCCATATATATATATATATATTACATTATACCATGAGTATTATGTACTGTCTACAGTGAAACTGTGTCAAAAATGTACATTATAACAGGTATGAATTAATACAATTACTATAATAATCGTTGATTATCAAAACGCCTGTGTTCGGGATTATTTGGAACCAAAATAAAACCAGCGACACACTTTCTTACTGCAGGTACGCCGGATAGTACAAGTCATAACGTTATGACAGTTAATCCACTTATTGACCTGGCAAGTAATCGACCAAGCCCCATCCGAACGTGACACTTTGAGCTTTCCTAAAAGCCAATCGTTATTTGTACACAAATTACCATACTTATACTTATCACGGCTATACATTTTCACAACTATATCGCGAAGCTTGTGGTGGCATGCATCCTTGACTGTAAAACTGTCCGTTCTGTGAATAAAATAATACAAATTAATAGAACACACCTAGAAACAAGCACGCTTGCACGCAACGTGATTGCGGATTTGTAAATATCAAACATTGCAACTACAAACTCTACAATAAAGAGCAGGAAAACTTGATAACAGCTAAGTATGTATGATTGTACACTAAAACATGTACTGTAAAGACTAAGCGAAATGAAATGTTCAATTTCTTCACACACGAAAACAATGTAATGCAATTGTTAAGTAGTGTGCCAAATATGAAGTATGTTGACTGCGAATTCTTGTCATTAAGCCCGCTCAAACGTGATTATTTGCTTATCTCAAAACAAACAGCTATTCAGATGTTGGTGACGTCAGGGGGTAAGTCCCCCCCCCTGAGCATCCCTAGCCTTTTAGTATGGCGCGAGACGGTACGGGTTGATGTTTCATGCTTTATTTGAAATTGTAGTCGTGTGATGTAGTACTTTTTTGCTATCACCGTAAATATAATATTCTTATATAAAAAGCTTGTCGCTAGATGTACAAAGAAATTGTGTTGATGCTTTGAGTTATTGCCGTTTGAACATCGCGAATGCTCAATCTTGTATTATATCCGCTGCCGCGTATACATTGCAAGATAAAGCATTCACAATATTTAATGTACTAGGATGCAAACATTTTAAATTACGCGATTATAATTACGGGTATGGCTTGGATCACCAACCCGTATTGTTGCTTACTAATACGTTGGTGACGTCCCCAACGGTCGCAGCAAACTTTGCAGACAATGTTAAAAAAAACGCGACCAGATTTGGCCTTGAACATGGTGACTGAGATAGATAACATTATTTGAATAGCAGGACAATATTTTTAGACTTTATTTAATCCAGTTTAAGAATTAATAAAAGTTCATTTCACAGAGTCCTAGTCATTTACATCACACCTGTCAGCTGGATGATCAGTAACTGATCATGCAGCTGACACGTGATCATGATAACTGTTATCAAACAGTACATTTGCAAAAACATGAATATAATTATGTTATAATTATTGTAAGAGACTTGCACGTTTGCTCACGCACTCAGAAAAAAGTTATGATCATCCCTTGTATTTTAGTCACCACCGTTCTTTCCAAACATCTCACCTGTCGATTATTCACTGCATGACGTAACCACAATAGTTATACAATAATACATGCTTATAACATGTACGTACTTACTTGCCAATTTTGAAACCCTCCGGATCTTTCTGGCCCAATGTTTTATAGCGCCTTCCACTGCCGATTGCGATTTGTATTTTATTATCGTATCTGTGTGTGCCCGTTGTAGTCTCCACACCGCACGATATTTACAACCTGCAGAATAATAAATTGTAATTATAAAATGTATAATAGACTTGAAAAATATATGTATGTAAACTCTTTGTAGCATTTAGCAAACCCTTTCATAAAATAGTGTTGAAGATCAACTTCTTTAAATTCACACTATGCGCATGTGTGGTGTTTTTCGTTTTAAACCAAAACACGACATATGCGCATATGTGTGAATTTAAATAAGTTGTTCTTCAATATTATTTTATGAAATGGTTTGTTAAATGCTACAAAGATGTTTCAGTGCATTAACCGTAATAATTTATTCAAAACAGCTGTAAAATGGACGTTTGCCTCTGTTTGATTTACAATACCAATATACTGGTCACCAAAATACGTGTTTTCATTTGGGGCATACTCTTGCTGAACAATAAATTCAATGTTAATTTAGTGACCCATTTATCAAAGAATGCAAGGTATATGTATACGTTACTTGTATTAGGCCAGCAGTTTTCTGTGACTGCAGGGAGACGAAGCAGCACCAAGGCAAAGCATAATCCTAGCAACCCAAACTGGCTGTCGAACCTAACTTCAACTTGCAATCGCTTCCGTTATACTTGATACCCAGATTGTAGAGGCTCCTTAAAATCTCCTACTATCCAACGTAAATAATTTATTTTCTGTTACGCCTTATTTTAAATAGAACCTCGCTGCCTGCGTGTTGCAATCAAAGGCCTTGTATTGCTTTTAAATGTCGTCTCCATGGTAGCGATGACGTCGTTTGTGGCATTCTCGATGCCGGCGTGATGTCACAATCAAAGACCGTATATCAATACAAGACGGTGCAGCGCGCGCTATTTACATTGTTCGAGAAAAGTACGTAAGCAGTTCGTCCGCCATTCTGGAGGTGCGCCAATCCAGTCCACCCGCGCGCAGAAAATGAAGTTGTTTGCATTATCATTGCACAACATTTTCAACAATAACCTCAATATATTAATTATACAATAAATGGTATAGCCTGTTGATTATTCTAACGAAACACGATTAAATACAGATGGCTCAATCAATAATTACAACGTTTCTACGTTATTTGTTTGCAAATTTTATTATTTTGAATTGTGATATGTAAAAAACATCAACGATTACTTTAATATTGTTCATTTTATATGACGCTTCACAGCTTGGTGATTATTCTGAAGAAATGAGGTGATTGAATAAATAATTGATTCGATTTGGGTGATTTTTGAAAATAAACTTTAGGACTGTAGCCAAAATATGTACATTTTAAAACTAAAACCCTAATTTATTTGTGCAACAACCCGAACGATTTGACGCCATGGTGTCAACAATCCTGCTCTCCGTGACATCGCGCGCTGCCGGTCCCGCAGGCGCATGCGCTTGCCATCCGAAAGGCGGACAAAAATTGTCAGTGTAGAATGCCATTTTCTCGCTCAGTGACGCCTCCTGTCAAAACAGATCCTCCTTGGTCATAATCACGTTTGGAACGGAACACATGACAAGCGGCCTCGTATCCTAGCACCGACCGTTAAACCGGCGCTACACGATACGATTTTCTCGGATAAAAACGTCCGATTATCACATAAACGATGAAATCTTATCGTGTACCTGCCTGATCGAGTTGTTCGGATCGGAGTCTCTCGTACGAACTGTTTTTAAAGCATGTCCTATTTCTCGTACGATTCCATCGGACGTTCGGTGATATTGACCAATATAATTATATATGTGGAACGCAGCGAACATGACTGTGGTAAGACAGTTTTACTTTAGTCAGTACGAGACCAGACGGTAAGTAGATAGAGCGTTAGAACGCGAAATTTCAGTGTTACTATAAGCAATGTTGGTTTTGTACTTAATCACAGAAATGTTCCTTTCACCACAAATATTTTACCGACTTGTTTTTTGAGTTTATTTCAACATCGCCATCCGAAGAATGGGTATTTTTGCCAGTGTCACTAATGAGAGAAACAGTGCCTCAGCCTCAGGAGGATAAAATACTGATGAATAATTTAACTAACGTTTCGTTCGGTTATTTTCAAACGTCATAATAACTCTTTCAATACTCTATTTAAGTACAGCTACTGTTACACAGAGAGCATAGCATGTTTTATTTTTATAGCATGTGGCTAGCATGTGACATGATATTATTAGTGTTATATATACACAAACGCATGCACACGCGCGCACATCAATACATGCTCATTTCGTGTTCCCTTGCAGTTGAACTGATTGACAGGTAGTTTCGCTCCCCGCCCGCTCGCTGTCGTCCAATGTTAATAGCGCGTGGGCGTGGCCATCGCTCTACCGGGTACGGAAAGCAAACTCACGGCCGGGATACACTGGCACATTTTGCCCGAACTGACCAGACCAAACCACGTTAGACCACATCGGACCACGTCAGACTGTAGTTTTCAACTACGCCGACGGGCACCGAATGTGTCATACTTGAAGCGGGCGTGACGCCATAATCACATAACCACTGCGCCACTGCGCCACTGCGCCAGTAGATAGTAAGACATGTACGATCTCAAAAGCCTACTTATAAAAAAGAATTTAATGACCACTAAACGATTCGGGCACACCGCTGAGTCAGCAATAATGCGAGACTAATCCTATGTATAAAAAAGATCAAAGGCTTTGTGTTTGACACTAATGAGTTTGGGAAACCTACTTATAAAAAACGTGATTGATGAGCGATGTAATTTGATACTAATTGGATGATTGACAGTACACTAGAGAGATGCCACCTAGCGGTGAGTGCAGAGAGTATTTTAGTCCTAGCAATAATGCGTTTAATAATAAAGTATATAAGTTTAGTTTCGTACTTTATAACCACGCTAAAGTATATAAGTTTAGTTTCGTACTTTATAACCACGCTAAAGTGAAGTGGACCACCTATAACTGGGGTAGGAGTTGTGCTGACGTAAGCAATACGCTGGGGTAGGAGTTGTGCTGACGTAAGCAATACGCTAAACACGCTAAACCCATTGTGTATTAAAACCATTGTATAAACGTTGAGATGTCCCCGTATGTGATGTTGACAGCAAGAGGAGCGACGACGACTGCTGCAGCGATAAGGGCTGCTGCCCTACTGGTCTTTGACCCCTGGATGACAGCATAGCTGGCTAACGGCGTTGTTCTGGTGGACGGATTAAAACGAAAGCAATGCGTTTAAATACGTCTAGTCGTGGGATTATAAAATGCATAAATACACTAACATTCAGTAGGGTGTTTATGCATTGAAAATAGACGCGTGAAAACGTGAGTAGTGACTGGAATATTTATTGTGTGTAATATTGTAGCATTCGCCCGCGACCGACGGGTTGCCGCCTGTCGGTCGCCGGCGGGGAGCCGATCTCCGGCGGAGGACCGAAGCCTTCCCGCCGATAGAGTTCTGGAGGCGTTATCGTCTTCCATAAGCCGTTTGGTTGCCTGACGAGAAAGACTCGAGCCAGATCGGGGACATCATCATCATCATCATCATCGTCACTGTCGTGAGCTGCTGTGACATTGGGCGACGGCGTAACAGGTGCTGGCGAAGGCGTACGGACTGATGCCGCGACCTCACATGTTGCTCGTGTCGACGTTGTCGTCGACGCGTCGGGGAGCACAATCGGCCTACGCGGGGTATATGTGTCCCTTGTAGGCAGTTGGATCGGTCTATGAAATAGACAAAGGATGAATAAAATGAGTGAGATAGTAAATTGAAATAAAATACTGTCTTGGTAAAATACATTGTTTAAATAAAATGTACTTATAAATAAAATGCATGCATGTTTAAACGGTAAAATGCGTACTAGTATGCATTAAATAATACAACAATAAAAACATGCATTTAAACGATACTAGTAAAACAATTTAAATAAAACAACAATAAAAACGTGCATTTAAATAAAATGCATGCATGTTAAAAATACATGTGTTTAAATAACAATAAAAACGTGCATTTAAATAAAATGCATGCATGTTTAAACGGTAAAACTAGTAAAAACATGCATTACAACAATAAAAACGTGCATACTAGTAAAAACATTTAAATAATACAACAATAAAAACATGCATTTAAATAAAATACATGCATGCATGCATGCATGTTATAGTAAGCACTGTTTAAATACGTTACAACAATAAAAACGTGCATTTAAATAAAATGTATGCACTGTCTTACCGTGGTTTTGTTGTGGACATGTTGTTAGAGCGATGGGTGGAGACGACGTGTTTGCGTGGTTGTAAAAGCGTGTATGAAATGTGCGCGTCGTCAAAACAGCGGTGGCGGCGGCGCATGACACTACGACTGATTTTGATTGACATGTGAACGGAGAACAAAGGGATTTTTACAAACGTTAAACGAAACGTTAAAAGTACGAAATTAAACGTTATATACGATCACTGGGGGGTCAGGAAACACGAGATGCGTATATATTAGAGAAATTCGCGGTAAAAGTCACATTTGACGATGAATGCACTGACGTGAACGTTAGCTTTTTTCCTAAAACAAATTCCTCGGAGAGTAAACGGAATGCGTTAAGCGCACATGTGTGACATCTGTTGCGCGTGACATAACGAGTTGGAATGTGAACGGAGAACAATGGATTTTTACAAACGATAAATGAAACGTTAAAAGCGCGAAATAAAACGTTGTATAAGATCGCTGGGGGATCAGGACACACGAGATGCATAGATATTAGAGAAATTCACGGTAAAAGTCACATTTGACAATGTATGCACTGACGTGAACGCTAACTTTTTTCCGAAAACAAAATGCCTGGGTTGGATGAAGTATGCACGACGATAATTCAAAAAGATAAGGATATGAGTGTGAAGTGCGCATGCGCGTTATAGTGTAGACAATGACATTTCAAAAACAATAAACGAAACGTTAAAAGCACGAAACTAAACGTTGTATAGATTCTCTGTGGAGTCAGGACACGCGAGGTGCATCGATATTAGAGAAAATCGATGTAAGGAGAGATTTAACCGCGAATGTACCGACGTGACCGGATACTTTTTTTCGAAAACAAAATGTCTGAAATGTACGAGGCACGCACACTGATAATTGAGTAAGATGACGTATTAGGGTGAAGTGCGCATGCGTGTTATTTGGAAAAGGTATAAAACGGGTGAGAAAATTTTATATTGTATGACGCCGAACTTCTAACCGTGTATTCTTTCTACAGAGCAGCAAGCAGCAGACGTTCTTCCGCGACATGGCGGATGAAAGTCAACAACAACAACAAACAAAAAAGTCGAAGGCGCCGCGTAAGCAGTCGATGAAGGCGGCGGCCAGCAGCAGTCAACCTTCGGGACTGATTGCAGCCTTGTCAACGGGGGTGTCACCACCCGTTAAGCGCCCCGTTACGCTGATCGCGGCCCCGTTGACGGTCGGCCGAAAACGGAGCGCCGAAGAGGCGCACTTGGAACAGCCCGACGAGACGGCCGCGCAGCCCCCGGTCCTGTCGCGGAGCGGTTCTATGGAGCGTGAATCGGCGGCGTCGACACGCGCCACAGCGGTGAGTCTGAGACATCTGAAGTGCGCCGTCAACGGCGTATATAAAATCCTGTCGCCCGTTACGATCGAGGCCGTCTCGTACAAAGGCGAGCCCGGCACCACCTATTTGGGATGTTCCCGTTGTCGCCGGAAATTACAGACAAACAAAGACGGGGCCCTGATATGTCGAACGCACGGTGAAGTGTTTGTACCGAAATATTTCTTCGCGTTGAGTGTGATGGTGAAGGACGGCGAGGAGGACGAAGATGAGCTTTCGCTTACGTTGTTCGATAGCCAAATGTCTAATCTCGTCGAGTTCACGGCCGAGTACCTGACGGAATTGAACGAGGAGGATCTCCGCGATACCGTGCTCGAGTTAACCGGTACTAAAGTGGAGATTAGTGTGCGGAAGACGAGTTGGAACGGGGACCCCTCGTATACAGTCCGCACACTAAAAAGATACGTCGACGACGACGATGACTAATGTTGTTGTTGTTGTGTTGTTTGTAGGAAGAGGAGGAAAATTGGCCGCTACTGGTAGATTTATTGAAGCACGCCAACGAACGACAACGAATGAGAGATCGTCAGGGGCTGGAACTAAGCAAGCAGAGCTTTGAACTATTAGCCGAGTCGGCCGAACAATATATAAGAGCGTTTTGGTTGGCCTATGAAGCAAGCCTATTTCGTAGTAGTTTGATGTACTAACAGTTGTGCTTTATATGCTTTAGGAAGTGCGCTGCGTACTCCAAAAAATGCTTGCAAACAACGAAAGGATTCGCGCTCAGTACGACGAGGTTGCAACGTTCGTAAGAACGTTGTTGGAACGGGGTGTGCCGGCGGGGTCAGTAAAGATGGAGGAGGAGGAGAAGAAGGAGGATGAGGAATAATCATAATAATGTGCTTGTAGGACGCTCTGATGCAACACACCAGACGTGAGTGTATAAGCGACTTCCTACACGCGTTGCTGACGGTGATATCACGTAAAGAGTAGAACTGCTTTGTGCTGTAGGGTAGTGGCGGAGGAGTACGTGACGTTCACGTATTGGAGGCGATAATCGAGGAGGCGCTGGGCTCGCCCCGAACGCGCCCCCCTCCACCGACGTATAACGACAGCCTGGCGACGATGGGACCGTACTGGAGCGTATCGGAGGAGCTGGGGACGTGTCAACGGCAAATCGTCGTGCCGAGCCGGAGTCAGTTGATCGTACGTTACGAACGACTGGCTATGGATCTCATCGCCGAGACTATCGGCGAAATGGTTCTGGAGAAGGCGCGGGATCATTGCGGGATATGCGAACCGAATGAAGGCTGCCCCTACGTTCACATGTCCGGCTATCGCGCGGGACGGCCGAATCGCGTCTACATGCAACGTTTCGTTAAGCCGGGCTGTATTGTGACGCGGTATTTCAACGAGGTCATGGAAACGTTCCTACGTCGATCGCTCATTCCGTGTTTTACGAGACTAGTGCATATACTAAGCGAGACTACGGTGTCGATTTCTTCCGGTGATCAGCAGCCGCAAACGGGTCGTGCAGGAGAATTGTATTTGGTCCAGTTTGTGTCGAACTGGTTGTTGGGAACGAATTGGCGAGATTACATGAATCGCGTGCAACTCGAGTCGGCCGTGCACACGTACGTGCAACGTCGGAGCGGACTGGAATGAACGAACACTAGTAGAATAGAGAACATTTGCTTGCTATCGAAACGAAGGCTTCACGTGTTTGAATGTTGTAACAGTACCGAATAAAACGTTGAAAATGTTCTTTCCGTTTCCGAGTTACCTAGTTAGAAAAATTACCGCCAGTTAGAAAAAACCACCACCGCTAGGACCACCACACAGTTAGAAAAACCGCATTCCACCGCTAGGGTTAGAAACACTAGTTAGAAAAACCTCCACCACCGCTAGGACCACCACACAGTTAGAAAAATCACATTCCACCGCTAGGGTTAGAAACACTAGATAGAAAAACCACCACCACCACCACACAGTTAGAACATTCCACCGCTAGGGTTAGAAAAATATTCCCGCTAGGGTGTACTTACCACCACCACCACCACCGCCACCGTCGCCGTTATAAATAGCGACGCTCGAAAAATATCATTAGAGAGAATGCCACCACCATCACCACCTACTAGATGGCAATGTCCGAAATGTGGGCGCTATTTCGCGACGCAGTCGACGTTAGAACGACACGTAAAGAGTTCGAAAAAATGCGGCGACGAAACGCTATGCGTAAAACGTCGAGAGTGTCCAAAATGTGGCACGATATACACCACGCGTTACGCTATGCTACGACATCTGAGGCTGCAGTGTGGCCGTTCGTCGCCACCTCCTAGTAGTAGTGAATCAGTGGTGGAGGAAGAGGCCGCCGCTAGGGCGCCGCCGTCGCCCGACGATCTACAGCGTGTCGTAGACGAGCACCGGCGTAGCATAGAGACGTCGGTGGCGCGCGGCGTCATACAGTCGCGTTACAACTATCGTATGACCGCCTGTACGAGTACGCGCGTACTCGAACCGCGTCTGAGGGAAATGTTTCGCGCGCAAAAGAACGCGTTTAAAATTAACGTAAGCTATGGTTTTGTATTACGTCACAAGGTGTCGGGTCGGTACCGATATTTTCATTCTTCGTGTAACTGTTGCGGACGCCTCCTCGAAACACCCGCCCTAGTTACCGATAGCCGTTCATTCGAACGATTCCTCGACGCCGTGCGCACTACCGACGTACTGCAGTACGCCATCGCGCAGCGTCCCGACTCGGGATGGATCGTCGAGCTCGTAACTAACGCCACCTACTTCGTGAACGTCATCATCAATCATCCTATCGGCTGCGTTGGCGTGACGACGCTTCCCGCCTACGTGCGCCTCAACAGGTCCATCGTGTCGTTGACGAACGATGTTCGAGGCGCACCCTACGACGACCATCTGTGTCTCTTCCGATGCATCGCCCTTCACCTGCAAGGTCACCGACGAGGCCAAAGTATCCGCCATACGAACCGTTTAACGAAAGACGCTAAACGTCTGCACGCGCGGTATCGTCGCGACACGGCGACGACCTCGAACGGTGGCGGCGTGCGCCTGAACGAACTGGATCGCGTGGAGACGGTTTTCGGCATCAACGTCGTCGTCTATCGTCGACTGACGAAGGACGTCGCCGAACTAGTCCGTCGATCGCTCGAAGCGCACCCCACGACGCTGAACGTCAACCTGTACGAGTCGCACTTCTCGTACATAAGCGATCGGCGCGCGTACACGAAAACGTGCAAGTGCGGGAAATGCGGCAGCGTCCTCTGGCGGATCGCGCGCGATTTACGACGTCACGAAGCGACGTGCGAAGGCGGCGTTCGTCACGTGTTCCCCGGCGGCGTCTACCGACCGACGGCGTCCGTATTCGAGCGGCTCGACGACGAAGGCATCGACGTCGGCGACGACGACCTGCGCTACTACCCGTACCGCGCGACGTTCGATTTCGAGTGCTATTTCGCCGATAACGATCTGCCGACGGATAGCGACAAATGCCGCTGGATCGCGCGACACGAACTGCTCAGCGTGAGCGTCGCGTCGAACGTGCCCGGTCACGAAGCGGCGCGCTGTTACGTCACGACCGGCGATTCGTCGGAACTCGCGCGTCGCCTCATCGACGACCTGGAAGCGGTGAGCGCGGCGGCGTGCGCAATTCTACGTCCCCGCTACGACGCGACCTTCGAGGCGCTCGACGCGCTCGACGCCTACTGGCGGCGACGATGCAACGACGACGACGACGACGACGCCGCCGACGCGTCACCGTACGCCACTCTCGCCGACCGGCTGTGGACGTACCTTCGACAAATGCCCGTATTGGGATTCAATTCGGGTAAGTACGACTTGAACGTCGTCAAAAAGTACTTGACCCCCCTGCTCATAACCGACGACGCGCAGCACACGTCGTCGGCGTTTACCATTAAACGTCAGAACAATTACATGTGCCTGTCGACGACGACGTTGAAGTTCCTGGACATAACGAATTACCTCGCGCCCGGCGTTAGCTACGATCGCTTTCTGAAAGCGTACGGTTGCTCGGCAACGAAGGGCTACTTCCCGTACGAGCACATCGACGCGTTGTCGCGTCTGGACGAAACCGCCCTGCCGTCGCGCGAAGCTTTCTACAGCCAGCTGAAACGCGAGGGAATCTCCGCGGAGGCGTACGAGATTTGCGCGACGGCGTGGCGCGACGAGGGTATGACGTCGATGCGCGATTTTCTTGTGTGGTATAACAATCGTGACGTGGCGCCGTTTCTCGAGGCCGTCGATCGCCAGTTCGCCTTCTATCGGCGCCGACGTATCGACATGTTCAAGGACGCCATCAGCGTACCGGGGTTGACGTTGTTGTACCTGTTCAACGACCTGCCGAAGTCGATCCATTTCTCGCTCTTCAACGAGCCGAACAAAGATCTGCACCGTCTGCTGCAGGCGCAGATCGTCGGCGGCCCGTCGATCATCTTCGCGCGCCACCACGAGGCCGACGTGACGTCGATTCGTGGCGACGGCGGCGCGCCGTGCCGATCGATAGTAGGCTTCGAGGCAAATGGCCTCTATCTATGGGCGATAATGCAGGAGATGCCGACGGGCTGGTATACGCGCCGACGCGCTGAGAACGCCTTTCGAGCGGAACGCGTGCACCGCTACGGCCGTATGGCCGTGGAGTGGTTGACGCGCGTGGAGGCGGAAACCGGCGCGCGTATACGTCACCAGTTGAACGGACGCGAGAAGCGCATCGGAAAGCACCGAGTCGACGGCTGGTGCGCCGCCACGCGAACGGCGTATCAATTTCACGGCTGCTATTTTCACGGCTGCCCGACGTGTCAGGCGCACGTGACGACGAACGCCGTCAACGGTCAACCGATGACGACGCTGTACGCCGCGACGATCGCCGTGACCGCCTACCTGCGCCGTTTCGTCGACGAAGTCGTCGAAATGTGGGAGTGCCAGTGGCACGCCGTGCAACCGCCGGCGGTGCAGACGCCGCCCGACGCGTCACGATGGCAACCGCCGCCGACCACCATTACGCTCTCGACGATACTGGAGGCGGTGCGCGACGGCTCTCTGTTCGGCCTCGTGCAGTGCGATATCGCCGTACCGGAAGCGCTGCGCGACAAGTTCGCCGAGATGCAGCCGGTATTCAAGAACGTCGATATCGTGCGCGACGATCTCAGCCCGTTCATGCGCGACTACGCCGTGTCGCACGATCTCCTCACGCGACCTCAACGCACGCTCGTCGGTAGCTACTTCGGCGCGGCGATCGTGCTCGCGACGCCGCTCCTACGCTGGTATCTGGCGCACGGGCTCGTCGTCGAGCGCGTCTACCAGATCGTCGAGTACGAGCCGATAGCGTGCTTTCGCCGCTTCGGCGACGCGGTTTCGACGGCGCGCCGCGAGGGCGATATCGATCCCGACAAATCGATCATCGCCGATACATTTAAACTTCTCGGGAACAGTTCCTACGGGAAAACGATTACGCGCGTCGATCGGCACCGGGAAATCAAGTACGCGACGCCGGTCGGCGCGTCGATGCTCGTCAACAATCGGCGCTTCCGGCAACTGGACGTCGTCGTCGACGACGCGCTGTACGAGGTGGCGCTGAATAAGCGTAAAATCGTCTACGGCCTGCCGATACATATCGGCTATTTCGTATTGCAGTACGCAAAATTGAGAATGCTGGAATTGTATTACGATTTCGTCGACGCCTACATTCCCCGTCCGCTCTTCCAGTACTGCGCTATGGACACCGACTCGGCGTACATAGCCCTAGCCGGACGTGACGTCGACGCGCTCGTACCGGAAGAACGTCGCGAACACTACTTCCGGTATCGGTCGCTCTGGTTTCCGGCCGAATGCTGCGACGCGCACGTGGACGCCTACGTACGACGGCGCGTCGCCGGACTAGCGTGGGACGGCGCGGCGGCCTGCTGCCCGCGCCGACGCCTGTTCGATCGTCGAACGCCGGGTCTCTTCAAAGAAGAGTGGCGCGGCGACGGAATCGTGGCGCTGTGCAGCAAAACCTACTACTGCTTCGGCGGCGTCGCCGGTCCGAAGTACAGCGCGAAGGGACTGAGCAAGCGACAGAACGCCGACATCGACGAGCACACCTTCCTCGCCGTACTGCGCGACCGTCGCAACGGCGTCGGCTGGAACCGCGGTTTCCAAGTGAAAGACTCGTCCGTGTTGACGTACGTTCAAGAGCGCGCGGAGTTGAGCTACTTCTACGCTAAACGCCGCGTGCTCGACGACGGCTTCACTACGGCGCCGATACTCGTCTAACTCGTAAACTCGTCTAACTCATAAACACTCGTCCAACTCGTCTACTACTAACCTAACTCCCACCCCCCCCCCAGGGGTAGTTTCTGTATGTATGTATGTATGTGTGGGTAATAATAAACACCAACAATTGTATACATCATTTGTTCGTTTTTATTTCTTCTACTACAAGCGGTGGTTAATGAGGTTTTAATAAATCGTGTAAGAGACAGTCATTGTTCACCCTATCGGTGCCGAATAGGTTCTGAAACGTCGTCAGCGGCATCCCGCGACATCGGAGGAGAAGGTAGGCGACGCAATATTGTCGGCACACGTTAGAGATGACGCTCTGCAGGCGCTTGTCGTTGTACGTCCACGCGTCGCCGCAGTGGCGGCGCAGGAAGGCGCGGAAGTCGGCGTGCAGCGGCGGCAGACCGTACGAATCGAAGTACTCTCCTCGTCGGTCGGCGCCGACGTAGACGGCCACCCAGTGCTGTCCCGGTTCGTCGCGGTCGTCGGTGTTGCACACGAAGGCCGTCGGGTAGGTGGCGCCGATAGCGAAGGTAAGTAGCGCGTCTTTAGGCACGACGCCGACGACGATACGTTTAGCGTACGTATCGAGTTCCAGACGACGCATCAGTTGAAACGTATCCATAGTTACCAGTCGTAAATGACGTTCCGGTTCCGGTCGATTTCCATCACCGTCTCGAATTCTGCGTACACGACGACGTTCACCGGACGCGCTAGCGGCGTCTCGAAATGCATATCGACGCCCACGCACCCCTGACGCACGACGTTGAAATGATCGCCGTCGCAACTGTCGGGGGTCAGGTCGAAACCGAAGATGCTGTAGCCGGCGCCGAAGTCCGTGCGCGATACGTCGTTCCCCTCGTCCTCGAACGCCTTTCCGGTCGCCTCGAAGAGATTCATGTAGCTGCGCACGTACCGGTTGTGCGGGAAGTCCGGCTGCAGCGGCTTGCTCGGCACCTGACGTCCGTCGACGACGAGCGACAGGAAGTTTATGTCGTTGTGACGCGCGTCGAACGGATTTCTAGTGTAGTCGCCGTTGTAGGCGACGTTGTCGATCATCATCAGGAAGAGGCGTTTCGGAATCGCGCCCATGTACAGGTTCTCGTGCGTGTGCGATAGCGCGCCCGCCGTTATCGAGAACGATTTGCAGTCGACGCGACGCATCGGAAACTTAGCCGTTCCCAACGCCCACGCTTTGATATGTCCCATCTGGACGGCCGGGTTCAACTTCACTTTTCGCACGTGCAGTCGAATCGCCTGCAGCACGACGCGCCACCCCGGTACGGCTTGCGCGCCCATCAGCGCGAAGGCGTCCTTCGAGCGCACTATGCGCACTTTCGTGTCGACGCCGTTCGGTAGGTGTTTGTTTAACATAAACGCGTCGATGTGCAGGCGTCCCATCATCTCCACCTCGTTGCTATCGGCCGTCGCGACGCGTCGCGCCTCGAAGCCGAGGTTGGCGTTGCCCAGCGTGTCCATCCGTCCGGCGGTGTCTTTGTACCACAACGACGCCGTGAGATGCGAACGTTTCGCGTTGCTACCGTAACTTAGCAACGTCTCGAGGTAGGCCCGGTACGCGTACGTATTGGTCGACGGCGTCACGAGGGTGTTGTTCAGCGACACGTCGATTTGACTGATCATCGAATGCAGGAAATTGTTGACCGGCGCCACCGCTGCCGCGGCCGCCAGATCGGTACCGTCCCCCCGCGTCACTTTGAAGCGCACGTACAGATGAATGCTCGCCAGGTCCGTATAGTCTTCGCCCGAACCCGGCACGAGGAACTCGATAGGGCCGCCGGCGTCGAGAGTCGTCAGCGGCTGGTAGACGGTCCAATGACTACTCTCAATGCTCGTCTGCGTCACCGGTCCGCTGAACAGCTCCAGTTCAGCCTTCACGCCCTCGCACGTCGAGCCGTTCACGAACGCCATCGTTGTCGTCCGTTCGACGTCTTCCGCCTACTGACGACCGTCGCCGCTAGGCGTGCTCTCTTTATGCCGCCGCCGCCGCGTCGTCGCGTTTTTTTCTTCCGTCGAGTTGACTGAATATCGTATGCAGGATGACCGACGCCACGGCGGCCGTCGGATCTCCTCCGCGCGGCGTCACCACTATGAAGCGCACTCGAAGGTCCGTATACACTGACTGACCGTTCTCGAGTGCGCGCTCCATCGTCGTCGTTACTCGTCGAATATGTCCGTTCGACGCGCTCTTTTCCGCCTACTGACGGTCGTCGCCGCTAAGCGCGCTCTCTTTACGCCGCGGGGACGGCGCTGCTGCTGCTGCGTTTGTTTCTTTTTCTTCTTCTTCTTTGGTGGCGCCGCCGCTTGCGGATTCAATAGGCCGTCGAGAAGATCGGCGCCGGCCTCCTTCGCGCGCCTTTTTAGCGACTGTTTCAGATTGCCGCCGGCGACGACGTTGCGCGCCACGTGCATGCCGGTGTTGAGCGCCCGTTTTCCCAACGCCATCGCGGCCCTCTTGATAAGCGGCATGGCGCTTCGACACAGACTCCCGAAGAGATTACCCAGACCGTGACCTCGTTGACCCCGAGCGCCGACGAAGACCGGCAGCTGTCCGCCGACCTGACGAACGTAGTAGTCCACGTACGGGTTCTTCGACGACATGTTAAAACAATTTCGATTTACAATGTCTGAAGTGAAGCGTCGTCACCACCTTCCCCTGCTCGAATGGTATCGGATGGCCGTGATCGTCTCTTATATCGACTTCGACCTCGTCGAATTTATTCCGCATCAGCTTAACGTATTGCACGCGAACGAACGATTCCGAAACGACGTCACCGTTCTCGCCGCGGACGGCGATGTTTCGAAGGAGCGGCGCGAACACGTCACCGACGACGCGCGGTTCCACGAGATCCGTGTACACGTACAGACTCTCGATGCCCGCCGACATGGTCACCGTATTGCGACCTTCGTACTCGAACGTGTACGCGGCGGGCGACGTGCTGATGACGGGCCTCGTCGCCGGCGCGGGACCGTACGCGGACAAACTCATGATCGTGTTGGTATGGAAACCTAGCACGTGCCTCAGACGGCTCGAATGAGGTATGATAAATTCGACACCCGCCGACATACGTAGCGTAAAGCGGTTAGAGACGGCGCAGTATTCTAGCATGGCCTTGACCTTCCTGGTGTGTAATTTCTCTAGCGTCTCGTAGATCCTGTTGCACAACGTATAAATGTTGTTGTAGAAACCGTGAGGAATCGTCGTCTGACGATATATCAGCACGGTCGTGCCGTGTTCGTCTATCTGCGTGTAAACACCCTGTTCGCCCGCCGCGCAAGTCAGATAGAAGAAGGCGTCCTTCTTTCTCACGTTGTACCACGTGTGCGGATACTGTACCGACACGGCGCCGCATTCCCACTCCCCCGACAGGTCGAAACGTCGCGGCAACGTCGTGACGTAGTGCGTCAACGTATTTTCGGGGTGACGTTTCATAGACGCGTTGCTCGGCAGCGTCAGGTAAAAGTCAGACGAGAGCGCCATCGCGTTGTCGTCGACCGTCGCCGCCGACACTCATAGACGGACTCGGGAGCAGGTAACCGAGACAGCTGCTCAACAGCGCCGTCCACAGGTTGGAGTCACCTTGACCTTTCGTCAGATTGTATATACTAACGGCGATGACGAAGTACAGGACGACGACCTGACTGAGGAACACGATTTCGGCCTTAGGGCATTCGTTGCCGCAGATTCGCCATGGAACGGGTTCGGCGACGGTTGTTGTTGTAGCGTCGATGGAGTCCGCGTTGCGCTCGTCGTCGACGACGGACGATTCGTCGGCGTTCGTTCGACGCTCGCCACTCGAGGTAGTTTCGTCGTCGTCACACATCGTCGCGCCACTGCGCGCTGTCGATGCAGCAGGGACCTTTATACGGTAAGAACGAAGATCCGTTGCATAGTCCCGCCTCGTGCAGTCGCCAGCAGCCGGTGTGACGCGACCAACGATTCATCATAGGTCCACGAGCGACTCGGCGTCGATCCAGCTGTTGAATGAGGCCGGATATCCGCTCCATTTTACGAGCGCCTCCGAACCGCCGCCACGACGCCGACGACGCCGAAGAACCGCCTCCACGCGATATAGTTTGTCTTTCGGAACGACTACGCGTTGTAGTTCCGGTTCGTAGAAGGGGCCCTCTATCGGCGTCTCGGCGTGGTCCTTGAGGCAATAAACGGGCGGTTCGGAAGGGTGCACCTCTATGACGGTGAACAGCTCCTCGCTCCAGTTAGCCATGTATCCTTTTTTGAAATGACCCCTCGTCTTGCTGATACGTACGCGATCTCCCACGCGTAGTTTCGGTTTTCGTCGTCGTTCGACGTCGTCGCCACCGTACAGTCGTTGCCATATGGCCTCCTGATTCGTCGCGTCGACACTCGCCGGCGTCGTACCGATGCTTCGGTGGTAGGCGTTGTTGTACGATCGCACGAAATCCGGTAACGCCTCTACGTAGCGCAGCGTTTCGTGTTTCGTAAAATAGCGCCACATACGCGTCTTCAAAGTTCGATTAAACCGTTCCACGACGCTCGCTTTGGTCTCCTCGTTATGCGTCACGAAATGATGAACGTCGCGACTCTTTATCAACGTTTGCAGGGGTCGGTTCAAAAACTCGCTCCCCTTATCGATCTGCAGCGTGTGCGGCGTCTCGTCGTCGTCGTTCAGCAGGCGCTCGAAGGCCGCGACGAGCGACGCTCCGGACTTATTCTTCAACGGAACGCACCACGCCCGCTTCGAAAACACATCGATCGCCGTCAATAGGAATGTTATACCGTCGTTGTGCGTTTTCATTCTAGTCAAGTCGACCAGATCGGCTTGCCACTGCTGGTTTCGACCGCCCACGATGACGCGACGTCGTTTGAAATGACGTATAACCGGTTTGTGTAGGGTATAGGCGTCCTGCGACGCTAGCCACCTCTCGACGGCCGGACGTCGGAGCTTCGACGCCCGGTGCAACGCGTCGACGCCTCCGTAACTCCCCACCCGTTTCGGATCGAAGTACGAGTTATTCAGCTCGTCGTCGTCCTCGTCGTCGACGTTTCGTTGCTGTCGAGGCTTTCGTTTTGGACGACGACGACGACTCCACCCGGACACCGTGACGACGACGACGACGACGATGATGATACGATGATACAGAACGCGATAAGCGCGATGATGAAACCGACGACGACGACGATGATGATCGCGCGTCGTGACGTCATCACGACAACGTATCCCACGCCGTGACGCCCAACGAAGCGGATCTGCTGCGTTTAGGTTCGCCTCGCATCCGAGTACGACGTCTCCGCTCAGTCGGCGCTGCTGATGAACTAGACGTCGACGGCATCGTCATCCTCTCTTCTAGTAGCTGCGTCCGTCGTCGCTCCACGTACGAACGATAGCGCGGGTTGCCTACGAATTCCATAGGGATATTCATATCCTTCATGTGCAATCCGAACTCCCGCCATCCTACGGGCGCCGTCGTCTTCGATCTCGTTCTCATGAGATCGTTTACTAGATCGACCATATTACTCCCCGCGATCGCTTTACCGTCGATCAGCAGTCTCGTCTTCTCTTTCAACGTTTTCGGCATACTGGCTACGATTTCGCGCTCTATCGTCTCCGACGATGGTGCCGCCGCCACCGCCGCTGCTGGCGCCACCGGTACCGCGGGTGTCTCGCCGCTGTTCACCACCGACACGCGTACCGGTTGCGCCGCTCGAGCCGCCTCTATCGTATTGTACCGACTCAGCAGTTGATTGTACGACGCTACCTTTTCTCGTTCCGATAAATCCGAACGTTCTAGAATGTCCTTCATGTCGCTGTCAAGGCTACTCAGCACACGTGATCGAGGCGTGCTCGACGACTGATCGACGCGTGGCAGAAGGCTTTCCACCAATCGTGGATCGACCAACGCCATCTTCTTCGCGTACTGCATCAATTACCGCCGCCGAACACCTGTCTGAGCAGCGGCAAGATAACGGTACTCGCTAACGGCGCTAGCAGGGCCGTCAAAAAACCACCCGCACCCTTTTGCAAGATGACACGCTTC
This sequence comes from Paraescarpia echinospica, assembly GCA_020002185.1. Classification (NCBI taxonomy): domain Eukaryota; kingdom Metazoa; phylum Annelida; class Polychaeta; order Sabellida; family Siboglinidae; genus Paraescarpia; species Paraescarpia echinospica. Next base: position 46,413,084 of record CM034534.1, on the reverse strand, counting down.
TGCTTACGCGTCACGTGTTTGTCGACGAGTTTACGCAGGTGATCCCGGTATTTCGACAATACGCGTTTCTGTTTCGGCGACAACTTCACGTTCCCTTTCAGAATGTTGTACGCGCAATCGCACAGACTACAAATGAGACCGGTGTCCGCGTGGGCGAGTAGCGCTTTTCGCAGAGCGATGTTCCGCCTATGTCTCTCCAACAGCTGCAGGGCGACGATGTGTCTCTTTATTTGATTCGTGGGTCCCGCCACCTTCGGTCGTATCTTCGCTCCCGTCACGCGCCCCGTCATAGCGATTAATAAACGTACGCCCCGTCGTCTCTCTCTTCTTATAGTCCGCCGACGCCACCACCACCGCCGCCGCCACCCTTTCGTACGTACACGTACTGAAGGCGATCGTCCGGAAATATGCACGTACGCAGACGCATGTCCTCTTCCGTTTCCTGTTTCAGATCCACGAATAGATAGCCGTACGCCGACGACGTCGCGTCTTTGAAAGCCTCTATCATGTAGTTGACCTTTCCCGGGTACATCTGTTTCGCTAGGTGACCTACTTGACCCGCGTCTCGAGGACTCTTGAATAACACTATGTATTGAGCGTTCAGGCTGATTGTACGGTTTTCTTTCCCTTTCGGAAACATGTTCTGACGCAATTGTACGACCGACGTATTACAATGATGACTTTTTTTAGTAAATAGTACCGTCACCCGGCTATCGGTCTCCTCCATCAGGTCGTCGAGTACTAGAAGCGTTCTCGCTTTACCGTCTAAACGTTTCGGATCCGGCAGGCCGTCTACGAACTCTATTTTCGAAGACATAGACGCGTAGCCGCTCTGCCATTGTCCGTAACACCACAGTATTTTCTCCGGCGGCGGATCGATCATAGTGTCGTAACGTATCAAACGCTCGACGAACGTCGTCTTACCGCATCCCGTAGGACCGGCTACTATACACGTAAAAGGATGCTTCAACGACGGTCCGTTCATTTTTCACGACTGAACGACGAACACTTTTTTACGCGTTTTTATACTCATCGCGCAACTCCATCAACAGTTTACCGAGCGTGTTCTTCCCCGGATCGCCCGCAATTCCGCTACCCCAGAAACCCTCCTTACTCGCTATCCATTCCACCAATTCGGCGTCCCCGGTCGCCAACAGTGCAGCCCTCAAATCGCTCGATCCGTCAAACTTCCTCCTCAACAACATCTTCATACATTTCACCCTAATGTCGGTCCATTTGTTTCTCATTATCTTTAGTCGAATGTCGTAACTGAATCGTTTCGCTGCGTAAGAACTTAGCGAACTTTTGATTATTTCGGCGCATTCCACAGTCGACGCATATACATATTCGACAAGAACGACCGCGATCCACCAAACCTTATAGGCGACGACTTCGTACCGACTACCGATCACCCGCTACCGTCACCGCTTATATACCACCAACACTAATAAAAAGTTGCGACTAGGGTTCAAACCCGGAACCTTTCGATCCCTAGGCGAACACTCTCCTAAGAGAGCTATACCGTCGCCAACGATTATGCAGCGTTTTGCCCCGGTTGTATCTCACCGCTAGGTGGCATTTTACCCCGCTAGGTGGCCTCTCGAATCTACAAACGCATTACGTCAGCGTTGAGGACTACGTCAAAAGTACGAAACGTTGCATGGTTTTAGCGTGGTTAGCGCGATAAACGCATTATTGCTTACGTCAGCGCGCTCTAGGTACGGCGTTGATCGCTAGGACTAAAATACTATCTGCACTCACCGCTAGGTGGCATCTCTCTAGTGTACTGTCAATCATCCAATTAGTATCAAATTACATCGCTCATCAATCACGTTTTTTATAAGTAGGTTTCCCAAACTCATTAGTGTCAAACACAAAGCCTTTGATCTTTTTTTATACATAGGATTAGTCTCGCATTATTGCTGACTCAGCGGTGTGCCCGAATCGCTTAGTGGTCATTAAATTCTTTTTTATAAGTAGGCTTTTGAGATCGTGCATGTCTTACTATCTACTTGCGCCACTGACTGTGCTCCACATATCTGGCAACGTAGACAACATACATGAAACAACGTTCCACAAGACAACAAGTGTCTGACAATAGCAATCAATGTCTGAACAGTATTTATAGTGGTATCCTTTTCCAGATATACTGGTGAGCAGAAAATGTTCCACTACTACATTTTTATGTATGCCTCAAAATAATATTTGCATATTTATATTCACAAACATAGAACTAAACACACACATACGACAATCCCTTTTTATATTACAAAACACGCATTTGTTTTTCTAAAATTCTATATTATTATGGTACAGAAGCAGGCATCGAAATTATACATTTATATACCTTATTCATTTGTAGATTGTTTACTTAATGTATTGTTTCTCATATGTCATGTGGTTAATGCACATACTATTGTGTTCTATTTTTAAAACACTAGGCAATTTATCTAACAGCGTAATAACCCTGGTTAGACGTGTGATTAACACAACAAGAAAGTGTGAACATTTGATGTACAATGTTTTACCCCACGTACAATTAAACACATGCTACCGGTAACGTTTATATTCACTACCAGATTATGCACCTTTACTCCAGCTTAGAAGTTTGTGATTTGTTTACATTCTTGGCCTAACAAATATCTTTGGTTAGATAATATAAATGTACATACATGGCTGCAGACAACTAGAGGAAGAGCAAGAGTCACTTCGCACCAGTAGATCCAAAACTAGTGATTTATTTGCATTAATGTGAAAATAAAAATAGCTTAATTTGTTAATCAGGTATGGTTTTGATTGGGTCATTTGATTTGTATAAATGAAAATAAAGTAGCTTTGTACGACAGAACCCAATAAGCAGGTGGTGTGACTTGTAAACCAATCAGCAGGGTGGGCGGGCGGGCGGGCAGGCAGGCAGACAAAATGTAATGTTATGCAATTAAATGTTGTTATTAATAATTTGAAGTGTAGTGGATGAGTTTCGTTTCCAGTGTTGATGGTATGCATCACTACAATGACGTTTTGCTTGAATCACTGGCAAACGAGTTGCAAAGCATCATCGGGCAAGAACACCGACTCGATGATCTGCTTGGATGCCGCCAGTCGCTGTCATAGCACATGGTTCCTTCTCTGGTGAGCCGTGTGGTTTTTAGACAGAATCAGCTGGAAAACAAACCACGCTTCGTCGTCGACATGTGACCTCAACGAAGCAGAGATAACCGGCTGACCATAGTCATTATATGGCCGTATCAGTTGGTCACCACATCTTGCAAGTGATTTAACAAGATTTAACAAGATTGCCATCCAGAGAATTAACTTTAGATGGCAGGTGGACAAGGAAGCCCTTTGGCTTATCGAGAGTCCAACCCTTTTATTTACATATATCCAGCCCTTCTGAGGTATGTGTCGATTTTATTGTTAAACATATTCACACTACTAGCACCCACACAATCATCAGATAATATGTTCCATTCATTCACAGTCCTTTGTGGAAATGAGAACTTTCTCACGTCTAATCTACACTGCTCCTTTACTAATGTAACTTCATGTCCTCTAGGCTTTCTATCTTTCTTAACTGAAAAAAACATATTTCTATCAATATTTTCATAACTATTCAATATTTTAAAAAATTCTATCTGATCTCCTCTCAATCTCCTGGTCTCTAGTGTTGTTAAACTACATTCTTTTAGGCGTTTTTCATAGCTAAGATCCCTCAGTTTTGGTATCATTTTAGTCGCTCTCCTCTGTACTCTTTCTAGCATATCTATGTTCTTCTTGCGGTATGGCCTCCACGCTTGTATACAATATTCTAAATGAGGCCTAACTATTGTTTTGTACAGCGGTATTATTAGTTCTTTTTTTATATGCTATATTTCGCCTAATCAATCCAAGGATTTTATTTCCCTTTGAAGCTCCAATTCCACACTGCACTGAAAGTGGGTAGAAGTGTGGCCGTGGCTGTATCACCTGCTCTTCTACACTCATGCATGTGTACGCACCCACACCCACCTAGAAAGATGCAGCCACGCCACCACCATTCCTCCAACAGTTCCAACAAACAGCCCATCACGGATGTGTCCACTATTATATAATAGATGTCGGACACTGTTTTCTCTGTGATGTTTACCTACACACTAAAGAATTTGTAATTTATCTCGCCCCCAGCAATTGTTTTCTTTTATTTGTTTTTGTTGTCTGTCTTTTTGGTACTATACATATATATACTGCTTTTTTACATAAATTTGCATTCTATGTTTTACATTTCAATACTTGTTTGTATATCTGAATAGTGTGTTGCTTTGCTATGCTGTTGGGATTAATAAAGGTATTCTTGTCCTTATCTGGCGATTGTTGTTAATCACCAGTAACTATCGTCTGTAAGTATCCATGTTGTTGCCAGCTAATATTGCTGTCAACATTTTTCGTTGTGAACAAATGTTATGTACATCTCGTCTAGTTTTGGCATTTGCATCTTTGTCAACTTCTGTATTGGTGTTGACATATGTACTGCAGTTTATATTATTTACTGTTATTATGAAGGTTGGCTTGTTTGTGTGTATTTTGGCGAAACACCATGGCACAAGCACACAGCTACAGATAGTGCTTCATTTCTTTTTACGTTTTCGGTCATACAGGTAATGCTCGGGTTATCTGCAAGTTTGACGTTGTCAGGGCCTTAAAGCTCTTCCATGTTACCATTTGTTTTACCTGTTTTGTATATGTTCATTACAGATTTGACGATTGATTCTATGACGAATACATCCGCTTCAATGTCCTTGATTTGGGCGTCTACACCCATCACTAACAACGTTTCAGAAAATATGAATTGCGTTTTAAAGGACAAGTCCTTTATTGAAGGGCAGCAAATATGCACGTTACGCTGTCATATTATTTCCAAACCAAACCTGACAGTATCCGTCAGTGTTATCATATTGTTGCCGCTAAAATGAGTATTGGAATGTCCATAGGTATTCGAAATGAAAAAGTCAATATCACCCAGCTCAGAAGAAACAGTAGGAACCGCTTAGATAAAAAATCGGGAAATAAACAACCTCGAATATTTGACTATAATACAACATCTTACTCATTGCTGTGCTTGTCTGTATTATCTTAAATAAATTAAACTGCACAGGATTCCAATGTCATAACATCTACTCAAGTCAATAACAGCGCTAACTTTAAAAAAGCTATAACCAATAGTGTAATATGTGCTGGTGACACCCCAAAATTAAGTGTGAAAAAAGAAAAACATTTGATGCAGGAAATGTTTTGAAAAACAAATTCAGAAAGTACAATTATAATACCAACATAGTAGAACCACACTTGTAAACGTAATGTTAGACGGTCATTGAAATTGAATAAATGGATATATTTGAGAGAAAAAAAATAGACACATAAAACCTAGGAAATCAAGAAATTACATGTGATATATTTGACTTGATCAATATCATATGAACTATTGATTTTCCAAATATCAATGAATTTCAACCTACATTGTTGCCACCAATATATCACGACAAGAACAAATGTTGACAATACACAACCAAATTATAATCGCGTGCTGCAACAACAGCTCAAATACACCATAATGATCAGAGCCACGGGGTAGCTTCTTTACAAGGAGACGGAGGTCGAGTCTATGGTTTGGACAGTTTATATACACATCAACCATAGGCGGATCAAGTGTGCCACGTAGCCCCTCTAGACGATAGGAATCTGGCTTGCCCGCAGACCTTTTATAATTGGCCCACGCGTCGTGCCCCCTAAACCATTGGAAATGTGCTCCCGTTCAGGTTACAATAAAGTGATGCCATTTTCAACAGCAACCCCCTATGTTTACGAAACATTTTCAACAGCACATCCCCCCCCACCGTCTTCCGGAGTCACCAGGTCCAGCCGAAACAGCGCGGAGAAGCTGAAATTATGGCGGCGCAGAAAAAACCTCCCGTCAGTCGTTTCATACAGCTGATCTATGGATGTGTTTACAGCGTAATATTCCCTAATAAACCATTGGCGGGTGGCTAGTTTCCAAAAGTTGGTTAATAGCAAAGGCGGTTCTCGATTACGGCCCTGGGTGGATATGTTGTCTCAGGACTGATTGTCACATACTTTCAGAGCTTATCTTAGGTGTTTATCCTCTTCCGTCTTGTCCCCCTCTTTCGATGTTGTCGTTTCACACCGGTTCATCAGGGTTCTAACGACTCTTATTTTCCAGTGTTTGAGATGATGGGACGCAAAGTTGAGGTATTGGTCAGTGTGTGTCTTCATCCTACACACCGTGAACACATCACATGTACAGAAGGAGTTGGTGTCCTACGCTGACGAAAGAGTCTACAACAAGAAGATAAAACACGTATTGAATGTGTGAAAAAGAAATCGTTTGCATAAAAATATTAACTCCCCTGAATAATGTTCAGCAATCTGATACCTCATTTGTTGAAATATCTTTGTATGTCTACCATTGTTTGTGCGATGACGCAAACAATAGGTTTGATGTCACGGCACACTTTACATTGAAAGCGACTTTTGCGTTATGACGTAACTACACAGTACATCCGTAATCGAAGGTGTGCACGTGAGATTATGAATTACCAACTGCGTGTTCGTATTGTTGACACGTGTGTGAAAAAAATGTACAAAAACGTTTGCAGGGGAAGACACTATTAGCATACGCCAATAAAAACTAGCGACATACTTTTATAACAAAATCGTTACGTGCATAAATTCTCACCTAATAGTTGTATGCTAAGTCCTTCCATCTTAACGTTTCATTCAGCAACCTATGATTTATATAGAGGAGAATATGCCAGAACATATTTGTAAACCTTCTTTTTTACAGACTATCTCCTACGTAGTTTACACAAAAAGGTAAGTTCTTAAATAGCAGTATCCTTTACAATTTACTCCTTGGAAGACCTGTTCAATCGAACACCATCTCGACTTCTCTGGGAAGCATTCAACCACGCTGTAATTAATGCGCTAATATTATTTGTATAAAAATAGCCACCACTGATTATAGCCAGGTACTCATTCATACAGTCGAGTGAGCAACGTTGAGTAAACAACTTGCCCAAGGTTCGACACCGCCGCACAATATATGAACCCGGGTTCTCTCAGTCGAGAGTCCGAAGCTCTAGCCGTTTTGCTACAGTGCCACAAATTAACTCAAATTTGAAATCATGCATCGGCGGTCCCTTGCAATAATGATGATATTATTATTGGTAATGTTGCTTCTTTCAGCTCAGGTTCGTAAGGATGTAGGCGCGAAAGAAGTTTATAATTATTATATGACCTTGGATGGATTGGCCCGGCTACCTAATAGCAATGTATTTGGCGGTTAACACCCCTCACCTTTGAGGTTTGTTGAATATCATGTTTATTTATACATTGTATTGTTTGTCGAGTCTTGAACAATAATCGGTTCGTAGCGTCAATACATTTGATCACAGGCAATAAATATCGCCCATTTACAACTCGCACACTGTTTCTGTTATCAATCTAGCTGCGGCCGTTATGACTGTGCCTGCAGTGTACTAATTGATCATAGTAATACCCCGACAGAATACATTAATACAATCTTCTAAAACAGACAGAAGTGCGTGTATGCCTTTGCTGGGGAATAATTTAATGGCAGTACTCCAAGCGCGATTTACAGCAATGATATGAGACAACGCCTTAACGGTCCGACACCACACGTTCACGTGAGAAAACCGACGCATCGCCATTCTCACTCGAAGCAGGTGTGCATTTATTCGTAACCCACCTCCGCCTCTCCACCACGCCATATGTTGAGCTCCCCTCTGCGCATGGAGATTTCTGTTATGTTCGATGCGATGCTTTGTCGAAACTATATACTATTTCATTATTGTTTTTAATTAGTTCATAGTCAGGAAATGATGCCTAGTTGACTACAACTGCTAAGAGGCGGTTAACACCCCTGACCTTTGATGTTTGTTTGAACTTCATGTTTATTTATGCTCTGTGTTGTTTGTGGAGTCTTGAACAATAATCGGTGTGTTGCGTCAATACAATTGCATTGATGGAATTTATGCCATGACATTTGATCATAGGCAATAAATATCGCCCATTTACTACTTACACACTGTTTCTGTTATCGCATACATCTACCTAGCTGCGGCCATTATAATCGTTCCTGCAGTATACTAACTAATTACAGTAATAGCCCGACAGAAGACATAAAGTATTATTATTATTATATTTCGTTATATATTTATTAATGTTAACAAAGGTAATCACGTTTAGTCATTTGTTTCGATCAAACGAATGAATAAGACACAATCATTTAAAGAAACATAATTTTAGCTCATTATTTTATTAACTCTTATCCAGCGTGGTAATAACAGCATACTCCTAAATCATATCGAAAACACGGCCGTAGTCTGAGGGTTCGGGGATTTCACGCGAACCCCACATTTAACGACCCACCTTTTGGAAAGGAGCCACCCAACAAATGATTTTTTATAGAAAATGTTAGATTGTAAATTGTATATGAGCTGTATGAGAAGCTCGTTGGATGGTGTTTAAAAAAAATGCAGCGACCTAACGATGAATCGCGATAGTCGATGTCGCGATGCTATACTAACGATAGTAAATTTAACTATCGATAGTTATCGGCGATAGCTCAGTGAACTATCGATAGTAAGGATAGTTGGCTAAACCTATGAGCAGGTTTACTTGAGTCGCTGTAATACACATGTGATTCATCAACTTTATTACGTAATATCTACTTATTTACCGAGTCCACCGACCCAACGTCGATGAAAACACCATTACTCAAGGATTGCCATTGTGAAACAACTAACTCCAAATCCAAGCAATGACTTCACAAGCCAATTTTGGCTTGGTTCATGCGAGTTGTAGTTTAACTGACATTAAGTAAAATAATAGCATATTTAGCTTCCACGAGACTATCGCGATGGTATCGCAATAGGCATAGAACTTACAGATATCGCGATACCATTGCGATAGAAAAATTATCCAAGAGAGTCACCGCTAAGTTATTGCCTGTATACAATCTTGATTTTAGTGACCATATAATTGGCGTGGACTACGAAGTAGGGGGACTGCGACATTAGGATGTATCTGGACTATGTACTATGCTGTATTTTACAGTACGCATTCATTGATCAACCATGTAAACTATTCTTGTAAACTAAACAGCTAAAATTATTAAATGTAGATTATTCCTTTTAATAGGTATGTATGTTCATCTACCCAGCACTAGCCAGATTAGTAATATGTATCACGAAGTCAGCCAGATTGGACGTAGGAACATGGACAATCGTTTAAGGGGGATTGCGGTTAACTTTGCCTGCCTGGGCAGTATTGCCAATAAAGTTCGTTTTGGATGTGTTGTTTACCATTTGAGCATGTTCCGGGGTAGTATCTTCTAGATTGCGAACATTGTTAAGCGCTTACTAAACACAATTTGGCGGGCAATATACCTTCAAACTAGTTATTATATTCTTCATAAGTTTATATTAGTTAATAAATGAAAAACTAAGAACAGGCTGCCTCCTTTTAAATGAACATAATTGATTCACTGATTGTGCTCTCGCTGATTGCATCATTTGTGTGCATGTTAAGCCAGGAATATAGAGGGGTCGTAGTTTAATCCCTGTTTGACGCTCGAGGTTCAAGCAGTCTAAGACGAAAAGGTTAACCTACCCGCATACACACGCAAGCTCGAATATAAGTAGATTTGATATATTTGTGTAAAAAGAAACAGGAGGAATCCGACGTTTGATAAATAACAGACACTGCAGCAGAAAGGGCAACATGCCAACTGTTTCGACACTTTTACTAAAAAGCGATACGTCTTTCATATTAGATATAGCTTTCTTACACCTTTCACACGCAAGCTCGATTATAATTAGACCCGAAATATTTGTGTAAAAAGAAAAAAGAGGAACCCGACATTTAAGAAAAAACAGACCCTGCAACAAAAAGGCAACATGCCAACTGTTTCGACACTTTTGCAGAAAAAAGCGATACGTTTTTTATATTATATATAGCCTTCTTACACCTTTCACACGCAAGCTCGATTATAATTAGATTCAAAATATTTGTTTAAAAAAAAATGAGGAATCCGACAATTGAGAAAACCCAGACACTGCAGCTGAAAGGGCAACACGCCAACTGTTTCGACACTTTTGCAGAAAAAGCGATACTTTTTTATATTACATATAACCTTCTTACACCTACATGCCTATTTGTGTTTGTTACGTGTGTGATTGTGCGTAGAAAACACTATGGAAGCCTTTTTTCAGTGATAAATTATATTCTTTTGCAGTTTATCGTTTGTTTTTAATGACCAGAATTCAGAAGAAACGACACGCTGCTTTATGGAACAGACGTCTAATTATACGTTGCCAAATGTGTTAGAAAATATCTAACTTTGCCACTTCACCAAGTCTATCTGCTTTTTCTGAAGGATCCTTATGTTTATGCTCCTGAATAACAGTTCGAACCAAACTGCTCATATATAATTACGTAATGCCAACTTATACATGTAAAACATTTTTACTCAAAATGTTTCCCACAATAGTATATAAAACATGATGGTTTTAGGCATAACAATATTTCATATGTATATGTACATGTATTCTCGTTGTTTGTTTAAATGACGAGGGTCGGAGATAATGTGAAGTCCATGTGCAACGATAGGCCGTAGTCGTGATAGCGTAGAATTATAAATTAATATTCGTGTTGCTATACTATTGGCACAAGGGTAGACATAAGCATTATTGTGTCTGCGTCTACTCCATGTTGCCAATCCCATGACGCAGGGCCCGTTTTCCCGAAGTATCTGCCACGCGCGCGTGGTTCCTGCGATTCTTAGGTTACGTTTTACGTAGTACACGCATATTATGTTTTACGCTCCGAACAAATGTTTCATCCCATTAAAGGTGAGATTATTGACACATATCAGGAGGTGTTTAGAAAATATATAGGTATTACGTCCTATTCGTGGGGTCGTGAATTAATCCCTTAAAGCTTGGCGTTCGATGTTCAAGCCGTCTAAGAGGAAAACATTAACCTACCTGCGTACATATATACGCACGCTCGATTATACGTAGACAAGGCATCGCATCACATATCGTTTTACACAAACGAATATGCTGATGTTATGAATCAAGCAACGTGATAGTTGTTATACCAAATGTCGTTGTTAGATTGCGTCCTTGTAGATCACTTAAAAGCATACTTCTATGTGGAATACTTGATTTCATGGTTTTTTAACTCATGCACTGGATCCCAGTGACAAATCGTATGCAGTACACCACATTTTAACTTATACTTGTACAATAAATACTTTTAGATGTACTTCAAAATATATCGCGTCAATATAAAACATTTGTATTTATGTGTTGTGTATGTAAGTGTGTGTGCGCGCGTGGGTGCGTGTGTGTGCGCGCGCGTGTGAGTGTATATATGTATATATGTATATATGTATGTATGTCTGTGTCTCTATGTCTGTCTCCCTGCCTGCCTGCCTGCCTGCCCGCCTGCCCGCCTGCCCGCCTGCCCGCCTGCCCGCCTGCCCGCCTGCCCGCCTGCCCGCCTGCCCGCCTGCCCGCCTGCCCGCCTGCCCGCCTGCCAGCCTGCCCGCCTGCCCGCCTGCCCGCCTGCCCGCCTGCCCGCCTGCCCGCCTGCCCGCCTGCCTGCCAGCCTGCCTGTGTGGTCTGACTTTGCCCTATCGTTACACGCCACGCCGCACCAACGGCTATATCGGTCGTCTGCTATTCAATGTTCCACGTGTGATATCCTGAGTTATGTTGGTCGTCGTGCATTAGTTTATGTTACCGGGCAGGCCACATTGTGGAAGTCGCAGCGATTAGAACTAGAAATTAGAAAGAAATAATTGAAAAACATTAGTATTGTCAAAGTAACAGAAACCTGATTAATGCTAATGTTTTGGTTTTATTTCTCTCAGCCTTTGATTTTAGTATGTATGTCTTCAATATAATTATTGATTGTATTGTAGCTTTGTACTTTTTACTTATTTTATTTAGTATATTTAGCTTCCCGCCACATTTGTTTGATAATTGTGCAACTAAACATTTATATCCGTGACAGTGGACACGTCCGCTTTCTGACGAATTGGTCTCTTTGGACCCGTGCCAATGGCCACTACACGACAGTCACCTGCTGATTGCTATATAAAGAGAGGGCCTGCGCCGGATTTACCACCAAAGGGATAGGGTGAAAATCCAAGAACACAGGGTATTATCGCCTCTACCCACTCCTTGCACCACAAGGAACCAAATTCCGAACATCCGGTGCAGTATTTCCCTTTTCAGGGAAATGTCAAAATGAAAACACTCTCCTACGGAAATAGCATAGCTAAAATGGAGGTTTTTTGCAGTCATTCCAATATTTTAACGTAGACAGTTTCTTTGTAGCGTTTACACATTTTTTACTCCGTTTCAGTATATTTTTCAGTACTTTTCAGCTACCATAACAAAATCTATGCTATGGTTTTTACATAGCAAAGGTCAAGTGGCTCTTATCTATACTTTTGGCCCATAGGCCGAGGCTCCGCCAAGGAACCGAGCGCTTGCATGACAGATAACAACGTGTCTAGAAGGTGGTGTAATTTATATTATATTATATTAATATTAAATTCAATGGATGCCTATTTATATGAAGAAAATGGCGGGAATTCGGTAAAAATGGCGGGAAAACGTAATGTGTTTTTTCATGAGGCTATGTCTACGTTGCAGTCCGCGCGTGTAATTTCTACTCTGCAGACCGCAGGTGGCGTGTAGTTTCTACTATGAGGTGCTTATTCGTCACTTGAACGAAAACGTCTTTATGGGTAAGGTAAGAAGATTTACCGCTCACTTTCAGGAAAAGTTTTGTTAAAAGTGATTCTATACATTATTGCAGAAGAACTAGTTCAACTCGATAGCATTGGCGAATAAGCAATACGTTTGATTATAAGCACTACATTAAGAAGTCCAGACATTTGTTTAGTAATTTGCTTAATTTCTTATTTGTGCACTTAAATAGTTGTCTTGAAGAGACAATGCGTGTGAGTGTCGTCTTGCTTTTCGCCTTTCTGACGTTGGCGATTGTAGCGGCTCACGAAACGGCTGAAGTAAGTGGCACAATTCATGTTTCCATTGCTAGTTACGTCGCATTTGAAGCTGCTTGTATGCAAACACAAAGGAAGCAGATGTTAAAGTATTAAATACGAGATCCACAATACAGCGTAGTACAATTAAGCTCAGCAGTTTTTTATTGTCGTCGTCATCGTTGTTGTTATTATAATTATTATAGTTGTCGTCATAACAACATCATCCGCTTATAATTATAAATGCGTGTGTACATATGTACGTGTGTACATATATGCATGTTTACATGTACTTGTATTTATGTACATGTGTATGTATGTATGTATGTTCGTACGTACGTGCGCGCGGGCATGCATGCATGCATGTATGCATGTGTGTATGTAGAACACCGACAACAATGTGCAAGCTCAGCTTTTGGGCGCATCCGAACCCGTGTCTTTGATAATCGATACACCCGACCAGATACCTAACTGAGGGTCTACAAAGCGGTTGTACTTCCTGCACTTTTTTTAACGGAGCTGAAACATGGACACCATACAGACGACATATAAAAGCCTTAGAGTAACTCCACCAACGCTGCTTACACAATATACTGAGAATCATTTGACAGGACAGAAGATCAAACAGCAGTGTCCTCGATGAGGCTCACATATCAAGCAATGAAGCAGCCATCATGCAACAACAGTTGAGATGGACTGGCCATGTACTGCGCATGTCTGATACGAGATTGCCCAAGCAAGTAGTCTACTCAGAGCTGAGTTGTGGTAAACGGTCTGAATGAGGACACCGTCAACGCTATAAAGACGTCCTTAATTCAACCTTGAAAAAATGTGGCACTGAACCAAACACCTGGGAATCTGAGGGTCTATCACGTTCTAATTGGCGGTCGTT
>CM034534.1:46394052-46398093 GCA_020002185.1 Paraescarpia echinospica | reverse complement strand
GTGTGCTCGTTGCACATGTGGTCAGTGTTACACTGCACAAGGCCGTATTCAGATAACATTTCAACACACAGTTCGGACTGTGGATTGGTCCATGAATGGGGCATGAGGCCTATTGTGTTGTTTGACGGTGTCCATTGAATGTCTGGACGATTGAAATCGCCCAAGAGTAACACACAATCGCAGCTCTAGTGACCAGTTCCAGCGATTTATCAAGCTCTGACCAGGTGTGCACATCCGACCAGGTCGGGATGTAAACACACCCTAGGTACAGGCTTTGTCCCGTCAAGCGCGTTTGAGTCCATACTATTTCCAGATCAGTTTCCAGATCCAGACTACATTTGGAGTTGTATGTATTACTCACTGCAACCAAGGCACCACCGCCGCGACACGTCTTGTTGTTTGCCACAACTGTGCTGTCTCTGTCTCTTCTGTATATGTTGTATGCATTACTCACTGCAACCAAGGCACCACCGCCGCGACACTTCTTGTTGTTTGCCACAACTGTGCTGTCTCTGTCTCTTCTGTATATGTTGTATGTATTACTCACTGCAACCAAGGCACCACCGCCGCGACACGTCTTGTTGTTTGCCACAACTGTGCTGTCTCTGTCTCTTCTGTATATGTTGTATGTATTACTCACTGCAACCAAGGCACCACCGCCGCGACACTTCTTGTTGTTTGCCACAACTGTGCTGTCTCCGTCTCTTCTGTATATGTTGTATGTATTACTCACTGCAACCAAGACACCACCGCCGCGACACTTCTTGTTGTTTGCCACAACTGTGCTGTCTCCGTCTCTTCTGTATATGTTGTATGCATTACTCACTGCAACCAAGGCACCACCGCCGCGACACTTCTTGTTGTTTGCCACAACTGTGCTGTCTCCGTCTCTTCTGTATATGTTGTATGTATTACTCACTGCAACCAAGGCACCACCGCCGCGACACGTCTTGTTGTTTGCCACAACTGTGCTGTCTCAGTCTCTTCTGTATATGTTGTATGTATTACTCACTGCAACCAAGGCACCACCGTCGCGACACTTCTTGTTGTTTGCCACAACTGTGCTGTCTCAGTCTCTTCTGTATATGTTGTATGTATTACTCACTGCAACCAAGGCACCACCGCTGTGACACTTCTTGTTGTTTGCCACAACTGTGCTGTCTCCGTCTCTTCTGTATATGTTGTATGTATTACTCACTGCAACCAAGGCACCACCGCCGCGACACTTCTTGTTGTTTGCCACAACTGTGCTGTCTCGTCTCTTCTGTATATGTTGTATGTATTACTCACTGCAACCAAGGCACCACCGCCGCGACACTTCTTGTTGTTTGCCACAACTGTGCTGTCTCTGTCTCTTCTGTATATGTTGTATGTATTACTCACTGCAACCAAGGCACCACCGCCGCGACACTTCTTGTTGTTTGCCACAACTGTGCTGTCTCTGTCTCTTCTGTATATGTTGTATGTATTACTCACTGCAACCAAGGCACCACCGCCGCGACACTTCTTGTTGTTTGCCACAACTGTGCTGTCTCTGTCTCTTCTGTATATGTTGTATGTATTACTCACTGCAACAAGGCACCACCGCCGCGACACTTCTTGTTGTTTGCCACAACTGTGCTGCCTCTGTCTCTTCTGTATATGTTGTATGTATTACTCACTGCAACCAAGGCACCACCGCCGCGACACTTCTTGTTGTTTGCCACAACTGTGCTGTCTCTGTCTCTTCTGTATATGTTGTATGCATTACTCACCGCAACCAAGGCACCACCGCCGCGACACTTCTTGTTGTTTGCCACAACTGTGCTGCCTCTGTCTCTTCTGTGTATGCTGTATGTATTTGGCAGTACCTCGTCGTCGAAAATATCGCCCCCGCAGCCATGTTTCGGTTATCGCTATAAAGTTGTAGTCATGATCGCTAAAGAAAATATTAAAGTCTTGTAATTTGCCGACGATGCTAGTAGTGTTCTGGTAAAATAGTTTATGGGTTGGGCTAGGTCCGGTGCTGGGATTTACATCCTTACTCAGCATAAGCAGAATCGGCAGAAGAGCCATCAATATGAAACCGGCCGTCACGCATGTGTGACTCCGTTGACGCATGTCACTGCCGTGATGGAGGCCCGACGACTTGTGCATTCTTCGGGGACACAACAGGACATGACCCGTGCTAATTCTATGTTGTATTGGGTCGATCGGCATCCGCACCCAGCGACGCCTCGTCAGGGCACAAGAGTGCAGCCACGCTTGACCTCGACACAGCAGTTCAGCTGGTGCAGGACAATAGCGATCAAGTCCTCGGTGGGCGATATTGGCAGCTTTTACAATAAAATCAATATATCAGTCTTTAAGACCACATAAAATCTGTATAAGAAATAATGTTGTAGACGCACTCACCAAAAGTGTCCACATAAACGATGTTCCAATAATTGTAATATACTAGCAAAAATGTCCGTCACCTGACGAAATGCCTTGGAAGATGATAGCCGTGATATTAATATTCACCAAATGTTACAAAACACACAACATCGTTACACAAACACAATCGTACGCTCGCAGATACTCAAAATAACGAAGGTTGGAGAGAATGCGAAGTTCACGTCCATCGATATACCCTAGTCGTGATAGTGTGTAAAATTTTCAAATAATAATTTGTCGTAGTGCTACTCTATTAGCATAATGGTAGACATGTGCATTTCTGTGTCGACATCTATCCCATATTACCACGTCTATGACCCAGAGGCCGTTTTCCCGAAGTATTTGACGCGGTGTTCTAGCGGTTGTTTGGTTACGCTTCACGTTTAATGCACAAATTAAGTTTTACGCTCCGAACAACTGATCTACCCCACATATGAGAATCTTGACATGTAGGATACTTTGAAAAGGTATGGGTCTTACGTCCCGTTCTAGGGGGTCGTACATTAATCCCTGTTTGGCGCTCGAGATGCAAACAGTCTAAGAGGGAAACGTTAACCTACCCACAAACACACGTAAGCTCAAGAGTAAGTAAATTTGATATATGTGTATAAAAAGTAAACGGAGCAATCCGAAATTTACGAAAAAACAGACACAGCATCAGAAAGGGCAAAATGCCAACTGTTTCGACACCTTTGCAGAAACGCGATACGTTTTTCATATTACATATAGCCTTCTTACACCTTAAACACATAAGCTTCATTACAAGTATATTTTATATATTTGAATAAAAACAAAAACTAGAAATCCGACATTTGAGAAAAACTAGACACTGTAGCAGAAAATGCAACATACCAACTGTTTCGACACTTTTGTAGAAAAAGCGTTTTTCACATTACATATAGTCTTCTTAAACCTTCATGCCAATTTGTTTGTCACGTCTGTGTTTGCCCGTACAAAAAACGCTATGGAATTTTTTTTTTTTTTTTTATTATATACGCTTGCATTTGTTCCTGAATTTTTAATGACCAGAATTGAGAAGAAATGACATGCTGCTTTCTAGAACAGAACAATTATATGTTGCAACATGTGTTAGAAAATATCCAACTTTGCCATTTAACCAAGTCTATCTGCCTTTTGTGGACATTCTTTGTGTTTGTGCTGCCTGAATAACAGTTCGATCCAAATAGTTCATATATAATTACGTAATGACAACTTATATTTGTAAAACATTTCCACCCAAAATGTTTCCAACAATAGTATCTAAGACATGATGGTTTTATACATAATATATATATATATATATATATATATATGAGGGTAGACATAAGCATTACTGTGAATGTGTCTACACCCTATTGCCAATTCCATGACGCAGAGCGCGTTTTACCGAAGTATCTGCCAGGCGCGCGTGGTTCCTGCGATTGTTAGGTTACGTTTTACGTATTACGCGCATATTATGTTTTACGCTCCTAATGATTCATTGCATAAAAGGAGAGATTGATGATGTATATGAGGAGGTATCTTGAAAATATATAGGCCTTACGTCCTATTCGTGGGGTGGTAAATTAATTCATGAAAGCTTGGCGTTCAATGTTCAAGCCGTCTAAGAAGAAAACATTAACCTAC
>CM034534.1:46241552-46389052 GCA_020002185.1 Paraescarpia echinospica | reverse complement strand
ACACACACACACACACACACACACACACACACACACACACACACATACATGAACACGTACAGGAACACGCACACAGACAGACAGACAGACAGACACACACACACGCACGCACGCACGCACGCACGCCTCCTCACAGAGTGAAATAGCTGGTTGTAACCGTGGAAGATTATACATAGCACTTAATTGTTTATAGTCATAATTTGTATTGTGAACCGCGCGATAAACTTTCAATTTTCTGTTTCGGCGGTTTCTGTAAGACTAAAAATGTATAGGTCTCTTTATGGTTTACGCTCATACACGGTATATAAACGTATTCTAAACATCATCATTTGAAAGTGTATTAATCCTTTGTTTGCAAGGAACACAGCACACGTTATCCCAGAACATAGAATTTCAGCAAGATTTGTCATAAAGTTGACACGTTTTACATGCCTAAATTATTCCCAAGAGGTGTAACTTCCCACTTCCTAAAGTTGCTTCCCTGGCAAGGTTTGAGTTTCTACACTATGTGACCACGGATTTACCGGTGTTATATTGAATACCGTGCTCATCCATTGGGTCAACATATGTTGAGTAAAGTGTGCAGTCCCTTGGTGGAAGGAGCAAACAGAAGTAGACCATCAGCGTACATCAGCAGATTAACCCTAACGCACGCTAATCACACACACGCACCGGCACGCACACGCACACGCACACACAAACAAACATGTACACGGAGCGCAGTGGTGCAGTGGCTAGAGCTTCAGACTCTCGACCGATAGAACCCGGTTTCGGGTCCCGTGCTGTTGGGTCGAACCTTGGGCACTTTCTTTCATTCTACGTTGCTCCAGTTCACTCAGCTGTCTGAACGAGAAATTGGCTATAGACATTGGTGGATATCTGTGTAGGAATAGTTTCCCTGCATTGATTACAGCGTGGCTGGATGCTTCCCAGAGAAGTCGAGATGATGTTCGATTGAAGTGTACAAATGTAACGACGCTTTGAGCAGTCCCGAGGACAGGATACTGCGCTATATCAGAACTTACGTTTACCTTTGTTTACTGTAATCTACGAACACACACCGTCAAAAGATCAGGATAGACAAAGTGGTAAAAACAGCATCGAATATCGTCGGCAGTGAAGGTGCCCCTCTCTCATATATATATATATATACATTGAAACAATCAGGAAGCAGGAAGAGAGCTCACACAACGTCCCGGATCCATCATACTCCGCCCACCATCTATTCGAAAAACTCACTTCAGGCAGACTATTCAAAAATATCCGTTCAAAGACAAATCACTTCCGATACAGTTTCTTTCCCCGTGCCGTGGGTGCCTTTTTGGGTATTAAATATAGGCTTTAGTGATATATTAAGACAATGAATGTTAATTTTGTCAGATGTGTTTTATATTTATTTTATGTGGTAGGTTTTGCTTAACATATCAATACTAGTGAATATATTTAAACAATGTTATACTTATTTTTATTTTAGTTTATTTATTTATCCTTTATTGTGGTATGTTTGGTGTGACTGTATGTTTTAACACCAAGTCACAATTCTAATTGATATGTATTTAATGTCAATAATGGCAATAAAATATATGTATCTGGCATTAAGTATGTCACTTCCGACGCTATTCCCCATGTCCCGCCGCGCGTCGCCACTGGTCACCGCCTGTGCTAAACAAGATCCCCGTCAAACACAGCGGAAACTGGAGAGCTGACCAGTAGGTTTATATGTATAATATATTATGATGAAATTATAAATCTGCCTAATTGTGTTTCCGCTGCTTCCGCCACTGGCTTAGCCTGAAGTAAATCAGTTTTTTTTCATGCTCAATTAAGCAACGTGTCTATATTTCAAACAAAATCCGCAGTCGCAGTAAATAAGAAAGTGTAAATATTTATTTTAATTCTCCAAATAATTACGTTTTTAAAATATAATTTCATTATATGCAAGTTAACGACCGACACTGTGTGGTTTATTTATTTAGCAATGCGCTGTATCAGAACATTAGAACAACGTTCCGCAAACCCTGGACCGCGCGTAAAATTTAGCCCATTGAGAGCGACCAAGAAAAATGACAAGTGTGGAAAAATAATTGGATTTGCTACGAAATGGGAATGCTTATAGATTTATGGGCAGATGTGGTCTTTTTAGTTTAATGCTTCATCGATGAGCACGCCTAGAAATTTCGTAACTCGTATTCTTAATATGTGTGTATTTTTTTTCTTTATATTTACATAGCACGACCGGAAAATAACATGTAATTGGTCTTGGATATATTTTCAGACAATTTGTTGACAGAGAACCACAATTGCAGTTTAACGAGCTCGCCGCAAACAATATTTTTAAGCTGTTTTGCTGAACATAAAATGTTCGTGTCATCAGAAAATAAGACAAACTTGATCAGTTTAAACACATTGCACATGTCATTGATGTATAGAATAAAAAGCTTTGGACCAAGTATAGACCCTTGTGGAACTCCACATGTTATTCTGTGTGTGTCTGAGCTGTAGCCATCAATGTCTACAAATTGGCTACGGTTATGCAAATAACTACTAATCCAATTATAAGCGTTTCCACGAATGCCAGAGTTCAAGTTTTTTACATAACAGTTGATGATCGACAGTGTCAAATGCTTTTTTTTAAGATATATGAATACGCCCAATGCACGTTTCTTGTGTTCAAGCGTATTTATAATGTTTTCAAGTAATTCAACATGCCTTCTCTAAACCCATATTGCATTCGTTTAGGATTTTACAAGCATTCATGAAGCCTTCAAGTCGAGAAGTAAAAAGTTGTTCTAGTATTTTTGAGAACTTTGTCAAAAGTGAAATCGGCCTGTAGTTGGTAAATATATGTTTTTCGTCAGGATTTATATACAGGTATTACTTTAGCCGTTTTCAACTTATGTGGGAAAACGGCACATTTAAATGACATGTTATATATATTTGTTCATAAACATAGGCCTACTACAAAACCGCATTGTGTACGTCATTTATGCGTTCCTTTGATGAGACAGGATCAAAATACACAATGCTTCGTATTTATCATTTTATTGAAAACTAATGAAGCCATTTGCTTCAGTAAACAGCTAGTTTTGGATAGCGCCCTTCGCTATAGTCAGGACTGGCTTGACGATGCGGCATTGCTGCTAAGGTCAATCCAGCGCGCCACATTTACGCCTGGCTGCATCTTCATCTCCTGTCAATGCATAACACCTTCGCTGTCGTTCGCCTTCCCATACTGCTCTTCGTGGAAGGTTGACGTCATCGTCATCACGGTGACAACGTGGTTATTATTTCAATGAGGTTTGAAATGTGCCCCTCAAACAATGCCAACAAGCCAAAACCAGGAGAAGTCAGTTGTGGCTTTCTACGCAGTTCAACCAATTACCAACAAATTGGGGCGCCAACAGTAAAGAAACTATTATCTGCTTCAGTTCGACTACCTATAGGCCTACACTCGGTTGGAAAGTATTTATTATTATTATTATTATTATTATTAACGTCACGGTGTGTTTACCAAACTACTGGAAAACTGTTGATATGTCAGAAAAGAACTGACAGAATATGTGTCAGTATTCACGTTTAATGAACTTAACGGTTGAATAATTTGACCTATGACGTTAGAATTATTTTCCACACACTGCTTCAGCAATGTGTTCACCTAAAGAGGTAAATAACTGTAGTTAAGTACCCTTGTGTTCTTGAAATACATCGCCAATTGGTAGAACGTATGACAATAGTCCAAGGAAGCGAAAGAGCAGAGAAAGAGGCAAATGTTTCTAGATCGTAAATGCACAACAGTAAGTAGATTTTGATGTGGACGGGTAATAATAAATGCAAGCATTCGTATTATCATTGAACACATATACACTATTATGAATACATGTGATGTGGTCCGATAACTTGTTCTTCATATTTTTAATATGCACCACATTACAATTTCATACATAAAACGAACTCACTGACACATTATACATAATTTTTATAGTGATGAACAACTGTCAATAATAAAAAGTTTAGAGTAATGAGACAGTTTGAAACAACGTTTGTGCAGTAAGGTGGTCCCGTTGTTCGCAACACCCAATAGCGGTACAGTTGTTCAACGTCAAATGCGCCACCCCAACGGTGCATAAGACTGAACGATCCAAGCGGCAACCAAAATCACCACCAATATCCATAGTTTGTGTAAATGTACATTAATATGTGTTTCATCCAGAATGTGGCGCCACAGTAGGTACGTGGTGACGACTAATTCACTATACACCAACACGCAATGCTGTTCTTTTCTGGGTATATTATTAAAATTATTCGACTACCGTCCATACTAATCATACCAGTGAAGTTGATTCGTTGGTGACTGAGAAACGCCCTTGTTGTGATCGGGTAGCTGTCGTCAGACGGAGCCTTGGACGTGACGTGTAGTTGGGCCACATCTGTCCACTGGCCAGGGTTTATCAGCACGATAGTCCACTGTCCACACTGGGCAAAGACACGAAACAACACACACTTCGATAAAATATGGAGCTACTAAGGCGTGACGAAATAAAATGTGACTTAGGTGGGGCACACGCTTCCACATGTATGTTGTGACTCTCGCATATATATCCGCCATAACATTAATACCCATTTCGTACGTCTAAATACCAACAAAACAATTGTTGCACACAGTCTCGCTGATACTGTCAGAGTGTCTTTGACCAAGACTGAAACTGTTATGTGCGATACAAAACAAAACGCGTAGTTGCTTGTATGCCCAGTTTTTAGAATGATCAACGGAAAGTAATCGAAGCACCGAGTAGTACATTAACAACATTCTCCTTTTAGTGGAAATGTGTTTCACTGAGTGCGTAGGTCCTGTGGTTTGGAAAAGCGGTAATATGTTTACAGCTGCGTGAATATGTTTAAACATAAAATCGACACATACATTAAAAAGGCGGGATACACGTAGATAACAAGTATTTGACTCTCAATAAGCCAAAAGGATTCGTTGTCCACCTGCCATCTAGAGTTAAGTTTGTGGATGGCAATCTTGCTAAATTGTGTTAGAACTTGTCAAAGGCCTCAGCATGTCGTTTCCAAATCTGCCTGTCTTGCGCTATCGTCTGTCAGATGGTGCCCTTCCAGTACTCGTCTAGTTCGTCTCTCCGCCCTCTCGCCGGTTTTTTTCTAGATCGGTTCCCTTCGTACAATCTCCATGTTGTGATAGGTGATGTTCATCATCCGTTATATCGTAGTCTGCCCAGAGCCACTTCTGTCTTCTGATTTGTTCTATCACGTCTACGACCTATGTCTTTCTCTTACCCAGATGTTTCTTTTTCTCTCACGATATGATATTCTTTCAATCTGTGTTAATGCTGTTGCTAGCTAGTCCTTTGCATGGATGGTGAGTTCCCAAGTTTCCGCGCCGTATGTCATTGCTGGAAGTACGCATGAAACAAACAGGTTCCAAAGTCACATTTGAAGATGTCGCGGTGTTTGGCGAATGCTGTCCAGCCGGCGGTGATTCTTCTTTGAATCCCCATCTCTTAGTTGTTGTCTTTGATACTGTATCGCCGTCCCAGATAGACGTAGCTTTCAACGTTCTCTAGTGGCATGGTGCTGATAGTATATTGGTGTGTAATTTTCTAGGATCACTTTTGTTTTCGAAATGTATATCTTCAGACCTTGATTTTGACTTTCACCACTAGCTCCTGCAGCATGTTTTCTAGTTCATGCGGTGTAGTTGCGCATGTGAGTTTGTCGTTGGCGAAGCGAAGATGGCTGAGATAGTCTCCGTCTATCCTCAAGCTTCTGGTTTCCCAGGTCAATCTTCGGAATGTGCTTTTGAGTGTTGTCGTAAACAGCTTGGGCGATATGGTGTCACCCTGTCGTACCCCTCTCTTGATGTTGATCTTGTTGCTCTTTTTGTGTAGGTGGACTGTCAACGAGCTGTTAGTGTAGATGTCTTTCAGGAGTTCGACGTAACGTCTTCTATCCCCTGTTCTTGAAAGGATGTCAGTATTGCTTAAATTTGCACCGAGTCGAAAGCACTGTTGATCTACTCGTTCTAATGTGACAAATAAATGTGTCATAATTACCAAAAGTAAAATATATTATATGTAGGTAGAGTGTCTCCCACGCTTTTTTCTAACCACTCATAGAAATGACTGAACATAATCCTAGACTGCTCACAAATGTTTTCTTGTTACTTGGGTCCCCCATAGCCAGCTACACTGATAGTTTGCTTTCACCATTAAATTCCCACGGTCACCTTTTTGCGGCAGATGCTCCCTGATTATAGGCTAATACAATCTTCAAGTAGGCTAATTGTTAATATTTAGGCCTACAAGAATATATGTGCCTCGTGGCTGCCCAATCGAGGAGTCAGTTAGAGTTAGTTGACCGCAGGAGTGCGTAAGGACAGGTTTACGACATGACAATATGCGTCTTTAATATGAGACTGTGTACAATTCCTTGCGTAAGGAAACACGGCAATCTCTGCCACCCTATCGAATCATAAGTTATCAGGGTTACGAAAAAAATATTTGTTTTCTTGTAATGTATTGAAGACACGTAAACTCAAGACTACAGTTTTATATTATACAAATAGCGTGTTTGATTAAACTAGTCTAGGTCATATTGATGTTGATTGTACTAGGGGTAAATTTGTTTTCGAGCACCGAGTACAGAGTACTAAAACAATTTTACAACTGCACCTCCTTAAGACCTCCAACAGCACTCCTATAAATTTCCAATTGACCACCCTTGAGGCTAACACAAACATCCCATTGCACCCTTAATTGAGCAGAACTCTCCCCTCGAGTAAGACTTTTGCCTCAGCGATGAGAGGGAGGGGGTGCGTACGTATTGATTACAACGATAAACTATTTATTATGTCTCGCATATTGAGCCACTGTACCTCGATTCACTGTACCCCGTATGCACTCAAGACACACACGTGACTTTTTTTAGAAATGGGCATCTGCAGCGGAGAGAGCATATGTTCGTTAATTTCACGATACATCCCTCTAATTACTAACATATGTTTGGTTTCCTATTTCTTGATGATCCACAGTAAATTACCAAAAAAGTAGAGTCATGAAATGTTATTTTTGATATTAAACAACATATTTTACCTTTATCTATATGGAATAAAAACAATAATTTAGATGTGGATTGCGTAGAGGCGCAAACTGATGACTGCATCTTGCGATTCTCTCTAGTCAGTTTCTATAAGTTCCACTGATTCCCTTTGATCCACTGTGTCCCGGTCTCCCCTAGGCGTTGTAATGTTGTGATATCCTTAAGAGCAATATTGAGAAGAAGATAATTGCAACCATCAAGCATACTAGTAACAAGCGCAGTTGCAATAGTTGTTGCAGCAGAAAGAGGAAAATACCGACGAATACGTCGTAAATCACGAATATGATAATAATAGCATCGACACATTTGAGAAATATATGTCTGAAATGTATTGAAGTTATCATCAGAGATAGCTCCAAGATGTCGTGTTCAATCTGCAGGCGTAATATGTTGGCTAAGGAGGGGTGGGGGAAAAGTTATTATTTTGTCACGCTGCCTCTGTGTTGCAATGATAAGAAACTCTGTTTTAACAGCATTTCACTTTGATTTAGTGTCATTCATCCAATGGACAACTCATTAAGACAATTTCAAAGCTTATTTTGCCCCACGTGTGTCATATTTTATAGTTTCTCCCCGGTGTGGATACGGACATGAGTCTATCAGGAGTAAACAAATAAATATAAATTTGTTGATCATCTGCATAAAGGTGAAGACTCAAGTTATGACTTTTAATAACTGACCTCAGTGGAGTTGTGTAGAGAGTGAAAGGTCCAAGGACAGAACGGTGAGGAACACCACGCGAAAAAAAGCAGTGCTGAAGAAAACACAATCTCCGATCTTAACTGTGTTTTGTGGATCAGTTAAATATGACGAAAACCAATTCAAAGCTGTACCAGTTACACCATACCATGAAGATATACGATTGATGAGAATGGTGTGATCAATTGTATCAAAGGCAGCAGAGAGACGACGCAAGTTAATCGATGCTACCTTATCTTTATTCATATGTAGATATATATATATATATATATATATATATATAAGTGTGCACTTTTAAGAGAGCAGACTCGGTGGAATGGAATTGTTTGTATGCGGATTGTGTCTTGATAGAGTCTTTTGAAATATCTTGGAAATGAAGCTAAGATTATAAACCGGTCTGTAATTAATTAAGTTGGCGTTGACAAAGTTGTCTTGTTAAGAAGTGGGTTTACAAGCGCTGGTTCAAAATCATCTAGAAAACTGAAGTCAG
This sequence comes from Paraescarpia echinospica, assembly GCA_020002185.1. Lineage (NCBI taxonomy): Eukaryota > Metazoa > Annelida > Polychaeta > Sabellida > Siboglinidae > Paraescarpia > Paraescarpia echinospica. The sequence goes on along the minus strand of CM034534.1, from coordinate 46,380,747 downwards.
TGATACATTTATTACATTAGTAAGTGTACCTAGTAAATGGGTAAGGTCAAGATCATAGGACTTATTTGGAGTATACAGGATTATTTTCCTCACTTCCTCAACAGTAGCTGATGCAAAAGAACAAAGTAGAGAATTGATATGCGGAGGTTGAGGGTTTACATTGTGTAAAGTGTGAACCGAGAAAACAGAACGAATGGGGGTATATTTAGTTTTAAATAACATGGAAACATCACAAAGAGAACGTAGGATATTCAGAGTTAAATTATACAATTTTTTAAAGTAATTTGACTTAGCTTTTTTCCATATGCTTATTACAGTGATGGCATTGCTTAGTATAACGTGACCTATCTAATGATGACCGTGTTTTACGTTATACTCGTTCAAGTAATCGATTTAATCTTTTAGAATGCAGGATTTCAGTGTCATCAAAGGAGAGAGTATTTTTTGCGAAACAAATTAATAGGCAACTGGAACCTGTTTATTAAGGCAACAAAGTACAACACTAAGTTATCTATGCATGTCATGTTCATCACGTGTTGATTTTTAAACAGATCTGATCATAGAATATCATTATTAAAGGTAGTGATGCCAATGTTGTATGCAGGTATATATAGAAAACAGTCGTTGTTTAGATATTGATGCTGTTTTGGAAACACCAATATTACAACATGATGATCCAACAAAACATCATAAACTGTAAGCTTCTAAATAATTATATCATAAGTTGATCGAGTTATATAAATATCAAGCCAATGGCCGTAAATCATGTGCGTAAAAATATCACGTGCTGTTTAAAATCAAACGATGTATGAATCTCACGGAAAGAAGTGGTTATTGTTATAGGTGCATCCAAGTGAAGATTAAAATCACAAAATGTATATAAATCTGAATTTAAAGTCGACACGTTATCATGAAGATCTTGAAATTCTTCAAAAAAGATTAGGTGGCTGTCCAGGTGGACGACACAGGCAGATAAAATACATTAAAAGAACACGAAGAAATTCCAATGCAAATTGACTCAAAAGTAGAGTATGCACGAATAGTGTACATTTTAATTTTAAAATGACCTGACAACAGAAAACTAACACCTCCACCCACCTTTATCAACTAAACGTGGTTGACGATATACAAAATAAGCCGGTGGTGCAATGTTGGCAACACATGTAGCAGTATCATTTGTTATCAGTTTACGTGACCATTTTCTTTAGAAAAAAGAAAATCGGACAAAAATGTTGTTATGTCAATTTGAAAGTAGGTCTAATATTATCAACGTAAAAAGGTTCACAATTATAACAAACATGAAGACATGACAAGGTACGCAACATTGAAATAGAATAATGTGTTCTGGTACGCTCATGAAAACGCGCATTACAATTATTATACATCAACAGTTTGCAAAAAACTGAATCTTTATTCCTTAAAGCAACTGAGCAGGACAAGAAGAAAACACCCAATAAGAATAATGATGACATAATTCCATCAGACTATTATCATATTCAGTAAAACATTAATAGAGTAAAACCATGTAGCCACAATACATAGGTGCACAAGTTTATCTATATATAACAATTAACTATCAACACATAATTATTTATTGTTTAAGCCAAATTGTCACTTTATAATCATAAAAATGAAAGCAATAATTATACTATCCAAAATCGCATATATAGTCTACTAACGTGTTTACAGAAAAGTCAGAACTAGTCTAAATTAGTGGGTTCACGACGTTGTTTAAAAGGTTATTAATAAAATAGCTGTCAAATGGGCGACACTAGGGTAATTTAACGTATTGTCACTTCAAATTATTGCGACATCAAATGATCACTGGTTCATAATAATAATACTGTGAGCCACACAAATCGCATATAGATTACTCTCCTGCGTCGATTCGAACATGTCATTTCAGATGACTATAGCGTGCAAACTGTGCCCCACAGGTCTAACAGTTGTATGGTTTATTGCTTGTGTGGACAAGGATTATATGTTTGCAAAGTACTATTTTTTTTAGAATTGTGCCCCAGAGGTATCACATTTCTAGGGTTTCTTCCCAGTGTGGGCACGGACATGTAACTTCAAACTACCACTTTCTGTAAACTTTGCCCCACGTGTGTCATATTTTATAGTTTCTCCCCGGTGTGGATACGGACATGAGTCTTCAATTGCCCACATGTTTAGAACTGTTCCCCCCCCCCGGCATCGCACGAGAAGGGTTCCCCCCAGTGTGGGTTCGGACATGTGCCTTCAAATTACCATAAAATTCAATATCAGTTGCGATAAATGTAGTGTGTGTGTGTGTGTGTGTGTGTGTGTGTGTGTGTGTGTGTGTTTGTATGTTTGTACACACACACACACACACACACACACACACACACACACACACACACACACACACATATATATATATATATAATGTGTCATATCATATCATATGGTGCCTCAGGAGATAATATATTAACACACATATCAGAGCGTAAGTTGCGATCGAGACAACGACATGCCTGTATAATTATTTTGATTGGAAACACAAACTGTGTAATATAAAAATTACCGTTGTATGTACTACAATGCATAAGTACATGTCCATGCCATATATATATATATATATATTACATTATACCATGAGTATTATGTACTGTCTACAGTGAAACTGTGTCAAAAATGTACATTATAACAGGTATGAATTAATACAATTACTATAATAATCGTTGATTATCAAAACGCCTGTGTTCGGGATTATTTGGAACCAAAATAAAACCAGCGACACACTTTCTTACTGCAAGTACGCCGGATAGTACAAGTCATAACGTTATGACAGTTAATCCACTTATTGACCTGGCAAGTAATCGACCAAGCCCCATCCGAACGTGACACTTTGAGCTTTCCTAAAAGCCAATCGTTATTTGTACACAAATTACCATACTTATACTTATCACGGCTATACATTTTCACAACTATATCGCGAAGCTTGTGGTGGCATGCATCCTCGACTGTAAAACTGTCCGTTCTGTGAATAAAATAATACAAATTAATAGAACACACCTAGAAACAAGTACGCTTGCACGCAATGTGATTGCGGATTTGTAAATATCAAACATTACAACTACAAACTGTACAATAAAGAGCAGGAAAACTTGATAACTGCTAAGTATGTATGATTGTACACTAAAACATGTACTGTAAAGACTAAGCGAAATGAAATGTTCAATTTCTTCACACACGAAAACAATGTAATGCAATTATTAAGTAGTGTGCCAAATATGAAGTATGTTGACTGCGAATTCTTGTCATTAAGCCCCTCAAACGTGGTTATTTGCTTATCTCAAAACAAACAGCTATTCAGATGTTGGTGACGTCAGGGGGTAAGTCCCCCCTGAGCAACCCTAGCCTTTTAGTATGGCGCGAGACGGTACGGGTTGATGTTTCAGGCTTTATTTGAAATTATAGTCGTGTGATGTAGTACTTTTTTGCTATCACCGTAAATATAATATTCTTATATAAAAAGCTTGTCGCTAGATGTACAAAGAAATTGTGTTGATGCTTTGAGTTATTGCCGTTTGAACATCGCGAATGCTCAATCTTGTATTATATCCGCTGCCGCGTATACATTGCAAGATAAAGCATTCACAATATTTAATGTACTAGGATGCAAACATTTTAAATTACGCGATTATAATTACAGGTATGGCTTGGATTACCAACCCGTATTGTTGCTTACTAATACGTTGGTGACGTCCCCAACGGTCGCAGCAAACTTTGCAGACAATGTTAAAAAAACGCGACCAGATTTGGCCTTGAACATGATGACAGAGATAGATAACATTATTTGAATAGCAGGACAATATTTTAGACTTTATTTAATCCAGTTTTAGAATTAATAAAAGTTCATTTCACAGAGTCCTAGTCATTAACATCACACCTGTCAGCTGCATGATCAGTAACTGATCATGCATCTGACACGTGATCATGATAACTGTTATCAAACAGTACATTTGCAAAAACATGAATATAATTATGTTATAATTATTGTAAGAGACTTGCATGTTTGCTCACGCACTCAGAACAAAGTTAAGATCATCCCTTGTATTTTAGTCACCACCGTTCTTTCCAAACATCTCACCTGTCGATTATTCACTGCATGACGTAACCACAATATTTATACAATAATACATGCTTATAACATGTACGTACTTACTTGCCAATTTTGAAACCCTCCGGATCTTTCTGGCCCAATGTTTTATAGCGCCTTCCACTGCCGATTGCGATTTGTATTTTATTATCATATCTGTGTGTGCCCGTTGTAGTCTCCACACCGCACGATATTTACGACCTGCAGAATATTAAATTGTAATTATAAAATTGATAATAGACTTGAAAAATATATGTATGTAAACTCTTTGTAGCATTTAGCAAATTCTTTCATAAAATAGTGTTGAAGATCAACTTCTTTAAATTCACACTATGCGCATATGTGGTGTTTTTATTTTTAAACCAAAACACGACATATGCGCATAGTTGTGAATTTAAATAAGTTGTTCTTCAATATTATTTTATGAAATGGTTTGTTAAATGCTACAAAGATGTTTCAGTGCATTAACCGTAATAATTTATTCAAAACAGCTGTAAAATGGACGTTTGCCTGTGTTTGATTTACAATACCAATATATTGGTCACCAAATTATGTGTTTTCGTTGGGGCATACTCTTGCTGAACAATAAATTCAATGTTAATTTAGTTACCCATTTATCAAAGAATGCAAGGTATATGTATACGTTACTTGCATTAGGCCAGCAGCTTTCCGTGACTGCAGGGAGACGAAGCAGCACCAAGGCAAAGCATAATCCTAGCAACCCAAACTGGCTGTCGAACATAACTTCAACTTGCAATCGCTTCCGTTATACTTGATACCCAGATTGTAGAGGCACCTTAAAATCTCCTACTACTCCAACGTAAATAATTTCTTTTCTGTTACGCCTTATTTTAAATAGAACCTCGCTGCCTGCGTGTTGCAATCAAAGGCCTTGTATTGCTTTTAAATGTCGTCTCCATGGTAGCGATGACGTCGTTTGTGGCATTCTCGATGCCGGCGTGATGTCACAATCAAAGACCGTATATCAATACAAGACTGGGCAGCGCGCGCTATTTACATTGTTCGATAAAAGTACGTAAGCAGTTCGTCCGCCATTCTGGAGGTGCGCCAATCCAGTCCACCCGCGCGCAGAAAATGAAGTTGTTTGCATTATCATTGCACAACATTTTCAACAATAACCTCAATATATTAATTATACAATAAATGGTATAGCCTGTTGATTATTCTAACGAAACACGATTAAATACAGATGGCTCAATAAATAATTACAACGTTTCTACGTGATTTGTTTGCAAATTTTATTATTTTGAATTGAGATATGTAAAAAAGTCAACGATTACTTTAATATTGTTCATTTTATATGACGCTTCACAGCTTGGTGATTATTCTGAAGAAATGAGGTGACTGAATAAATAATTGATTCGATTTGGGTGATTTTTGAAAATAAACTTTAGGACTGTAGCCAAAATATGTACATTTTTCAACTAAAACCCTAATTTATTTGTGCAACAACCCGAACGATTTGACGCCATGGTGTCAACACCCCTGCTCTCCGTGACATCGCGCGCTGCCGGTCCCGCAGGCGCATGCGCTTGCCATCCGAAAGGCGGACAAAAAATTTCAGTGTAGAATGCCATTTTCTCGCTCAGTGACGCCTCCTGTCAAAACAGATCCTCCTTGGTCATAATCACGTTTGGAACGGAACACATGACAAGCGGCCTCGTATCCTAGCACCGACCGTTAAGCCGGCGCTACACGGTACGATTTTCTTGGATAAAAACGTCCGATTATCACATAAACGATGAAATCTTATCGTGTTCCTGCCTGATCGAGTTGTTCGGATCGGAGTCTCTCGTACGAACTGTTTTTAAAGCATGTCCTATTTCTCGTACGATTCCATCGGACGTTCGGTGATATTGATATAATTATATATGTGGAACGCAGCGAACATGACTGTGGTAAGAACGTTTTACTTTAGTCAGTACGAGACCAGACGGTATGTAGATAGAGCGTTAGAACGCGAAATTTCAGTGTTACTATAAGCAAAGTTGGTTTTGTACTTAATCACATAAATGTTCCTTTCACCACAAATATTTTACCGACTTGATTTTTTAGTTTATTTCAACATCGCCATCCGAAGAATGGGTATTTTTGATAGTGTCACTAATGAGAGAAACAGTGCCTCAGCCTCAGGAGGATAAAATACTGATGAATAATTCGGTTATTTTTAAACGTCATAATAACTCTTTCAATACTCAATTTAAGTACAGCTACTGTTACACAGAGAGCATAACATGTTTTATTTTTATAGCATGTGACCAGCATGTGACATGATATTATTAGTGTTATATATGCACAAACGCATGCACACGCGCGCACACCAATACATGCTCATTTCGTGTTCCCTTGCAGTTGAACTGATTGACAGGTAGTTTCGCTCCCCGCCCGCTCGCTGTCGTCCAATGTTAACAGCGCGTGGGCGTGGTCATCGCACTACCGGGTACGGAAAGCAAACTCACGGCCGGGATACACTGGCACATTTTGCCCGAACTGACCAGACCAAACCACGTCAGACCACATCGGACCACGTCAGACTATAGTTTATCAACTACACCGACGGGCACCGAATGTGTCATACTTGAAGCGGGCGTGACGCCATAATCACATAACCACTGCGACACTACGCCACTGCGCCACTGCGCCACTGCGCCACTACGCCATTGCACCTCTGCGCCACTGCGCCACTGCGCCACTGCGCCACTGACTGTGCTCCACATATCTGGCAACGTAGACAACATACATGAAACAACGTTCCACAAGACAACAAGTGTCTGACAATAGCAATAAATGTCTGAACAGCATTTATAGTGGTATCCTTTTCCAGATATACTGGTGAGCAGAAAATGTTCCACTGCTACATTTTTATGTATGCCTCAAAATAATATTTGCATATTTATATTCACAAACATAGAACTAAACACACACATACGACAATCCCTTTTTATATTACAAAACACGCATTTGTTTTTCAAAAATTCTATATTATTATGGTACAGAAGCAGGCATCGAAATTATACATTTATATATCTTATTCATTTGTAGATTGTTTACTTACTGTATTGTTTCTCATATGTCATGTGGTTAATGCACATACTATTGTGTTCTATTTTTAAAACACTAGGCAATTTATCTAACAGCGTAATAACCCTGGCTAGAAGTGTGATTAACACAACAAGAAAGTGTGAACATTTTATGTACAATGTTTTACCCCACGTACAATTAAACCCGTGCTACCGGTAACGTTTATATTCACTACCAGACTATGCACCTTTACTCCAGCTTAGAAGTTTGTTATTTGTTTACATTCTTGGCCTAACAAATATCTTTGATTACATAATAGAAATGTACATACATGGCTGCAGACAACTAGAGGAAGAGCAAGAGTCACTTCGCACCAGTAGATCCAAAACTAGTGATTTATTTGCATTAATGTGAAAATAAAAATAGCTTAATTTGTTAATCAGGTATGGTTTTGATTGGGTTATTTGATTTGTATAAATGAAAATAAAGTAGCTTTGTACGACAGGACCCAATCAGCAGGTGGTGTGACTTGTAAACCAATCAGCAGGGTGGGCGTGCGGGCGGGCAGGCAGGCAGACAAAATGTAATGTTATGCAATTAAATGTTGTTATTAATAATTTGAAGTGTAGTGGATGAGTTTCGTTTCCAGTGTTGATGGTATGCATCACTACAATGATGTTTTGCTTGATTCACTGGCAAACGAGTTGCAAAGCATGATCGGGCAAGAACACCGACTCGATGATCTGCTTGGATGCCGCCAGTCGGTGTCATAGCACATGGTTCCTTCTCTGGTGAGCCGTGTGGTTTTTAGAAAGAATCAGCTGGAAAACAAACCACGCTTCGTCGTCGACCTGTGTCCTCAACGAAGCAGAGAGACCCGGCTGACCATAGTCACTATATGGCCGTATCAGTTGGTCACCACATCTTGCAAGTGGGTAAAGGTGTGGCCGTGGCTGTATCACCTGCTCTTCTACACTCATGCATGTGTACGCATCCACACCCACCTAGAAAGATGCAGCCACGCCACCACCATTCCTCCAACAGTTCCAACAAACAGCCCATCACGGATGTGTCCACTATTATATAATATATGTCGGACATTGTTTTATCTGTGATGTTTACCTGTACACTAAATAATTTGTAATTTATCTCGCCCCCAGCAATTGTTTTCTTGCTATTTGTTTTTGTTGTCTGTCTTTTTGGTACTATACATATATATATATATATACTGCTTTTTTACATAAATTTGCATTCTATGTTTTACATTTCAATACTACTTGTGTGTATATCTGAATAGTGTGTTGCTTTGCTATGCTGTTGGGACTAATAAAGGTATTCTTGTCCTTATCTGGCGATTGTTGTTAATCACCAGTGACTATCGTCTGTAATTATCCATGTTGTTGCCAGCTAATAGTGTTGTCAACATTTTTCGTTGTGAACAATTGTTATGTACATCTCATCTAGTTTTGGCATATGCATCTTTGTCAACTTCTGTATTGGTGTTGACATATGTACTGCAGTTTATATTATTTACTGTTATTATGAAGGTTGGCTTGTTTGTGTGTATTTTGGCGAAACACATGGCACAAGCATACAGCTACTGATAGTGCTTCGTTTCTTTTTACGTTTTCGGTCATACAGGTAATGCTCGGGTTATCTGCAAGTTTGACGTTGTCAGGGCCTTAAAGCTCTTCCATGTTACAATTTGTTTTACCTGTTTTGTATATGTTCGTTACAGATTTGACGATTGATTCTATGACGAATAAATCCGCTTCAATGTCCTTGATTTGGGCGTCTACACTCATCACTAACAACGTTTCAGAAAATATGAATTGCGTTTAAAAGGACAAGTCCTTTATTGAAGGGCATCAAAGATGCACGTTACGCTGTCATATTATTTCCAAACCAAACCTGACAGTATCCGTCAGTGTTATTATATTGCTGCCGCTAAAATGAGTATTGGAATGTCCATAGGTATTCGAAATAAAAAAAGTCAATATCACCCAGCTCAGAAGAAACAGTAGGAACCGCTTAGATAAAAAAAATCGGGAAATAAACAACCTCGAATATTTGACTATAATACAACATCTTACTCATTGCTGTGTTTGTCTGTATTATCTTAATTAAATTAAACTGCACAGGATTCCAATGTCATAGCTTCTACTCAAGTCAATAACAGCGCTAACTTTTAAAAAGCTACAACCAATAGTGTATTATGTGCTGGTGACACCCCAAAATTAAGTGTGAAAAAATAATAACATTTGATGCAGGAAATGTTTTGAAAAACAAATTCAGAAAGTACAATTCTAATACCAACATAGTAGAACCACACTTGTAAACCTAATGTTAGACGGTCATTGAAATTGGATAAATTGATATATTTGAGAGAAAAAAAATATACACATAAAACCTAGGAAATCAAGAAATTACATGTGATATATTTGACTTGATCAATATCATATGAACTATTGATTTTCCAAATATCAATGGATTTCAACCTACATTGTTGCCACCAATATATGACGACAAGAACAAATGTTGACAATACACAACCAAATTATAATCGCGTGCTGCAACAACAGCTCAAATACACCATAATGGTCAGAGCCACGGGGTAGCTTCTTTACAAGGAGACGGAGGTCGAGTCTATGGTTTGGACAGTTTATATACACATCAACCATAAGCGGATCAAGTGTGCCACGTAGCCCATCTAGACGATAGGAATTTGGCTTCCCCGCAGACCTTTTATAACTGGCCCACGCGTCGTGCCCCCTAAACCATTGGAAATGTGCTCCCGTTCAGGTTACAATAAAGTGATGCCATTTTCAACAGCAACCCCCACCAGGTCCAGCCGAAACAGCGCGGAGAAGCTGAAATTACGGCGGCGCAGAAAAAACCTCCCGTCAGTCGTTTCATACAGCTGATCTATGGATGTGTTTACAGCGTAATATTCCCTAATAAACCATTGGCGGGTGACTTTCAGGGCTCATCTTAGGTGTTTCTTCTCTTCCTTCTTGTCCCACTCTTCCGATGTTGTCGTTTCACACCGGTTCATCAGGGTTCTAACGACTCTTATTTTCCAGTGTTTGAGATGATGGGACGCAAAGTTGAGGTATTGGTCAGTGTGTGTCTTCATCCTACACACCGTGAACACATCACATGTATTGAAGGAGTTGGTGTCCTACGCTGACGAAAGAGTCTACAACAAGAAGATAAAACACGTATTGAATGTGTGAAAAAGAAATCGTTTGCATAAAAATATAAACTATCCTGAATAATGTTCAGCAATCTGATACCTCATTTGTTGGAATATCTTTGTATGTCTACCATTGTTTGTGCGATGACGCAAACAATAGGTTTGATGTCACGGCACACTTTACATTGAAAGCAACTTTTGCGTTATGACGTAACTACACAGTACATCCGTAATCGAAGGTGTGCACGTGAGATTGTGAATTACCAACTGCACGTTCGTATTGTTGACACGTGTGTGAAAAAAATATACAAAAACGTTTGCAGGGGAAGACAATACATACGCCAATAAAAACTAGCGACATACTTTTATAACAAAATCGTTACGTGCATAAATTATCACCTAATAGTTGTATGCTAAGTCCTTCCACCCTAACGTTTCATTCAGCAACCTATGATTTATATACAGGAGAATATGCCAGAACATATTTGTAAACCTACTTTTTTACAGACTATCTCCTACGTAGTTTACACAAAAAGGTAAGTTCTTAAATAGCAGTATCCTTTACAATTTACTCCTTGGCAGACCTGTTCAATCGAACACCATCTCGACTTCTCTGGGAAGCATTCAACCACGCTGTAATTAATGCGCGAATATTATTTGTATAAAAATAGCCACCACTGATTATAGCCAGGTACTCATTCATACAGTTGAGTGAGCAACGTTGAGTAAACAACTTGCCCAAGGTTCGACACCGCCGCACAATATATGAACCCGGGTTCTCTCAGTCGAAAGTCTAAAGCTCTAGCCGCTGTGCTACAGCGCCACAAATTAACTCAAATTTAAATCATGCATCGGCGGTCCCTTGCAATAATGATGATATTATTATTGGTAATGTTGCGTCTTTCAGCTCAGGTTCGTAAGGATTTAGGCGCGAATGAAGTTTATAATTATTATATGACCTTGGATGGACTGGCCCGGCTACCTAATAGCAATGTATTTGGCGGTTAACACCCCTCACCTTTGAGGTTTGTTGAATATCATGTTTATTTATGCATTGTATTGTATGTGGAGTCTTGAACAATAATGGATTCGTTGCGTCAATACAATTGCACTGATGTCTTTTATGCCATGACATTTGATCACAGGCAATAAATATCGCCCATTTACAACTCGCACACTGTTTCTGTTATCAAACTAGCTGCGGCCGTTATGACTGTGCCTGCAGTGTACCAATTAATCATAGTAATAGCCCGACAGAATACATTAATATAATCTTCTAAAACAGACAGAAGTGCGTGTATGCCTTTGCTGGGGAATAATTTAATGGCAGTACTCCATGCGCGATTTGCAACAATGATATGAGACAACCCCTTAACGGTCCGACACCACACGTTCACGTGAGAGAACCGTCGCATCGCCATTCTCACTCGAAGCAGGTGTGTATTTATTCTTAACCCACCTCCGCCTCTCCACCACGCCATATGTTGAGCTCCCCTCTGCGCATGGAGATTTCTGTTATGTTCGATGCGATGCTTTGTAGAAACTATATACTATTTCATTATTGTTTTTAATTAGTTCATAGTCAGGAAATGATGCCTAGTTGACTACAACTGCTAAGAAGCGGTTAACACCCCTGCCCTTTGATGTTTGTTTGAACTTCATGTTTATTTATGCTCTGTGTTGTTTGTGGAGTCTTGAACAATAATCGGTTCGTTGCGTCAATACAATTGCATTGATGGAATTTATGCCATGACATTTGATCATAGGCAATAAATATCGCCCTTTTACTACTTACACACTGTTTCTGTTATCGCATACATCAACCTAGCTGCGGCCATTATGATCGTTCCTGCAGTATACTAACTAATAATAGTAATAGCCCGACAGAAGACATAAATTATTATTATTATTATATTTCGTTATATATTTATTAATGTTAACAAAGCTAATCACGTTTGTTTCGATCAAACGAATGAATAAGACACAATCATTTAATGAAACAATAATTTTAGCTCATTATTTTAATAACTCTTATCCAGCGTGGTAATGACAGCATACTCCGTAATCATATCGAAAACACGGCCGTAGTCTGAGGGTTCGGGGATTTCACGCGAACCCCACATTTAACGACCCACCTTTTGGAAAGGAGCCACCCAACAAATGATTTGTTATAGAAAATGTTAGATTGTAAACACATCAATATATGAGCTGTATGGGAAGCCCGTTGGATGGTGTTTAAAAAAAATACAGCGACCTAACGATGAATCGCGATAGTCGATGTCGCGATGCAATACTAACGATAGTAAATTTAACTATCGATAGTTATCGGCGATAGCTCAGTGAACTATCGATAGTAAGGATAGTTGGCCAAACCTATGAGCAGGTTTACTTGAGTCGCTGTAATATACATGTGATTCATCAACTTTATTACGTAATGTCTACTTATTTACCGAGTCCACCGACCCAACGTCGATGAAAACACCATTACTCAAGGATTGCCATTGTGAAACAGTCTTTATAAAGACTAAGTTAGTTAATTAAGTTATTAGATAAATTCTGATCGTGATATGGCGCCTTTGCAAGCGGCAAGTCAAGGCAAAGCGACACGTGGTGTGCGATCACTGCCACAGCTGGGTAGATTTTGCATTGTACGGGTGTGGAAAGTCATGGGCAGAAACCATGGAGGAAGGATTCACCTTTCAGTGCATTGGGTGTTGGAAGGTGGAGTGTCTGCAGAAGGAGATAGTTAGGTTGATATATATTGTGAAGGGAATGGAGATGGGAATTAGCAAGGAGGCAGGTCGAATGGAGAGAGACGACAGGGAGAGAGGCGACAATACTGCAAGACTGAAGGAGAATAGCAGTGGCAAGAAAACTGAGGAAAGAAGATTGAGAGGAGGGAAGGTGATTGGAGGGGAAGAAATTGGAAAATCGACAACAGATAACTTGACAAGCGTGAAGGTGACAGGGAAGAAAGTGACCGTAGAGAAGATGGAACGGGAGAGGAGAGAGGAAAATGAGATGGGACGAAAGAAGAAGGGACGAAAGGAAGTGTGAGCAAATGTGATAGAAGAGAAGTCGATAAAAGGGACGCTGACAGGAGGAAAGGTGACAAGAGAAAAAGCGACAGGAAAGAATGGATCGGAAGAGAATGTGACAGGAGAGAAGACGACAGGGGGGGAAGACAACAACCAGACAGATGCAAACCGAAGAAGGAGCTATTCTAAGGCAGTGATTGAGGGGGCAATGAGGAAAGAGAGGGTGTTTATGGGCGACTCCATTATAAGAAAGACGGACAAGACACTGAGCGAGGGGAAGGACGTCGTTGTTTGTTTACCGGGGGCTAAGATTGAACATGTAACTGACAGGGTAGAGAAGGTATTGGGACATGGCAAGGGGGGTCTATACTGGTACATGTAGGAACAAATAATGCAGACCGGGAGGGGACAACTGCGATAGTACAGAAATATAGACAGTTAGTGAGGAAGCTAAAGAAGACGAGAGTTGAACAGGTTATTTTGTCAGGAATTTTGACAGTAGTGGGAGGAAGGGGGGCAACGTGTACAAACTGCAAGAGGATGTCGATCAATGCACTAGCTGAGCAGATGTGTGAAGAAGAGGGGGTGGGATTCACAGATTTATTGGGATACTTTGTTGGGAGGGAAGATATGTACATGAGAGATGGCCTCCATCTTAGTGGAAAGGGGGCAGCAGTTTTCTCAGAGAACCTGCTGCAATTTGTTGACAGTGGGACAGGTTGCATCTATTTAAACTAGACTCGCAGGGGGGACTCACAGAAAAGCCTGAAAATGGAGGCATAGATAAAGACAGCACAAATAAATCAGCAAATGACAGTCTGGAAAACTCTTCTGAAGCTGGATATAAATGTGTTTGTTTAAATGCAAGGAGTATAGTAAACAAAAGAAATGAACTAAACATTATGGTAGAAGATATTGACCCTCATATAATAGGTATAGCCGAATCCTGGACCACCACCGATATATCAGATGCTGAAATGGGACTGACAGGATATGTAATGTTTAGAAAAGATAGAATAGGAAGAAAGGGAGGTGGAGTTATTTTATATATTAAAGAATCTATTCAGGCTTATGAAATAAAATTAGAAAGAGAAGCAGATTGCGAAGAAGCTGTTTGGTGTAACATAGTTACAGGAAACTCAACGTTAACAGTTGGGTTAGTTTATCGAAGTCCAAACATAAGCATAGAAGAGAATGAAAAAATACAAAACGCTATAAGGGAAGTAAACAAACGGGACTGTATTATTATGGGGGATTTTAACCATGGGCATATACAAAGGAAATCTCTACAGAGTATGGGGAGAGAGGACCACAAGTTTTTAGTTTTAGTTCAAGATACATTCCTTTCTCAACATGTGCTAGAACCAACCAGGGATGAGAATGTGTTAGACATAGTTTTGTCCTCACAGAATGAATTAGTTGACAATGTCAAGATATGTGAGCCACTGGGGAGTAGCGACCACAACCAGATACATTTTACCATCAAAGTAAAATCAGAAAGGAATAGTAAAAAGCAGTATAGGAAAAATTTCCACAAAGGAAGGTATAAGGACATGAGGAAATATTTAGCAAAGATAGACTGGAATAAGACACTAAAAAATAAGACGGCATCAGAATGCTGGAATATATTAAAGAGTGAAATTAAGTGTATAGTCGATAGATTTGTACCCTTCAAAAAACAAGGAAAACGGTCCAAAAAGAAACACTTATCGAAAGAAGCCATTAAAAAATTAAGTATAAACAAATGATGTGGAAGTTATATAGATGTACTGGAAATGATGGAGACTACAACAGTTATAAAGAAGCACTTAACCAAGCTACAGCTGAAATTAGAAATTCAAAGAGAAGCTATGAACAACAATTAGCTAGTAATATAAAACATGACAGCAAGAGTTTTTATGCGTATTTTCGAAGCAAACAGAAAGTTCAAGATAAGGTCGGTCCTCTAGAAGATAGTGCTGGAAATATAATATCAGAGGGATTCTTAATGGCAGAAGACCTGAATGAGTACTTTATTTCAGTGTTTACCAGGGAAGATATTAGTTCACTGCCAATACCAGAGGCTAAGTTCAAGGGGGCAGATTCAGACTATTTAGGACAATTAATTGTAACCCCGGAAATGGTAACTAAGAAAATAAGGGCTATGAAGGATAATAAATCACCTGAAGTGGATGGTATTCCACCCAAACTACTATTGGAAATTGTAGAACAAATTAGCATACCGCTTGCAACAGTTTTCAACTTGTCAGTAGAAGAGGGAGTGGTTCCTTTAGAATGGAAAGAAGGAAACATTATACCGTTATTCAAAAAAGGTTCGAGAAACAAGGCAGATAACTATAGACCAGTGAGTTTAACATCAGTGATTTTTAAATTATTAGAAAGACTAATTAAAGATCACATGGTGGATTTTCTTGATAAACAAAACTTGATAAACCCATCTCAACATGTTTTTTTTTAAAGCGAGGTCATGCTTAACAAATAAGTTATGTTTCAACAAAGTACCACATCAAAGATTACTGCTTAAACTAAAGGTCCATGGCATAGGAAATGGTATAATAAATTGGATATAAAAATGGCTGATTGACAGAAGACAACGTGTAGTAGTTGATGGGGTGGCTTCAAACTGGAAATCGGTATTGAGTGGGGTACCACAGGGATCAGTATTAGGTCCTATATTATTCTTAATATATATATCAACGATTTGGATGATGAAATAACAAGCAAGGTGTTGAAATTTGCGTATGATACAAAAGTGTTTAGAAGGATTAAAAGTGATGGAGATAGACAACATTTACAAGATGATCTTGACAGGTTGATCAAATGGTCTTAAAAGTGGCAAATGCTGTTCAATTTTGGGAAATGTAAATGCCTCCACACAGGACATGGGAACGAAGACATTGGGGGTATTGTACTAAGTACTACTGTAAAAGAAAAGACTTAGGGTTAACCATTAGTGCTGATATGAAGGTTTCAGAGCAGTGCGGAATTGCAGCTTCAAAGGGAAATCAAATCCTTGGATTAATTAGGCGAAACATAACGTATAAGGAAAACGAGCTAATAATACCGCTGTACAAAACAATAGTTAGGCCTCATTTAGAATATTGTATTCAAGCATGGAGGCCATATCGCAGGAAGGACATAGATATGCTAGAAAGAGTGCAGAGGAGAGCAACTAAAATGATACCAAAACTGAGGGATCTTAGTTACGAAATACGCCTAAAAAAATGCGGTTTAACAATACTAGAGACCAGGAGATTGAGAGGAGATCAGATAGAAGTGTTTAAAAGATTGAAGGGTTATGAAAATATTGATAGAAATATGTTTTTCTCAGTTAAGAAAGATAGAAGGACTAGAGGACATGAACTTGCATTAGCAAAGGAGCAGAGTAGATTGGATATAAGAAAGTTTTCATTTTCACAAAGGACTGTAAATGAATGGAACAGATTACCTGCTGATTGTGTGGGTGCTAGTAGCGTGAATATGTTTAAAAATAAATTCGACACATACCTCAGACGGGCGGGATACACATAGATAAAAGGGTCGGACTCTCAATAAGCCAAATGGCTTCCTTGTCCACCTGCCACCTAGAGTTAATTCTCTGAGTGGCAATCTTGTTAAATCTTTTTAAAACAACTAACTCCAAATCCAAGCAATGACGTCACAAGCCAATTTTGGCTTGGTTCATGCGAGTTATAGTTTAACTGACATTAAGTAAAATAATAGCATATTTAGCTTCCACGAGACTATCGCGATAGTATCGCAATAGGCATAGAACTTACAGATATCGCGATACAATTGCGATAGAAAAACTATCCAAGAGAGTCACCGCTAAGTTATTGCCTGTATACAATCTTGATTTTAGTGACCAGATAATTGGCGTGGACTACGAAGTAGTGGGACTGCGACATTAGGATGTATCTGGACTATTTACGATGCTGTATTTTACAGTACTCATTCATTGATCAACCATGTAAACTATTCTTGTAAACTAAACAGCTAAAATTATTAAATGTAGATTATTCCTTTTAATAGGCATGTATGTTCATCTACCCAGCACTAGCCAGATTAGTAATATGTATCACGAAGTCAGCCAGATTGGACGTAGGAACATGGACAATCGTTTAAAGGGGATTGCGGTTAACTTTGCCTGCCTAGGCAGTATTGCCAATAAAGTTCGTTTTGAAACGGGATGTATTGTTTACCATTTGAGCATGTTCCGGGGTAGTATCTTCTAGATTGCTAACATTGTTAAGCGCTTACTAAACACAATTTGGCGGGCAATATACCTTCAAACTAGTTATTATATTCTTCACAAGTTTATATTAGTTAATAAATGAAAAATTAAGAACAGGCTGCCTCCTTTTAAATGAACATAATTGATTCACTGATTGTGCTCTCGCTGATTGCATCATTTGTGTGCATGTTAAGCCAGGAATATAGGGGGTCGTAATTTAATCTCTGTTTGACGCTCGAGGTTCAAGCAGTCTAAGACGAAAAGGTGAACCTACCCGCATACACACGCAAGCTCGAATATAAGTAGATTTTATATATTTGTGTAAAAAGAAAAAGGAGGAGTCCGAAGTTTGAGAAATAACAGACACTGCAGCAGAAAGGGCAACATGCCAACTGTTTTGATACTTTGGCAGAAAAAAAGCGATACGTTTTTCATATTACATATAGCTTTCTTACATCTTTCACACGCAAGCTCGATTATAATTATACCCGAAATATTTGTGTAAAAATAAAAAAGAGGAACCCGCATTTGATAAAAAACAGACCCTGCAACAAAAAGGCAACATGCCAACTGTTTCGACACTTTTGCAGAAAAAAGCGATACGTTTTTTATATTATATATAGCCTTCTTACACCTTTCACACGCAAGCTCGATTATAATTAGATTCAAAATATTTGTGAAAAAAAAAAAATGAGGAATCCGACATTTGAGAAAACCCAGACACTGCAGCTGAAAGGGCAACACGCCAACTGTTTCGACACTTTTGCAGAAAAAGCGATACTTTTTTATATTACATAACCTTCTTACACCTACATGCCTATTTGTGTTTGTTACGTGTGTGATTGTGCGTAGAAAACACTACGGAAGCTTTTTTCAGTTATAAATTATATTCTTTTGCAGTTTATCGTTTGTTTTTAATGACCATAATTCAGAAGAAACAACGCGCTGCTTTATGGAACAGACATATAATTATACGTTGCAAAATGTGTTAGAAAATATCTAACTTTGCCACTTCACCAAGTCTATCTGCTTTTTCTGAAGGATCCTTGTGTTTATGCTCCTGAATAACAGTTCGAACCAAACTGTTCATATATAATTACGTAATGCCAACTTATACATGTAAAACATTTTTACTCAAAATGTTTCCCACAATAGTATATAAAACATGATGGTTTTAGGCATAACAATATTTCCTATGTATATGTACATGTATTCTCGTTGTTTGTTTAAATGACGAGGGTCGGAGATAATGTGAAGTCCATGTGCAACGATAGGCCGTAGTCGTCATAGCGTAGAATTATAAATTAATATTCTTGTTGCTATACTATTGGCACAAGGGTAGACATCAGCATTATTGTGTCTGCGTCTACTCCATGTTGCCAATCCCATGACGCAGGGCCCGTTTTCCAGACGTATTTGCCATGCGCGCGTGGTTCCTGCGATTGTTAGGTTACGTTTTGCGTATTACGCGCATATTATGTTTTACGCTCCGAACAAATGTTTCATCCCATTAAAGGTGAGATTATTGACACATATCAGGAGGTGTTTAGAAAATATATAGGTATTACGTCCTATTCGTGGGGTCGTGAATTAATCCCTTAAAGCTTTGCGTTCGATGTTCAAGCCGTCTAAGAGGAAAACATTAACCTACCTGCGTACATATATACGCACGCTCGATTATACGTAGACAAGGCATCGCATCACATATCGTTTTACACAAACGAATATGCTGATGTTATGAATCAGGCAACGTGATAGTTGTTATACCAAATGTCGTTGTTAGATTGCGTCCTTGTAGATCACTTAAAAGCATACTTCTACGTGGAATACTTGATTTCATGGTTTTTCAACTCATGCACAGGATCCCAGTGACAAATCGTATGCAGTACACCACATTTTAACTTATACTTGTACAATAAATACTTTTAGATGTACTTCAGAATATATCGCGTCAAAATAAAACATTTGTATTTATGTGTTCTGTATGTAAGTGTGTGTGCGCGCGTGGGTGCGTGTGTGTGTGTGTGTGTGTGCGCGCGCGCGTGTGTGTGTATATATGTATATATGTATATATGTATGTATGTCTGTGTCTCTATGTCTGTCTCCCTGCCTGCCCGCCTGCCCGCCTGCCCGCCTGCCCGCCTGCCCGCCTGCCCGCCTGCCCGCCTGCCCGCCTGCCCGCCTGCCCGCCTGCCCGCCTGCCCGCCTGCCCGCCTGCCCGCCTGCCCGCCTGCCCGCCTGCCCGCCTGCCCGCCTGCCCGCCTGCCCGCCTGCCCGCCTGCCCGCCTGCCAGCCTGCCCGCCTGCCCGCCTGCCCGCCTGCCCGCCTGCCCGCCTGACCGCCTGCCCGCCTGCCTGCCAGCCTGCCTGTGTGGTCTGACTTTGCCCTATCGTTACACGCCACGCCGCACCAACGGCTATATCGGTCGTCTGCTATTCAATGTTCCACGTGTGATATCCTGAGTTATGTTGGTCGTCGTGCATTAGTTTATGTTACCGGGCAGGCCACATTGTGGAAGTCGCAGCGATTAGAACTAGAAATTAGAAAGAAATAATTGAAAAACATTAGTATTGTCAAAGTAACAGACACCTGATTAATGCTGATGTTTTGGTTTTATTTCTCTCAGCCTTTGATTTTAGTATGTATGTCTTCAATATAATTATTGATTGTATTGTAGCTTTGTACTTTTAACTTATTTTATTTAGTATATTTAGCTTCTCGCCACATTTGTTTGATAATTGTGCAACTAAACATTTATATCCGTGACAGTGGACACGTCCGCTTTCTGACGAATTGGTCTCTTTGGACCCGTGTCAATGGCCACTACGCGACAGTTACCTCCTGACTGTTATATAAAGAGAGGGCCTACGCCGGATTTACCACCAAAGGGATAGGGTGAAATTCCAAGAACACAGAGTATAATCGCCCATTCCCGCTCCTTGCACCACCAGGAACCAAATTCCGCACTTCCGGTGCAGTATTTCCCTATCTTTTAACATGTGAGGGAAATGTGAAAATGAAAACACCCTCCTACGGAATTAGCATAGCCAAAATGGAGGTTTTTTGGCAGTAATTCCAATATTTTAACGTAGACAGTTTCATTGTAGCGTTTACACTTTTTTTTCACTCCGTTTCAGTGCTTTTCAACTACCATAACAAAACCAAGGTCTCCTTATCTTTTAACATGTATGAATGCTATGGTTTTTACATACCAAAGGTCAAATGGCGCCTATCTATACTTTTGGCCCGTAGGCCGAAGCTCCTCCAAGGGACCGAGCGCTTGTACGAAAGATGACCACGTGTCTAAGAGGTGGTGTACTTTTTAATAAAATCATTATGAATTCAATGGATCCTATTTATCTGAAGAAAATGGCGGAAATTCGGTGAAAATGGCGAGGAAACGTAATGTTTTTTTCATGAGGCTATGTCTATGCCGCGCGTGTAGTTTCTACTCTGCAGTCCGCGCGTTGCGTGTAGTTTCTACTCTGAGGTACGTGCTTATTCGTCACTTGAACGAAAACGTCTTCATGGGTAAGGTAAGGAGAGTTGCCGCTAACTTTCAGGAAAAGGTTTTGATAAAAGTGATTCTACACATTATTGCAGAAGAACTCATTCAACTCGATAGCATTGGCAAATAAGCAATACGTTTGATGGTTAGCACTACATTAAGAAGTCCAGACATTTTTGTAGCAATTTGCTTAATTTCTTATTTGTCTATTTACATACCTGCTTTGAAGACACAATGCGTCTGAGTGTCGTCTTACTTTTCACCTTGCTGCCGTTGGCGGTTGTAGCGGCTCACGAAACGGCTGAAGTAAGTGGCACAATTTATATTTTTATTGCTAGTTACGTCTCACTTGAAACTGCCTGTATGTAAACAAAAAGGAACTAGATGTTATTAACTGCGAGATCCACAATACACCGCATCACAGTTAAGCTCAACAGTTGTTTACAGTCGTCGTCATCGTTGTTGTTATTATAATTATTGTAATTGTCGTCAATCATCATCCGATTATAATTATGAGTATGTGTGTACATATGTACGTGTGTACATATATGCATATTCTTCTGTACATAATGATTGTGTATGTATGTGTGTTCGTACGTACGAGCGTGCATGCATGTATGTGTGTATGTGTGTATGTGTGTATGTGTGTATGTGTGTATTGTGTGTATGTGTGTATGTAAGTATGTAAGCATATATGTTTTTACAGTGTATTTAGAACACCGACCACAATGTGCGAGTTCAGCTTTTGGGCTCTTCCGAACCCGTGTCTTGATATATCAGACTAGTGACCAAACTGAGGGTCTACTACCAGCACTTTTTTAACGGAGCTGAAACAAGGACTCCATACAGACGACATATAAAAGCCTTAGAGCAACTCCACCAACGCTGCTTACGAAATATATATTGAGAATCATTTGATGGGACAGACCGAACAACAGCGTCCTCGATGAGGCTCACATATCAAGCAATGAAGCAGCCATCACGCAACAACAATTGAGATGGACTGGCCATGTACTGCGCATGTCTGATCGAGACTGCCCAAGTAGTCTACTCAGAGCTGAGTTATGGTAAACGGTTTAAATGAGGACAGCGTCAACACTATAATGACATCCTTAAATCAACCTTGAAAAAAATGTGGCACTGAACCAAACCCCTGAAAATCTGACAGTATATCTCGTTCTAAATGGCGGTCGTTTACTTGAAACAACACAGAATCATTCGACGCCACCAGAGTAACAACCTCAGCCAAACAGCGAGAGGCTCTACATAATCCACCCTCACCACATCCTGGTTATGCATGTTCGTTCGCACTGTGGGAAGTTGTGCCAAACAAAGATTGCACTGATAAGCCAACTGCGAACACACAAATTACACCGACAATCCATGGAACGATAATCCTCGTTACGAGGGATTGCCGATGATGTACGTTTGTACGTATGTACGTATGAAATTACTTATGTGCGTGTGTACGTGTGTACATGTGCACGCGTGCACGTTTGCAAGTGTGTACGCGTATGTAAGATAAGTTTGGTAATATTCTTTCCTCCAACTAACCAATATTTATTAAGTATTTTAATAAGCTGCTTATGTCAGTTCACAAACAAATCCATATGCATGTACACGTGACGGTATTATTTCATCTGTTCATCCCTATTGTTATTCCGTTGTTTTACTATGTGGTGTTTGTCGTACAAGTGCACATGTTCATTCAACGTCCTGTTAAAGGTGTCCAGTCGTTACTCTGGCTCATCAACCTTTGATATACAAATTCTAATTTGTTTATGTATTGTATAGGCATACTCATCTGTCTTCTACATTATATATTGTTTTATTCCAACCTGTAGCAAAATAATTAAATTACTTTATTTCAATGTATATGAACAACATAATATGCCAAGTTACTTATATATGTGTGCACTTCCTTCTCTGTAGTTGATGGCGATCGTGTTAAAAGAGGTAATATGTGGTGGTTTGATTGATTGATGGAGTTTATTGAGGACATTATATGCATGATGAGTATCAATAACAATAGCATCATATTATAATACCGAGGAAAGCACATAAAACCACAACAAAGTATACTTATTTCCAATGTGGTCTTCATAAAAAATGAGTAATTAATGATAATGAAAGTAAATACAATAAATAAATCAACATTATACAATAGCAATAATGGTGTATGAGAATAAATTTATTATTGGCAAATTTTCAGTTGGATTGTACATACGTTATACTTCCAAGATGGCGATCGTGTTAAAAGAGGTAATGTGTCCTTTGTTTATATTTCCAAGGTGGGCATGTAATTTATTTTACATATGTAGAGCGAGCGTTTTATGTGAATATTTTAAATAATTACTAGCAGTTATTTTTTTAAATAAATGCATTTGTTGAAGCGAGTGGACTTTTAATTGTGCGTAGCTGTTACTGCTACTACTGGGGACAAGTCCATTGCTATAAGGCATCATGGGGATGTCTCTGTCTTGCCTATACTTGAGGGCCCGGAAGTTGCAAAGTTGTTTACGGAAACGCCAGGGACCGCGGCGCCAGGTGCTGCTGCAGCTACAAAAGAGGCACATAGCGGCTGCTTTCACCAGGTAGCGATGGAGCTTCACGCCTACTCCGTCAGGGGCCGCCACGATGAAAGCAGTAGATTACAAGGCGATGTCGGCTAAAATTATAACTGGACTCTAATTGACTGCGTCCAGTAATTTCGTTCACCATGGAACTATTAATGAGACTAACCAACTGAAATAATAGTTTAACCGTAACTAGTCCATGCTTCGCAACTAAACTGTCTCCAGTTAGTAACATGTTACACACTATGGTCAATAACTCCTTCATAATAAAACGAAATCCGCCGAAGATACATTTGTTGCATATCGTTTTTGAACACACACACACACACACACACACACACACACACACACACACACACACACACACACACACACACACACACACACACACACACACACACACACACACACACACACACACACACACACACACACACACACACACACACACACACACACACACACACACACACACACACACACACACACACACACACACACACACACACACACACGAACACGGACAAGAACACGCGCGCAGATAGACGCACGCGCGCACACTTTACAGAGTAGAATAGCTGGTTGGAACCGTGGAAGACTATATATAGTACTTAATTGTTTGTGTTAATGATTTGCATTGTTAGCTGCGCCATTACCTTCCTATTTTCCTCAAAATTACGTGATTATTTATACTTGTTTCCAAACATCACGACTCCATTCAGCGGTCAATCACAGTCAGTCCACTGGAATCTTGCCGCACCTGATCCTTTTTGGCGGTTGTGTGCCACTACTGATGTTACGCTGGACGCGACATTGCAATATCGCAGTCATTCGATCGGCTGTTTCTGTAAGACTACGAACTACTTATAGGTCTTTTTTGTGGTGTAAGCTCATATACGGTATAGAAACGTATTATAAACATCATCATTTGAAAGTGAATGTGTAGCGCCGTGGTGCAGTGGCTACAGCTTCGTACTCTCAACCGAGAGAACCCGGGTTCGAATCCTATGCGGCGGAGTCGAACCTATGGGCAAGTTCTTTCACTATACGTTGCTCCAGTTCACTCAGTTGTGTGAATGATTGAAACATACTTCTTATTTCACCATTAAGCGAAAACATACGCAATTATTTATAAAATTGATTTAATCATAGGAAAGGTAACGACCGGCCCCGAGTGGTTTATTTAAGAGAAGCCAACAATTGAACATTGTTAAGAGCAAAAAAAAATTGTGATGTTCTACAACAAAACAGTGTTCGTTGGCTGAGCCACGGAGCGGTTCTGACGAGGTATATGACACTTTTATGAGTTTTCCATGGAATTAGCTGGTCGGTCGTCCAGCTGAGTTTTGTGTTCAGGTTTAAGTTTGAACATTTGAACACGTTGACTCTACTAATCCAGGGAAAACAAACGTTGATTAGCTCGCGTGTAAAGAAGCAGTCGATACTGTCGCCCCTCAAAATGCAAGCTGTACTTTCTACATTGATTATTTTTAATTCACAACATAATTTTGCGGTGAAGAGGATGCGCGCATGGAAAATGCCAACCCGGTGATTGTCGATGTTCTGGACATCTTACAGACCGCCTTCAGTGGTCGATTTGTCGACTTCACTGCTTCTATGCAAGTTCATTTATCGCACAGCCTAAAATTGTCGAAGTTGTAATAATTACTTGAACACGACAAAGCTGCCTTGCATGAGAATCGCTAAGATTGCAACATGATAGGGTGTGATGATGTACGTTAAATCGAATTGATCGTTTAAATAAGCGTCACCAGAACTGTGCGAGTTCCCGCGCCTTGTATGCTGACCTGCCACGACAATAAAGTTGTTGTTATTTTACGTTGAATGTTATTGTCTTTTATCGACCAAGTCGTGACATTTCTCTGGCGAGGAGAATACAAAATCATGTATCCAACAAGAGCACAAAGAGTGGAGACCTGTCAGTAAGTAACACTGACATTTCAGCAGGTCAAAGACAATTGTGTGTGGCTGAGTTGGCGCGGTGATTTGGCTGACATATGTGCAAGCCGACAAGATGGTTAGATTCATTGGGATTTTAGGGAAATTCGACCCTATCATAGAGACAGTTGCGTGTTACGAAGAAAGGTTGTGTTTGTTCTTGACGGCAAATAACATTGCAGTATAAGACGCGGAACTGCGTAAAGCAACATTTCTCACTGTCGTGGGAAGGGAAATTTGTCGAGTGCTGTATGATCAGTTTAGTCCGGAGAAATCGGATACAAAAACCCTACAGCAACTCTTATGTATCTTACTTCAGCCGTTTCGTGAGCCGCTACAACTACCAACGTCAGCAAGGCGAAAAGCAAAACGACACTCACACGCATTGTCCCTTCAAGGCAATTATGTAAGTAGACAAATAAGAAAAAAAGCAAATTGCTAAACAAATGTATGGACTTCTTAATGTAGTGCTTACCATCAAACCTATTGCTTATTCGCCAATGCTATCGAGTTGAACGAGTTCTTCTGTAATAATGTGTAGAATCACCTTTAACAAAACCTTTTCCTGAAAGTGAGCAGCAACTCTCCTTACCTTACCCACGAAGACGTTTTCGTTCAAGTGACGAATAAGCACGTACCTCAAAGTAGAAACTACAGGCCACGTGCGGACTGCAGAGCAGAAACTACACGCCCGGCGTAGATATAACCTCATGAAAAACACATCACGTTTTCCCGCCAATTTTACCGAATTCCCGCCATTTTCTTCAGATAAATAGGCATCCATTGAATTCATAATGATTTTATTATAAATTATAACACCTTTTAGACACGTCGTCATCTGTCATACAAGCGCTCGGACCCTTGGAGGAGCCTCGGCCTACATGCTAAAAGTATAGATAAGCGGCACTTAACCTTTGGTATGTAAAGACTGTAGCATTCATGCATATTAACAGATAGCGATACCTTGATTTTGTTATTCTAGCTGAAAAATACTTAAACATTTACTGAAACGGAGTGAAAAAAATGTGTAAACGTTACAATGAAACTGTCTACGTTAAATATTGGAATTACTGCAAAAACCTCCATTTTAGCTATGCTATATCCGTAGGAGGGTGTTTTCATTTTCACATTTCCCTCCCATGTTAAAATACAGGGAAATGCTGCACCGGAAGTGCCGAATTTGGTTCCTTGTGGTGCAAGGAGCGGGTAGAGGTGATAATATCCTGTGTTCTTGGATATTCACCCTATCCCTTCGGTGGTAAATCCGGCGTTGGCCCTCTCGTCAGCAAGCGTGTCCACTGTCACGGACATAAATGTATAATTGCATAGTTATTGTTTAATACAATTATAAAACAAATGTGGTGAGAATATAAATATACTAGATAAAACAAGTTACATGTACAACACTACAATACAATAAATAATTATATTGAACACATGCATACTAAAATCAAACGCTGAGAGAAATAAAACCAAAACATCAGCATTAATCCGGTTTCCGTTACTTTGAAAATACTAATATTTTTCAATTATTTCTTTCTAATTGGCAGCCAGTCTTAATCGCTGCGAGTTCCACAATGTGGCCTACCAGGTAGCATAAACGAATGCACGGCGACCTACATAACTCAGGCTATCACACGTGGAACATCGAATAGCAGACGACTGATATAGCGGTGGGTGTGGCGTGTGACGATAGGGCAATGTCAGACACACAGACTGGCAGGCAGACAGACAGGCAGACAGGCAGGCAGGCAGGCAGGCAGGCAGGCAGGCAGGCAGGCAGGCAGGCAGGCAGGCAGGCAGGCAGGCAGGCAGGCAGGCAGGCAGGCAGGCAGGCAGGCAGGCAGGCAGGCAGGCAGGCAGGCAGGCAGGCAGGCAGGCAGGGCAGGCAGGCAGGCAGGCAGGCAGGCAGGCAGGCAGGCAGGCAGGCAGGCAGGCAGGCAGGCAGGCAGGCAGGCAGGCAGGCAGGCAGGCAGGCAGGCAGGCAGGCAGGCAGGCAGGCAGGCAGGCAGGCAGGCAGGCAGGCAGGCAGGCAGGCAGGCAGGCAGGCAGGCAGGCAGGCAGGCAGGCAGGCAGGCAGGCAGGCAGGCAGGCAGGCAGGCAGGCAGGCAGGCAGGCAGGCAGGCAGGCAGGCAGGCAGGCAGGCAGACATATATATATATATATACATATATATATATATATATATGTATATATATACATATATATATATACATACATATACATATACATGTACATATGTAATATTATTATGCCTAAAACCATCAAGTTTTATATAATAATGTGGTAAACATTTTGAGTAGAAATGTTTTACATGAATAAGTTGACATAACGTAATTAAATATGAACGAACTGTTATTCAGGAGCATAAACACAAGGATCCTTCAGAAAAAGCAGATAGACTTGGTGAAGTGGCAAAGTTATATATTGTCTAACATATTTTGGAACGTATAATTATATGTCTGTTCCAGAAAGCAGCATGTCGTTTCTTCTGAATTAAGGTCATTAAAGACAAACAAACTGCAAAAGAATATAATTTATAACTGAAAAAAGCTTCCATAATGTTTTTCTACGCACAATCACAGACGCGACAAACAAAAACAGGCATGTAGGTGTAAGAAGGTTATATGTAATATTAAAAAGTATCGCTTTTTCTGCAAAAGTGTCGAAACAGTTGGCCTGTTGCCCTTTCTGCTGCAGTGTCTGTTTTTTCTCAAATGTCGGATTCGTCCGTTTTCTTTTTACACAAATATATCAAATCTACTTAAATTCGAGCTTGCGTGTGTATGCGGGTAGTTTAACCTTTTCGTTTTAGACTGCTTGAACCTCGAACGTCAAACAGGGATTAAACTACGACCATGCACAACAATGATATAATCAGCGAGAGCAGAATCAGTGAATCAACATGTTCATTTAAAAGGAGACAGTCTGTTCCTAGTTTTTCATTTATTAACTAACATAAACTTGTGAAGAATATAATAACTAGTTTGAAGGTTCGCTGCCCGCCAAATTGTGTTTAGTAAGCGCTTAGCAATGTTGCAATACTGCCTAGGCAGGCTAAGTTAACCGCAATTCCCCTTGAACGATTGTCCGTGTTCCTACGTCCAATCTGGCTGACATCGTGACACAAATTAGTAATCTGGCTAATGCTGGTTAGACGAACATACATACCTATTAAAAGGAATAATCTACATTTAATAATTTTAGCTGTTTACTTTACAAGGATACTTTACAATGAAGGCGTACTGTAAAATACAGTATCGTAAATAGTCCAGATACTATCGCAATACATCCTAATGTCGCAGTCCTCTTCCTTCGTAGTCCACGCCAATTCTCTGGCCACTAACATCAAGATTGTATACAGGCATTAACTTAGCGGTGACTCTCTTTGATAGTTTTTCTAGCTGTAAGTTATGTGCCTATTGCGATACTATCGCGATAGTGTCGTGGAAGCTAAATATGCTATTATTTTACTTAATGTCAGTTAAACTACAACTCGGATGAACCTAGCCAAAATTGGCTTGTGACGTCATTGCTTGGATTTGTAGTTAGTTCTTTCTCAATGGCAATCGTTGAGTGATGGTGATTTCATCGACAACTGTTGACGATGGGTCGGTGGACTCGGTAAATAAATATATATTACGTAATAAAGTTGAAAAATCACACGTGTATTACATCAGTATTACAGCGACTCAAATAAAACTGCTGATATGTTTGGCCAACTATCCTTACTATAGATATTTCACTGTGCTATCACCGATAACTATCGACAGTTAAATTTACTATCGCGACAGCGACGATTGCGATTTATCGTTAGGTCGTTGTATTTTTTTTTGAAAACACATTTTCTATAACAAAAATAGGTTGGCTCCTTTCCAAAAGGTGGGGTCGTTAAAAGTGGGGTTCGCCTGAAATCCCGAACCCTCAGACTACGGCCCTGTGTTGGGTATGATTTATGAGTATGCTGTCATTACCACACTGGATAATAGTTAATAAGATAATGAGCTAAAATTATTGTTTCATTAAATGATTATGTATTTTTCATTCGTTGAATCGAAACAAATGACTAAAAAAACCGGTACAACTCTTAGAAAGGATGGTATTTCAAGTTATCATCCAAGTTTAAGAATGAATGCACTTTGAAACACAGAGGTGACGAAACAAGCTTGTCGCCTTCTTAAAAACAGAAATATTTATTGCCTATGATCAAATGTCATGGCATAAATTACATCAGTACAATTGTATTGACGCAACGAATCGATTATTGTTCAAGACTCGACAAACAATACAGTGCATAAATAAACATGAAGTTCAAACAAACATTACAGGTTAGGGGTGTTAACCGCCTCTTAGCAATTTTAGTCAACTAGGCATCACCACCTGACTATGAGCTAATTAATAACAACAAAGAAATATTATATAGTTTCTATATAGCATCGCATCGAACATAACAGAAATCTCCATGTGCAGAGGGGAGCTCAAAATATGGCGTGGTGGAGAGGCGGAGGTGGGTTACGAATAAAAGCACACCTGCTTGGAATGAGAATGGCGATACCACGGTCTTCTCACGTGATCGTGATTTGTCGGACCGTTAAGGGGTTGTCTCTTATCATTGCTGCAAATCGCGCATGGAGTACTGCTATTAAATTATTCCCCAGCAAAGGCATAAACGCACTTCTGTCTGTTTTACAAGTTTTTATTAATGTATTCTGTCGGGCTATTACTATAATTAATTAGTACACTGCAGGTACAGTCATAACGGCCGCAGCTAGTTTGATCACAGAAACAGTGTGTAAATAGAAAATGGGCTATATTTATTACCTGTGATCAAATGTCATAGCATAAATTACACAGTGCAATTGTATTGACGTAATGAACCGATTATTGTTCAAGACTCGACAAACAGTACAATGCATAAATAAACATGCTATTCAAACAAACATCAAAGGTGAGGGGTGTTAACCGATAAAGACATTGCTATTGGGTAGCCGGGCCACTCCACCCAAGGGCATATAATAATTATAAACGTCTTTCGCGCCTAAATCCTTACGAACCTGAGCTGAAAGACGCAACAAACAAGAATCATCAGGCAGTTATAATTATCAAGACGCGAAAACGTCATCATTAATTCAAGGGACCGCCGATGCTTGATTTCAAAGTTGAGTTAATGTGTAGCGCAGTAGCACAGCGGCTAGAAGGTTGGACTCTCGACTGAGAGAACCCGGGTTCATATATTGTGCGGTGGTGTCGAACCTTGGGCAAGACTGTAGGAATGAGTACCTGGCTATAATCAGTGGTGGATATTTTTATACACATAATATTCGCGCATTAATTGCAGCGTGGCTGAATGCTTCCCAGATATGTTGAGATGGTGTTCGATTGAACAGGTCTGCCAGGGAGTAAATTGTAAAGGATACTGCGCTATTTAAGAACTTACCTTTTTTGTAATCTAAGTAGGAGTCTGTAAAAATGTAGGTTTACAAATGTATTCTGGCATATTCTCCTCTATATAAATCATAGGTTGCTGAATGAAACGTTAAGATGGAAGGACCTAGCATACACCTGTTAGGTGAGAATTTATGCACGTGACGATTTTGTTATTCAACTATGTCGCTCATTTTTATTGGCGTGTGCTAATATTGTTTTCCCCTGCAAACGTTTTTGTATATATTTTTTCACACACGTGTCAAACACGAAGGAGCAGTTGGTAATTCATAATCTCACGTGCACATCTTCGATTACGGATGTACTGTGTATTTACGTCATAACGCAACAGTCGCTTTCAATGTAAAGTGTGCCGTGACATCAAACCTATTGTTTGCGTCAGCGCATAAACAGTGGTAGACATACAAAGATATTTCAACAAATGAGGTAACAGATTGCTGAACATTATTCAGGATAGTTAATATTTTTATGCAAATGATTTCTTGTTGACATATTCAATACGTGTTTTATCTTGTTGTTGTAGACTCTTTCGTCAGCGTAGCACACCAACTCCTTCAGTGCATGTGATGTGTTCACGGTGTGTAGGAAGAAGACACACATTGACCAATACCTCAACTTTCGTCCCACCATCTCAAACACTAGAAAAGAAGTGTCGTTAGAACCCTGATGAACCGGTGTGAAACGACAACATTGGAAGAGGGAGACAAGAAGGAAGAGGAGAAACACCTAAGATAAGCCCTGAACGTCTGTGACAAGCAGTCCTGAGCCAACATATCCACCCAGGGCAGTAATCCCGAACCGCCTCTGTTATGAACCAACTTTTGGAAACAAGCCACCCGCCAATGGTTTATTGGGAAATATACGCTGTAAACACATCCATAGATCAGCTGCATGAAACGACTGACGGGAGATTTTTTCCGCGCCGCCGTAATTTCAGCTTCTCCGCTCTGTTTCGGCTGGAACTGGAGACACCGGAAGACGAGGGGGAGGATGTGCTGTTGAAAAATTTTCGTCAACATATGGGGTTGCTGTTGAAAATGGCATCACTTTATTGTAACCTGAACGGGGGCACATCCAATAGTCTAGGGGGCACGCCGCGTGGGCCCATTATAAAGGGTCTGCGGGAAGCCAACTTCGTATCGTCTAGAGGGGCTACGTGGCACACTGTCCAAACCATAGACTCGACCTCCGTCTCCTTGTAAAGAAGCTACCCCGTGGCCCTGACCTTTATTGTGTATTTGTGCTATTGGTGCAGCACGCGATTCAAATTTCGTTGTGTACTGTCAACATTTGTTCTTGTCATCATATATTGGTGCCAACAATATAGGTTGAATATATCACGTGTAATTTCGTTATTTCCTAGTATTTATGTATCTATTTTTTCTCTCTCAAAGATATACATTTATCCAATTTCAATGATCGTCTAACCTTAGCTTTAGAAGTGTGATTCTGACATGTTGGTGTTAGAATTGTACTTTCTGAATTTGTTTTTCAAAACATTTCCTGCATCAAATGTTACTCTTTTTTCACACTTAATTTTGGGGTGTCACCAGCACATAATATACTATTGGTTGTAGTTTTTGTGTTAAGTTAGTGCTGTTATTGACTTGAGTAGAATATATGACATTGGAATCCTGTGTAGTTTAATTTAATTAAGATAATACAGACAAGCAGAACAGTGAGTCAGATGCTGTAATATAGTCAAATATTCGAGGTTGTTTATTTCAAAAGAAACGATGCACTATCTGTAGTTGTATTCTTGTGCCATGTGTTTCGCCAAAATACACACAAACAAGCCAACCTTCATAATAACAGTAACTAATATAAACAGCAGTGCATATGTCAACACCAATACAGAAGTCAACTGCAAACACTAGACGAGATGTACATAACATTTGTTCACAACGGAAAATGTTGACAAAAACATCAGCTGGCAACAACATGGATCATTACAGACGATAGTCACTGATTATTAACAACAATCGCCAGATAACGATACAAATACCTTTATTAGTCCCAACAGCATAGCAAGGCAACACAATATTCAGATATACACACAAGAGTTTAAATGTAAAACATAGAATGCAAATTTATGTAAAATAAACAGTATATATGTATATAACCAAAAAGACAGAAACAAAAAAAACAAATAGCAAGAAAACAATTGCTGTGGGGCGGGAGAAATTACAAATTCTTTAGTGTGTAGGTAAACATCACAGAGAAAACAGTGTCCGACATCTATAGTGGACATATTCTTGATGGGCTGTTTGTTGGAACTGTTGGAGAAGTGGTGGTGGCGTGGCTACATCTTTCTAGGTGGGTGTGGGTGCGTACACATGCATGGGTGTAGAAGAGCAGGTGATACAGCCACGGCCACAATTCTACCCACTTGCAAGATGTGTGACCAATTGATATGTCGGGAGCAGGGTCATATAGTGACCACGGTCAGCTGGGTCTCTCTGCTTCGTTGAGGTCACAGGTCGAAGACGTCGAAGCGTGGTTTGTTTTTGCTGCTGATTCTTTCTAAAAACAACACGGCTCACCAGAGAAGGAACCATGTGCTAGGGCAGCGATTGGCGGCATCCAAGCAGATCATCGAGTCGGTGTTCTAGTTGTCCGATTAAGCTTTGCAACTCGTTTGCCAGTGATTCATGCAAAACGTCATGACCTTCACAGTAGGGATGCAGACCATCAACACTGGAAACGAAACTCATCCACTACACTTCAAATTATTAATAACAACATTTAAATGCATAACATTACATTTTGTCTGCCTGGCCGCCCGCCCGCCCGCCCGCCCGCCCGCCCGCCCGCCCGTCCGCCCGCCCGCCCGCCCGCCCGCCCGCCCGCCCGCCCGCCCGCCCGCCAAAATCGAGCATAACTTTTGATTGGTTTATGCTAGAGACACAATTTTTGCGTCCATCCCGATGTTTTGCCATATCACACCTGACCAAAATTCAAAATGGTCGTCATTTTTACCGAAAACAGCCCAAATCGACCATGACTTTGGATGATGCTAGAATTTTTTTTTTATGAATTTGTATTGATGTGACATGCCAATAAATGTAAAGGTAAGTTCTTATATAGCGCAGTATCCAGTCCTCAGGACAGCTCAAAGCGCTTTACACTTTACTCCCTGGCAGACCTGTTCACTCGAACACCATCTCGACTTCTCTGGGAAGCATCCAGCCACGCTGCAATTAATGCGAGAAAACTATTCGTACACACATATCCACCACTGTCTATAGCCAGGTACTCATTTATGCAGCTGAGTGAACTGGAGCAACGTATAGTGAACGAACTTACCCAGGGTTCGACACCGCCGCACATGATTCGAACTCGGGTTCTCTCGGTTGAGAGTCTGATGTTCTACCCACTGCACCACGGCGCTACACAATAACAAAATTGGGACGTTTATATGATAACATTTATTTATAGTTCTTCATTTGCAATGACCAGTCATCATGACTGTGCTACGAGTAGTAGCACAGTCATAATAGCTATACATACATGTACATATATATGGCTACTTCTGACAAGAAACATACAAAAGCTTTGCAAAATGGCATGCAGTAATCACGAATTAATCTGTATCATACATGAACAACATTTAAAAGTACAAAATTCAAAGTTAAAAGTAAGAAATACTCAATTATAAATTTGCTGAAAAACAATAAAACACAATTTGAGAGCATTTCTTGTAATGACAGGTTTCATTTCGACGTTGACAATGTGTATATCATTGATCAATTCAAAATCAACGGTATATGAAAGGGACGCCATTCACATTACATTATCTTAGAAAAGTTTCGTCTCGATATTCTCTCTCATGCTCCTATTCTATTTCCTCTGTAGTGTCACCTTCTTCCTCATTATCATATCTAGCGTCTTTCTCGCGCTCATCATGTTTGGTGAACAGGTTGAGACACATGACTTCACCAACACAGAAGCAGTACGGTGTGCAGGACAATCCTGCAGAATGACAGCTACATGCATGACTGCTGCATGCTTTCCCTACAGGTTTACATTGACAGTTGATGACGTCCATAATGGTTGGTGGGAGCTGCTGGTCCCCTTGCGATGCATGGAGTTGGCACACCCCCTGCACCAGTGACAAATTCCCAACCATAATCAACAATATCAACCAAGGGCGGAGTCTGCTGATCTGCTGCCTCCCAGAGCATGACTTGGTAGTGAGCTCGCAGGATGTGGTAGGCCAGATTAGCTTATGTCGGAGGAAGAGCCTTGATACATATAGCATTCCCTCTGGTCCTTTTGGAGTAGAGCGCATACCTGGCAGAAGCCATGCTTGTGCCTTCAGCAACACCAACGAGCGATCAGATGGATTTCCGTCAAGTCTCCATCAACAGAGTAGCACCGTCTTCGTCGTAGACAGTGTAGAGGCCAGAGTGGTCAGCAGACTTCAATACCTTTAGCGCCATTGCTTTGCCATAACCAAATGGATAGGACACAGTATCGCAGCCCAACAGTGCATGCATACCAAGCAGTTGGAGGGATTTCGGACCAAGGAGGAAAGAACTTTCATTGATGTTGAGGATAGCCCCACTCCATCGATCTATCTGCACATGGTGTTGTCAGCTGCGTACTCCACACCCAGAACACAAGCAGAACAAAGACGTCAGTGACATCGCTGATCACTCGTACAGGTTTTTTTTATCATTCCTCACAGCCTCCAGAAGATAACCAATGATAATAATATCTGCTTCATCATGGCTGTACACGTCCTATTCTCTTCCAAGCATCGTCACATTGTTGACCAAATTGAATGTGGAGAGAACCACGATGAGAACCTTCTTATTTGCCTAGCTCTTCATGATAGCATCGCGGCATGGAAGCTTGCAGGATATTGTGATGTTGTAATCAACAGCCCCTTCACCTGCTCGCTGGATTCGTTCAAGGTCCTTTGCTGACGGGTTATCATAGCCCATTTTCCCCACATGCTAAAACATAGGTATAGACATCAGAATTGTGTCTCTGGCATATTTTCGGTGAAAATGACGACAATTTTGAATTTTGGTCAGGTGTTCATAGTCGGGCATCATTGGAAATGGTTCCATTGAACTTCTGATGTGGCAAAACATCGGGATGGACACCAAAATCATATCTCTAGCATAAACCAATCAAACATTATGTTCGATTTTGGCTATTAATTTTCGGTTAAAATGGCGGCCATTTTGAATTTGTGTCATGTGAACATAGTCGGACATCATTGGAAATGGTTCCATTGCATTCCTCACATGCCAAAACATGTGCATAGACACCAAAATGTTCCTAGCATGCTCCAGTGCAAAGATGTAACACATTTTCTAATTTAACATAGGTTCACGTCAGCCACCTTGGATTTGCCTGGCTCCTACAAGTTGCCATCCCGCTGATTTGAGTTGAGGGACCCATAACATACATGATTCAGCAAAAAAACCTTAAACTACCAACCGTTTCCAGGTTCCAAAAATGGCAACTCGACTACATGGCTCGTCCTGTCCAGACGATTTTGGCATCATTTGAAAGGATACACTTTTTGTTATTCTAGCGTCATTTATATTTCCCGATAACCGTTCATAGAACTTACAATCGTGCCGTTTTCGGTGTTCTGTACGGTTCCGAACGATGTTGTCGGTGGGTACTCAGTACAATAATCTTCCGATTGCGGCGCTGTTTTCCTCATTTGCATAGGTTCAGACATGCACACCTCAACATTTCTTGATTTCATGTTATAAGCTCCACCCACTTTTAAACTGCAACGAAACTGATGTACACTGATCACAACAAAACCGATATATATCTACGTCGGCGTGACGTCACAATAACGTACGCCAACCAACGCTTCAACATTTGTTGCGTTGGTTGGTTCATATACGTGATTGTGACGTCACACCTATTTCGCGTTTGTCATTTTAGCAACCGTTTGAAAGTGGGTGGAACTTATTCCATGAAATCACATAGTGGTTCCTCAATCGGTAGATTGGTGAACTGTGTCGACGAAACAATATCGTTCGCAGTATCTAATACACCTGAACCGGCACTGTTGTATGTCCGTTTATAGTTTATTTTAGGAATGACTATCAGGAAACCATTATATATATTTGAATAGAAGAACTCGTAAGCTTTCAAACGATATAAAGATTGTTTGGATCGGACGAACCGTAAT
Organism: Paraescarpia echinospica; assembly: GCA_020002185.1. NCBI lineage: Eukaryota > Metazoa > Annelida > Polychaeta > Sabellida > Siboglinidae > Paraescarpia > Paraescarpia echinospica. The sequence continues at coordinate 46,343,454 of CM034534.1, read as the reverse complement.
GGTACAAGCAATCGTTCAAAAAAGCATTTTGGGACGTGTTTTAGTTGTTCATTTTCCGCTCGCTTATCTATTTTTGATTGCACCCTATGGACCCTGTGTAGTCCACAATAGGCCTAAGTGGGTTGCCTGACCTGTGGATTTTGGGAGTACAGTACATCCTTGGTACATTCTATGCTGTAGGTTACAGGCACTTGTACTGTTCATCCGTGATTGTATCCTCGTCTTCCAGCTTCTTTATGATGAATACTAACTGTATCTTATATTTGGGAGTAGGGTCTTTCTTCACTTTCTTCACTGTCTTGTCATCTGATAACATGGTTGTGACTTTCTGTTCATATTCGTCAATGTCCATTTCTACTGTGCCTTTCCCCTTGTCTGCTGGAAGAATCATTATGCTCTTTTCTTTCCTCAGTTCTGCTAGTGCTTGCCTTTCTTTCTTGGTGATTTTCGGCTTCGGTAATTTTGCCGACTTCAGAATGCCAGCCACCTGCGCTCTCAATTTGTCTGCTTTGTTTATGGGCAACGAACGACATGCCTGTTCAGTGGCTACGACAAATTCTTCCACTGGTAGTTTGTCTGGTGTTACTGCATAGTTTAATCCCTTATTGAGCACTCTCGTTTGGTCGTCATTTAGTTTGTACTTTTATATGTTCACCACCCATTTCTTGAGTTGCGTTAAGTGCGAGAACACAAGTCCAAACAAATTTCTTAATTCACAACTACATAAATTCGACTCACTTCGACGTATTGACCGCCTGCGGTGGCTTACTTCAGGAACTGATCTTCCTCTACACGCCAGATGACGTGGCGAGCAGGCTGTCACACACGTGACTCAATCGATTGAGTCACGTAGGCGGTCGCAGGCGGTCGAAACGTCGACGTTAATCGAATTTATATTGTTCTGAATTAAGAAATTAGTTTATTTAACTATTCTTCCAACTTGATGAACATTTTCGCGGCTCTACTACCGTTTGCGTGCCTTGAGACCGGGATAGACTTTTCGCCCGATTCGACCAGATCACACCACACCAGACTGCAGTCGACTCCATTCGACTGCAGTGCATCCACTACACCGACTGACACCGACTGCGTTATACTTTAAGCCGGAGTGAAGGCATATGATTATTTTCATACCGACTAGCCCCGACGTAGTTGTATCGTTTCGTTGTTATATATATAACGTCACTTCGGACGCGTGTTTTATAAAGACGAATGGTTTATTTGAACATCTCCATGCAGACCTGCTACACGAGGCTCGGTCAAGGACTCCTGACATTACGTAATGTTGTCCTCTGTCTATTCGATGCCAAGTTAGTGGGAACATAGAAATACAGTAGCGCTACCTAGCGATTATACTAAATTTAAATGACATCGCCACATCTCCTTTCTCAACAATGTACGCATGTACTAGACATTAAGTAAGTGTCCTTGAAGTATAATGTGAATACTTGCTATACTTGCTTCAGTCCGTAAAGTGTGATAAATGGTATAAAATGTATAACACCTACAGTTCGTAGTCTACTTGCCACTTGGGGTTAACTCTATCTCGGGTAGATCTTCGTAGCATCGGTATAGGTGGAGTGGGTTGGTTTGGTGTCCCTGGGCCGTCTCGGATGGGACGTCGTGGTGCCGGCACGGGTCGTGGCAGCGTGCTGTATGACTCCGGACCGCAGTGCACGTCAGCTGGTTCGGTCGTCTGGTTTCGCTGAAGTGACTCGTCCTGGTGCGTCGTCTCGATGTCATCAATAGCCGTGTCCATGTTTGGCAGTTCAGCTGTCGACCGCAGTTGACGACGGTTGCGATGGTACCGCGCGCCGTTCACCTCAACCTCGTAGGATCTGTGTCCCAACACACGGCGACAAAGCCCCAGTGACCAGCGTCGATCACCTGGTAAACTTATTCGGATGTTGTCACCAGCGTATAGCTCCGTGAGCTTCTTCGTGCCTCGGTTGTAGTGTTTTGTCTGAGCTTCCTTCTGTGAGGCCAGCTTCTCTTCTGTTGAAGGTGGTATCGCTGGGCGTAACAGTTCCTCAGTTGTCGGCAGGAGGGTCCTTGTACGCCTTCCCATTAGCCGTTGTACCGGCGATGTTCCGATATACTCGCTCGGGGTGTTCCTCCAGTCTAGCAGCGCTAGCAGTGGGTCTTTGTGGTCTTCTCGTGCTTTCTTGAAGAGTGCTTTACACGTCTTCACCGCGTTTTCCGCTTTGCCGTTCGATTGTGGAAACCTCGGGCTAGAAGTGATGTGCTTGATCTTCCATAGTTTCACAAATTCCTTGAAGTCTTCACTTGCGAATTCCGGTCCGTTGTCTGTCATCAAAACAGAAGGTATTCCATGTCGAGCGAATTGCACTTTTAACTGGTTTATTACAGACCGTGACGTTTTCTTGTGTAACTCCGCTACCTCGAAGTAGTTGGACCAGTAATCGACTATGATGATGAACGACTGTCCGTTGAACTCGAACAGATCTCCTCCTAACTTCTCCCACGGACGAGATGGCAGTTCGTGTGGGTGTAGGGGCTCACGACACTGCTGTGGCGTGAATGTCTGACAAGTGCTGCATCTGGACACATAGTCTCTGACGTCAGCACTCATCCCCGGCCAGTACAGCACTTATCTGGCTCATCGAACACATCCTCCCATTCCAATGTGGCTGCTGTGTATCTGCTGCAGCATATCCTTTCTCAGTAACCTCGGTATGACCAGCTGCTCGCCTCGAAACACTAGTCCTTCGGCTTCAACCAAGCTGCTGCGCTCGTCATAATATGGTGATGCTGCTTGCGGGCATTCTCTTCTCGCAGGCCATCCCTGTCGTATAATCTTGATCAGCGCCTGAGTTTCTTCGTCTGCGGCCACTTTCTCCCTGAACTCGTCTCGTTTCGTCTTGGTTACCGAGATGTTCTCGTGGCTCACTGATTCTAGTGCGCGAATCTCACAGTTCTCATGCTGGCCGCCCTCTGTTGTGTCTCTGTAGGCGCGGCTGAGAGTGTCGGCGATATACATTAGTGGACCTCGCTTGTACTGTACATCTGTGTTGTACTTCTGTAGAGCGAGACACATGCGCTGTAGCCTCTTCGGTGACTTGTGAATCTCTTTCTTGAATACTGTCTTCAGCGGTTCGTGATCTGTTTCAATGTTGACCACGTCTCGTCCATAGATGTACTGATCGAACTTGTCACACGACCACACGATTGCTAATAGTTCTTTCTCTATTTGTGCGTAACACGTCTCTGTGTCGGTCAGAGCCCGCGAAGCATACGAGACTGGCTGTCCGTTCTGCATTAACACGGCTCCCAGACCACGTTCGCTCGAATCACACTGGATCGTGACCGGTTGCTTGACGTCATAGTAGCGCAATACTGGTGCTTTGGTGACAAGCTGCTTAATGGCATCAATCGCTGCTGTGTGCGAGTTTGTCCAGCTGAACTCTGCGTCTTTGTCATCAAGTCTCCTCAGAGGTTCAGTCATCTCCGAGAGTCGTGGCAGGTATTTAGACAAGTAGTTCACCATGCCTAGAAATATCTTCAGAGCGGTCACATCGTCTGGCTCCGGCATCTCTCTGATTGCCGATATCTTCTTTGGATCGGGTTTCAGGCCGTCCGGCGTCAGTATGTGACCCATAAAGGGGACGCTTGCTTGTCCTCGCTTCACTTTGCTGCGGTTCAGCTTCAGCTTCCATGCTCGGCACTTCTCGAAGAATGCGCGCTCATTGTCTTCTATACTCTGATTTACCTCTTGCTCCGTCTTGCCGAATCCCGCAATTAGAAAATCGTCTGCGATTACCTCTATTCCGTCAAGGTCTTCAACGAATTCGTGCATCGTTCTCTGACAGACTTCCGGCGCTGAGCTTATTCCGAAAGGCATGCGTGTCCAACGAAACCTTCCGAAGGGCGAGTTGAAAGTCGTTTTGAAGCTCGACTCCTCGTCCAGACGCTTCTGCCAGAATCCCTCCTTGGCATCGAATACGCTGAACTTCTTTGCATCAGTCAGACATGTCGCGATTTCCTCGATCGTCGGCATCTGGTAGTGCTCGCGACAGATCGCTCGGTTTAAGTCTCTTGGGTCGATACTGATCCTCAACTTATCGGGCTTGACGACAACAAGCATGCTCGACACCCAAGCTGTAGGCTCGGTGACTGGCTTGATGATTCCTCGCTGCACCATCTCATCAAGTTTCTCCTTGATTCTCGCTCTCAACGGCACTGGCACACGACGAGGTGGGTGTATCACGGGTGCAACACTCTCGTCTGTGACAATGTGGTATTCGCCAGACAGCTCGCCCAGACCTTCAAAGACATCTTTAAACTCTGTGAGTAGATCGTTTTTTTCTTTCACTGCTGCTCGCACCGCTTTCCTCAGCGATGATCGTGGGGCTGGATGTGGACTGTCACTGTAGCCTGACGACACGCTCGTTCCTGACGTGTCGCTTACTGCGTGCACGTTAATGTCGCTGTCGTTGATTGTCGCGAAACCCACCTCTGTGCAGGTCTTCAATGACAACAGTGGCATAAAGTCTTCGTAATGTTGAAGGTCAAATTGCTTTGTTTGCCTTGTCGCCATACCGGAAGTGTCACCCAACCAAGTATCTGGTACTTTTCTCCAGTGTACGTCCTGATGTACTTGTGGGTACAGTATTGCAGCTTCTTCATTTGGCGGTCCCTTGTCGCTCTGCAGTACGTCTCTCGTGGAAGCACGTTGCATTCTGCTCCAGTGTCCATTTGGAACAGAACCCGGCTACTTGGTCTCCGAGATCCAACTTCCACTGTGATGACTGCCTTCGACGCTCTGTCTCCAACAAGACCGATGTAGAAGATATTCTTTGTCGTGCGGACGGTTGACGCCGTCGCCCTGCACTTGAGCTGGAAATGGTTCTTCTTTCCGCACTTACGGCACGTTTGGCCGTATGCGGGGCACTCTCTTTTAGCATGGCGACGTCCACAGTACTTGCAGTCTGGTTGATGCTACTCCGTTGTTGCTCTTGGCTTCGGTGTGGTGAACCTTTGCTGTGTGCGGTTGTGTGGTGTGCTGGCTGCTTGTCGCGTCTGCCGTTTCCTGACGAAGCTGACATCCTGCGTGGCACCGTGCATAACCTGCAGCTGAGCACTCGTTTACTCGGCTGCCTTGCAGATGTCGATGGCTTTCTCCAGGGTAAGGTCATTCATGCGCAACAGCCGCTCACGCATCTTGTCGTCACGCAAACCCAACACAAGCCGATCGCGGATGATCTCGTTTGGTGTGATGTTTTCATGTGCACAGTTCTTCGCGATGGTTCGTAGATCCGTGACGTAAGCTGATATCGTTTCGTCTACCGCCTGGTTCCGGTTGTTAAACCGATACCGTTCGTAGATCACTTGTGTGCATGGCTCACAATATCTATCAAACTGCGCTAGCACATCGGTTACACACTGTTGATTTTGACTGTCCACCCAAGTGAATGTGACATACACTTTCGCCGCATCCTCTCCTATCACAGACAGAAGTGTGGCGACGCGAACTAAGCCTTCTTGCTTATATATGCCAGTAGCTATTTCATAGCGCTACCATATTTTACGCCATTGCTTCCAGTTTGTGGCCAGATTATTGTCCATAATCAATGGTCGCGGGGGTGGTATGTTTGCGGGGGGTATCAACATCGCCGTTGCACTTGCCCCACACCCGGTAGTGTTTGACTCTTGACTCAGCCATGCTGTACAGTCTGTGTTGTAGTAGAATCAAAAGGTCACGTACCTTTGGTTGTCGCACGAGTCACAACAACGCTCGACAAGCCTACCGCGATGTCTGCATTGCAATGTCAGTCGGCGTGATTTCACAGTCACGGCGAAAATGTTCAAAGTTCACTTTTGCAAGCTGCGTGCTTCAATGCAAAGTTCGTCAATAACACATGCTGATCCTGGTTCATTAACCGACGATATGACGGGACATCTGACACCATGTATCGTTTCGTTGTTATATATATAACGTAACTTCGGACGCGTGTTTTATAAAGACGAATGGTTTATTTGAACATCTCCATGCAGACCCGCTACACGAGGCTCGGTCAAGGACTCCTGACATTACGCAATGTTGTCCTCTGTCTATTCGATGCCAAGATAGTGGGAACATAGAAATACAGTAGCGCTACCTAGCGATTATACTAAATTTAAATGACATCGCCACAGTAGTCCAACGTTTTCAAGTTTCCGTGATTATGACGTCACGCCGTCTTCGAGTAAAGCGCAGCCGGTGTCAGACCTATATTGCATACACTCCAGTCGGGCTGGATCTGGCGTGGTCTGGTTTGGTTTAGTTTGGTCTGGTTTGGTGGGATCAGGCGAAACGTGCCAGTGTATCCCGGCCTTTAGGGAAAGCAAGATGGCGGACAATGCCTTCACGTAATCATCGGCGCTTCCCATCCATGTATACACACAAGTGCTTCAGATTACAAGTACAAGACTTTTACCGGATATGACGTAAATGCAACGCAGATAGGCACTGGTCGTCGCAACGATCTCCGTCTCCCCAACCATCTACGATTCGCCATCGATGTGATTCTGTCCTCGATAGACGCGTAACACAATCTCTGAGGTAGATCTGCGTTTACAGTCCTCTCATCAATGTTTCATAAATGCCAAAGTTCTCTAGCATATGTGCAATCTTGTTGGATCGTAGCGCGTCAGCGGATGTCATTTTTCGTATTCTCATTCGCAGGTCCTTTAAATTGCCATCGTTGTCACTTTCTGCATGCTGTGAATCGAGATATTGACAAATAACAACGGCTCGGAAGAAACAACGTCCATCTGCGTTGGTTTCGATACATCTGTCTGCTGCTAGTGGATGGGCATGGATAATTGGACTGTTGCTCGCTCGTGGACAGACTTTGGTTGTTGGACCGTTGCTCGCTTTTAGGTGGGCTTGGGTCATTGGCCTGTTGTTGTTCACTGGCGGACAGGCTTGGCTTGGTAGATTTGTTATCGTTCATGGAAGGGCGTGGGTTGGTTGTGGCATGCCTAAAACCACTCTGCATGTTGCTTGTGGATGAGTTCAGCTAAATGAGTTGTTGCTTGTGTGTAGGCGGACATGGATCATTGGACTGTCGGTCGCTCATGGACAGGCTTCGGTTGTTGTACAGTTGCTCTCTAGTGGATATACTTCGGTTGTTGGACTGCCGCTCGCTCGTGGATGTGGTTGTTGTATTTGACGAGTTGTCATTCTGCATAGTGGAACATCTATACCAGTTTCCGAGTAGGACAACTTCAACTTTACAGCCGCGGCAAAATCTGCATCAGTCGATATGTTAAGATCAAAAGGCCAGATGTATGTCGACTTGAAACCACTGACAGCAGTTGCCATGGAAGCAAAGCGTACGTGTGGACGTCCGAAGATACGGCAGACTGAGAAGATGGTGACTATTTCTTTAATTCCTCAGCCGACTGTCACATACATGATTGTAATAGGTTATCATATATTCATAGAAAACCCGATCAAAGGGTTCGAGATTGTGCGTTGGTGAGATAACATGATAATTTTAGTGACACTAACAATTATTCTTAAATTTATCTTTCGCCAATGCAGATTTTAGTCCCATGCCATTTTTTTAACATCCCTCCGTGTCTGAAAATATACGCCTCTCCTCTCACTCAACAAGGCTGCGAGCTTCATATATAGGACTAATACACACATGAAGAAACTTCAAAATTATGACACATTTCCATATATCATGTATGTTGGGATGGTACGTATAGTGGACCATGGGTGTCTTATATTGGATCAGTGGTCCAACATAGGACACCCGGACTGGTCCAATATCGGTCGAAGGCATAATTAACTTCCTCGATGTGATTATCAGAGACTGTACAGTTTTTCATCTTCATACCTCTCATTATATAGACCTCCTACGACTATCTGTTGTAATCGTACGTACAATATGTTATGTAATCGGCACATTCAAACGGCATATTTTGTTTAGAACATGTTTGTAACCATGTTTTTTCCAACAATTTGTATACCGACCAAGATCACACATCAATCTGCAACACTCATTGATAATATTATCATAATCAACATTCATCAATATTCTATTAAATCTCGCATTCCCTAAAATGACAAATATGTGCAAAATGTTTAAATGTAACCTAGCAACTGAAAATTAGCAAAAATTTTTGCAAGACCCGACACCAATTTTGATGAAATTCAGCAGGTGTTTACTTATACGAGTACATAAAAACGGCAAATTAAAAACATATATGTTTATACAGACTGTGCTTCATTTCATTGTAATATAATTGCTGTTTTAATACATATGTACACACGAATTTATCATGGTATAATGTGCCAGATCCTGGCAATACCGGCCTTAGCATTGAGCTTCAGGCACAGCCAACACCAACAAATGTTTTTGATGTGCTGATGACAGCCAGCTAAAGTATCAAGCCGCGAGATGAAAACAGGTCGATGACGTCTCAGATGTTGCATTAATAGCAGACTGCATAGTGATACAACGATAAAAATCTTCATCTAACTTTGCATTATCCCTTCTTATAGTCGCTATCTTAATATCGTAAACGATGTGCACAAATAATTAACCACTTCGGAAAAGTCAGCACGACGTCGCTCCAAGTGAACCTTATATTGTGTGGACTTCTTCATGGAGGCGACCGACTGGCACGTCGGTATTAACATATTGTTTTTACAAAATCGGGGCCAGTAACTTTTTGGCGAGCCAGTAACTTTTTAATTCTATTACCCCCCGGACCAGTGGATACGAACCTTAATGTCAAGCTCTGATTACTGTCAACAAGATCATTTTAAAGAATAATTTATGGCATTGACTTTTCCAGGTATGTGTAGGGAAATCTGCACAGTGCTGCATTTAGCCAATCCAAAGTGAAATATCTATCTGCTATGATAGCTTGAAACAAGAAGAACTGCAACTCAGAACCAGTCCCTCAAGAAGGACATGCATAGGATCATGCAAAAGAGTTGCATTGTGGAAGTCGGGTATTCTAGTCTGCCAGTAATTTATCTGGGCAAAACAAATGATTTGCCATTCCAAGAAGGTAAATACTACTCAGTTGTTTTGACCTAAACTGAGGAAGTATATTAACGTGTTTAGCATTTCATTGATTGCCCTTTCGAACAAACAATGTTGTGCGTTCAGTGATAACACATAACTAGCAGCTGCGTATTCATGTGATTTCATGGGAGAATTGTCACTATGTTGTACATTCTCGTTTAACCTCAACCCGAAATGTATTCATTTCATATTCATTCTCTGAATGATTGTCAGCTGGGATGTCTGAATGTTTTTGTGATACGTGAAGGCGAAATGCATTCCAGCTTTTGTAGAATATTAACAATGCCCATGTATGTAGACTGGTTTTTGATCTGTCACAATATGTGATTCACTAGTCATATCAAGGAATACTACATGCATATACACTACTGAAGAGGTGGACGTTGAAAGAAGTTACAAGGGGCCAATACAAGGGCTAAACGCATGACATATAGTGTGAGGACAAACTAAATCCGATACAGGGTATGGGTTGATACAGGGTATGGGTTGAGCTGCGATTTAGGCGTTAAGACTTAAGAAGAAAGATAGTAACCAAGTAAGCCACAAACAGCGACAGTTCCGTGCATTGTGGCAACAACTTTTCATTTTGTGAAGACATCTGTTGTGTTTTAGTACTTGGCATTTTGTAATATAGTTAAAAGCTAATATTGGTAAAAACAACACTGTTAACACCACCCCTTACACTGATCTGTCCGATAGTGTAGCCGCGCTTATGCTCGGCCTCGGCCCTGTCGCTGTGGATCGATTAAAGATACAAATTGTATTGTCATCGCTAATCCTAGCTTACTCTTATTTTGGTACGTCATTCTTTGGCATAGCTACGCAACTTTTATCAACAGTTTTAAGCACAATATTTAGCTAAACAAATTGTACCCACCAAACTGCAAGATTCTAGTTAAGTTTCCTGATCAACTCACACGATGGTCGCAGAAGATGACAAGTTGGCGCCAAAGACCCACGTAACCTGGGGCCGGATGGTTTGCGCATGTATCAGGATGGTCTGCGCATGCGTCAGGTGTGGTCGTTTCTTTTCGTTCGTTCCGACAGCTATTGCATTAATCTCGAGATCAACATATTCTGATTTGTTTTAACTTGATTATATACATCTATAACAATATCTAGATGTAGCCGCATGGTGATATTTGTGTTCGAAAGTTTCTAAATACGGTTTTAGTACATTGACTTCCTTAGCAACAAGTCACGACATTGATTGGCATAACAAGATGGCGTAAATTGTAAACACTGAGTTAGAAAGCGCGCGTAACACAAACCCCCCAAAGTCAACTGAAACAATAGTGCTGGTTTTCATAATAATTTTATTTACCCAGGCTGCATTCAGAATAAACTAAATTACTCGCAACTAGAGCCTTATTTCTACCACATTTAGCATTATTAAGTCTCGTTGAGCGTGAATTTCCTGCCTCGACTGTACACTTTGTGTAAACAAAGGCTATACGTATAGTTCCATCCATATAGAAACGCGCAGGTCAGGCTGCTAACTAATTGATTGCCAAATCTAGTAGGAGCACCAATAAACATTTATACTAACAGGTTTTTCGCACAGGACGTCTTTTAAAATCCGGAGTCGCCCTGGGTAAAAATCCCTTGTTAGCTGCACTATATAATAAAGACGTCTTGTCTGCACTTGAAATTTAAATAGATCATTTATCCTGATACCTGTGCAAAATCTTTCAATTGCATTGATCATAATATAACGTAGGTTAATTAATAAAAGAGAGAGGGAGAGACGTGGCTTGCAACTTGTTTCTTTTGTGAAATCCTTTAACAGCATTGAACATTTTATTGTAGGTACATTTTATTTTTAAACATTTTAAAATCTACACCATATTGTTTTTATTTTTTGTATTGTTTTTAAGCCTTCACTATTGATTTCGGAGAATCTGGACAGTCGTACAGCGGCATAATTTTTTTATACATTTTAGACTACCTGAAAATTGGCAGGAAACTTTTCACTATAAGATGGACCTACGGGTAACAACAGCTTTCATACTGATGGACGCATTCTTGGCGGGTCGTCGACATGGTATTGGTTTTATATCAGCATCACTTCCTGATAGTATACATGCTGGATTCCAGTTTGTGGGTGAGAGGAGGATCCAGACAGCTTTGCTGTTTGGAGCTGATATGTACATCAAGCGTGTCGTGAACAGACAGTAACGATATCCATCTGCGAACCAGCGAACAATGTCCACTTATATGGTACTTGCACTACTGATTTCGGGTGATATACAGTTGAACCCCGGACCAGTTAAGTATCCATGAGGAGTATGTAAGAAGGCTGTTGCCAGAAATCATCCTGCTTGGTGTTGTGACGAATGCGACACATGGATCCACATTGGTTTTTGCCGAGTATCACCTAAAGAGTATCGCCACTTACAACATTCTAATGTCAGCTGGTACTGCACTCACTGTTCATAACCAAATTTCAAATAATGTACTACAATATAATATAGTGTACTGTAATATACTATAATGTACTATGATATACTATAATACACTATAATACACTATACACTATAATACATTATAATATACTATAATATACTAGAATATATTAATATACTATATACTATACTATAATATACTATAATATACTATAATATACTATAATATACTATAATATACTATAATAAACTATAATAAACTATGCTATACTAAATATACTATAATATACTAAAATATATTATATTGTACTATAATATAATATAATATACTATAATGTACTAAGATATACTATAATGTACTACAATATACTATAGTGTACTAAAATATAATATAGTGTACTATAATATACTAAAATTTACTATAATGTACTAAAATGTATATAATGTACTGTGATATACTATAGTGTATTAAAATATATTATAATATACTAGAGTATACTATAATATACTATAACGTACTAAGATATACTATAATATACTAAAATATAATATAGTGTACTACAATATACTATAATATACTATAATACACTATAATATAATATAATGTACTAAAATATACTATAATGTACTAAAATATACTAAAATATACTATAATGTACTAAAATATACTATGCTATACTATAATGTACTAATATATACTATAATGTACACAGATATACGATAATTTACTACAATATACTATAATGTACAAAAATAAAATATAGTGTACTAAAATATACTATAGTGTACTATAATGTATTAAATGTACTATAATGTACTAAAATGTACTATAATGTACTATGATATACTAGAGTGTACTATAATATACTATAGTATAAAAAACTATACTATAGTTTAATATAATATATTCTAGTGTGCTATAATATACTATATTATACTAAAAAATATACTATACAATACTATAATATACTATTATTTACTACAATATACTATGATATACTAAGATATTATATAATACACTATGGTACACTATACACTATAATACGCTATAATATACTATGATATACTATATAATGTACTATAATGTACTATAATCTAATACAATATACTACAATATACTAAGATATACTATAATGCACTAAAATAGACTATAATATACTATAATATGTTAAAATATAATATAGTGTACAATAATAGTATATAGTGTACTATTTTATACAATAGTGTTCTAAAATATAATATAATATACTATAATATACAATAGTGTACTATAATATACTGAAATATACTATACTATACTATAGTGTACTATAATGTACTATAGTGTACTATAATAGACTATAGTATACTAAAATATAATATATTGTACTGTTATATACTATACTATATTAAATATACTAAAATATACTACAACGTACTCTAATATACTATAATGTAATATAATATACTACAGTTTACTAAAATATACTATATTGTACTATAATATACTATAATATACTAAGATATACTATAATATACTATAGTGTACTATAATGTACTATTATATACTATAATATACTACGATATACTATTATATGCTATGATATACTAATATATAGTATGATATACTATGACATACTATAATGTTCTAAGATATACTATAATATACTAAAATATATTATAGTTTACTATATTATACTATAATGTACTAAGATATAATATAATTTACTAAACTATACTATAGTGTACTATAATATACTACAATTCGTTTTAGTTCGGTGTTTACCAGAGAAGACACTAGTTCACTGCCAGTACCAGAGGCTAAGTTCAAGGGGGCAGAATCAGACTATTTAAGACAGTTAATTGTAACCCCAGAAATGGTAGCTAACAAAATTAGGGCTATGAAGGATAATAAATTACCTGGAGTGGATGGTATTCCACCCAAACTACTATTGGAAATTGTAGAACAAATTAGCATACCGCTTGCAACAGTTTTCAACTTGTCATCAGAAGAGGGAGTGGTTCCTTTAGAATGGAAAGAAGCAAACACTATTCCGTTATTTAAAAAAAGGTTCGAGAAACAAGTCAAATAAGTATAGACCAATTAGTTTAACATCGGTGATTTGTAAATTATTTGAAAGATTAATTAAAGATCACATGGTGGATTTTCTTGTTAAACATAACTTGATAAACCCATCTCAACATGGGTTTCTAAAAGCGCATTCATGCTTAACAAATATGTTATGTTTTTTGAAAGATATCACTAAGTGGGTAGATGATGGATCACCAGTAGATATCATCTACTTAGATTTTCAAAAAGCTCTCGACAAAGTGCCACATCAAAGATTACTGCTTAAACTAAAGGCCAATGGCATAGGAAATGGTATAATTAACTGGATAGAAAAATGGCTGATTGACAGAAGACAACGGGTAGTTGATGATGGGGAGGCTTCAAACTGGAAATCAGTTTTGAGTGGGGTTCCACAGGGATCAGTACTGGGACCTATATTATTCTTAAACGATTTGGACGATGATATAGCTAGCAAGGTGTTGAAATTTGTAAATGATACAAAAGTGTTTAGAAGGATTAAAAGTGATGGAGAGAGACAGCATTTACAAGATGATCTTGACAGGTTGATCAAATGGTCTGAAAAGTGACAAATGTTGTTCAGTGTTTAGGACATGGGAACGAATATGTAGAATATACAATGGGGGAAACAGTACTAAGTACTACTGTAAAAGAAAAAGGCTGACAATTAATGCTGACATGAAGGTTTCAGAGCAGTGTGGAATTGTAGCTTCAAAAGGAAATCAAATCCTTGGAATTATTAGGCGAAATATAGCATATAAAGAAAAAGAAGTAATAATACCGGTGTAAAAAACAATAGTCAGGCCTCATTTAGAATATTGTATACAGGCGTGGATGCCACACCGCAAGAAGGACATAGATATGCTAGAAAGAGTACAGAGGAGAGCGACTAAAATGATACAAAAACTGAGGGATCTTAGTTATGAAAAACTCCTAAAAGAATGTGGTTTAACAACACTAGAGACCAGGAGATGGAGAGGAGATAGATAGAAGTGTTTAAAATATTGAATGGTTATGAGAATATTTATAGAAATATGTTTTTTTCAGTTACGAAAGATAGAAAGACTAGAGGACATGAAGTTACATTTGTAAAGGAGCAATGTAGATTAGACGTAAGAAAGTTCTCATTTTCACAAAGTACTGTGAATGAATGGAACAGGTTATTTGATGATTGTATGGGTGCTAGTAGTGTGAATATGTTTAAAAATAAAATCGACACATACCTCAGAAGGGCTGGATATATGTAAATAAAAAGGTTGGACTCTCGATAAGCCAGAGTTAGAGTTAATTATTTGGATGGCAATCTTGTTAAATCTTGTTAAAGGAGGATCAGCTTTAGCGAGGAGACAAAGGCACAACGCGTTTCTATTCACTCGCGCCGACTTGACGAATGACGAGTGTAACGTCGGGTTTCTATTTATATCTTCGGAAGGTAGGCGTACTGACATTTGTTTGGTTCCTTAACGATATTAGTACGCAGGCCCAAGTGTTCCGGTGTGGCCTGTTTGAGGTCGACGAACAAATACCCGTGTGTTACGGACGTTGCTTCTCTGAAAGCTTCTTGCATGTACTTTATTCGACCCGGATACATCTGTTTGGCCAAGTTGACCATTTGTGTATTGTCGCGATGGTTCTTGAAGAGTACCATGAACTGTGCGTTTATACTTATAGTGCGACTCTTTTTCCCTTTAGGAAATAAATTTTGCACTAAATATATTACGGACGTGTTGAAATTATGATTCTTCTTTGTAAGCAGTTTGGTGACCATCTCGTCCGCTTCCGACATGAGATCATCGATAACTACCAAGTTTCTCGTTTTAGGATCGAAAGACGATATGTTGGGAAGACCTTCGACAAATTCTATGTTCGGATGTATCGTAGAGAGCATGGAATACAACGCCTGCTATTCACCGTAACACCACGTGATCATTTCGGGTGGTGAGTTTACGAGTGTGGCAGAATGACGTAGTAAAGAGACAACAAACGTCGTTTTACCACAGCCCGTCGATCCGGCGACGATACAGGTCAACGGATGAACTAACCTCGTGTCCATACTTTACGCAAATGGTGAAAGGGACTGGGATCCACGGCACTTATATTACTTATACTAAGAACAAAATGACACAAGATAAGGTTTGAACATTTCATTCGTGTACATCACAAACGTATTTACAGGTCACCTTCAATAAGTGCAAGTCTTAGACTAGCCACTTACATGAATCAAACTTAGATCAACGAGTTGAAAGAACCAAACTTAGACATTGCTAGCATATATATATATGCGTGTGTGATATCATACATGAAACCGAATTTTATTAACTGAAGGCAAGTGCTTGATGTGACATGACTTACGGGTGAATTAACACCGCGGCAGAGGTCGTGAGCTTACAGGTCATTACGACCACGCCATTGGCTCGTATGGGCCGACTTACAGGTGATTTAACACCGCGGCAGAGGTCTTGAGCTTACGGGTGTCTGACCACCGCGCCATAGGCTCGAACGATGATGACGATGATGATACTTGCTTGTTAATGAAACACGGTATATGCATGATATTTCATCCACGCTATCGGTCCTGTGATAGCCTAGTTGTCAATAGCGAAACTGTAGCGAAAGTAAATATAGTGCCGAAACACATACATTATCTCAATTGTTTAAACTAATCAAATACACGACAAGCGTTTGCTACTAGATCAGTGCCGAAACCGTTCACGAAAGCCTTCAACGAGAAGCCACGACAGTGATACATGAGATAAGCGACACAGTGTTGATCGCAAACGTTAGACATAGTACTTTGAAGTCTCCTAGAATTATGAGTCCGTTCTACACAATGTTTATTCATGAATCTACGGAACGCGACGTGTCGCGTTGGCGACCCGTACGAGCAGAAGTATTCATCGTGTCCGTTACTATTCAGGTACAGCGTTATACAATGTTCGCCTCATCACGAGTGTTATGTTCAGGTAGGTAGACGTAGAAAGTGTCACTATTATAAAACCTTGTTAACCTCAACTATATGCAAATCGACTCCGTATGATACATAGTCACTGATAGACAGTATGCTACACTCTGTGTTTATTGACACGACTTCTGCAGCGATTAAAGTATACAATATACTTTGTATATATTTCATCAGTGGTCACTTAAAAAGAAAAAGAACCCCACGGTGATGATGCAACAATGACGTGTGTGTATCGATACACGTTTTAACAATTGACAAGATACGAGTCGATAAACATAATAGTTCATCACGGCTACATTAAGACAGGATATTACATGGCTATCTCACGAGTGTACCGAACAGTAAATGTGAAATGTGAAAAGTACACTCTTTATTAATCGACAAGTAGGAGTCAGTGGTCGATAAACATCATACCTGATCACTGTTACACCAAGACTGGATGTTACACCAATACTAAATGTTACACCAAGACTGGATGTTACACCAAGACTAAATGTTACACCAAGACTGAATGTTACACCAATACCGAATGATACACCAATACCGAATGATACACGGGGAGGGTAGCTCACGAGAAGATTTACTGGCGTGTCTATTATACCAGACACGGTGAGTTAGAGACTCCGTCGGCTTGTACCGGTCGTTTGGAATAAAAATAAGTTAGTGCAGAACATTCTTGAATATAAGTAAAAACTGAAGCATTCTTTACAAGAAACCATCGATTTTTCTCAACGCCACTCTCTTTGGTTTGGACTACTTTCAAAAATGTGTCTTTGTCAATTACGTTGTGTGTCTTATTTAGACCTTTTGTGCTGAATTTATCCGTATCACCAAAACAGTAATATGTTTTGCTGCACAAGCCGATAAAACCTCTACCTTCATACACTATTTTGAACAGGCCAGGTGTCCTTTTGTCGTGACGCGCATGCGCAATATAACACGATTCCGAAAGCACCCATTCTTTCCCTTTCATCCGACAAGTGACGTAATCGGACGCGTGCGCGTCACAACAAACAGCAGGAAACCACCGGGACAAGTTTGTAAAGTATTCTTGTCGTTTATCAGTGGTAACACAATCGTCTAAACAAGTAAAATACTTAAATATGTGGAATCCGTATCCATCTCACAATATTGGAAGAGAGGGCGCTCTACGTAATAATCTATGAAATCGTAATAAAATTCCAGCATTCTAAATTTTGCATATTGGTAAACCATGAAACCAATTTGAAGAGGGAGGTCGTATTTAATGGATTTCTTGTTCATTGTTAATTGGTACACGAATTCCGTAATTGGATCTAGCTGGCAAAAACGATGATTGTTAATTCCTTGGCTCGCAGTTTTACTATTACAAAATATAATATTCCTGTGGAGATCCTTATTAATTATACATTTTCCATAGCCACTATTCCCATGAAGTGTCATTGCATCGCCAATAATGGCCTTGTCCGGGTGCACGCCACCTTCGAGGCGTGCATTCGAGACGGCATTGGCGAAATGCTTGAAACGCGGACTGGGTTCGTATTCTAAAACTTGATAAATGTGAGAAACGACCAGTCCGTGTTTCAAATACCATTTTAACAAAGGTGTACCTAAAAGAATTTGTTTATCAAAATACGAAGCTACCAGGGTACGCCGAGGGGTAGATAATATATCGTGCTCCTCAGCGTAAGCTTGCATATAGGGACCGATGTCGTCACGGGTAATGTCAATGTTTTTGAAAATGGGTTGCATTTCACCCAAATATTCTTTAAGATGATCTGGAACAAAAAGTCGCACTCCACCATGCCAAATAGGCGACTTTCAACTACATTTTGCAAAAGTTTATCTTGGGGCATTTCCCACTTCAGGTTACGGTTAGGAAATTTTGAATTTAGAAAATGTCTTACTTCGGAACTGTTCCGAATTTCTTTCCATTGACATTCCCACATTTCGACGACCTCGGCATATTTACGCAAATGCGTAGTATTCTTTTTAGTTTCTGATAAGAGATCGGCCATACCCTTCCCGTTGATAGAGTTGGTGTGCTCCACGTTACAAGGACAACCGTGAAAATAGCAACCGTAAAATTGATAAATGGTGCGAGTCTGGGCACACCATCCGTCAACGGGAAGTCTACGATCCCCAATGCGTTTCTCTTCTCCATTAAATTTATGCCTTATGAATGTGTTCTTCTCGTGAGCTACCCATTCTAACCATTCAAGCCCCATCTTCCCATAAACACGTGACGTTTTCAGTCTGAAATTATTTTCTCGGCTAAGACGCGTATAACATCCGGTGGGCATATTTTGTGAAAGAGCCCAAAGGTATAATGCATTCGCGTCGTAGCCGACAATGGAACGACAGGGGAGAGCTGAGTCGCCCCTTTCCGATTCACGAAGCCGTATAACGTCGACTTCGTGATGGCGGTGATATATTATGGACGGCCCCTTGCGTTGGCACTTTTAACATATCGTGTAAATCCGAATCTTTTTGATTAAACAGACTGAAATAAACGTGGTAATGTGTCAAACATAAATTTCATGGTTAGACCGGCAACGCTAATACCATCTTTAAACATATCAATGTGGCGCAATTTATAAAAAGAAAACTGTTTGTTTATAGGTTCTAGGAAAGGAACGACATCTCTATTGTTGTACCAAATAAGACAATCACGAAAAGTTTTCATATCGTGATCGCGCCAAATTTTTTCGAAGTACGCGTAATTTTCGTCAGAAATATCTTCGTTTTTGAAATCGCTGTGAACATCTTCCTTTGGAGGGAGGGATTCACAGCCGAGTTTACTAAACGAAGTCACCCACTCGTAGGGAAAGTATCCTTTAGTTTGTGTACATCCGTAAGCTTTCAGAAATTTATCGTAACTAAAACCGGGGGCCAAATAATTTATGATGTGCAACAATTTCAAATTGCTGTTTTTAAACACATAATATTAGTATGACGCATTACTACGAACATGGAGTTTTTAGATTTCTCATTACATTCGTTCTCGTCCGTCTCGTCACTTACGTCGGTTGTCAGGAAGTGTGATGTGATATATTTTTAATGACGTTAAAATCGTATTTTCCAGAATTAAAGCCAATGACGGGTAGTTCTTCAAGAAATATGTGAAGCATACCAATTAATTTTGAAATTGGTTCTTCGGAGATAATAGGTAAAGGTGACCCGTCATCTAGAATGTTTACTAAGTCAGGTTCGAGCATTCTAGCCTCTCGTGATTGAATATATTTTAATTGTTGGTTTAATTCATCAAAAACAAACTGAGAACGTGTTTTCAGAATTTCGGAAGCGGTGTCGCTAATTTCATAAAGATAATTTAGAAAACGGTCGACTATTTGGCTTGGATCACCCTCGCTAATTAAACAGCGTGGTTCCTTGTACCCGGGAACATTGGATGACATACTAAAGCTAAGTATTTCGTGTCGAGCCAACCACTCGACCTTTGGAGTATTGTCCGGTAAGTTGGTAGTATCAAAATAAGATTCAGAATCAAAGGTGGCCCGAAACGGATAATACCGGTATTTTTCTTAGACGTTAATACCCAATTCATCAAGTTTCTGAAAAACGGTTTCCTGAACATAAAGAATACCACCAGAAAAAATTCTCCTGATCTCCACTTCGCAACCTTATTGGTGTCTTTTTAAGTACTTTAAGGTATGCCAAAGTGTGTCACATTTGATACTTTTGAAAGACCGTGTGTATGTTTTAATATCGTGGATATAAGAAAAATGTGTTTCGAAAAGATTCAAATTTAAAGTATCGGGGAATTTACAAGTTGAACGTCTCAGTAAATGGCACGCTACCAAGATCTCGTCGTCGTGATGATCTAGTAATTCATAAACAACTATATTGATATGGAAAAGCTTCTCAATGTCATAAAGGTCACTTAACTTAAAGCCAGGTAAATGTTTCATAGATGGGGCATCGTTTATAGCCTCTTGATACATGTTATGTAATATTTGAACATGAGGCTCAATATTACGTATATTAGCTCCACGGCTTAGTGCGAGAGCCCGGAAAAAACAAAGATGATCGTGATAAAGAGGCTTGCCGTGTCGGGACAAGTCACAGGTCAACGAATTTATACCTTTATTTGTGAGAACATAGTCGGGAAGGACTACACTGCCAGTACCTATATGGTGATCAGGTATGATGTATATAAATAAAGTATTGTTGGTTACCAAACGACATATCCACTGAGAATCGGGCCTTTGCATAATAGCCCAACTTAAAATATATTTCTCTTCAAAGGAATTTAAAAATGATTGAAACTTATGTGCATTAGTAATTAAAGGGGGGCATGTCCAGAAACCTACCGGAAACATTTTTAGAAGAATTAAAATAACGATGTTCTTTTGTTTTCTGGTTATATAAAATAAACCCAAAGCTTAAGTTAATTTTGAAGGCGGTAGTCTGTTCATCAAAAATGTTCCACAGTGTTGGATGTAACGAGGTTGTGTCCGTATCTGTTAATCGAATATTGTAGGTTCTCTGGACGGGCATGCTACGATAATGTGTGCGAATTGCCGACCACTGGCTCCTATAAAAATTAAACAAATTATCAGGTACAAAATCTACAACCGGAGGTGGTGCAAGTGGATCTTGTTGCAATGGAGAGGCTGCATGTGGCGACGTAGAAGCTGCAGGTGTCGGTCGTTTCGGTGATGGTGAAGATGTCGGTGACGAAGACGGTGATGACGTCACACCCAATGACGGTGACCGTCGGCATTTTCTCGATTTCTACAATAATATATGTTTTTTTTACAATACAATACAGTAGGAGTTTATTGTCCGATAGTAATTCTTAGGATAATTTTCCTTTTGATGAGGGAAGACAATGTTTTGTTACATTACGTTAATTAAGTAATATTAAAAGTAATAAAACATGTAATTAAAATGTTCAACTAATTAAACCCACAAGATTGAAAAACACTGCAACAAAGGTACATAAAACTAGACGGGAGAAAAGTTGTCTTTTATGACGCGTTAATCAAATTCTTCAGTTGACATGTACACTAAATACATATGTGTTCGGTGATAATACCCGACATCTTCAAAGATTACTCACCATAGTGCCTTTGGTCACCGACGTAGGGGGCGCAGAGGTTGTTGGGACACTGTCAGCAGCATCAAAACCGGCGGTGCGCTCCTTTTCTTGGCGCTGAAATAAACACAAGTTGACTTTTAATAATTGTATACAAAACATAAAGAGATGATGGGCTTTGTAGCAGCACCTGAAAATAAATACAAGTGGCCTTTTAATAATGGTATACAAAACATAAAGAGACGACATTTGTAGCAGCATCTGAAAACATTTAAACAACAACATGATCAATTTACCATTATCTCTTTAATATGCACCTGCCGTCGCTGCTGCTTGTGTTGCTTTCTTTGGCACCACCCCTGCTTTAGGTGACCCTGGCAATCCCTTATCCGCGTGAATGTGCTGCCACACATACAACAGGCAAAGTGTGGTTGATGACGGAGGCGCAGTCGTCGTGGCCAGTTGTGTCTCGGTGCCTGTCGGGACCGCCGGCGCTGTCCCAGTAGCTGTCGGGGTCGCTAGTGTGCCAGCAGCTGTCGGGGCCGGGGCCGGGGCCGGGGCCGGGGCCGGGGCCGGGGCCGGGGCCGGGGCCGGGGCCGGGGCCGGGGCCGGGGCCGGGGCTGTCCCAGTAGCTGTTGGGACCGGTTGCCTCTTTGGGGGCAAATGCCCGTTGATGAATTTCTACAAGAATAATTAAATATTACAGACTCTATGATAGGGAAAACACGTGACCAAAAGAACGGTGACCAAAACCCGACAGGAAGACGACAAGTACGATATGAATATGGAGGCAATATGTCGACAAGAATTATGTGGGAGCCATAATTTTAGCTAGTAAACACACGATTGTTAGGATGCCAAGTCGGCTAGTTTAAGATGTGCGTCTAACAAAATAGTCAACCAGTCTTTATTCATTGTAATCAAATTAATGTCATAAACATTTATTTATTTTTTATTTTTCATAGCGTGTAATATATAGGTTATACTTATAAGTTATTGCGTGTGAAGTATAAAAGATACAGAGATATGATATAATCAAACATAATATTTATTTGTATCCGTTTTCAGTTTCCCATGCCAGGTTATGGTTTTTGGTATTATTCTTGGATCCGAGGTTTTTTCAGAAGCACGAATTTAAACACTACAGTACGAAAAAAGATAAAAACGATATAATGTCTGTTTAAACAATAAACAACGAATTTGTAGAGTTGACCACTAATATAGTAAAGTTGAAAAAAGAGTATTAGTTAGGCCGATATTAGGGTTGTTGCAAACTGGCGACCGAATACTACGTCTTGTTATAACACCACATTTTAGTTACGCTAACATAACAAAATACCCGGATGTTTAATGACGCTACTGAAACGATGAAACTTGTACAGTAAAATAATACAAGATACACACTCACGGATACTGGATTGATAGGAAATACATAGTCATAGGGAGCTGCCTTTTATCAGGAATGTACGGGAAACCATCGTTTTTACGGGAAGTACACAAGGAGCCGCCTTTTTGGTAGGAAGAAGGTATGAGCCGCCGTTTTAAAGTGTATAATAACGCAATATAAAATTTAACTCACGACAAGCGCGTCCAACTTGGCCTCCTCAGCCGTCCTTTTTCGACCCCCACAACTGCCACGTACAATGTGCCGCTTCCAATGGTCGCGCCGTGTGAAATGGGTCTTACATACTGGGCACTGAAAGCCTGCCCGGGAGGGGGTGGTTGTTGTCTCACCGGGACGGGCGCCATGATAGCCATGGGAGATTCCACAGGCACACAGTCGACGTTCTAAATGTATGAAGGATTGTTATTAGACGTCGTGTTTTCATTACTGTCTTAATGCAAAATAATTATACACACGAAAAAATTGTGAAATATAATAATAATATTAATAAACACTTACCACCCGGGATGGTGGTTGCGCTGGCGCCGGGGTTGGGCCGGTCGATGCCGTGGCCGGTAGTAGCGGGAAGGCCTCCCTGAACGTGATGGGGGTCAACCCCGCTGCGTTCTCAACGACGGGCCGCGCCCCTCTGACTGCTTCGGCGTAGCTCCACCCTTGTCTTGTCTCGTTGTGTGCCATGTCGAATGTCGAATGATCGTCTTAACGGCCTTATATAGGCATACGTTGAACATTAAGCTCACGTGGGCGTGCCGAAACGCTCGCGCTCGCACAAAAACAAACAAGTTCAGACACATCTCCCCGTACGAGTTTTTTGTAGCCACGAACGATGGTATTGCGCAATCACAGTGCGGTTCCCGCGCACAACAAACAAACAAAAAGTACCAAAGAAACTTCTAGAATAAAATTTAGCGGGGAATTTTCCACTCACTATAAAACTAGCCTAGTGTGATAGGTTCAAATGATGTCCGGTATATTTTGTCACAAACGAACCTATCTCTCAACATGGACAAATTTACCTATCTCTTAACATAGGATTTGTAGGGCTAAATTGATACCTCAAACTGAAAAAGTCGTCGTATACCTTTACGATAAACGTTTTTATCCTTTAATATGGGGAAAATTCTAAATTGATACCTCAAACTCAAAAAGTCGTCGTATACCTTTACGATAAAAGTTTGTATCCTTTAACATGGGGAAAATTCCCTATCTTTTAACCTGGGAGCGCCCCGGAATAAATCCCTATCTTTTAACATGGGGAAAAAAAGTCCTATCTTTTAACTTGGGCGCGCCCTGGGGGAAATCCCTATATTTTAACATGGCAAAAAAATGTCCTATCTTTTAATCTGGGCGCGCCCTGGGGGAAATCCCTATCTTTTAACATGGGATTTGCACCGGGGCGCTCCAAGCATGCGCGCTGATTAACCTATATTACTACTCGGGAACCGTATAATACAGGCACCGAAAAATATATAAAATTAATTGCATATATTTGTATAGCTGCAGTGACTGCCTGCAGCTGCAGCGGTACTGGCATAGAGTGGTAAGTAAACAGTTAACTATGTGTTGTGATATGATACAATAAGCAGTGTTAATTATCATAGACAATAAGCTAAGTGATAGAGAGCCTCATTTGTGCACTGACAACAGACGGATCCAAAACTAACAACCTCGTAGGCTACGTTTATGTATAGATCTATATAGTTCATTTTAAAGAACGGTTTTCTCCTAAACTAACGATTACAGGGCCTAAGCTATAATTGCCACAGAGAGACCATTTCATTGACTGGCATCAACAATCTACCATGAGATTTTCGGCAGTATTGTACTTTTAATCAGAACGTCCGGGAGACGTAAACATATTACGGCATCGTTTCAAAAAGTCTAATACGAGATGTGTTTGGAAGAAAAGCATTGTACGCTCTACCTTATCCTGTTAGAGGCTCTACTCATTCTCGGGTACCCAAAAGTCGACACCAGGCTAATAGTACTGCAATATCTTAGCTTCTTTCTAGCCCTGCAGCCACAACGTTAATATAATCTGCCAAGCAACAATATTGGTACGTAACGCAAGCTGCAAGTTAGCACGCGATGAGGTTGGCGCCCGATATGTGTGTGTGCTTGAGTGTGTATGTGTGTGTGTGTGTGTGTGTGTGTGTGTGTGTGTGTGTGTGTGTGTGTGTGTGTGTGCATGTGTTTGTGCATGTGTTGTGTGTGTGTGTATGCGTGTGTGTGTGTGTGTGAGTGTGTGTGTGTGCATGTGTTGTGTGTGTGTGTGTGTGTGTGTGTGTGTGTGTGTGTGTGTGTGTGTGTGTGTGTGTGTGTGTGTGTGTGTGTGTGTGTGTGTGTGTGCATGTGTTGTGTGTGTGTGCGCGCGCGCGTGCGTGTGTGTGTGGGTGAGTTGGTGGATGTTGTTTGTTACGAATCTTCTTCAAGACTCCAACACTCCCTGCAGTGGGAACATAATAATATGTGACGTGACCTATACTCCTATACTATATTCCCAATACTATTTCAACAACCCCCGTCCGTAACCACATAAGACGGGGACTTCTTTTCACTTACAACGTCAGACTGTACATGAAATAGCAATCACGGAATTTATATTGCTATATCACTGTAAAGATAATATTCTTATAAAAGTCTGCAAGTTTGTCGCTGGATATACACCGGAATTGTGTTAACCTTTTGACTTATTGCTGTTTGAACATCGCGAATGCTCAACTTTCCATTATATCCGCTGCCGCGTATACATTTCATTAAGCATTCGCGATGTTCAAACGGTAATAACTCAAAAACTAAAAACAAATGCTGGGTTCATCCAGCGACAAACTTGTAGATAACATTATCATATGTTTACTGTGATACCGAAAAATAGTAGATCCCTCTGCAAGTTTGAGCATTCGCAATTTTCAAACGGCAATAACTCAAAAAGTAAAAAAAATCCATGTGTGCATCCAGCGACGCATTTGTAGGTTGAGTTACGGTGATATAAAAATAATAAATTTCGTGATTGCAATTTTAGACAAGGCCTGAAACACCACACGCGTAGGTGCGGGCCAAGCTAAATCCTGGCGGTGCTCCCTGCAGTGACGTTACAACGGCCGCAAGGTGTCGCAACAAACTGCGCAGAAAACGTAAAGCAAACCGCGACTAAACGGACCTTGAAAAGGCTGATGAAGGGGGTTAAACATTGTTTAATATCAGGACAGTATGTTTACATTATATTTCATTCAGACTGTGAATAAAAAGGTTCATTTCGGTTAGTCTTTAAAGTCCTCCACGATGTCATCACAAAAATATATCTCAACGTTAAATACTTCATAACAAGTTGGCAATGAAAATGATGTACATTCATCATCATGTCGTAAGAACAAACACGACCCACGTTCGCATATACTCCAACTGTAATGTTCTGTGCAGATGCACTGGACAGGGCGTTTTTTATTTCGAATGTTGTCTTCGCAAGTGTCCCCGTGTTTGCATGGGTTAAGATTGCAGGGACCAATTACTGCAATTTAAAAACAGTACAACTATTTTTAAATATATCATAATTTTCAACACAATTAACCTTAATGCTTAGAACTAAAAATAATGTACGGAGCAGTTTTATTAGAGTCATGATTCAGTCACACTGAAAATCTAAATGTCAAATCAACGTATCAGTGTGTAAAATAATAGTAATCTAACTATATTCGAGCGCGTGTATCCGTGCGTGCATGTGTATTTTCGTGCGTGTATGCGCGCGCGTATGAGGGGATTTAAAGTTTATTTCCACGACTGTTTGCATCTCAGGCGCCAAATTTCGTAGATTAGGCTAATTTTCGAAGGTTAGAATGAAGCATACTTAAACGCCTTAATTTGTCTTCTCTAAATTCCCCCTTGGTTGAGGGTTCCTACCGATTTTTTAGTATTCGTGAACCATAGACGAACGTAAACAGATTGTCCGCAAAGTAAAAAGTTAGTTACAGCAATCGTTGAAATCACGCGCGTGCAGCAAAAACCTGCTGACATTTACATAGTAACAAACATCGGTACATCTAGAAACCGTCGCCTGCGTCTTGCTGTGAACGTAGCATAATTTTGCATAGGTTTCTAGGCTATGTTCTCAATGTATTTCTGTCTCCGTTTATTTGGCCACTACTGAGCGAGTCCCGGCAGAAGAGCACATTGCCGAGGCAGTGGGCGGTATTAAACGTGCGATATTTCACAACTGGTGGCCTCATAAATATCCTTTGAAGCGCTATTGCGGGACGGAGATCCGCAGACGGCCTCCGAAACATAGGCGACTAAATCATGTAAGGGTGACACCCGCAGTCATCCTCGCGCGCCAGGGGGCGCTGCTGATTACATCACTATCAAACTATAAGTTCAGCCAATAATATAACTTGCTGGCAAGTTTTGCTAGTTTGGGAAGTAGACGTAGTTAGGTATTTGAATACATAGTACTGCTCAGCGGCTCGTGAACATGGACGAATTGGTAATTATAATAACATTCCTAGAACTCGACGGTTTCGTCTTTGACCTGGGGCGCTGGTAGGACGGGTGTATGCACTTTTTCCACGGATGGTACGGCAAAGTATATTATGAGTTTGATTCAGCTAACTTCTATACAGTGCGTAAGAGTTCTGCCAGGGATAGTGCACGTCGTCAAACCCCTGGCGTGCGATGGTGCCCGCAACGACGCACTCAAAGAAGACGACGAACAAGCGGCATTCAACAATCATGATAACGATAAACTTTGCGCTGTTTCCAACAGAAGTAACTGAATGTAACAAATAACTAACACATAAGTCTTGAGCCCTATCTCCATATCCTACCATAATTACAGATGACTTGTAATTTGCACCGGTCTACATTACAACATATATCACATTCTTTGTAAATAATCGAATGCACAATTGGTTGATTCTAAATGGAATGATGGACAGCGGAACATTACTGTTAAGGTCACCCATGGGACTGCGCAAAAGTGACCCGATTAGCGAGGTGACTGCATTAGCGGGACTAATTTCCTACACTCTACTCTATATGGAACACATTTGGGACAATTCTATGGCGACCTTAATTGTGAGGTGGCTGTATTTATATCGAGGAGACGACACAGCGAGTTTTGACTGTAGTCTATCAGAAATATTCGAGTGACGTGAAACCAGTTGTAGTAGGGAACAAGTCCCAAAGCAAGAGTCACATGGTCAAAAAACAGCAAAAACAGCAACTCTCAACTTTTTTCCCGCAGCTACACTCTATAACAAGCACACATTATACGGGGAAATCGCGGACATGACAAGTTGCAACATAGTTCGCACTTGGCAGTTCCAACTGAGAATTTCTCTCCCGTAATTTGACGCATCGCTCTGTGCAGTTATCCCTGTTCATTGGTAGCCGTGAGCAGCCTTCGTAGCGGTCCCGTGTCTACTTCACGCGGCCGGAAACACTCCAAGCGTACATAATGACTTACTGTGTACGGCACATCTCAAATTTTTATTTCAATTTTCGGTTTGTCATTTATGCAATGACGGTTGTCAACAACTGTATAATAATGATGCATTTTTACGATGTAATAAGGGGAGACACACTTTCTGCTTTTACGTTAATATTAAACCATAGGCGTGGGAACGGGAGCGGGCGGGTGGCAGAAAGGGCAGCCCTCCCCCATAAATTTAGCGGGGGAGATATAGTTTTGTCCCCCCACAAGTGCATCCAAATTCAAGACTCGTGTTAAATGAAGCTGAAGGTCTTTTGTCGATCCGTAACGGAGGGTGCAAATCGAGGTTTTTGAATTTTGAACGTAGCCGTGAACAAATTTATTCAACAACACCACCGTCCCCTTTACTCAATGTCATGACCCGAACAGCGGAGGGAGTGATGCTGGAGCGCCGAACAGCGGAGGGAGTGATGCTGAAACGCCGGCTCAGCCCACTCAATATTAATGTCGTTCTGAAACGTCGGTAACTTCTTATGTAGCGCAGTATCCAGTGCTGTGGAGTGTTCAATGCGCTTTACACTTTATTGTCTGCAAGACCTGTTCAATCGTATTCCATCCCGACTTCTCTGGGAAGTATTCAACCACGCTGCAATCAATGCACGAAGACAATTCGTACACATATATCCACCACTGTCTATAATCAGGTAGTCTTCATACATATGAGTTAGGTGAAGCAATGCGGGGTGAAAGAAATGCACAAAATATGATGAAGAAGCACTGGATTGGAATGCGGGTTCTCTCGATTGAGAGTATCCTGAGTGAATTAAAGTAAACCCTGTTGCGTAACACAACATATAAATCTTACCACGTCCCACGGCTTCCACCTCGCACAGCGTGTGTTGGATGCCTTTGCCTTGTCTTGTTATAATAAGTTCGAGTCCAGATGGACTAGAATTGCACGTGAACGTTTGAATAGTCCAGTTTTTATAACATTGTTCAAACCATCATCGCATAGTTGCCTTGTGTCGTATTGGTGATTTCCTCAATTTAGAAAAATGACCAAATGTTGTCACGTGTCAAAAACAAAAACGAGTAAATATTGTTCACTTCACGTATATCAAATGTCAACAGCCTATGTAAAACTATGCTGATAATAATGATAATACTATTTAGAATATTTGTTACAAGAACACGTTCATTCATATCGCTCCTTGAACGGGAGCGAACGAACTTGCCATAGGTTGAACATTTTAAAAACTGTCCCTGTTATACTAATAAAGGTATTCAAAGAAGGCAGTAGATATGTTGTGATTAAAAGAACTTTAAATACATACCACAACAATCGGAAAGACATGCTATTAGCACAAATGACGTCGGTGAAAGTCACCTTCCACCACGGATAATTTTCTTTGCTCGACATGGCACAGCTTTGGTGTGCGAAGATACCGTCTGCATTGCCATCGATGGCCTTTTCCGCATTGTGGCCAAGGTAAGTCGTTGACTGTGAAACATTCCCTTCGACTACGAGGTTTAATTGTCCTCTGTCGTAAGCTATGCAAGTATAACAAATATAGTAATTTGCTCGTGTATTAACAACATGGCAAGTCGCACGGATGTTAACTCAATACGGGCGTATACCATTTCAAAACGTGACATAGTACATATCTTCTTGCGTTTATGTTGTTTGTAAATGTTTAAACTCTCTCACTCACGTACAAACTCAGGCACTGACCCCATTCTCGCAATACAGTGGTGGCAATTGACTGCATTAAGCCATCGCATATGTCATATGCAATATGCAGACGTTCGCTGACTTAGTCCAGAATTAGAACTGTCTTCGAATACCGTACGTTTGGGAGCAATGACGCGCAAACGTCCGTGCCCCACATCAACGAGCAGAATACAATAAATCACAATACCCGGTGTATCATAATGATAAGCAATAAGAGCGATAATGAGTATACAAATAATTACATCAACTTCACAAAGATTATATGTGATATCAACCACGATTCACTGAAACTCAAACTTCCGAATCTTGGATGGTAACGAGACGACTGGCTCAGCTCATCTTCAGAGTCTTGGCAAAGCGATACCGAAGGCGAGTGTTTTAACATTTTTCACTTTTTCACTTTCAGAAACCTCATAACATTAGCCATATAATAGAGATATATCACATAGAATAGATCTGCAATTTGAAATTGTCATTGACATCCTGTAATGTGTAATGACAAATGGTGGTAACGGCAAATAATTAATTATATTAATCAGTACAACATATGTTAAACTAGCCAAGTTACCCGGCGTTGCCCGGGAAAAAGGCAGTCGTCTGCGGTAAAACTGTACTGAAATTGTGAACCCCGAAATCCCCAACGCCCGGAGAATTTCGAAACAATCTCAATCTTCGAACCACCACAATCGGCTGGCTAGATCAATTGCAATATTTCAGCCCCCACATGCAAAACAGACAGATATATGTTTTATTTTAAAACTATAACCCCCAAGATTCCCGCGCACCAATTTCGAAGAAAATATCACTTTACGATTCACCAAAATCTGCCCGCAAGATTGCATACAACATTCCAGACCCATTCTTATAAAGCAAACGGAGATACGTATTACTTCGGTGCAAGGAGACAGTCATTTAACGTTTTTGATGTGCAGTGCCTGCGGGCTATCAGTGGTGTTACTAGCTAGACATCGAAACACAATAACTAGACCAGAGAGGAGACTTTTGCCACAGAATCTTCCTCATGCAGCAGACGTCAAAAGGTTGATGGTCTGAGTAAATGTGTTGTATACCTAGCGAAAACCTCGTGAACACAATGAAGGGCGGTTGTTGTTGAAATGACACGAGTCTACGGAAAGTGACTTCTTGCGTATTTGTTGTGTATATACGTTTTGTTAACAAAATAGAATTTATATATCAATTTAATACATTTCCCTAAAAATGTTGAACACCCCAACAATTTTAAACACCCCAATACGTTAAGCAGCCCACCCGTTGAGTGGCCATTTGGCCACGACCTTTTATTTATTTTATGTTACGGCATTCCTTAAAATAAATTGCCATTTGCAAGAAAGTTTGCCTTTTTACCATTCCAATTACCCTATCGCGAATTTCCCCTGACTAAAAAATGTTGCCAAATTTATGTTTTTAATATTTGACAAAACAACTATATGAACATTGCAGTAGGCTCATCACATATGAGGTATAATTGGGGGTGTTATTGTTAAAGCCTAAGTGTAAACATTAATTATAGTAAGTTGTGTATATGTTATTGCACTGATTCAATGTACACGATGTTGTTCAAAACAGACTTTGATGAACGACAGAAATCACTATGGAAGCCTCCAAGCACAAACCTCTACGATCAGTCCGGCAAATATAACGTTTGTAGAATGATTCTTCCAAACACTGTTCATTCCAAAGTACCATGTAACATATATTATTACTACGCATCAAAAGAGTGAACTCCCTAGGAATATATCGGTCTGAAAGAAAGGTGTTGTTTTGTAAGCTAATATTATGAACGCTACGAAAAGTTCATCAATGTTTACAAATGAATAACGCCTTACAAACATCGAAACCTCAGAAAGTGTAAATGAGCCGCGTCTGTCGTCTTTCGGGATATTCACAACTATTCCAATTGAGAGTCTAGGACAAGTAAATGACCGCGTCTCTCCTGTTACCACG
Organism: Paraescarpia echinospica; assembly: GCA_020002185.1. Classification (NCBI taxonomy): domain Eukaryota; kingdom Metazoa; phylum Annelida; class Polychaeta; order Sabellida; family Siboglinidae; genus Paraescarpia; species Paraescarpia echinospica. The sequence continues at coordinate 46,311,404 of CM034534.1, read as the reverse complement.
AAGAGCGTACCACACCTCTTGGTTACAATATTAAGTTCTCCAACGGTAATGTCGAAACTTGCCAGTAGTTTACCTGAAAAAATAATGTGAAAGATGTTGTTTAAACAAAATAGGGAGTTTTGACAACAACTTAGATGTGCATCGTGTTGGTATGATGCGATGTGGAGAATTGCATTCTCATTTCAATGTAAATATGGACCTCCAGTAAACGCAAGTTTACAATAATAATAATAATGTATTTCTTACATAGCTCCCCACCCAAAACTTATTCTGGGACGCATTACGCATACGAACGACCACTTTCTGTACATTATGGGACTTGGTGAAGCTAATGATCCGCCAAGCATTCATTTCACTGTTAGTAATGGAGAAGCTGCCGTGACGGAAGATTCCGTCAGCATTGCCGTCGATGGCCTTCCAGGCTGTACTGGATAAGTGAGTCGATGATTGGGAAGCGATATCGTCAAGTGCAACTTCTTGTAAGCTGCGTGAAATATCAAGACATGAATGAAAAATCACAATGACGTGTGCGTGCGTGGGTTCGTGCGTGCATGTGCGCGTGCACATGTACGTGTATATGGGTGCATAAATCCGCACGTTATGTATGTACCCATCGATTGTCGCAATTGATAAGTATCGGTCATATAGCCTATTGTCGCCAACAAATGCTTGTAGTATCGGCGATGTAAGCTATTAACAATACGTGTTTAATATGTATGTTTAAGCTAGCATTAGTTCTTAATACAATGCGCTGTGGTATTCAAATTTATTATGTTTCAATTCTTTATTTCCAAATTATCAAAGACCAGAGTAGAATATGTGTCCCCAGGAGGACGGACTTTAGAATCTGGAAAGAGGAACGGTGGACGTGTGTGTTTCTTCATCAATGAACGATGGTGTAACAACGCTTCCGTGAGAGCCAAGGTATGTTTACCAGACATTGAATTCCTCACTGTCAGTGTACGCCCGTTTTACCTTCCACGAGAGTTCGCAAAAATTTACCTGTGTATGGTGTACTGTCATCCAAAAGCAAATGTAGACAATGCGTGTAGTGTACTGACAGATCACATTCATGAACGTGAGAATAACTCCCCAGATGTGCAGATAATTATTACGGGTGACGTTAATGCTCAAGGTATCTCTTCCTAACTTTCTTTAATTTGTGAATGACCCCATGAGGAAAGACAAAACTCTTGATCTCTGCTACTGTAATGTTTCGGAAGCATACCGCGCGAGAAGATTGCCACCTCTTGGCAATCAGATCACTCCATATTGCAGTTGTTTCCCTTGTATCGAAAAAAACTAAGACGTGAGAAGGCGAAACGTATCCAGGTAACGAAATGGGATGCCGAATATGTAGACATGATGACAACCTGTATGGACTGCACGGACTGGAATGTTTTTCTAGATTCAACTGCAAATATTAACGAAGCTACATATGTAATCAGTGGATACATCGCTTTCTGTGAAGATTTGTGTGTACGAGTGAAACAAATTAAATGCTTTCCAAACAACAAGCCGAGGGTGGACTCTGACATGAAGAATATCTGTTGTCAGAAATAAGACATCTGGAAGAATGGAACTGAACGCCAGTGGAAAGACGTGAAAATAAAAGTTAAAGCAACAAGTGAGCAGAAGAAAGATCAGTACATGATGAAACTAGAAAATCGATATGCCTTAGGGTAATCTCAGCAAATGTGGCATGCGATGTATGCAAATGAACTGGTTACAAGGAGAGGAAAACATAATATATGTAGAAAATGAAAACGATGTAGCAAGCGAAATGAACACCTTATTTACTAGATTTGAAACTGCAGATTTATCCCAAGAGCGTGCACTAGAAGTAAAAATTCTCAACTGAGAGAAGGAGAATCCAATCATTCTCGAGGAAGAAGAAGTAAGAAAAGAACTGGAAAAAATCAACCCAAAGAAAGCTCCGGGTCCTGACAAGATTAGTGGAAGAACTATGAGGGAGTGCATTAGAGAACTGGCCTCTATTATCCACGATCTCTTCCAGAAACCGTTAGGCACACACACTGTGCCTTGCCTCTGGAAATCACCCTGCATCATTCCCATCCCTAAGAAGCCTCATCCATCCCAGATCAATGACCATCGACCCGTGGCCTTTACCTCCTTAGTGATGAAAAGCCTGGAACGACTCCTCCTCCCTCGCATCTCCTTGGTAACATCACGGTTTCAAGAACCTCATCAGTACATAAGTACCGAAGATGCCATCCTCACACTTGTTCACCATGCTCAGAAATATATGGACACACCCAACACCTCAGCCCGCATTCTCTTCTTGGACTTTTCCAGTGCCTTCAACACCATTCAGCCACACATACTACTCCAGAAACTGAGAGCCATGCTTGTGAATCCATCTCTGCGCAAGTGGATTTGGAACTTTGTTACAGGCAGGAAACAGTGGGTTAAGATCAATAACACAATTTGTACTACCATCATTACAAAACAGCGGCATCTCTCAGTGATGTGTGAGTTCACCAGACCTTTTCTCAGTGAACACAAGTGACAGCAGGGAAGGCAGCAAGGACCAACTTTTCAAATATGCTGATGATAAGGCCCTAATTGGCTTGGTAAAAGAAGGTAACCACCTGATCTATGAGAAGGAAGTTCAAAACCTGGTTTCGTGATGCGATTCGAACTCTCTCCATCTTAACACCAAGACAACGAAGAAAGTGATCATTGACCTCCGTACCATTCAATCCCACTCGCCTCCACTAGTCATCAAAGGAGAGGTAGTAGAGTGAGTTCCTTGATATTCCTACCTAGGCATCGAAATCTCCAACCGGCTCCAGTGGACTCTGAACACCAAGCGCAGCCGGAAAAAAGTGCTGCCAAAGGAACTAGTTTGTGAGAAAGCTCAGAAAATTCAATGTGTGTTGGTCAATTAGTCATCTGTTCTACCAGTCCATTGTCCAGTCAGTCATCTGTTCTACCAGTCCATTGTCCAGTCAGTCATCTGTTCTACCAGTCCATTGACCAGTCAGTCCTGTGCTACTCTTTAGTTTGCTGGGGTGGAAGTCTGTCGCTGAAGAACAAAATGCTGCTCAATCGCGTTACCCGGTCAGCCAGTAAAACCATTGGGGTGACGCTACCAACTGTGGATGAACTATATGAAACATGTGTGACTAAGAAGACAGCATAAATTATAACTGACCCATCCCACCCACTGCACGAGTTCTATTCTGTTGCTTAATCTGGCTGTAGGTACCTATCGGAAAGAGCACGAACAAACCGGTATCGAAACACCTTCCTGCCAACCTCCATCCGGCTGCTGAATGCGAGGTCTAGGAGAGGGAAGTGAACGGGGATGGTGGAGTGAATACAATTATTACAATAGTGGACATTTGGGTTCATGCAGTTCGCGTTATCCGGTCAGTCAGTAAAACCGTTGGTTGAAGCTTCCAAGCATGGCCGTGACTAACGTTGCTGTGTACTCAGTGATGGCAAACTTATATTGTGATTTTGTAACACTGTGATAGTAATGTCATGATTGACCAAAATGTACATCACTAAATTTAATCAGCTTTAAATGTACTAATATTTTTGTTTTAAAGTGTGACTTTTTACCACACGAATTTCCCTTTGTGAACAAATAAAGGTTATTGTATTGCATTGTAGATGTATACAACGAAAGTACATTTAGTAACTAAAGAATAATTATACCCACTCCTCTGTCCGTAACAATAAACAATTTATTATTTACAAACACTAACACAATTTGCACTCTCCGAGAAAAAATGTGTATATCATAAAAATATAAAATATATAAAGAAGCAGCAAAGCGTGAGTTTAACTATTTTTTTTTCAAAATATATATTTCATGTAGTCACGTACGAGTTTTATTTTCACATTTCAGTTCCTCATACCAGCAGCCATATAATATAAAACAAAATAGATGTACAATTTGAAATTGCCATTGACGTCCCTGGTATTGGAAAAGAAACCCCCCACCCTTCCCCTTCCACCCTCTCCTACTCCCTTTCTTCTGCCTACCATCCTACCTGCCCTACCTTTATTATACCACATCCTCTACCCCCTTCCCACATTCAAATGATCTTAAAACCGCACTGGCCATCTTCGCAACATCCATACGACATAATCATCAGTGCAGTAAACCTCGTCTAAGTCGGATTCAATCGGAACTAGTGATTTAATCCGAGTTATGCGAAAATCCGATTTAACCGAATATGATATATTCCAGCGGTAACACCAAAGACACCCGTGTAGAAGCCCTTAGGCACCTTTAAAAGTGACTCGATACTGCAGTAATTCTACACGTGTTCATGTACACAAGCAGCACACAACATTACGCACTTTTACCATTACAACAGAGTTGTGCTTCATTTTGGTACGAATCTCTAAGGTTTGTCTTATTTGCATCCACTGCTTACTCCTGTAAGAAAACGTATCCAGCTTCGATAATCTAGTTCTGACCTATGTTTTTCTGTTCCTAGAGTTAACACTAACATTGGAGCTAGCGCTTTTTCTGTTGCCGCACCTTCTCTTTGGAATATGCTTAGTCTTAGTGTTAGATCAGTTGAAAATATTACACAATTCCGTCGTCATTTAAAAACTGATCTTTACAACCTTGCATATCCACCAGAGCTCCCTAGCGCCATGACCCATCTGTTGACAACTGGCATCATTATTAAGAATTTTGAGTTTGAGCATTCCTTTTGTCTTGATGCGCCTCTGATAGTCCAGGAGTTTTAGATAAAAATACCATCGAACCTTAAAGTCGAAAACAAAAAGCTGATTTTTGCACCACAGATCGGTGTTTCGAATTACGTACTAAAAGTCCCCAATAATCCTCCTTGAACTAACCGCATAATCTAAGACGGCGTCCAGAAACCCGTTTTGAGCTGTAACATTTTAAACACTTTAGGTAGTAAGCAAATGTTAGAGTCTATGGTAGGTTTTTCAACCATGCCCGATCTAATGAACATCACTCAAATATTAAAGATAATATGGTAAAAATACGCCGTTGGTAGAGTATTGTGGCATAACGACAGGTAGGATACGATGATAAGAAGTTAAATGAAAGGAAGTAAGGTGACAAGTTGTATGGACATAAAGATACATTGTTGACAATAACTACCCGTGGACGAGATCATATAGGAAGTACAGACGTTGCCGGATGTTCATATGATGGACCACGTAGGGGGCGATTAATTTGGAAGCAAACACGTGACAGAATAATGTTTACCCGGATGTTGACAAGAAATAAACGGACCCGACCATATAGGTATTAAAGATACGGGGACGTCATTTTAGAAGAAGTAAATACACATTGGACGCACCTTTAGGGGAAAATATATAGTAAAACAACATAAAGTATGATTCACCACCAGAGTATACAAATTGGCTTCCTCGGCCGTCCTCTTCAGGCGGTCAAAACATCCGCTAGCGACGTGTCACTTCAAAGTGTCCCGACGCGTTAAATGGGTCTTACACTACGGGCAGATAAATGCCGACGATTTCACTGGCAGCTGGACCGTTGGCTCCTCACGGGCAGCAACGACAGGTTGGGCCGTAGTGATCTGACGCACGACCTTCTAAAAGTACGAACGATTCTTATTAGATGTCGTATTTTCAGACATGACGTAATGCTATATAATTACTTATAGGAAAAGTACTGAAATGGAAATAATATCAATAAAGACTTACCACGCGTGGCTCATAAACCTCGACGATGAAGGAGCGGGGCGGTGCTCAAGCTGCCTCTACATATGGAAATTCACGACGAATGTAGTTTGCCATGACGATGTCGAATGGCGACCAGGTCGCCTCCTCAATCTTATATAGGTTTGTGATAATCACGTGATACTGTACTTATAGACCAATTTAACAAGATTTAACAAGATTGCCACCCAGAGAATTAACTCTAGGTGGCAGGTGGACAAGGAAGCCCTTTGGCTTATCGAAAGTCCGACCCTTTTATCTATGTGCAACCCGCCCTTCTGAGGTATGTGACAATTTTATTTTTAAACACATTCACGCTACTAGCACCCAAACAATCAGGCGATAATATGTTCCATTCATTTAAAGTCCTTTGTGAAAATGCGAGCATTCTTATATCTAATCTACACTACTCCATTGCTAATGTAACTTCATGTCCTCTAGTGCTTCTATCTTTCTTAACTGAGAAAAAAATATTTCTATCAATATTTTCATAACCATTCATTATTTTAAACACTTCTATCTGATCTCCTCTCAACCTCCTGGTCTCTAGTGTTGATAAGCCGCATTTTTAGGCGTATTTCGTAACTAAGATCCCTCAGTTTTTGTATCATTTTAGTTGCTCTCCTCTGTACTCTTTCTAGCATATCTACGTCCTTACTGCGATATGGCCTCCACGCTTGAATACAATATTCTAAATGAGGCCTAACTATTGTTTTGTACAGCAGTATTATTAGCTCTTTTTCCTTATGGTATGTTTCGTCTAATTAATCCAAGGATTTGATTTCCCTTTGAAGGTGCAATTCCGCACTGCTCTGAAACCTTCATATCAGCACTAATGGTTTACCCTAAGTTATTTTCTTTTACTGTAGTACTTAGTACAGTACCACCATTGTATAATCTACCTCTTGGTACCCATGTCCTGCGTGGAGGCATTTACATTTCCCAAAATTAAACAGCATTTGCCACTTTTCAGACCATTTGATCAACTTGTCAAGATCATCTTATGAATGTTGTCTATCTCCATCACTGTTAATCCTTCTATGCACTTTTGTATCATCCGCAAATTTCAACACGTTGTTTGTTATTTCGTCATTCAAATCGTTTATATATATTACGAATAATACAGGTCCTAGTACTGATCCCTGTGGTGCCCCACTCAATACCTATTTCCAGTTTGAAGCCTCCCCATCAACTACTACACGTTGTCTTCTGTCAATCAGCCATCTATACTACTCTGACTTGTTTCTCGAACCTTTTTTTAAATAACGGTATAATGTTTGCCTATTTCCATTTTAAAGGAACCACTCCCTCTTCTAATGACAAATTGAAAACTGTTGCAAGTGGTACGCTAATTTGTTCTACAATTTCCGATAGTAGTTTTGGCGGAATCCCATCCACTCCAGGTGATTTATTATCCTTCATAGTCCTTATTTTCTTAGCTACCATTTCCGGGGTTACAATTAATTGTCCTAAATAGTATAAATCTGTCCCCTTGAACTTAGCCTCTGGTGCTGGCAGTGAACTAATATCTTCCCTGGTAAACACTGAACTAAAGAACTCTTTGAGGTCTTCTGTCATTAAGAATCCCTCTGATATTATATTTCCAGCACTATCTTCTAGAAGACCGACCTTATCTTGAACTTTCTGTTTGCTTCGAACATACGCATAAAACTCTCGCTGTCATGTTTTATATTACTAGTTAATTGTTGTTCATAGCTTCTCTTTGAATTTCTAATTTCAGCTGTAGCTAGGTTTAGTGCTTCTTTATAACTGCTGTAGTCTTCATCATTTCCAGTAAATCTATATGACTTCCACATCATTTGTTTATACTTAATTTTTCTAATGGTCTCTTTCGATAAGTGTTTCTTTTTGGACCGTTTCCCTTGTTTTTTGAAGGGTACACATTTATGAACTATGCAATTAATTTCACTCTTTAATATATTCCGCACTCTGTTGCTGTCTTATTTTTCAGTGTGTTGTTCCAGTCTATCTTTCTAAATATTTCCTCATGTCCTTATACCTTCCTTTGTGGAAATTTCTCCTCTGCTGCATTTTACTATTCCTTTCTGATTTTACTTTGATTGTAAAATGTATCTGGTTGTGATCACTACTCCCCATTGGCTCACATGTCTTGACATTGTCAACTAATTCATTCTGTGAGGACAAAACTACGCCTAACACATTCTCACCCCTGGTTGGTTCTAACATATGTTGAGAAAGGAAAGTATCTAGAACTAAAACTAAAATATTGTGGTCCCCACTCCCCATACTCTGTAAAGAGTTCCATTGTATATGCCCGTGGTTAAAATTCCTCATAATAATACAGTCCCGTTTGCTTACTTCCCTTATAGCGTTTTAATTTTTTTTATTCTCTTCTACGCTTATGATTGGACTTCGATAAACTAACCCAACTGTTAACGTTGAGTTTCCTGTAACTATGTTACACCAAACAGCGTCTTCGCAATCTGTTTCTCTTTCTACTTTTATTTCATAAGCTTGGATAGATTCTTTAATATATAAAAATAACCCCACCTCCCTTTCTTCCTATTCTATCTTTCCTAAACATTTCATGTCCTGTCAGTCCCAATTCGGAATCTGATATATCGGTGGTGGTCCAGGATTCGGTTATACCTGTTATGTGAGGGTCAATATCTTCTACCATAATGTTTAGTTCATTTCTTTTGTTTACTATACTTCTTGCGTTTAAATAAACACATTTATATCCAGCTTCAGAAGAGTTTTCCAGAATGTTCTTTGCTGAATTATTTGTGCTGACTTTATCTATGTCTACCGTTTCAGGCTTTTCTGTGAGTCCCCCTGCAAATCTAGCTTAATTAAAACCGTATCCAAGCGAGTTATGTGACAATTGCTACCAATCAAAAATTTAAATTTCCCGCCATTTTCACAAATTTCCCGCCATTTTATACGAACCAATGAAAAGCATATGTCAGACGGGATCTATATTTCAAGGCCTATATATATTTTGGGTTATAAAATTAGGGTTTTATAGTTTACCGGAAGTAGGGTGGTGGGAAGGTCGTAGATCAATACGGTAAGCGGAAGTAGAGTTAAAAAATACATCGTGAAACTATAAGGTAACGGAAAGTATGATGATGGGAAGGTCTTAGACCTGCAGAGTAAGCGGAGGTTGGGTTAGAAAGACATCGTGACACTGTACGATAACCTGAAATAGAGTGATCGGAAAGTGATGGGAATGTCGTGAAAATGTACGTTAACTGGAAGTAGGGTTACGAAAAGGTCGTGATACTATACGGTAACCGTAAGTATGATGAAGGGAAGGTCATGAAACTATAATATATCCGGAAGTAGCGTTATGGGAAGGTCGTAGACCTGTACGGTATACGGAAGTGTGGTTGAAATACATCGTGAAACTGTACGGTAGCCGGAAGTGGGGTGATGGGAAGGTCGTAGACCTGTAGTGTAACCGAAAATAAATTGACCTATTTTTCTAGTTCGCTACCTATTCGTCAGGATTTGACCTATTATTATGGCTGTAAAGGTATACGCCAAGGGGCGCTGTACCCGAAAAAAAGGTCCATCACCTATCCGATATAACAAGAGGCACCATTGCGCATGCGCATTGATCTATTTAATAGCGTTATTTTACATATTTTGACCAAGTTATTTAGTTCACCACTTACCTGCCAGGGGTGCTATTTGACCTTGACTTATTAGCCATGGCATTTGAAATTGACCTTTTGATCTTTGGCATTGACCTAGAAATTACGTCATTGCTCTTGCATCAATCCGATCCAGCATCTCCTCGAAAACTACACAACATACTACTTTATGGAGCGCTCCACAAACCGTGTTCGTTAAACATTTGCTCAGAAATCTCATCCCAGTATTGTACAAAAAAGTATTGTTGGCAATTCTAAAAGGGAAAATTTACCCAACCCCAATTCTCCAAAACTAAAATCCCATCCACTCCCAAATGCACCGATGTCTCATTATTTAAACTATTGTGGTAAGCTAAATTGTGGGAGGTGTTTCTGTCTGCTCGTTCTTACACTCAATTTGGAGAGTACCGAGAGCGATGCCGCTTTTTTCGAGCGGGCAAGAATCCTCTACACATTGGGATATAACATAATCCAATAATCTTGTTCGTTCTTTCTTTCTTTCTATATACAGATGACGAAAATAGGTGTAATTTACCAGACAAGCGGATTTTCTTGCCAAGCTATCAGAATATGTGTACATGAACTGCTACATATATCCCAATAGCATTTTGAAGATTCGCAGTCCACGGATATCCAGCAAGAGAGACGGTGGGAGAGAGAGGGAGGGAGGCAGGGAGGTAGTGAGGGAGGGAGGGAGGGAGGGAGGGAGAGAGGGAGGGAGAGAGAGAACGAGAGAGAGAGCGGGGCGGATCCAGATTGGGTAGTCTAGGGAGCCACAAAAACAGTGTAGAAATAGTTTCGCTTCCGCGCCGCTGTCTCTGCTCGACTGGTAGCATCGGAAGTAGGGGGAGGGGCTGTTGTTTATTTGTTTCGTCGCCGTATGAAAATAAGAGAGAGAGATAGAGAGACAGAGAGAGGGAGAGAGAGAGAGAGAGAGAGAGAGAGAGAGAGAGAGAGAGAGAGAGAGAGAGAGAGAGAGAGAGAGAGAGAGAGAGAGAGAGAGACAGACAGACAGACAGACAGACAGACAGACAGAGACAGAGTGAGAGGGAGCTCTTTACGTTGGGTGGACTCTTGTAATAGCTAAGAAGAACATAGAACAGGGATATTAAGGCGAGATAACAGTAGAGTTACGGCAAACGGGTTCATCTAGGAACAGCCTGTGAATGTGTAAGGTGCTTTCACGCGCCTGTCCTTGCTTAGAGACGCTGACTGACAACAACACCGGATATGACGTCAGGGAGGGTTCATCACACGCTCAATACACGTTGACACGACATGTCTCTCTCTATACACACAACCAGTTGAACCAACCTGCATCTCTTCTTTCAACTATTTTCACCATTATGATGCCCGAGGCGCTGTCTCGGTTCATATAATAATATAACACTTTCTATGCAATTAAACCATTTTATTACCAAGCCATTATCTACACACGTGATTATTACTAGCAACACGAATATGCATCATATATAATTGACACATACAATGATACCTCACTATTCATATTAGCTGTGTTACCGTTTTGACCGTAAAGCGACTCGCGACTGTATATCAATTGACACATACAATGGTATTTCACTATTAATGTTAGCTGTGTTACCGTGGTGACCGTAAAGCGACTCTCGACTGTATATACATTGACACATACAATGGTATCTCACTATTAATGTTAGCTGTGTTACCGTGGTGACCGTAAAGCGACTCACGACTGTATATCAGTTGACACATACAATGGTATCTCACTATTAATGTCAGCTGTGTTACCGTGGTGACCGTAAAGCGAGACTCGACTGTATATCAATTGCTACACAATGTCGATCGATAAAATGATTAGATTGTCAATAAGCCAATGGCTTCATTTCCGCTTGCCATAAGAAGCTTGCTGTTACAAATGACTATCATCTTGAATCTTGTTACAAAGTCAAGGCGTAATGGTGAAATAGGAACACCTTCACCACGCATGACATCGGTCAATCTCAAAACATCCGCGCTCGTGTATAACATAGAACATAAACATGACGTAATTATATTCTGGTATCTCTCGTTCTATACAAATACATTGAAATACTAATAAAGTATGCTAACCTAATCCTTGCTCAAATATCTTAGGTTAGAAGCACACGATCCTCTTACAACAAGCATATTTACCATCTAGCCCAAATATATATATATTTTAGTATATTACTGTTATAACTATCATCGAGTGTCACTCCCATTACGACAGACATATATTTATTGATGAAAATGCAATTGTTTCTCAACTAGTCTACCCGAACGTATTTTCACCTAATCGCTTGCGTCCATATGCGAAATAGCGAAAGTCTACATATTTGTTGTTTTGGTTTCATGGACATGTCACACTTTTTCTCTTCCCGTGATTTGTTGCATCCTGTTTGTGGCGATCTAGCTGTGGCCGAGTTTTCACTTGCCGTCGTACAGTTTGGGGAGGTTCGGGGAAACCGATTCAACGATGTACGGCTTAATACTTTACTGAAATACGACATATAACGTATATTAACGATCAGCAAAGTATGGAAGCAGAAAAGATAAACAATCTGGAACTTGGATATGCATTAATAAATTCGTTGTCATCTTTTCAAATGAATCTTCATCATTTTCTTATCTCTTTGGTGCTTACGTCATTCATGTTAACAAACATTCCCCTAAATATAATCAATGCCATTGACATACCTATGTATATATATATATATATTCGTCTTGTATTACACAAATTACGTCACCTGATATATATATATATATATATATATACATATATATACACTCGTTTTATCGTTTATAAAAGAAACGTTAATAATAAATATAAAACCCAGTTTTATTCATTTCTGTTATTATTTAATCATGAAAATTCCACAAAACACAGGGAGAACATCGATTTATTTTAACTGACAACGGTGAATATGAAATAATATTTCATGACAAAATGGACGTTCTGCCAAGGCAGTTTCAGAATCACAATCATCGCAATTCTTGCTTATCCTTTATTAACTTGTACAATGTAAATAATAATACTCACAGCACATCATAACATAACTTAACATAACTTAACATAACATAACATAAGCACACCAATCACATCTGCCTTGTCCTATATACACGCAGGATTCACTATGTGGACTACATCTTCCTGAGAACACGACAGAGCAATGCGTCGTACGAACATTTGGTTTAGTCGATATCAATAAGAAGCATTGACGATGCAACAGTTTGATGTTAGTGGCTTTTCACAATTATCACAATTTGTCTATTAATACGAATGCTATCTCATCTAGCCTGCAGAAAGAGACATGGAGATAGAAGTGACCATCCAACGAATGCAGAGGTTAAAGCATCAACACCCACACTGGGGAAGAGAAAAGATCCAGGAACAGACATATTATACGTAGACATTTTCAAGACAGACCTGCAAACGACAGTGGGGATAAAACACCCTCTGTTCGTCGATATATGGGATAAAGAACAGCAATTGGAGGGCAATTACTCTAATCTCCACACCAAGCAACATTTTCTCTAAGATCGTCATGGCACGAATGAAAACAACAATAGGCCAGCTTATCTTATACACATTCTGCGGTGTCGGAAACTCAACACCCAAAGTCACTGTGAAATCCGGCGTCAAACGTCGCCAGGGTATGTCATATCATCATTTCTATTCACCCTAACCATCGATTTGGCAACAAAAAATGATCACACAAAAGCGGACTGGCATGATATGGAATCTGTGCTCTTCATTCGAAGATCTTATCTGTGTAGATGACCTCGTTCTGCCTCCCACACTCGAGACCAAGTACAAAGGAAAGCATGCAACATAGAACAACAGCCAATTTAATTATTACACATGTTATTGCAAAAACGACAAAAGTATTGACATAAACAACCGAACTTGTAAGTATATCATAATCAACAACCATCGACTAAAATATGTAAGCAAGTTTACCAACCTGGGCAGCATCATCGGTATACAAGGAGAAGGAGGTACAGACGAAGATATCAAAACACGACTGGGAAAAACCAAATCAGCATTTTTCAATCTACAACGACTATGAAGATGTTCAGTATACTTCAGAAAAAGAAAACTCAGAATCTACCATGCAGCGCAATGTCCTCTCTATGCTCCTGTACTGCTCGGAGAGCTGGCGCATCACTCAGCAGGTCACCAGTAAACTATCCAGCTTCCACAACCCTTGCATAAGGAAGATAAAGAAAGTTTACGGACCCGACACTTTCTGCAACACCAGACTCCAGCCAGCAACAAATCAACAACATATCTGCCTCATCCTAAAAAGAGGAGCTGGTCATGGTGTATCAATGAATACAAGATGAGCAGCGACACGCCAGCTAAACAGCACTACCGTGGACTCCAGAAGGAAATATAACAAAAGACAGACCAAAAACAACTTGGTAACGACCAATAAAAGAAGGAATGAAGACGGCTGGGCTGACCTGGGGAACAGCAGCAAGGAGAGCTCAAGGGAGTGGGGTCTGTCGAGACCTTCTGCTAGCTTTATGTGCCACACAACACAAAAAAGGGATACGCAAGTAAGTACGATAGCTATCATTTTTTTGTAGGTGTCACATTGTTTATACAGTTTTTTTTACAATATCCTAAATGTATTTGATTATTTTCATAGGATAGGGTGTATACCTTATTAATGCGTATTATTAAAGATTATAACCAAAATAATTAGATGTACAATACTTTCTTTGGAAAAGACACTGATATTTTACTTCCAAAAATCACTGACTAGCTCATCATATGATTATTTTTAAGCACAAGTACATTTGTTCTCTCCACTCCACGAGCAAGAAAGACAGTTGGCAGCGCACTTCCCTGAACAATATAATCTGCTTATGGTGAACAGTACACTCATATGATCTGTATCAAAACACAATGGGTATATAATAATTATGATATCAAACAACTATCTACGGTACTAGAAGAGTTATCCGGCTTTGCACTAAAGAGACAGTTTTCATTAAAAAACATGTCTGCCAATGGCAATACGTTCAATATTAGTTAACGCTCCCACAATCTTGTGCACTGGAATTATGACCCCTCTCTAATCAATTGCACGGGAATCGAACCTCAATTTTATACACTAAAGTATAGATGGCATTACTCTGAATACTGAACATATTTACATACCTATCCCCAAATGTCCAACACTTGAAAACCGCCAACCCCAAAATGCAATGCTTTATAAACTGAGCACATACCAAACTTCCCACACTGATACATTGTAATTTATCAATAACCTAATCTTTTGAACAACCTTGGCCTCTAAATAAAATACTGAAAAGTTACTTTGTTAAATAAGAAGTTCAGCAAATAGCACGCGCTCATTAGGTGGTCGCTGTTAATAATAATATAAATACGGATGTGACCCGAGAGATGGAAAGCCGATACAATATGATGTGTTCGCGATTTTCACTCGACAATAAAGTAAACAACAGGGACTCCACCAACAGCGTTTTGAAATAATGACATCCGAAGATCACCAACACCCGGGAAAATCTCAGAAAAATGTAAATGTACGAACCACTCGAAAGGGTCCGCTAGTACGCCTACAAAAAGATTTAACAAGATTTGACAAGATTGCCATCCAGAGAATTAACTCTAGACGGCAGATGGACAAGGAAGCCCTTTGGCTTATCGAGAGGCCAACCAATTTATCTACATGTATCCGGCCTTTCTGAGGTATGTGTCCTATTTATTTTTAAACATATTCACACTACTAGCACCCACACAATCCGCAGATAATCTGTTCCATTCATTTACAGTAGTTTGTGAAAATGAGAACTTTCTTATTCTAAGCTACACTGCTCCTTTAGTGATGTTCCTTCACGTCCTCTAGTCTTTCTGTCTTTCTTTACTGAGAAAAATATATTTCAATCAATATTTTCATAACCATTCATTATTTTAAACACTTCTATCTGATCTCCTATCAATCTCCTGGTCTCTAGTGTTGTTAAACCACATTCTTTTAGGCGTTTTTCATAACTAAGATGCCTGAGTTTTGGTATCATTTTAGTCGCTCTCCTCTGTACTCTTTCTTGCATATATATGTCCTTCTTGCGGTATGACTCCCACGCTTGTATACAATATTCTAAATGAGGCCTAACTATTGTTTTTCATAGCGGTATTATTATTATTTTTTCTTATACGCTATATTTCGCGTAATTAATCCAAGGATTTGATTTCCCTTTGAAGCTGCAATTCCACTCTGCTCTGAAACCTTCATATCACCACTAATGGTCAAGCCTAAGTCTTTTCGTTTACAGTTATACTTAGTACAGTACCCCCCCATTGTATACTGCACATCTTCGTTCCCATGTCCTGTGTGGGGGCATTTACATTTCCCAACATTGAACAACATTTGCCTTTTTTCAGACAATTTGACCAACTTGTCAATACCATCTTGTAAATGCTGTCTATCTCAATCACTTTTAATACTTCTAAACACTTTTGTATCATTTGCAAATTTCAACATCTTGCTAGCTATATCATCCTCCAAAACGGTTTATATATATTACGGATTATATAGGTCCCAGTAGTAATCCCTGTGGTACCCCAATCAATACTGATTTCCACTTCGAAGCCTACCATCAACAACTACCCGTTGTCTTCTGTCAACCAGCCATTTTTCTATCCAGTTAATTGTACCATTTCCTGTGCCATGGGCCTTTAGTCTATGCAGTAGTCTTTGATGTGGCACTTTGTCGAAAGCTTTTTAAAATTCTAAGTAGACGATATCTACTGATGATCCCTCGTCTACCCACTTAGTGATATCTTCCAAAAAACATAACATATTTGTTAAGCATGACTTCGCTTTTAGAAACCCTTGTTCAGATGGGTTTATCAAATTATGTTTAACAAGAAAATCCTCTATGTGATCTTTAATTAGTATTTATAATAATTTGCACATCACTGATATTAAACTCACAGGACTATAATTCTCTGACTTGTTTCTCGAACCTATTTTACATAACGATATAATGTTTGTTTCTTTCCATTCTAAAGGAACCACTCCCTCTTATAATGTCAATTTCAAAACTGTTGCAAGCGGTATGCTAATTTGTTCTACGATTTCCAATAGTGCCTTGGGCGGAATCCCGTCCACACCAGGTAATTTATTATCCTTCATACTCCTAATTCTTAGCTACCATTTCCGGGGTTACAATTAACTGTCCTAAATAGTCTGAGTCTGCCCCTTGAACTTATACTCTGGTACTGGCAGTGAACTAACATATTATCTTGTAAACTAAACTAAAATAATCAGTCAGGTCTTCTGCCATTAAGAATCAGTCTGATATTGTGTTTCCAGTACTTCAGCCCCACACAATAAAAACCAACACAGAAAAGCGGGATGCAAAACAAACATCCGAACAAACAGAGACCAACTCTATGTTTTATAACATAGAAGTCAAACCAGCTGACAAATGTACGGATACCCGCGACCGACAAAGTTGGTACAAGATTACTTGCACGGTATTTGCAAACGCTAATAATGTAGAAAAACTAGTCAAAATTAATGCATCGAGTGACATAGTTGTAAATGATACACAACTATTTAATTCCGCCATTGTAACTTCACGTACAACCTTGTGAATTATTTTCATTAATTTCAAATTACGAATCGTCTGAAAGATACCCATAGTATGCTCATCAAACGTCAGTGCCATATGTGCAGAATTGACACACACAATTGGAACACAAACATGCACACACACACACACACACACACACACACACACACACACACACACACACACACACACACACACACACACACACACACACACACACACACACAGAGAGAGAGAGAGAGACACACACACACACACACACACACACAAACAAACAAACAAACAAACAAACAAACAAATACACAAACAAACAAGCACAGCCCAACACTATGTTTTATATCAAAGAAGTCAGGCCAGATAACAAATGCCCGGCATCCGCACTCAGATAACGGCATATCCGCGTATCTGTATGAGTATAATATAAGCCCACACACACACACGCACGCGCGCACACAAACACACACACACACACACACATTACGATCACTATAATATCCCTTTACAGGTACTGTTAAACTAATTAATTTCACATGTACCTTGTTCGCAGGTGCTATCTGAAGTTATTGTGTATCCACGGGCACAAATGTCACATTTGTTTTCTCTACTCCTCCAGCAAGTCCGACAGTTCGCAGAGCATTTCCCTGAAACATATCACAATCGAGCATATATGATACCAAACTATACTCTCTAATATACATATATACATATATATATATATAATACTAAATTTACTTTATTGTGTTTACAGTGCTGAAATGGCATGCAGAAACTAGGCTGGTCGCGGCTGATATTAATAATGTTATGAACACTGATGATACCAGAGACCTACAAAGTTGATACAAGATTACTTGTTCGCTATTTGCACACGCCAATTATGTAGAAAAAGTAGTCAAAAATTAATGCATCGAGTGACGTATTTGTAAACGGTGTATTTACGATGATACACAAATATTAAATTCCGCCATTGGAACTTCACATACAACGTTGTGAATTAATTTCATTAATTTCAAATTGCGAACCGTCTGAAAGATACCCGCAGTATGCCGATAAAACGTCAATGCCATATGTGCAGAATTGACACAGACAATTGGAAAAGAAACATGCACACACACACACACAAACAAACAAATAAACAAACAAACAGAACCCCACACTATGTTTTATAGCATAGAAGTCAGGCCAGCTGACAAATGCAAGGCATCCGCACCCAGATAAAGGCATATCCACGTATCTGTATGAGTATAATATACGCCAACACACACACACGCACGCTCGCGCACACACATTCACGCACGCATATAGGCCCGCACACACACACACGCAGAGAGAGAGAGAGAGAGAGAGAGAGAGAGAGAGAGAGACACACACACACACACACACACACACACACACACACACACACACACACACACACACACATACACACACACACACACACACACACACACACACACACACACTACGATCACTATAATATCCGTTTACCGGTAATGTTAACCTAATTAATTTCACCTGTACCTTTTTGTGCACAGGTGCGATCTGAAGTTAATTTGTATCCAGCGGCACATATGTCACATTTGTTTTCTCCACTCCACCGGCAAATCCAACAGTTTGCAGAGCATTTCACTGAAAGATATCACAAACGAGCATGTATGATATCAAATTATATTCTCGAATATATATATATATTATACTAAAATGTACGTTATTGTGTTTATAGGGCTGAAATGACATGCCGAAACTAAGCTGGTCGCGGGTGATATTAATAATTTTATAAACACTGATGATACCCTCGACCTACAAAGTTGGTACGACATTTCTTGTTAGCTATTTGCACACGCCAATAGTGTAGAAAAACTAGTCAAAATAAATGCATCGAGTGACATAGTTGTAAATGGTATATTTACGAAGATACACAAATATTAAATTCCGCCATTGGAACTTCACGTACAACCCTGTGAATTAATATCATAAATTTCAAATTACGAACCGTCTGAAAAATACCCATAGTATGCCTATAAAACGTCAGTGCCATATGTGCAGAATTGACACAGACAATTGGAAAAGAAACATGCACACACACACAAACAAACAAACAAACAAACAAACAAACAGAACCCCACACTATGTTTTATATCATAGAAGTCAGGCCAGCTGACAAATGCAAGGCATCCGCACTGAAAAAACGGCATATCGGCGTATCTGTATGAGTATAATATACGCCCACACACACACACGCACGCGCGCACACAAACACACACACACAAATTACGATCACTATAATATCCCTTTACAGGTACTGTTAAACTAATTAATTTCACATGTACCTTGTGCGCAGGTGCTATCTGAAGTTCTTGTGTATCCACGGGCACAAATGTCACATTTGTTTTCTCCACTAATCGTGCAAGTCCGACAGTTCGCAGAGCATTTCACTGAAACATATCACAAACGAGCATATATGATACCAAACTATACTCTCTAATATACATATATATATATATATATATATATATATATATAATACTAAATTTACTTTATTGTGTTTACAGTGCTGAAATGGCATGCAGAAACTAGGCTGGTCGCGGCTGATATTAATAATTTTATGAACACTGATGATACCAGAGACCTACAAAGTTGATACAAGATTACTTGTTCGCTATTTGCACACGCCAATTATGTAGAAAAAGTAGTCAAAAATTAATGCATCGAGTGACGTAGTTGTAAACGGTGTATTTACGATGATACACAAATATTAAATTCCGCCATTGGAACTTCACGTACAACCTAGTGAATTACTTTCATAAATTTCAAATAACGAACCGTCTGAAAGATACCCATAGTATTCCTATAAAACGTCAGTGCCATATGTGCAGAATTGACACAGACAATTGGAAAAGAAACATGGACACACACACAAACAAACAAACAAACAAACAAACAAACAGAACCCCACACTATGTTTTATAGCATAGAAGTCAGGCCAGCTGACAAATGAAAGGCATCCGCACTGAGATAACGGTATATCCGCGTATCTGTATGAGTATAATATACGCCCACACACACACACGCACGCGCGCACACACACA
Organism: Paraescarpia echinospica; assembly: GCA_020002185.1. NCBI lineage: Eukaryota > Metazoa > Annelida > Polychaeta > Sabellida > Siboglinidae > Paraescarpia > Paraescarpia echinospica. The sequence goes on along the minus strand of CM034534.1, from coordinate 46,291,363 downwards.
GACACGCACGCATATTCGCCCGCACACAGAGAGAGAGAGAGACACACACACAGACACACACAAACACACACACACACACACACACACACACACACACACACACACACACACACTATGATATCCGTTTACCGGTAATGTTAACCTAATTAATTTCACCTGTACCTTTTTGTGCACAGGTGCGATCTGAAGTTAATTTGTATCCAGCGGCACACATGTCACATTTGTTTTCTCCACTCCTCCGGCAAATCCAACAGTTTGCAGAGCATTTCACTGAAAGATATCACAAACGAGCATGTATGATATCAAATTATACTCTCTAATATATATATATATATATACATATATTTATATATGTATAATTCTAAAATGTACGTTATTGTTTATACAGGGCTGAAATGACATGACGAAACTAAGCTGGTCGCGGCTGATATTAATAATGTTATAAACACTGATGATACCCGCGATATACAAAGTTGGTACAAGATTACTTGTTCGCGACTTGCACACGCCAATAATGTACAAAACACTGATGAAAATTAATACATCGAGTGACATTGTTATAAATAGTATCTTTACGATGATACACAAATATTAAACATTCAGCTTATGAATTCACGGCGTTCGCACTCAGGCAACGATAAACCCGTACTTCAGGATGTATATAATTGTGGTTGGCTGATTCACGGGACAGGGATCTCGTTGTGATTGAGTAGCGACTGCTCAAGAGACGGGACGCTGCATTGCTCAATCTGGTTATTATATGGTGCACTTTGCACAAGCTACATTTGCCATGTTGTGCTGGTTTAAAACGCTTGCTCGCGCACACTCAGGTACACACGCACGCATACACGCATGCACGCAAGCACGCATGCACGCATGCACGCATGCACGCACACGCGCACACACGCACACACGCACACACGCACACACGCACACACGCACACACGCACACATGCGCACACGCACAAACGGAAATACAATACGATCACTACAATCTACATTTGCCAAAGATATTGACCTAACTAATTGCCCCTTTTATGATTTGTTCGCAGATATTCTCCGGTGTTTTTGTGGATCCAGGATAACAAACGTCACATGTGTTTTCTTTAACCCACGAGCACAATCTACAGTTGGGTCAGCACCGCATTGAAAGATATCACAAAGGAACAGGTTAGTAACAGTAAAGTCATAAGAGCTGTATATACAGCAACAGGCATACCATATCGAACAATTCAGTAATATATAATTGTACTGCATGAATTGCACTGATTTGTCCGGGAAAGAGGACCCAATCCCAAATTCGTCCATCCTACCCGCATTCAAACAATTGGAACACGACCTGTGTAGGCCTGTAATAACTACTTTATTTCAAAAATGGCTGTAACATTAGTTAATGTTCTTTACAGATTGTAGAATTCGGCATTACCATCAAGATGTGTGGTAGTAAATTAAATTGGTGTATATTATACCGCACCTCAACCAAAGACTGTGCGTCCACTGTTCTGTGACCAATACGGTAGCTGTCGCGCAGAACATAGAAGATTGGCCTGGCTAGGCAATCCGTATATCGGAAATATTAAGTAGTAATCAACTCACGACTGTATGTGAAGTTCCATAATGTCAGCAGGCAGATACCGCCAAGAAGTAGTGCACGAGTTCCCATTGTTGCTGCGAGCTGCTTCTGTTATTGTCCGGCCGCTTGTCGGGTCAGCCTTCTGATAACGACATCAACACGTCGGTAAGATTGTGTATGGATTGCACAAAATCCGCGCCAAGAAAGCCTATTTGTCATTTCCACGATTGTCCATTACTTGATAACACGCTGTGTATTATATATATATATATATATATATATACATTAATCATACTAATATATTATTTTATTAACTACGCATTCTTAAACTTTCTGACTTAATAAAATGAAATATTTATATCGTAGTGTTTAAAGCTAACAATAACTTGTTGCCTGAAAACCTTCAATTTTTTGTCCAATGGCAAATATACTACACCCTATGTAACACACCAAAGAAATTAACTAAAACATGTTTATGCTCGAACCATGCTGAAGGCTAAATGTATATTTGTGTATGGTATTAAATTGAATTGTTTAGACGAGCACATAAAAAGATCACTTATTACAACAAATCTAAAAAAACGGTATAAAAATTACTTAATTGAATAGTATAAATTAAGTAATTAAGTTGGTTATTGTTAAGATTTGGAAAGTATTTGGAAGTACGAATGTACTAATGGTCTCACTTTAGCAATAGCATATCCTTTATGTTACTAACACTGTGTTTACGATTACGACAATGTTATATTCACGTTTAGGAAAGTGCATAATAAGCAATGAGCTTCTACGTTTACCCTTTCCATTTTGAACTGTGTCAACTGTAATATGTACATATGTTGTATTCTCAATTGGAAATAAAGAATTGAATTGAATATCTATACACGTAACATTACTAGGCATCGTATTTGTTTTTGCTTACACAATCAAACAAAACGTGTGTAAGTAAAATATGATAACAAAAATAGGATAAAACCCTAATGTGTCCACAAAACTTGGGCATACTTTGGAATTTGTTTACATATACAGACGTGTTATGATCTCTAGAATTTTTCAAAATATTGTTTCTCGACTTTAACGTAACATTCCATTTAAATACAACACTTTATTTGCACCATAATGTTCCTATTTTGGTATCCCTTTTATGCTGTAACATTCACTGTCACATGGAAATGTAACAATTTATACTTCTCTATCTTTGACTTATTGACATGGTTATAAAAGCTCATTAGGGCTAGTAGTGTCAAAACTCGCTCTCTCGCTCTCTATCACACACGCTCGTACGCACGCTCTCATACACAAACACACACACATGAAAACGCACACACACACACACACACACACACACACACACACACACACACACACACACGCACACACGGGATTACACAATGTCGCTGTGGTTCATGACGTCACATGTTGTTGATATAACTCTGCGCGACGAGTCTACTGTAGATGCAGGCACGCATCGCTGAACATTGACCACTTTCTCACGGGTGAACAGCGTTGCTGTTCTGGTACACACCGATTTATGTACTATATATTTGTGAGTGCGTTGCTTACGTGCATTTTGACCTGATTGGGGTCTCTGAAATAAATTTAACAACACAAAGTGTGGCCTAGCAAATATACTATTTATTCTACTACTCTAGATGTGGAAGTAAATTCATTAGATACGCCTCAGACAAGATTGCTTGATTGATTATTTATCGTTTGGTCTAAAAACTAGTAGCACAAATCGAAAGCTACCAAAGTAGCTAATATCTAAACCCACGCCAGTACATTGTATACAATTACTATTACCATTAGCCGTAGTCAATTCGACCTGTTTCGGTGAACTGTCCTGTGTGGTAGTGATATCGGCCTGTGCTGTGTAGTAGTGATCTCGGCCTGTTTGAGGGATCGAGTGATGTTCGCTAGAAATAGGTGTAAAATTATACGTTGATAAGTGCTTAACAATACACTCAATAATTAATGTTCAATATTGCATGTTTGGAATGCCTTTTTCGACTGCGATATTGGTCGGTTTGGGTGGCCATATTTATATAAACTATAATTGTCCATATTTAAGTATAACAACTCTTAATTATATAAAATAAAATTCTGACCAATAATATGTAAAGTTGTGCAATTAAATAGTTTGGTTGACTAAGAAGTAGTTGTATAATATTGAATGCTATTTGACATTTTAAAACCATGGTTGTCGTCATGCAAACTGATTATTAAGTCATTTTGAACTTCTTTTCCTATAGACAGCATATATTGAACATTAGGTTAACATTGCATTTTGACAACGTTCATCTTTTAAATGCAACTTTCCAGTGAACCGTCATGCCCCATACAATACATCCTTTCCTCAAATCCATATAAATTTTAGTTCACACAGTATGTAATTCTAAGATAAAACGGTCCAAATTAATATTACCATGCATACCATGTTTATTTTTATTGTTTTCAAAAGCGTAATTTATCAAATACTATCAAATGTCAACGTGACATATACAGTAGCAAATATGCTCAAATAAGTAAACATTGACATTATTATTTAGGTTGTACATATACCTCCAACATGGTTTTGTAACCCAGAATGCAATGTTAATCGATGACGAGTAGTTTTTAACATATGACTGACAATTAAAATATAACATTTCAAATGGAGCCTGTGTCCGTAAGCCAGTGGCATTTTAAAGATTGAATTAATATTTTCATTTCGTATTTTACAATTATTTTATTGTTAATGAAGGTAATGAGCCTAAAGTAAATATAATATAGTCCAATTACTATCCATATGTAATGTATTTACATATATTTAAACTGGCTAATGGGTTTATAGTGTCAGTACTTAAGACAAGTAATTGTATCTCTAGCATTACTTTTCATGTTCTCTCACATCTCTGTATGCATTGATTCAATAAAATCTTCTGGTGTGTCTTCTCTGGTGTTGTCATAACTCATTATAACTAGTATATCATTTTTTTTAGAACACATAACAGAGGGTACCCAGGATTGATATGTTGGGGGAGGGTTCCAAAATGGGTATCACTATAAAGCTGGATGTTGCATGCCATCATTCACTGTACACTGCCATATAGTGTGGGATTTCTTGGGTGGGGGTTTCCGGGCCACGAAAAAACTCCTGGATACCCCCCTGCATAGCATACTGAACAATAACAATGATGATTTATTTATTTATATACAATACATACATACCTACATATTTTATAAAACTACTATTGCCCACATCCAGGGCCTACATTTAAATTGTTTTTGGCAATACTTATTATGCTTTTCTTGTAATTATGATACCATAATTTGATTCCGTTGATATGCGATTGGTAATCAAATCAAAATCAAATCAATTTATTTTCCAACAACAACAACATAACAGTGTACATACACTGGTCAATTAGGGTGTAGAGACTGGGTTAAATAATAGGCCGTGTAACCTGGTCAAAGGAGGCGAGAGGTGACCGGGCCTACTTGCGCAAATTCGCCGGTAACCGATTCGCCTTCGCCTCTGTTGTGTTCTTAAAAGGAACGGCATATTTCTTTACATCTGACTTACGCCTGAAACCCATCTTCCATTGTACGAAGCCTTCGAAGTCGTCAGGCGCAACGAAATGCGAACCACAAATAATACTAGTTGCCGTAGCACGGGTCCAGTCGGCCCTGCCGTTTCGAACAAAACGTTCCCATTTCTGCCGAGTAACTGGCTCTTTGGGAAATTGTTGCATAGAATAGCCAGTCAGATTCAAATTGTTGCAGTTTCCAACAACACATTTGTTCACCGTTTCTATATGTGAACGAATGTATACCAGTTCAAATATCCACCAAAGAAATCCAGCCGCCAAGAACGCTTGCGATCCAGGGAATGTTTTCCACAACTGACGTCACGATTCTGCATCCTCGCGGCATTTCCGGAAAACAGACTTTTCGAAGCCTGCACCAAGACAGGTTCCGTTTAATGTCAATTTTAGAAATGTTTCAGCAAACGTGTGGTTTCGGGGTTGTCATTATATTGCAGAACACATATGCACATGCATATTTTTATACTTATTAGCAATTTTTTTTTCTCAGGATATGGCTTTAAAAAAATTAAGTTGTGTTGCATGGTGGTCACATGGCATGTTATATGCCGTCTTCCCGTGACCCCATAAACGTATATTTTGAAATATATTTAAACATACGTATACGATGATTATTACGAGTGTATGATATATTCTGTATGACAACGTAATTCTGTGCATGTATATGCTATATTTTACATGTAATTAGACTGTACATTGCTTTAAGCAATTGCTTTTGCAAATTACTATAATTATAATTATAGATGTACTAAACGTATATTTTATTTATAATATTTGCTTTATTCGCAGACTCCACACAACATACAAGTGCGTTATTGCGTTCTATAGTTGCGATATTGATAATAGTTACATATACGGCCAGTAAATAAAAGATTGCCGCTACTTGAACCATCTCTAAAATTAAGAGAATTTATAACTACAAAAGTCATGTAAATCTTTATATCAAAATTTCTAACACCAGCAACACAATAAGCAAATAACTGTAAATAAACTTTTCAGTTGCACTGCAATATCTGCCAAATCCTAACACCATTTGGAACATATTGTAAGAGACATCACATTTTCTAAAGCATTTATACAAATTCCATCATAAAATAGTAAACAAATTTCTTTATATCATATGAACACATAACATTTTCTTAAGATCATGTTGCATCGTACAAATAACATTGTCATTTAGCGTGTACTGTTTGAGATTATAGTGACCCAAATAGTTTACACATTCTGCTTCAATTAGTTATAATTATTATTTCAAAGCAGATTTATAATTGTTGTATAAAAACATATTCAAAGTATACGCTAATAGAACTATTTTAGTAAGCAGTACGATAAGCAATGAGTCCGAAACAAAAAGAGAACTGAAACGTAGCGCGGTCGGGAATGTGCTCGGACCTATAACACCGGTGAACACAGTTCCGATGCGCCGTGTCCGAGCACCACAACATGCACACGTATGCGTGTTCCGATGGTCGGCTTGCTGCTTCGCGTCCGTGCACCGGAAAGAAGCCACAATAGGCGCATGCGCGTTTAGTGCTCGGACGTTTATCACTGGCACACACGGTTCCGATGCTCGGCTACGTAACAACGTCGTTATTTTAAACGAAGGAGGCAGGGCGAAACAAAATGTTCCCAACACACAGATGTGACTAGAAAGGATCATGTAGATGGTCGTGGTGATGTTATTTGGTGCAAACTCAGCACGATTTGTCGGTGCCGCAATTTAACGGTTGTTTATTATGACCAGCCTCATGTACAGTGGAACCTCACTATTAAAACCACTCATGGGACTGCGCAAATGTGACCTGAACAGCAAAGTGACCATATTACTGGGAAGAATTTCATATACTTTACTGTTACACAAATTATTTGAGACTGCCCCACTATGGTCTTGATCGGAGATAACTATATTACCGTAACGACCGTAAGGCATGTTCGACTGTATTTCAAACATAAAGGTCGACTACTCAGCTGATATGGTAGTCATCTCTTGCACGACCTACCTGTCATTTAGTTGTTGTGGCGAATGTGACACACTCGACTGCGCTGGCATATCGACTGTCGTTCGCTGTTTTGTGTGTCCTGATATATACAGCACCAGGGGCCGGGGTCAGTTACTAGGACGTAGCACCTGCTCAAAGGAGGGGCTGTTTAGTCAGTGTAACCTGGTCAATTAGGGTGTAGAGACGGGGTTAAATACTAGGCCGTGTAACCTGGTCAAAGGAGGCGAGAGGTGATAATTGACCACATGCTACGCGCTGTTTTGCGTCTATGGCACTAATTGGTATCACCAAGACACACGTTGTCGTTTATCTGATTAGGAGAGACAAAGTTAAAACAAATCGGAACAAGTTATGGGATAAACAAATAAATGATAAAAGTTACAAATTTCGTTACAATAAAAAGTAACAGGTCAACAAGTAATCGCGACGGAAAGAAAACAATATAATATTATGTTGTATCTAGAAATAAAGTCACATAGATACAATGACACATTTTTTATTAATTTTGTTTAAAAAAATTACTAAATGTTAACATAATTAACATTAAAGACTAAGTCAAATTATAAACCTTAAATTCAAAACGTGGTGCCTGCTATTCAATTAATTATTTAGCCTTCTACGTCGCCCTGTTCAAGGCCTCCTTTGGTCGCGTTGTTCTGCGCAGTTTGTTGCGACACCTAGCGACCGTTGGGGACGTTGTGTAAGTATAGGCCGCTGGCATTTGGCATGTTGTGCAACTGTTGGTGTTTGGGGCCATATCTGAAATTGCAGTTGTGGAATTTAATATGTGTTATACCACCGTGAAGATAATAATCTGACCTACGGATGCTTAAAAATGCAATGGGGTTTAATATGGTTTATATTATATTAAAGACAGTATTTATAAATATCCCACTGGGCGTACCCTGGGTTTATCTTGTAGGTTTTAAGTATCCCGAATCGGGTTTGAATATCCAGAAATTCCTGCAGCATATACACGAAGGCTGATATAATGCAATGTTGCGTATTCGAGATATTTAAACGGCAATAACTCAAAAGGTAAACACACAATTCATGTGTGAATCCAGTGGCAAATCTGTAGTTAAGATTATTATTATTTTACGGTGATATCAAACGGATGAAATTCGTGATTGTAGTTTCATGTACATCCTGAAACACCAAGTCACACAGCCGCATAACACGGTAAAAGCCTAGGCGCGCTCAGCGGATTTTACTCACATTGCGTCATCAACATATCACTAGCTGATTGTTTTGTGACGCGCAAATGACCACGTTTTTTAGTATGGCTAATGACATGAGTTCAAACGCTACACATTGCATATTCGGAAAATACTTAACAAGAACATTAAGTTTACGTATGCAATGTTTAAAATAAATAAATTAAAATATTGTTGTTACGTAATTAGTTCTCAGTAGTTTTCTACTTTTTATCATGTCTCACTGACGTTTATTAATATGATTTTCATTATTTTTTATAAATAATTCAATCTATGTATATATAATATATATATATATTATATATGTAAAAGATTAGTGATTATCACAACAATAATAATATTAAAAAGAGATCACTCAATAGAATACACACACACGCACAGGCACACACACACACACACACACACACACACACACACACACATATATATATATATATATATAAAATATATATATATATGTGTGCTATGTCTCTCTCTCTCTCTCTCTCTCTCTCTCTCTCTCTCTCTCTCTCTCTCTCTCTCTCTCTCTCTCTCTCTCTCTCTCTCTCTCTCTCTGTGTGTGTGTGTGTGTGTTTGTGTGTGTGTGTGTGTTGTGTGTGTGTGTGTGTGTGTGTGTCTCTCTCTCTCTCTCTCTCTCTCTCTCTCTCTCTCTCTCTCTCTCTCTCTCTCTCTCTCTCTCTCTCTCTGTGTGTGTGTGTGTGTGTGTGTGTGTGTGTGTGTGTGTGTGTGTGTGTGTGTGTGTGTGTGTGTCTCTCTCTCTCTCTCTCTCTCTCTCTCTCTCTCTCTCTCTCTCTCTCTCTCTCTCTCTCTCTGTGTGTGTGTGTGTGTGTGTTTGTTTGTGTGTGTGTGTGTGTGTGTGTGTGTGTGTGTGTGTGTGTGTGTGTGTGTGTGTGTGTGTGTGTGTGTGTGTGTGTGTGTGTGTGTGTGTGTGTGTGTAAATAGAAACACAAAACAATGTAACAAAAAGTAATTGTATTATGTATGAAACTGTCACCAAATGTTTTTTAACCATAAGTATTGTTAGCAAATATTGTGTGAAGAAATGTTATGTAAACAAATATCGTGTGATCACTTTTTGTGTGAACATACGTTTGTGTCATGTGACCAAAAGTCGTGTGACCAAACGTTTTGTGATCACATTGTTGGTGACAAAGCTTTTATGTCATGTGACCAAATGTCGTGCGATCACATTTTACGTGACTAAAATTTAAAGTCGTATGGCTAAATGTTGTTTGATAAAAACTGTATGTAACCAAAATGTCCTGCACCCAGCTAGGGAAACATCCGACACATGATTAGTGTCGCCCCACAACACTCACTATAGAAACACACTATCGCTACCACAAATCTAAGCACGTAAATTAACCGCAACAAATAGCAAACAGTTTCTCACTACCAGATTGTGGACAACTTGCACTGCGTTACACACTCACGTTAGTTAAGCTACAGGTGTAATGCATACCATCCACTCGACCGGAACCTGATCAGGAATGAAGACAGAAAACGTACTTGTACCAGCATGACGCCTGTTTATTTTGAACGTTTGTAGAGCGCTGTATATAAATATGAACCATTGAAAATGTTAAATACAGAGAGCGACTCATTCATTGGAACGTGCTACTCCTATAGATGAGAAGAAAGTAGCCGTTTGTGCACGGTTGGGAGAGAACGTGGGTAGAGTTACTGCAAACACGGGCGATTAGGTACAGCCCGTGGTGCTGTGCTCAAAGTGAGTGAGCTGCTTCCACGTGAATAGAGTTGTTATTAGCTGTGACTCACATGTATGTTGTTTTCTAGAACCACGTTGGACGGGAGTTAAAAAGTCACAATCATCAAGATGTTTTCCGGGATGTGAGCAGATAATATGCTTGAGTAGCGAACACGCTGCACATGTCAGATATGTATAGGCTCCATCTTCTCCTTCGTTCCCTCCCGCCATCGCAGTGCACGGACAGCCGAGCGCTGGCGAGCGACACCTCTTTCCTTGGAGTCATGTATACCGCTTCGTTGTGGGACTAATCTCAAGTCTACTCCAAAAAGAGATAACTCTTAAATTTCTTCCCAATAAATGCAGCCATATGATGGGATTCGGAACACAAAACATACGGAACGTCGCTTATACACTGGGATCTGATCAGATAAGATGTACAAGTACAGACAGGCTGAAATACATTGGAGTAATTTTATATCCATATATCCATCGGCCAACCTTGAGGCACGCATTTAAGAAAAAAAATATTTAGCCAATTCGATGACGAGGTAAATTAATCGTCCTTTCGATCGAATGGCTAAACATTGTTTTTCTATAATTGTTAAGCTTTGTTCTTTCGCCTATTGAATACGCTAATCAAGTATGGACACATTCCCTAATGAAGCATCTTACATTTCTTGAAAGTGTTCAGCGTAGACCAATCAAATTAATTCCTGGTTTCAAACACCTTGAATATAAAGAACGTTTACAGAGACAAACATTATCAACTCTGGCATACCGTCGCCTCAATTGGGACACGATTGAACAATGTAAATATCTAACAGGGAAATACGATTCAGCAGTCACACCTAATTTTGTTATATTTAGGGTCAACTAATCACAAATGAGAGGACACCACCTAAAGTATTTAAAGGAAAATGTAGATTAAGCATTAAAATTATTATTTACACACCGCTGTACACCTGTATCGAATAGCATCCCACAATTTGTGTTTGAGACCCAATCGGTACGGCTTTTTAAGGGGAAATAGGTACGTTGTGCTAAACCGTCCAGTTAAATTAGACTATATGTGAACTGCTCTGCCAAAACCAGGCTGAAGTAGCACATATTACATGCAGATATTTATACATCATTGGAAATCAGATACACAGAGCTTTCTAACGAGCCATAACATATTGCTGTAAGTTGTATATTTGATTCATTGAAATCGACAATTTGGAGAAAAACAGCGTTAAACTTTGGCGTGATGTTATGCAGACATACAGCTGAAAATACCAGAGCAACTATGTATGCACAGTGTCCTAATTTTACATACTCAGTGGCGTATCGCGGGGGGCTTGGTTGCCCGGAAACCACCCAAAAAGCCCTCACTATTGTATGATCCATACGGTAACATACAGCAGAGGCGTACCCAGGGTTTTTTTTTTGGTTGTCCGGAAACCGATCCAAATGTCTGCACTGCAGTATGATAACAATTACGGCAATGTACATGAGTACACGGAAGGATGACGGTATTACCCATAGGCGCGGGAAATAGGTTAAGGTTACAACTTGGTTTTGAACAGCAATGCCCCCTCGGATGTCATGAGTTAACAGCCGAGGCAGCGGAGAAGCTGAAGTTACAGCGGCGCAGCGGAAGAAACCTTTTCAACAGCACCCCCTCCATATTCCGATGTCACAGTCGCGCCTACCGATACAGCCACAATGTGACGGAAGATGTGAAGATATGCGGCGAAAATTGTTCAGTGGTGCTGAAGCTCCGGTAGCCCCCCAATTTGAATTTCATTCCAGCGCCACTGGTAATTCCCGTTTGGATACCCCCCAGCATGTCAATCCTGGGTACGCCCCTGATATGTATGACCTGAGTAAAGAGATACACAAAATGTCATTGATATCAGTAAAATTTAATAAACGTTAACAATATTATTTTTTAAATACATCAAAATATAAATATATAGTTAGAAAATCCCCAGCACACACCAAATATCAACAGGAACATGTTTTTGGGTCATAGACTAGTTCATCATGTTACAACACAAACAATAAGTTAATTGTGAAATATATTCTTAAAATGTTATTTCACGACAATGGTCTAATTACATGTGCGAACCTTGACCCGACCCGGCATGACCCCATCCACCCACTCACTGGCTAGCAACATCACTGCAGCTATTAACTACATTGTCAGTCGCTATTTGAGTTCATGTACCTCAGAACTGCTGGAATCCACATCTTCCAAAGGACGCGGATCCATTATGTCCTCTGTCTCGCCAGTGCAGAACTGGCGGATTTCGTTGCATAAATAGGTCTGACACTTGTCCAAGCCAGCAGGGGTTACGGTCGCTGGCATTCCTTGAGGAACGGCTCCACGCAGGATGCTATCCTCCTCGTTCTCACATTCAATGTATTCCTTTGTGAGCAGTTTTCCCGAGTCGGCGTCACTGATGTGGAAGTGGTGATTTTTTTCAAATCAACCACTTTCTTATATGTTGGAGTGAGGAATACCTTCTACTCATACGTCGGCACAATGATTTCACTGTCATCATGTCCAACGAGTTATGGCAAATTCAGGGCTTTCTCTGATGACTTGTGGATTACATTAACAATGTCCTGCATGCAAGACACCTTTGTTCGCCGGTAGACGCGCTTGATCAGGCCGAAACACCAGTCCGGGTAGATCTTTGTGTGGCCGGCAGGTAGAAATGACACGGTGTCTGTGGCGTTGAGTCCGGGTGGCAACTCTCCAGGCCAGGTATCATAGCATGACATTGTTTTCTTTTTGTCTCCCACCGTTAGCAGCATTTAGCTGAATGTGATACTCGACAGCACTGTAGTTGTCGAGAAAGTGATGCAGGTAACTAATAACGACATTTCCAACTTTGCCGCATGACACACACCCATCGACTTTGCTATTCACGTCTTTTGCAAACCCATCAGCGTGTATTCCATAGATCTGTAATTTTCGAGGAGTTTTAAATGATATGGGTCCAGCCTGTAGTGGATCAGACGGGAAATGTACTTGTTGTGCAAAGTCCAAACTGTAATGGAATGCGACGTTTCTAGAGAGCGGGCGTGTCACGTATAGTTCCTGCAGGCTGTGGGTGTTGGCGACTTGGCGTGACTGTTGGCACTGGTCTTGATAATGTGCGCGTTCTGCACGTGCATGCTTAATATGAGTTTCTTGTTGCCGAAGCACTGTACTTTACACATTGTCAGGCACGTCTATCGCCGTACGATATGTGTATTGTTCAGTTGGTAGTTCCAGCACAAGTCTGACATCGGCTTGCAAATGATCACGTATGGCAGTAGCTGATTCCACAATTTACGGAATGTTGAGTAGCGCACAATGCGCACACCCTGCACTGGTGCTGCTTTGTAGTACCGCCATACGGATGCCGTTGTCTCGCAACTGGGGAGCACCTTCACGTCATTGCGCTTGAAACCAGGAATACATCCTGGGATAATAAAGCTGTGTTGCTCGGCAATATTTCTGATCTGTAGTGAGCTATATTTCTGATCACTTTCCGTACTTTCTAAGTCTGGACTATGTCGAAACAACTGGTGCGATGTCAAGGTTTATACGAATAAGACAACAAAATCCTGACTCACTCAATAAATTTAAAATTGAAATAATAAACTCAATTATTTATGATAAACTGAACACAGATTCTCATGCGGATCCGAATGAAAACTACACCGAATGACACGTTTGATTTCAGCAAAGCTCAATGCTGTTTTCCGTCGAGAGGGTAAATGCCATTTGGCAAGTACCACTTTTCAAGTTGGTTAACTTGTCTTTCGATCCACCAGAAAGAGAAAGTTGTCGCGACATATCCGTCGATGTTCATAGAGAAAGTAGCGGATCCTTGTCGCCTTTCGATCAACTTTTAACTTAACGGCGCTAAGGGTTTCTTCTGAAGCACTGATGCTGGCACAGATGATTCCTAGCAGCAGCAAATCTTTCTCGTATGAACGCAGCTCTTGTGTGTTCAGTCTGGACAAAAGTTTACAATTTACTGTATACTAATATAGCTAATAATAATAAAAGAGTAAAGACAGTGATCCCACGCGGACTCAATCATCATTAATACAATACAATACATTTGCCACATTACCACGGATAATCATAATTATTAATAGTTCAATTTACAATTATGCAACAGTAAACTTTTATATGTAGCCTATTATTATAGGCCTGCATAAAGTAATTATTTACTAAGATTTAACTGGGAAAATGTACATATATATATATATATATGCATATATTTATGGACACTTGGAGCGATGTGTATATGAATACACATACTTTATACTAATTAAACATAGCATACCTATACCTAATAGACTCTTTATTTTTATCGCTGGAACGGGAAAAAAATCAAGGCTGGCGCTTATGTAGCTTGCATACACAGTGGCATTTCTTCTGCGGTAGAGTGTACAGAACTGTTGTTGTGTGGAAGTGTTTTCAAGTCGTCGTGATTCTGCAAGTTTCGGCACGTTTCCAATGTGTGTTTGACATACAGCGTGTGCAAGCGTATATGGTCTGGGCCTGCTTAGTGCCTAGATAGTGAGTAGTTCCAAAGAAATTTTTGAACAATTTTGTTTTATTATGCGGGTTATTTATCGCCTACCATTAGCAACAAGTGATTGACCACCAGGTACCAATAGACTTTGCAGTATCGCTTGTTAGCAACCCCGGTGCCTATGCGACCGTGTGTTACCGTTGAGAAGTGCATAAAATGACCGTGACGGTTAGCACCGTAAGCACTACCTGAACTGACGTCACTAATGCTACAACAATAGGCAAGACCACCGCTAAGACCAGGCACAGTAGGGGTTCGCAGCCGAACTTTTGGAGGAAACTCTGACGACATCAACAACAACAACAGATGAGGCGCTAACGTTCAACAGACTGCTGGAAATGCAACAAATTATTTTCCAGAAGTGCTTGCAATCCTTCATGGAGAGCACAAACCAGAGAATAAACAATTTCATGGCCGAGACAATCAAATATATTACTGACCTAAAGCACAGCCTGCGGTATACTCAGCAGGAGGTGGCCGACCTCAAGTGTGAGTTATCAAACTTTGACAAACAATCTAGTGCCACTAGCGTCGATCACCTGCAAAAACAACTGCAGAAGCTTGAAAAAAAATGTCGACTACTTGGAAAACCAAACGAACGTCAAGATCGTCGGCATACAAGAAATCGCGGACGAAACATGTGGAAAAACGGAAGAACTTATAAAAAACAGCCTGTTAAATAAGTTCGCCATCACAGCAGACGAAGTCGAAACAACGAAGATTGAGCGCGCTCACCGAACGGGCGGGACGAGAATGATGAACAGGGCAAAGAAGTCACGATCCGTGGTACTGAAATTTGCATCGTTTAAGCACCGCGAGTACCTGTTATACAAAGCCATGTATAAACATATATTTCCTGTACCATAGACCTGCCTATAACCATATATGTATTACGTATACGTGAATTTGTATAAAATGACCCGTGTAATTTATAGTTCAATGCATTTATGTTGCATTTATTATTGTAAACAGTTATGCTGTGAGTCAGACTCCAGTGTGACTAACATGCCTAGTCACCTAGTTTTGCTTACTTGTTCTTTTCCTGAGTGCCCGTCTTCTTCTTGTGTTTAATCAAAGTAACGTTTAATGGTAATTTGCTTTTGAATGTCATAATTACAAAACCAAACGTGAACTTTTTTAACGATTTACTTAACGCTATGTCAAAAATCGTAGCATAGGCTCACTTACAAAATCTTATCAAAGAACTTTATAGTACCTATGATGTTTTCTATAAAGCATTTCATGTTTTTGATAGATGCTTTTTTGCTGACATATACTCTTGATCGAACTGCTATACATGAAATAACGTCGTATTTAAATAGTGCAATTTCACATTATTTACTTTTTATTCTACATGTATATGGTTTGCACATATATATATATATATATATATATATATATACATCGATATATATACATATATATATATATATATATATATATATATCGATATGCCGTCAATATTCACATTGTTTTCATTTTTGGGGAGGGCAATGTTTATACATTTTTTTCACTACGTTTAGTGTTAGTAATTTTTCGTTTTTATTGTTGGGGCAGTACAATATCTGTAGTATTTCCCCAAAGCTTTATGTCTACGCAATGATCAATTTATAATTTGTTAACGTACTGTGATATACATATTTATTCTCACCCTACGTTCATGTTATGGCAGTACGTATGCTGTAATTTATTTTCACACATTTTGTGCTGATGCAATAAGTACGTTGTATTATTTATGCATGCGGAATATTCGTACTATTTTCTTTTACAAAATGTTTGTATTAAGCTCAGGGTATAGTAATAATAGTACATTTATTTTTTTATTTGTAATAGCGTCAAATCCACAATTGTTCGTGGCGCTTTACAACACATCAAGCGTCATGGTCGTTAACATTGTGCCATAAAATAGTAATAAACAAACTAATTAATAAGTTAAGTAAAAGGCAACAAAATATTTGGAATATGTTTACTTAAAATAAACATAGTACAGTATAACATAATTAATAAGTTACAATGCATAAATTAATCACTAAAATATAGCAGTATAAAATGAAATGAATAAGTAGAGTTCTAAGATAATACTAATAGAAATAAGTACACCGGATCACTGAAGAAAGTCACAAACAAGCTACCAGCGTTCGTTTAGATTGATATTATAAATACATGTGTTTTAGTGTACTTGTCATTCAACACTGCCAAGAGTGTCCGAAGATTTATTGTAATTAGGTAGAGTGTTCCAGAGAGTTGCAGCGGTCACCGCGGACGAACTGTCACCACCTTTGACGCGAGTACGCGTTACGGACAACATGTTGTTGTCAGCAGACCCCAGTGATCTAGCGGGTCTGTAGGGACACAGGAGATCACGCAAGTACACGGGCGCATTTTCATGCATAGCCTTGTACGTAAACACCAATATTTTGAACTCGATTCTGCGAGCAACGGGTAGCCAGTGCAGATCATGCAACAGCGGAGCAACACTATCACTCTGCGGGCGACGCAATATCAGACGAGCGGCCGAGTTGTGAACGAGCGGTGTTGTTTGCAGATGTTCCGTATATGATTGAGTTGCATTTCTCCAGCCGCGATGTTATTATGGCGTTGACTACGCGTTCCTTCATTGTTTTAGGTAAAAATCGGCTGATTTGATTAATGTGGCGTAGGTGGAATGCCACACACTAACAGTTTGTCACACCTGTTTGTTCATGTTCAAGTGTATGTCCACGTAGACGTCGATATTCCGGACACATCGTGAAGCTGCAATCTTACAGTCACCAACACGTGTTACGCTGCCATTCACAAGTGCACCGGCGAATTAGGCACCACTGGAATGTATTCCGTCTTGCTGTCATTCATGCACATGTAATTCGGCGCCATCCAATGTTTTATGTCATCCAGGCACGCTTCCATTCGACATAAAACAGCAGCGTAAGCGGTTGTACTGAGATCAAAGTGGGAGTAGAGTTGTAAGTCGTCAGCGTAGAGGTAGTTGCAAAGGCCATGTTTTCTGATGATATCGCCAATTGATTGCACGTACAACGAGAAGAGCAGTGGGCATAGGACGGAGTCTTGCGGGACACCTGACGTCAGAGGAGTTGTACCCAAAAATATGTCACCAATTACGACGCGTTAAGTCCGTCCCTGCAGTAACAAGACCACCCAGTCTAATGCTTTGTCAACAAAGCCGTAGCCTTAACCGTAGTCGTCGAATTAAGATGGCATGGTTAATTGTCTCAAACACTGCAGTAAAATCGATGAGAACTAGTGAAGTGCCTTGTGTGTTGTCCATGGCTGATTTCATGGCTTTGGGAAAGTATAGTAAAGCCGTTTTCGTCGAATGGCGTTTTCGGTAGTGAGTTAGGTTGAACGACTCAAGATGATCACGTAGAGGTTCCGGTTCAGTTTCGCTATCAAAGTGGATATTGAAATCCCCAACAATGTTGGTGGGTACGACAGATTTCGACGCTTTGCTGAATAAGTGTTCGAGCTCAATAAAAACGTCCGATGGTAACGTTCAATTTCATACAGTCCTGGTTAACGACCTGAGTAAACCAATGGTTGGTAAAGATAACTTCGGTTGCAATTTTGTTTTGTATGTAGCACGACGTACAATTGCCACTCATAATGATAATAATATATTTTATTTAATATAGCGCCAAATCCAATTATACATTGTTCGTGGCGCTTTCCAACATGTAGAACACAGGTAGAGGTAATAATGATGGCTAAATAAACATGCATTTTCTAAACAAAAATAATTCTTATAAATTAATATTAATAAAATACAAATAAATACTGTAATTAAATAAATATACTAAAATAATGATCATAGCTACAGTTCTATGTGGAAATAAAACACTGCAAATTCATTTAACTGAACTAATGTACATGTAGGTTTAAAATACATATACAAATAGGTTAATTTAGAGATATCAGATATATTAAACTAATCTATGCACAGACTAAACTATGTCACATTGGACAAGAAAGAGAGTCAAAAAAAGTAGTCTTTAAGCGTGCCTTGAAAGTAGAGAGGCAATCAGACATTTTAATGCCATTAGGCAAAGTGTTCCACAAAGTCGACGCAGCGACCGCAAATGAACTGTCCCCAGGTTTGACATGAGTCCGCAGGACCGATAACATGTTATTGTTGACAGAGCACAGTGCTCTTGTTGGTGTGTTTGGGCATTCAAGGTCGCATAAATATTTCGGGGCATCGCCATGCACAGCTTTATATGTAAACACTAATATTTTAAAGTCGATTCTGTGTGCTACAGGCAACCAGTGAAGAATGCACAACAGAGGCAAGGCGCTGTCACTCCGTGGGAGGCGTAGGATCAACCTAGCAGTAGAGTTGTGCATTCTCTGCAGTCGAGCGATGTTGTTAACAGAAGTGCTCTCCACCGCCACGACCAGAAGCATCGAGACAGTCCATGACATGATGACTGTTATGGACATTAACACACAAATAGATGTCATCCTACTTGATTTCGCCAAAGCTTTCGACAAAGTCCCCCATAAACGCCTCGTATCCCAATTAGCTCTCTATTGAATAACTGGAAACACACAAAACTGGAGCAAATCGTTTCTATCCAATCGGAAACAGAGAGTCTCAGTCAATGGAGCCCTGTTGGACAGAACATATGTTACATCTGGTAAACCACAGGGTTCAGTCCTAGGAACTGTCCTATTTTTTTCTACATAAACAACATAAACGAAAATATCCAATCTCCCGTACGTCTCTTTGCAGACGACAGCATTATATATCATAAAATCACATCGAAACCGACCAGGAAATTCTCCAATCTGACGTGATCAAACTCCAAACACGGTCTGATAAATGGCAAATGGAGTTTAACATATCTAAATGTGTGCATCGCCCAATAACAAACAAAACCACACCCATACTACATTCATATTCACTCTTTGGCGTGCCGCTCTCTACCGTCTCTAGCCACCCATATCTTGGAGTAAAATTATATTCTAAACTAACCTGGGCAACCCATATCACTGACATAACTTCCAAATCTTCAAAAGTCCTAGGCATGATCAAACGAACCTTCGGACCATGCAAACCCAAGGTAAAAGAAACAGCCTATAACATGCTAATCCGACCAAAAACTCGAGTATGCCTCGCCATGTGGAATCCACACACTGCTCCCCAAATTAAACACCTTGAAAGAGTAAACACCGTGGTGCTAGATTTGTAAAAAAAATATCGTAGACGCCAAAAAAACGCAGCAGACCTAATAGTCACCCTTGGATGGTCAACTCTTGAACGACGACGCATTATCAAACAAGCCATGACATTTTACAAAACATTAAATAATATAATCAACATCACACCCCTACCAGGTCTGCTAACACGGTAATAAAAAACGTCGCCATTACGTAGCCCCTAGGTGCCGCATCAATGCAGCAGTGTTCTCTTTCTATCTCCGATAATTTCGAATCTGGAATATGATCCCACCACAAATTACTGAACTAGAAAACCCCATAGCTTTTCAAACAACAATCATGAACCCCCCTTTCACCACACCCAATCACCTAAATTGCCTATAAAATAAAAACCAAACAAACTACCCACAACGCATGCACACAAACAATCACCACAAAACTCCTGCGTTACCTCAAGTTTGGGCAGTTTGGAGTAAATCGCCTAAGACCTAAGACATTTCGGTATGTATGTCCGGGCAGGGTTACGTCGGCTATTATAGCATCGTATCCGTTTTTCTTAAGCCACGTCTCTGTGATTGCTAGCACACCCCAGTTATGCTCAATAATAGATTCGCTTATAGTCGTCGTTTTATTGCGTAGGGATCTAGCCTTAATCACAACCACATTTGAAGTATAATGACTGGCGATGGATTTCGTACTGCAGTTTTCAAGTGAGATTTGCTTTGTTGTCACCGCGCTGTTTACAAATACCGAGTCTCACATTCAACGGCCCAAGCGTGGTTATTGGCCTCATACGCCTCGTTCCGGCTGATGTCCCGCGCCTGGTCGGTGGTCGGCACAAGTTCAGCGTCCGTATTGTTGTTGTCCACGGTTGGCTAGGCGGTTGACGGCAGTGTCGTAAGCCGAGAAGAAACATCCTGGACAACGATATGCTTCGCCGGTCGCTGGCAGGCTGAGCATAGACGTCCAAGTAATGTAGGTTGGAAACCGGTTCCGGTCAAACTTGGTATAATCACAGTTGCCACGCCTCAAGAATAAAAGTTAATATAAAAGTTGATACAAACTGAAGCTCTACGGCACGAACGATTCGCAAATGTCCCGCATATATCAATCAATCAATCACAATCACAATACCTTATTGTCCCTTGTGAGGGACATTCATTTGGAGTGTAGAGCAGCATATTAAGACATATAAAACAAATGTACATGCAATATACACAATGTAAAAATAAAAAGACTAAAAATAATAAAAGTTATATAGGTTAAATAAATAAATAAATAAATAAATTATGTTAAGTAAGTTAAATAAATTACAACAGTTTTTAAAAAGTTAAGTTAAAGTTAAATCATCTCACAAATCATCTCAGGCTCACTCAGTGTCAGACTGGCAGAGATGGAGGGGAACGAAGGTCAGTTACTCATTCATTAGTCTTATTGACGAGGGGAAAAAAGAGTTTCGAGTGCGGTTCAATTTGTAGTGAGGGAGTTGAAAGCGGCGGCCAGAAGGAAGTAGTTTATAGCATGGAAACAGGGGATGTTCGGGGTCTGAGGAGACGTTCCTTCCCTTTCTCTCTGCCCGTTGCCTGTATAGATCCTCTAGACTGGTCTGTTTTTTCCCACCACCTTGCCACTAACCCTGACTGTTCGTGCCAGAGTGTTGCGATGCACGATACTCAGGCCGCTGTACTACACAAGAAACCCAAATGTAATAGAGCTTTCTATGTAGCATCTGTAGAAGGTTTGTAGAACATGTGTGCTGACACTGAGTGACCTGAGCTTGCGTAAGAAATACAGCTTTTGCTGGCACTTCCTGTTAATTATTACTGTATTTTCACCAAATGTGAGCTTTGCATCTATGATAGTGCCTAGATACTTGTATTCATCTACTCTCCATACACACTCTCGGTTAATGAATAGTCTCTTGGGAGAAGTAGGATTGTTCCTAATATCTATTATGAGTTCTTCAGTTTTACGAACGTTCAGGTCTAGGAAATGATTGTCACACCACACTGTGAAATCAGCTACAGCGCACGCACACACTTGATCAGAGCCGGATAGGTCGACGATAGCTGTGTCATCGCTGTATTTAATTAAATTTACGCTCTCCTGGCTGCTACGACAGTCGTCTGTGTAAAGTGTGAACAGAACAGGGGAGATCACAGAGCCCTGGGGGGCACCAGTGAAAGTGAAGAGTGAGCTCGAAACAGCACCATTATAGCGCACTACTTGCTTACGCTCAGTAAGAAACTGGTTTACCCACAAGATGATGTGTGGGTTCACATGCATATTGACAAGTTTACTCATCATGATGTGTGGCTGGATGGTGTTGAAAGCCGACGAAAAGTCAATAAAGACTATCCAGGCAAACGACTTGGGCTTTTCCAGGTGAGTATACACATTATGACATAGAGTGAGGACTGCATCATCCACACCTCGATTGTTTTTATACGCAAATTGGAGGGGATCCAGTTGATCCCCAACATACTGCAGGAGAGGACGAAGTACGAGTCGCTCAAAGCACTTCATGACGATTGAGGTACGCGCCACTGGGCGGTAGTCGTTGAGAACAGATGGCACAGGTTTCTTGCGGACAGGACATATAACTGACGATTTCCAGGCCGGGGGGATGCGATGCTGCTTCAGAGACCAGTTGAAAAGGATGCTGACCACTGCACCCAGCTGAGCATGGCACTCCTTGTGGACCCGACCACTGACGTTGTCAGGCCCAGCTGCCTTGTGAGGATTAACGTGCTTGAAGATCTTACTGACGTCATCAGGTGTTGTTTCTGGGGTATCATCCTCAGTGAGCTGAGACTCAATATCACCCACCGCCTCCTGACGCTCTCGTGAGAAGTCATGCCGGTCAAAACACCCAAAGAAGGAATTCAAGTCCTCAGCGAACTTGAGACTCTCTTCCGCTGACTGTGAGGTTTGTATGACACGTTTGCCGGACTCAACACCAGACAGAGATTTTAGTCCGTGCCATGCCCTGCGCATATTGCCGTATTGGAACAGGCGTTCAATTTTGTCCTTGTATTCTAGTTTAGCGTCCCTGATCTGCTTTTTTTTTAGAGTACACTGGATCCTTTTTGCTTCAGTGCGGTTGTTAGACATGAAAGTTCTCTTCTTCTCGTTGATTATGTTTTTCAATTCTTTACTCACCCACGGTTTGTTATTTGAGAAGATTTTCACAGTCTCTTCACAAAACTTGATATAGTCTGTAACGACATCAACTGCTTCTTCAAGCGAAGACCTGGATTCAATAAAAACATCCCACAAAGTACAGTCAAAACACCCCATGAAGGCGTCGACCGAGTTCAAGTCCCACGTTTTTACAGTTTTCTGCACTGCTTTCTGTCTCTGCAGTTTAGTTCTATAAGCTATTTCATATATTCCTTGGATATTCACAATTCTGTGTATAGAAACACGAACACTTTATAAAATTCAAATCTATGAAATTGTGATTATTTTACACGCAAAGCCCGGCAGCAGCCCCACTGCAGCGCATCAACCGTATGTATGGCTTATGCATCTCTTTCACAGCGTCTAGTCAATATTTATATGATGTGTCCTGTAAACATAGAACACTATAGTATTATTTCCAATATGATTGATAACAATTATTTCTTAGCGCAATTTGGTGGTGTAGAAAATAATAATCTCTATCACATATTAAAAACGGATTAAATGAATGAAGATGGGAATATTGAACCATTTCAACATTCAACATACTTTGACGATGATAATTTAATAAACCATATAACGAACAAGCAAAGCCTCTAAAACAACTACAAGTGGAGGTAAATCATATAAAGATTACCTGAAAAACCCGATATTTCACACCTTCAGCTTTAACCCAGTTGACCTGGAAACTACTGATCGTTTACCTCCAAAATCAAGTTGTGCAAAAACGGTATATAAACACAATTACTAAAATTGATTTAAAATGTTCTCAGCAATGCAGTCATTCTTATTAGTAATCAATCAATAATAACTGGTATATTTCCAGACAAATTAAAAATTGCAAAATTCATACCCTTTTTAAAAAAAGGTGATGTTTCTGACTTAAACAATTATCGTCCTATTTCTATCCTGCCAGTGATTTCCAGTTTTTTTTAAAGGGATATGTTTGATCAAATCAACGATTAATTCCATTCTAATGCGTTACACAACAGTTATTGTTACACAATATGGGTTTAAAAAGAAACATTCTACTGAGCTTGCTGTACTCGAAATTATAGACATAATTATACAAGAACTTGATCAATTGGTTACTCCAATAAATACATACCTCGATTTATCAAAAACATTTGACACAATTGATCAAAATATATTGGTACAGCAGTTAAATTACTACGGACCTTTGTAAGAGTTATTTACAAAATCGTAAGCAGTACGTAAAAATTGAAAATGTTAAGTCTAAGGAAATAGTCATCAACACTGGTGTCTCTCAAGGTTCAAGTTTAGGGCCACTCTTATTTATTATATACATAAATGACATAGCACTTGCTAGTGACTTTTTGAAATTCATAACTTATGCTGACGACACCACCTTTACTAGTACACTAAATAAATGTAACGATTCAAAAGGCCAAATGCTAAGTGAAAATACTAACAAAGAACTAAAAAAGATTAGCAATTGGTTGAAAGCTAATAAACTGTCACTAAATGTCAAAAAGACTAAATTCATGATTTTTGATATGCCTCAAAATAAAGTAGAATACATAATAACAAAAAAAATTACACCCACAAACTATATGTATTTTCAACATACACAACAAACTGTTTTTATTTTAAATTATGATTCATGTTGTCATATTCATGATTGCTTTATTTGTAATTCGTAATATGTATTGAAATGCATACCTAACTATCCATATATATGCCAATGTGTACACCAGTACATATAATCAGTCCTAGTATTATGTATGTATGTTGATACATTGAGGGATTAACAACTACAAAAACAAGTAATATGCTTTTCTGATTTGTGTCATGCACATTTTTTTTATATATATATTTATGGGGTGGCTCCTGTGTTAGCGATACTGTATGTCTTAATAGGAGTCTCTCTTACGTTATTCATTGCATATGTATCGTATTTATAGGTCAAATAAATTGATTCCGAGTTCTACGGAATGTTAACATATTCAAACATGTTCGCTGCCCGATCCATCACACCCTCTTCTTCGCGTCATCCGCGGCTGTCTCCTCGCGATCATCATTTAACAAAATTTAACAAGATTGCCACTCAGAGAATTAACTCTAGATGGCAGGTGGACAAGGAAGCCTTTTGGCATATAAAAAGTCCAGGCCTTTTTTTCTACATGTATCCCGCCCTTCTGAGGTATGTGTCAATTTTATTTTTAAACATATTCACGCTACTAGCACCCACACTATCAGCAAATAATATGTTTCAATCATATACAGTCCTTATATTTAATATATTCTGCTCCATTACAATTTTAACTTCATGTCCCATAGTCCTTCTATCTTTCTTAACTGAGAAACAAATATTTATCTCAATATTGTTATAACCATTCAATATTTTTAAAACTTCTATCTGATCTTCTCTCAATCACCTTGTCTCTAGTGTTGTCAAACCACGTTAGTTTAGGCGTATTTCATAACTACGATTTCTCAGTTTTGGTTTCATTTTAGTCACTCTCCTCTAGCATGTCTATATCTTTCTTGCGATCCATAATTATATTCATATAAAGCTAAAAACTTGATTGAATTCAATGCGCGACGCTATTAATTAAGCTGAATGTAAATATTATAATTAGTTACGGTTTTAGTTAGTTATGGTACGGGTTAGGGTTAGTCATAGCGTAATCATTGGAATCAGACATACGACGGCAATAAATAGTTAGTGTGATAATCAGACGAGGTGAAATAAGTATTCATTAGGGCTAACGTTAGTATTATAGTTATACATAATCTAACTGTCATAACTAACTACTCATATAACTAATTATAATACTAACCATAGTCCTAATGAATATACATATATATATACATATATATATTTTTATATATGGCATAATCATTATAACCAGTCGTACGATGGCAATAAATAGTTATAATGAAATATCATTATTAATTAAGTTTACAATTATTATGAGTTACGGTTGGAGTTAGATATGATTGGGTTTAATGTAATCGTTGGAACCAATCATACGCGGGAAATAAATAGTTAGTGTTAAATGTAATTATCCAACGGGGTTAGGGTTATTGTTATTATTATATAAGGTTGGAGTCAGTTATGGTTTGGGGTTATGGTTATTTCTGGAACCAATATGACAACAATAATAAACACTTAGTGTGAAGTGTTATTATTCATTATGGTTAAGATTATTATTATAGTTAGTTATGGTTTTGGAATGAGCAATGATTGGGTTTAGAGTATATATATATATATATATATATATATTGTTTATAAAATGGTGTACATGCACACGCAATCACTCACGCAAACACACGCGCTCGCGCGCACACGCACACAATCATAGGCTTCTTACTGGGCGTTCGAACATAGCCTACTATGCTGCCTCTATTTCCACAATTCCTGTAGAATCCATTAGCAGGTTTGGTTAGGATATATGAGCCTCAAGTCCATCTCGGCAGCCATTAACTTCTCTTACCCCCACAGTATTTATAATATACACATCCCCCGGAGTCCCCCCACGTTCCCGCCGCCGGCGATAAAGAAATAAAAAATATAATGACGCTAGCTTATTCGCACTCGTGCACTCAACGAACTAAACGACGAGGTTTATTAATAACATTAGTCTGGTTACAATAGCTTTGTTTTTAATTTTTACGTAACCCTTATTACCAAGATATCCTACCCCATATAAAGCTTTGATCGCTTGTCCGATCAAAAGCTTGATCGGACAAGCTTCCCATCAAGCGAGGCGTACTCTATGGGTGGCCCCAAACACATAGAAATAAAACAAATCGGATGTAGGGGTAACGTCGTGTTTTGAACTTAACAGTAGTGTTTGAGGGTACGCTCAAAACACAACCGTAATGTTTTCGAGGAGTAGTGTTTTCAACTTACTACACCGGGTCAACCTCGCTGTGATCCCTGTCAACACAAACTTCCGCAGTGCTAGTAGAAACCACCGGACTGGCGCGGTCAACACTTGTTGTTGTTGTTGATATCGGGTTCAACACGAGTTCATCGTCGCAGTCAGAGCCGCTGTCACTTACTTCGACGTCGCTGTCAAGTTCCGAAGTTGGCAAACAGAAGTAATGTTCTATCACTTCCCACACCGCTGACCTGTCACTAATACCACATTTCGAAGCTTCTTTCAACAGTTTTGTTATCTGCGAAGCTCGGCCCATACTTAGATTCATATAAAGCTAAAAACTTGCGTGCATTCATGAGCTATGATTGTTTGACAACCTGAGATGAACTCTGATATTCCTCGGCATATAATGCTGCCTTCCAATGGGCTCGTTTATATCGTAAACACGACTGTGGCGAACTCGTTAATTCACGAGCACCTCCAGTTTACTTGTAAATAATGTATGCAGCTGGGCCAAGTAGCTGCGTTCCAATCACCTCATGTAGACCGAGAATACGACTTCGTAACCCCTACTTGACCCAGTCGCATAAAGGTACAAAGTGATAAACTCGAGGAGCCCGTGAACGTTCCAGTTCGTGTCGTGTTTACGATATAAACGAGCCCACTGGAACGCAGAATAGCGCTCGCGGCGGCACACTCAAATCGTGCTAATTTTGTCATTCAGCTAGCTGGTCATTGTTTTACCAAAATGAGTGGTAGGTGTCGAATAAAACAACATTATGCCATGTTATATTGTGTTTTTGAGCTGCAAACTTTACAAAATAGAAAATTATATTAAACAATACAGTTCCACTTTCATCTCAAAATCGACGAAGTAACCCCAAATTCATGTTTTGGCTGCTAGCGCGAAACCGATCTGTGCGACTTTCGCCTGCTTTTGGGAGAGTTATAGTTAGAGTACATAATTATAATTTACTGTTTCAGATTTGTGACCAAGTATAACAGGAAGTCACGTGACGTGGAGAGGAAACCGTTTTACGACAGAAATTGTATATGTCTGTGGAAAGCAAACATTTCATAATTTATGTATATATATAGACATATATATATATATAAATCTATATATACATATATAAACATACATAACGCCCGGATAAATGAAATCGCGACAGTTGTAGCTGTAGTCCCCTAGATACGCGCACGCGCAGAAACATAACCCGGATATTATTTAACGCCCGGATAAATGTAAGCGCGACAACGCCTGTTTCCTCGGAGGAATTTGTACCGCGTCGTTTTGACAGTAGCGCTATGCCAATGGTACCAATCACGTGTCTGGGTGCGTGCATGCGTGCGTGCGTGTATGTTTGGAAGACAAAAGACAGCTCGTTTGAGTGTGGGTGATCGCCTACATTTCTAATTATGTATACATTGCAACCTTCTTTTTAAAGACGCAAACGCCAGTCCGCGGTTAATTTCTAACAGCGACAATAGCCAAGCAAACGGGGCCAATGTCATAAACGATGAATGAGAACAACAAAAACAACTTCGTCACAGTTAAATGTCCGTTGTAGCGATTACGCAATTTTCCTGTTTGGATTCCTTTCAACGCTCAGAAGGTCAGCGATATTAACGAAGCTAGCGTCGGGATATATTAAACAGTTGCGGTGGCAGCAATATTCAAGGAGCACTCGAGGAGCATTTTAATCTACAAAGGTTTTAACCTGATTTAGGATAGCTGGCGTAGAAGCCGCTGCGCCACAATACAGCTGTGTATCTGTATCTGTCGAATAATCGTCAAATCCCTCTGGGCATCGCGCCAATGGATGGTGTTTGCTCTATGAGCATTGGGCACGGCCCAGTAGTATCTTAAAGTTTCAGGCGTCCTTAGCCTTAACCGATGACGCCTGCAGGATGTTCCTTACAGTTAAGGTCTGGGTAAAAATGAGTTTCTGTATTCAGCATTGTTCGATCTTATGTGTTTGTGTATGTAAGGATGATTAGAGCGTGTGCGTGTGTCTGCAGGTTTTTGAGTGCATTTGTGTTTGCTTACATGCCAAACTGGTCCACCTGTGTATGGTTGGCTCTGTCTAACAGGCGCGTGTCGGCAAACAGACGGACATTAAATGTTATTTGCTTGGGTAAATCATCTGTATGCATTGAGAAGAGGTGATGATGGTTTAAGTGACAGGACTATAGGCAATGATGGTGTTGTTGTTGTTAATTCACTAACGTTTTAATTTCTATCCAGATACAATTACGTGGTGATGGTGGTTTGTGTGACAGGACTATAGGCGGTGACAGTATGCTCTGTTATGTAACTAACGTTTTGAGTTCTTTCCAGGTACAATTTATGCATACTTAGCACATCAATAAGCCATATTATGTCACATTTTGCAAAGTATAGGCCTATATATTAATGTAGTTTGGTACATTCCGTAGTGCTGTTTTACACCATCAGACATTTCAAAAGTTGGTTTATTTTGTAATAATTATTTTTGGCATGAAGTTATTCCTTTAGATTAAACTATTGTTACGTTAAGTCTGCTGTTGTGGGTAACCTGTAAGATTTGGCATTATCTCAAAAAATAACTCCATGATAGGACTACAATATTAGTAAATTATTTCAGTATTATTTAATTTCTAACTCCCGCCTGCAAAGTGACAGAATATGGCACTATACACAGTTTCGACATACATCATACTGCATATTCACAAAACATATGGTAGAAGAATACTGTTACCTTCCAGTTGGTTTCTACCATGGATCACAAAAGTAATTTATGAGGGTTTCCATATTTTTTGTGACTTTTTGTGTCCACGCATTGCAAGAGGTCCTGTTCATTGAAAAATTATATTTACAAGTAATATTTTGGACATAGCCCTCCTTAAAGGTTATGAATATATCATATTAAAACATTTATCACTTCTGGTATACCAATAGATGTAGACTGAAATGTCAAATGTCACTCCATGACGCAAAGTTACTATGTCCCAGTACAAATTCTCAACTTAGTCAATGTTTATTTAGATCATTTCAAGATTCACAATTTATTCAAATGTGCCCTGTTCCAGTAATCAATGTATTTACTTTAATAATAAAACAACTATTGAAACAAATTACATTTGTCTTTTAATTGTTACAGCTATAAATAACATTGTTCCAGTGACTTGTGTCACTCCATGACATTGTACTACAATTGACCACCGGGTTTCTAAGTGTTGTTGAAGCAGGCTGATGGTGCTCGCTCTTCCCAACTACATAATGCTAGCAGTGAAACATGGTAAGACTGTGTGCAATAACAGCTGTTTGAACTTTCCGATATAATGTGCTAGAATACCAATGCATGTGTTAATTCGTTGTCACCTCAGTGACGTCAACTCCCCACTTCCCAGTAAACCTATCTGCCTGACACTACCAATCATAACAAGCTTAATTAAAACACTTGAATATTCTGTGATATGGCTGATAATTATTCTATGCTACATATGCATGTATCAGTGTTATGAACTTCATATTTAACAGTCATTAATTAGTGTGATAGGTTAATGTAGAATATTAAATATATTGTCTTTATTTAACTAATGTTATAACTTACTAATATTGTTGATGTATTATGTGTATATTATTATTCAAAGTGCAACATGTCATTTACTTTGAAGATATTCCTTTCAGTATGCTTTCACAATGTATGAGTGGTTCTTGGATCAATACAGATATGTTCCTATGTAAACGTGACATTCTCATGTTACCTTGTGTATCTGTCAGATAGGAAGTTGATGAGGGCTGCAAGGAGCTCTTGCTCAAGTTTCTACAGTTGTGTGGGAACCAACGGTACAGATGGCCAAAAAACGCAACATTGCTTGGCTGGGGTCATGCAATGTCGTCCGCCAACTTCTGTCTCCAGTCATTGAGCAGCAGGGTCCAGGAAAAACTGTGTATACTTTTGATTTATAAGTGGCCATAATGACTGGCTTCTACAACTGAATTCAATTATAGACGTTTGATGTGTAGCTAACGATCAGTATTACTAATGTAGATTAGTTTCTTGTAAGCACACATGCAAAGTGTGCATGCCTACTTAATAAAGCAAAATGCGAAGTGTGCATGCCAGGTAGGTGCGGGTTTGTATAAATCCATGACTCTTGTTTGGTTTCGAGCCTGTCTGCCAGTATTTACCGTGACAACATGTCAACTCCATGACGTCATGTCACCTCCATGACGGAAGCTTATTTTGAAATGCCCCGATTAATGTATCTAACTTCCAAATCAGCTCTGCTGGGTAACACATAATGATCCTTATATGTAAAACACCTAGAAAAACCCAACGGCACCCGAAATCAACATGATTTGTTTTTGTCATACAGTCCAGTTAAAAGTCACTAAAAATATGGAAACCCTCTTATATGATTATTGTGTGAACTAAGAACAGTAACACGAATTTCTGATACGCTGTCTATAGGAAAGGTATACATATTAACAGTAAACATGTAGGCCTACTATATGTGGATATATATAATGTGCTAACACATATTTTTGTCTTTCAGTTGCGTGCTGGTGCATGGAGACATGCTGTCATATTTGGCTGTCGTTAGTCCTTACACAGAATAATTGTGAATTATGAGCGTGTTGAATTTAGTATTATTTGTATTGAATTTTTAAAATAAATGTTTTTGAAACAATGTATGTGTTTGATTGTACATATAATGTGTGACCAGTACAGGTAGATCCTAAATGTGTATAATAGTTTTATAACGAACTTCTCAGAGTCAGATATATATCTACATAATGTCAAATCCACAAATAAATCGCCGTCAACATTGACACAGAACATAACAACATTAACTTTTAACCAATAAGTGAATAACACTACAGTATCCTTTAAATAACGAATTACCATAACAATGACGTCAAAAGTATAATTAATTATATACTAGGCAAAACGCATTATGAATATGAGTATATTACTGAAATTGATCCTTCTACCCTAACCATCTGACTCTGTAGGCAGTGTAGGTATAATGTGTAAACCTTATTGCCTAATGAGTGGGCCTAATCCAGATAGCAGATCTGCAGCTTGGGCTTCGCTGTCTCAATATTAAAATAAAACAGGCTAGGTCATTAATACTCGCTATCCAGGCATAAATAAGTCGGTGGATTGACCTAGTAACAATAATATTTTAGTTTAATGTTACCCGCCAGGTAGCGCCACCACGCCAAATTCGAATGGAACCGGCGAGTTGTCTCAAGCGATGATAAAAGTAGCGAATTGTTTTACTCCAATGTGAAGTACATATCTGAAATTTGGCGAGCTGCACACACATACCTCCTACGTGCCACCAGCAGCTCGCTTGATTACCAACACTACATACATTTTGGTCGTGCGTGGTCGTGCGTGGTCGTTCGTGGTCGTGCGTGGTCGTGCGTGGTCGTGCGCCTTTTAGTCATACCGCATGCAGAACAAAAACTTGTATAGCAGTGCAGTTGCCACTTTGAGATACAGTGTCACACTTACCATGCGACGTGGTTTGTT
Organism: Paraescarpia echinospica; assembly: GCA_020002185.1. NCBI lineage: Eukaryota > Metazoa > Annelida > Polychaeta > Sabellida > Siboglinidae > Paraescarpia > Paraescarpia echinospica. Next base: position 46,258,955 of record CM034534.1, on the reverse strand, counting down.
GGTAAGTGATAATTGTATATTTGTACAACATATACTCATATATATCATTAAAGATGGAAATACAATTATAACCAATGTAGATGAGGTGAACACTGCAAAACAAACTCCTGTTTTCGAAACAAATGTAGTCTAGAGTCGAGACTGGAGGTAGGCCCAGTCAATTAACGCTTTTTATTTAAGCCTATGAAATTAGTTATTATATAATATCGAAACCAATTATTACCCAAATATACACATTAGTCAATTACCTAAAATGTATATAAATCTTGGCTAATTGAAGAAGATTGAACACAAATGTAAGTAACAGCATAACTAAAGCTCCGGTTCTCAGCTCCCCAAAACTAATTTCATTCCTGTACCAGTGCTCTAGAATACACCTTTCCCAGTCGTCGACAATGTTATCTGCTCGCACCTGATAATCCCTGCTTTTTCCAAGATCTAAATTCACTCTGGCTCTCGGTCATGATTTTGTTCTTCCTCTCCTTCAAACACCATTATCTGTTTTCCACGTTCACTTTGTAAATCTTCTCTCACACATTCTCTCTACCTGTCTGTTTTGTTATACGTACTTATACTTTATTAGAGGGTTTGAACATTACTTCGTCGTACAAATTAAGCTTCTTTACATACATCAGAAACATTTTCAGAGTATCTGTACAAAATATTGTTAAAACATTATTTATATGTGTTATTTTTGTTAGTCTCACTGAATGGATATTACCTGGATTTTCCCTACAAAACAGTTTCTTACAGTTTATTGCTGCATGCTGGTGGAATTGACCAATATATTCAGTTAGTCCCTTTCAAAGGACAGGACCCATGTGACGTCTGATTGTGTCACTGACTGCATATGTAATAGTAATTATTAATCAATAACAGTAATTACTGTTATGTTATTACAGGACACAGCGTTGTGGGTTGAAAGCTGTTTGTAAGAGAAGTGTCAGCAATGAAGTGACAACGCTGCAAAGACTCAAACACATTGGCAACAACAACTGTCAAGTTGTGTGCACCACACGACGTAGGACATCGAGCCAAGTCACTGAATGTCAACATCCCTAACTTCCAGAACAAGTCAAAACGTGACTGATTAATCGTGAGATAATATTGACATTAATAGAGACAACTAATTCCTCTGGCGTGGAGCCATTCAAAAGTGACAGTTGTGCAGCAGATGCAAAGATTAATTTGCTTCCCCAGGAAGATGGAAATGCGAAGTGACACACGTGGAAGATATTTTCTTCTGAGTAGTGCTTTAAAGCTGCAATTACACACTGACACTTGTGACACACCTTCTGCATAAGACATAATGTGAAAACTGTTGAACAGGATGGTGTTTTGAGGCTATATGTAAACAATAACATTTGTGAGAAAGCCTTCAAAGTAGATGCACGCTTATATAATGCATGCATTATTGAGCAGTGCATGCGTACGCTCAAACTAGTGATAAATCATCAACATGTTTATAAGCATTATTGCTTTGAAGACACAAGTATGACATCATACAAAATGTGATTTATATGTAAACAGGTTTAAAACAAATAGTTTCAAAATGTCTACAAATGTGCACACGGGTAACGTTGAGAAACACTTTAACTGTGACACTTGTGGGAAATGTTTCCGAAACAATGATGGCCTTGCGTTGCATGTTCGGAATCACATTGGTGAAAAAACCTTGACATGTAAAACCTGTGGTGCTCAGTTCTCACAAAGTAGTACTTTGAAGTCACAAATTGGTATCCACACTGGTGAGAAACCCTTAAAATGTGATAATTGTGGAGCACAGTTCTCAAACAGTGGTAATTTAAAAACACATGCCCGTATACATACTGGGGAGAAACCCTACAAATGTGATACATGTGGTGCACAGTTTTCAACAGATGGTAATTTGAAATCACATATTCGAGTTCATCACTGGTGAGAAACCCTATAAGTGTGATACGTGTGGAGCAAAATTATCTGTAAGTGGTAATTTAAAGACCCACATCCGTATCCATACAGGGGAGAAACCCTACACATGTGATACCTGTGGTATGTAATTCTCAAGAAACAATCACTTGATGTCACATACCCGAATTAATACGGGGAAGAAACCGTACAAATGTGATACCTGTGGTGCGGAATTCTCACTAAGTGGTAATTTGAAGATCCATACCCGAATTCATACGGGGAGAAACCCTTCAAATGTGATACTTGTGGTGCACTTTTCTCCAGAAAGATTCATTTCAACAATCACATCCGTATCCACCCTCGGGAGAAACCTTACAAATGCGATACCTGTAGAGCACAATTATCCTAAAAGTGTTACTTGAGCGCTCACGTCCGTATCCACACTGGGGAGAAACCCTACAGAATGTAATAATTGTGGAGCACAGTTCTCAGTAAGTGGTAGTTTGAAAACACATGTCCGTATCCACACTGTGGAGAAACCCTACAAATGCGATACCTGTGGTGCACAATTCTCCCAAAAATGTTATTTGCGCACTAACGTCCGTATCCACACTGGGGAAAAACTCTACTAATGCGATACATGTGGTGCAAAATTCTCCAAAGAGTGTCATTTGTGTACCCTACAAACCCTACAAATGTAATAATTGTGGAGCACAGTTCTCGGTAAAGGCGGCGATACACGTTAAGAGACAATCGGACCGATTGATTCGCACGTGTGACTCGGCCGAGTCAATCGGCACGATTTAATCGTTCAAATAAACACACGTTACGATTGGCCGTATTCCGTCGTCAATCGGGCTAGTGTTGTGTTAGGGGTAGTGGCTGGTTTGATATTTTGTGTAGCTTCTTGGGGCGATGCTGTAACATCACTTACGGGCATAATCATTATTTTAATTAATTATTTTGATGTCATACTGACAATTTTACATAGCAGATTTATTAAAGAACGAGACTGGTGCACTTACGTGAGGAATTCAGCCGGCAACGTTAATTTAAGGCATACGTATTGTGTTTGATAATAATTATTTAATATATGTTATAATTATTATAAAATATATACCTGCACATTGATGCGAGGGGTTATTTACATTAATCTTTGTATGGTTTCAGCTCGATCAAGGTTGAAAACATCCATGTTTTTATCTTTATTGTGTAGTGCATGGTGATAAAATTCAACTGTAATATATGCAACTGACATAACACTAAGAGGGAGCATATTTATATATATATATATATATATATCAATACCCACAATTAATTTTGTCACAGATGCAGTAATATGTTCAGCGTACTTGCAGACAAGCAGAACTGTCAAACATAAAATAGATTATTGGACCCTGGAACGTATACAACACAAAATATGTGCATTCGTATGGTCATTTTGGAATTGTCACTTCCAACTTTGACCTATTGCTATTACCACATTAGTAGGATTTAAGGTGGCCAATTTCTTGGTAGGGTTCCCCAACATGTCTATTTATGGTAGCAAAAACTGGGAACAATACAAGCAAGTAAGTGATTTTATAAAGTGCTGCAATTCTGTGAGAATCGACCGTATATATATATATATATATATATATGATTATATTCGCAATTGCTGGTCCACATGTAGATTACATGTTTATTATTTATTTGAACATTACGTATATATATATCTACAATAATATACATATATTTGATGTTGATTCATTATTAGTGCATTGATTTTTGATTTTTTTAACTATGGTACAGACTAATAAGACAACACTATGGTGCATCACATATTTTATTACATAATAAATGCACTTACAGTAAACTGTTTTAAAGCAATGTTCAATAGATGCCACACCTTCAAATATTGGGTGTACGACAACACTATATTAAAAGTGAAACCACAACAACAGGGAGGCACATCATACATATTTGTCTCAGGAATTAGTGTCTCAGGAGGGTTACAGTTTGATGACCAAATTATATTTGTTATTGTATTCCAACATGGGATAATACAATTCAAACCTCTCTTTATGATCACCTCGGTAACACAGCCTCCTTTCAATTATGGTTTTCCTAGGAGAGTCCCAAACTATTTATGTGGCCACACTGCAATTACTGGGGACACGAAGACTATTCCTACACAAAGTGTAGTTAATAGTAGTAAAACAAATAGTTGCAATACTTAACGCATTTAGCAATAATGTGTAAAACATAGTTACAATATTTGAAAATGTGAAATAAAATATTAATGTAAATGGGAAATAATAAAGGAGACAAATTCCTCTTGATGCACAACATATCACAAAATGAAGTAGATTCATAGATTGACCCAGTTTTACACATGAACTGACACTTTCGTTCATCCTTCAACACATTACCAGGTAGTCTGCACCAAAGTGGTAGGAACAATGGTCTCCCACCATTACTGTTAGGATGCCTAATATAACGAACATCCGCTTAGTTAAGAGGAACCACTTTGAAACACTCATTCTGGCATGAACTATAATGTACGCTAGGATTGTGATTGACACAAGGAACATTATATATATATATATATATAAGTTCCAGTGTGATCCTTATCTCGATAGTTCATACAATAACAGTTTAATATTACAAAGTCATGTTAATGCTAGAAACGTCTACAGAAACATACATAATCCACAGCTTCAAAAATATTGTTACATTATTTTATTTTTAACATAGCATCGCATAATAATATATTTCAAATTTGCAACAATACATAAATAACTGTTCACAGTAAAATCAATCCTTGTGGCTTGAATCGATGACACAAAGTCTTCATGCAAGATATACTGCATGATGTTGATTGTAATCTTGGTCTATTCACCTGTTCTGAAAACAAGAAGGCAAACAAAATCACTTGTATGTTCAGTACACATTTCTTATTAAAAAGATATACACATTTATGTGGATCTAATCACAAATCACACAAAGTTGTGCCTTCATAAAACTGACTTAGCAATAATCCTAACCCTAAATTAGCAATTACTTCACCGGTTGAGTACAAACAAATGGTTGAATATTGTTTTAACAAAATATTACAAGATTGTCATCTATATCAACATGTCAACAAGAGTCAAGATCCAGATAGCATATTGACAAGGACACCACAGGCACAGGCATAATTTTCAACAATGTGTCATCTACCCAACCCCTTTCTAGTACCAGCCAATGCCTAGATTTCAATATTTGTTTATAAAAATGTTCACACTGGTAACAGAAACGCTAACACAGCCAGTGCATATTATAAGTGTTTCAATTCTACGCGTGAAAGAGAACAAGTGAACTATAAAGTTTACCAGTTCGCAAAATTCGTACGTCGCGAAATTCCGTGGTATTTTGATATAGTGTCGTTTTTCTCAAATCAACAACGTTTGACTGGATTGTGACTGCCAACCAGGTTTATGATTAGAAATTGTAGCTGCCAATTCAACATAAACTTTCACTGAAGCCGGCTAACGGAAGAGAAAAAAAAGACTCAATACCAAGACCAAGGCCCACAAGCACAAAAGTGGGACACGCAACGATAGTCAATAGGCCTATGATTTAGTACGACGTCGAACGTCAAATACGAACATGACGTTTTTAAAAATGCCATTGCCGCCGCCTCAACATTTTAAAAGGAGTAAATTATAGTATAATTTCATGGTTGATACAAGTTTGATACAGTGTTGGCACTTGCAAGTTGCAGCGATAATAAACAATATAAGGAAAGGAAATGCACAGCCACAGCCCAGCCCCAGGACAATGACATGTAAATCACCAATGCTATCAATGTAATTCAGACGAGCACTGCTTTGCTCAATAAAACTGCGCATTTCACTTCACGTTGACACTTATTAATATAACTACAGTGTATAAAGCGTTTTAACTTAAATACAGTTAATTGATAATTCAAATATCATGACATCGACGTCGCCGTCGCTATACTTACTTCAGATGTTCTGTCATTTCTGACTCAGTCTATTCGCCTTTGACAATTCTGACAGTGACAGACGTTCTGCGTTTAATCTTCCATTTTTTTGAAACTTGCGTCAGTAGCCGCCATCCTCGAGAACTTTGAGACGATCCGCAACCGTTGCTTCTGTCATTGTAAATTGGGTTTGCCGCGTTCCACGGCGAATCTTTTATGATATAGCTCACAAATATTTAAGGTGAGGTGTTACCGAAGTCATCAGCGATCATTTTATTGAAGGAGGTCGAAGTTCAACCTTGCTGCTGTTCTCTGATTAGTAAATATCACCGAACGTCCGATGGAATCGTACGAAAAATAGAACCTGCTCTAAAAAAAATTCGTCCTAGTGACTCGGATGCGATTGACTCGGCCGGACTGCTATACGATACGATTTCACCGTTTACGTGGTAATCGGACGGTTTCATCCGAGACAATCGTACCGTGTATAGCCGCCTTTATTAGTAGTTTGAAAACCCATGTCCGTATCCACACCAGACCTGGGGTCAGATACATCATGTATCTGTATATTATGTATCTAGATACAATTTTGAATGTATCTGTATCTGGATACATTGCGCCGAAAACAATATGTATCTGTATTTTATCTAGGTACATTCCAAATGTATCTGAAATTTCAGATATATTTCAGATACATTTTAGATACATTTTAGATAGATCATTGGTCAGGAAGGGATATGTCCCACTCCCACGTAGCCAAAAGGTGTTAATTGTAATTATAGGAAACAATTAGTAGAAGCCAAGTACATACTCATGGCTTCATCATATCCACCAAAGGAACCAGTTTCTTTTGAAAATGTCTGACAGCAATTAAAGAAGCCAATTAATTTACTCATGGATCATTCGAGCAGATCATGAACTGACAGCTGTCACACATCAAAGGTGAGAATGGCAATTGTGTTAGCTTTGTAAGTTAGCCAGACGATAGATTTAACAAGATTTAACAAGATTGCCATCCAGAGAATTAACTCTAGATGGCAGGTGGACAAGGAAGCCCTTTGGCTTATCGAGAGTCCAACCCTTTTATCTACATATATCCAGCCCTTCTGAGGTATGTGTCGATTTTATTTTTAAACATATTCACACTACTAGCACCCACACAATCATCAGATAATCTGTTCCATTCATTCACAGTCCTTTGTGAAAATTAGAACTTTCTCACGTCTAATCTACACTGCTCCTTTACTAATGTAACTTCATGTCCTCTAGTCTTTCTATCTTTCTTAACTGAAAAAAACATATTTCTATCAATATTTTCATAACCATTCAATATTTTAAACACTTCTATCTGATCTCCTCTCAATCTCCTGGTCTCTAGTGTTGTTAAACCACATTCTTTTAGGCGTTTTTCATAACTAAGATCCCTCAGTTTTTGTATCATTTTAGTCGCTCTCCTCTGTACTCTTTCTAGCGTATCTATGTCCTTCTTGCGGTATGGCCTCCACGCTTGTATACAATATTCTAAATGAGGCCTAACTATTGTTTTGTACAGCGGTATTATTAGTTCTTTTTCTTTATATGCTATATTTCGCCTAATCAATCCAAGGATTTTATTTCCCTTTGAAGCTGCAAATCCACACTGCTCTGAAACCTTCATGTCAGCACTAATTGTCAGCCCTAAGTCTTTTTCTTTTACAGTAGTACTTAGTACAGTTCCCCCATTGTATATTCTACATATTCGTTCCCATGTCCTGTGTGGAGGCATTTACATTTCCAAAAATTGAACAACATTTGCCACTTTTCAGACCATTTGATCAACCTGTCAAGATCATCTTGTAAATGCTGTCTATCCCCATCACTTTTTATCCTTCTAAACACTTTTGTATCATCTGCAAATTTCAACACCTTGCTAGCTATATCATCGTCCAAATCGTTTATATATATTAAGAATAATATAGGTCCCAGTACTGATTCCTGTGGAACCCCACTCAAAACTGATTTCCAGTTTGAAGCCTCCCCATCAACAACTACCCGTTGTCTTCTGTCAATCAGCCATTTTTCTATCCAGTTAATTATACCATTTCCTATGCCATGGGCTTTTAGTTTAAGCAGTAATCTCTGATGTGGCACTTTGTCGAAAGCTTTTTGAAAATCTAAGTAGATGATATCTACTGGTGATCCATCATCTACCCTCTTAGTGATATCTTCCAAAAAACATAACATATTTGTTAAGCATGACCTCGCTTTTAGAAACCCATGTTGAGATGGGTTTATCAAGTTATGTTTAACAAGAAAATCCACCATGTGATCTTTAATTAGTATTTGTAATAATTTACAAATCAATGATGTTAAACTCACTGGTCTATAGTTCTCTGACTTGTTTCTCGAACCTTTTTTAAATAACGGTATAATGTTTGCTTCTTTCCATTCTAAAGGAACCACTCCCTCTTCTAATGACAAGTTGAAAACTGTTGCAAGCGGTATGCTAATTTGTTCTACAATTTCCACTAGTAGTTTGGGTGGAATACCATCCACTCCAGGTGATTTATTTTCCTTCATAGCCCAAATTTTCTTAGCTACCATTTATGGGGTTACAATTAACTGTCTTAAATAGTCTGAATCTGCCCCCTTGAACTTAGCCTCTGATACTGGCAGTGAACTTGTGTCTTCTCTGGTAAACACTGAACTAAAATACTCAATTAGGTCTTCAGCCATTAAGAATCCTTCAGATATTATATGACCAGCACTATCTTCTAGAGGACCGACCTTATCCTGAACTTTCTGTTTGCTTCGAACATACGCATAAAAACTCTTGCTGTCATGTTTTATATTACAAGCTAATTTATGTTCATAGCTTCTCTTTGAATTTCAAATTTAAGCTGTAGCTTGGTTTAGTGCTTCTTTATAAATGTTGTAGTCTTCGTCATTGCAAGTACGTCTATATGACTTCCATATCATTTGTTTATACTTAATTTTCTAATGGCTTCTTTCGATAAGTATTTCTTTCTGGTCCGTTTCCCTTGTTTTTTGAAACGATGCACTCTATTTAATTATTTAAGATATTCCAGCATTCTGTTGCTGTCTTATTCTTCAGTGTATTATTCCAGTCTGTCTTTGCTAAATATTTCCCCACATACCTCACCATACCAGCTTCGTCAGCTCCAGTGGAGCGTTTGTTCAGTGTGGCTGGTAAGCTCTTCCGCCCAGATAGGTGCTCTCTGAAGGACTCAACATTCGAGACAGTTATGTTCATCCGTATGAACTCTTAGTAATTGTATGCTATTTGTATGTATGCAAGTGTAATATTAGTCAAATAAAGCTTTCATAAATAAATAAACTGAGTGTTTTTTGTTTCTTATACTTCGCCATTACCGATCGCAAATTTAACCATACAAATGTATATGTATCTGTATCTAGATACATTTATAAATAATGTATCTGTATATGTATCTAGATACATTTAGAAATAATGTATCTGTATATGTATCTGTATCTGGCCAAATTAAAATGTATCTGTATCTTATATATATACTTGTCAAATGTACCTGCCCCAGGTCTGATCCACACTGGGGAGAAACCCTACAAATATGACTCATGTGGGGCACATTTCGCAACATGGGGTCAGTTGAAGTCACACGTCAGTAAAATACACACTTGGAAGAAACGAAACAAAAGTGATACATGTGGTGTACAGTTTGGTCAGAATGGTGATTTGACGAGACATATCCTTACACACACTGGGGAGAAACCCTACAAAATGTAATATTTGTGGAGTAAAGTTCTCGGTAAGTAGTAGTCTGAAAACCCATGTCCTTATCCACATTGGGGAGAAACCCTACAAATGTTATACATGTGGGGCTCATTTCATACATGGGGTCAGTTGAAGTCACATGTCAGTAGAATAAACACTGGGAAGAAACGATACAAATGTGATTCCTGTGGTGTACAGTTTGGACAGAATGGTGATTTGACGAGACATATCTTTACACACACTGGGGAGAAACCATACGTATGCCTTACGTGTGGTGCGTGGTTGTCGTGTCCGTTAAGTAACATGTCCGCATCTACACTGGTGAGAAATATGTGTGATACGTGAACATCAGTGTTTTTTTGAACATTTTGATCAACAAACAAATGTGTTCGCATACACAACGTAACGAACGCCTATGATGTGACAGGCGAGGTCAATAATGTAGAAACATACACTCGGTAGTAGGTCTAGCTTGCATATACATGTGCTTACTTGTAATTAGGAGAAATTATTCAAATGCGATATGCATACACACACACACACATATATATATATATATATTTTATATATATATATGTATATATATATATATATATATGTATATATATATATATATATATATATTAACGGTTTTCAGGGCTGTTGTCAAAATATAAATATATATTAAAAAAATTGCTGTCTACGTGGTACTGATCAATGATTCTGGGTGTTGTCTGACGAACGTTCTTACTTCCCGTTACCAATATTCCTTAGGAAATAGATTCTTGGATAAATCAGGGCAGTTTCTAACAGGTAATTAGGTTTTCAAGAATATTTATTTTATGCAGAAACAAGTGTTAAACATGTTGATTTCATGACCCGCTGATTGTAATGGGAATTGAAACGACAACGAAAATACTACACATTGTGTAACTCAACGACATTTTCACAACTGCATGGTGAGAATGAAAGTTCCCGGATATTTAGTCAGATTCTTTGCAAACATCGCACTTCATTTCCGTGATAGAGCCTAATTGGAAATGCATTTTGAAAATAGGCGGTTGGGAAGGCACCCATTTGTGGCTCTACCTTGCGGAGTCCGGGCCGCTTTGAGAGTTCCTGGCAACGTCGCGATCCGTCACGGTTCGCCGCCAGAAATTGAACTATTAAATGTTACGTACCGCGACGTTTACCTCATTCAAAATGGGTGTGTTGAAAGGAGACGATGATTTGGTTGGGGCATTATATACGAAAGTTGTTATTATATTACTGCTATTAATGTGTTGGTATATACCAATAATACCTAGATTTAGGTCTCGCCATGACCAATACTTCAGAGCTAATAACAACTTAATCATAGGACTTTACTGGCATAACACTGACCACGGAATACATGTCTCAGACAATGGCACCTGGTTTGTACGAGAATCCGTTTTTCAATATGTATTCACATGAATCATTACACATTCTCATTCTCTGATAAATCAATTAACTATCTGAATTCGAAAGCACATGTTGTCACAGAAAACTTAAATGCAGGGTTGGTTAATAACACATACCCCCCCCCGCCATCGATCTCCGTCACATAGTCCACATTTTGCCCAATCAAACCTTTGTCAGAAGCAGATATAACGATAATCCAGCTTATATGCCTAGGAGTACAGTTACATTCAAGAAGTTACTTCTTAATTTTAATCATACTGACTTGGTAAAATTTGTAGTGCTAAAGTGTTTCAGGTGAATGATGACATTATCTGCCTAGACTGTCGGTCCCTTACCACTACCACCCTACCCCAGTGGTGGCTTCCTTGATTTCGTTTTTTTTATATATCATCTCGTGTTGTAAACATTTATTGATCTATTGTAACAAGTGAATGATGACTTTCTGGGCCACATTATTGATATATTCAGCAAATCTGTATACTCGCTAGGCGGCGCCCATTATTTAAAAATCATTCGGCATAACAATATTTGGTCGCCATTGGCGAGCAACAGCTCACAAAATTAAACAAACCAAATTTTAGGTCAATCTGACCTTCCTTTCCAGCTTCAAGGTGTCATAATTCCTCACCTAGGCAACTTACAGATGTGATGCTGGTGTCATTTTAATTCACTTGCAGTTGTCTATCCGTGTAGACAATGAACCACACATCAACATGTTACAACAATGTTAACAAATTGTTTGACCTTTGATTTGACCTAGAACAAACTTGTAACCTCCGATTGTGCTGATTTTGTTTGCATAGAAACATACACATTTAGCAATCATCAGCGACAGTTTGATCATAGGCATTTCAGTATTTTAGTAGTTATTCAACATTAAACACATTTCTTACGTCACGCTAAAGCTGTAATATGTAGCAACATGACACTAAATACAGTGACAATGTTTTGTCACCATGCAAACGGAGGCTGTTTTCCTAGAATTTGCTGTGTTTTGTTATCTCCATTATACTCTACCTATTTAGATCATTATCTGCATGTGTTGGTTTATCGTGTATTTAATATTCATACACGTGTAAACAATATGGATTCATTCTATACCAAATCAATCAAAAACGGTGACATTTACATGTCTGTCTTCTATTTTTGATTACATTTGGTGTGTTGGTTTACGTGCATGTGTCCTTGATTAAATAAATGTCAGGTCAATCAGTCCTTCCTTTCCAAAGATGGAGGTCATCATAGTTTAACACGACCTTTATTACCTGATTACCTTCTAGGTATATATATATATATATATATATATATATATGTATATACATATATATTACATATATGGTGTACAGTATATGTATATATATATATATATATATGTATATATATATATAAACCTAGAAGGTCATCAGATGTATATAACGTTTACTATAACTTCACTCCTAGATAACTTACATATGTGATGTTGGTGTCATTTTAATGCTCTTCCAGTTGTCTGTCGTTGTTCACAATCAAACAAACATCATGATTGGTAGGAAGAACACATATTAACAAAAATCAGTTTGACCTTTTATTTGATTTAACTTCCGATTGTGTAATTTTTTTTTTATTAATTTGAATCAACCATTATTGGCAATCATATTTTATTCTGTAGTAAGAACTAAATTAGTGACACGATCTTTCAATACAAAAACATAAAATGTTCTGTGTTTTGCTCTCCGCATATTCTCTGCACATAAGATGTTAGTATATATATATTTTTTAAATAATATGATGACCTGCAGCTAGCGCGTACATAAAATAAAATTTTAAATACGTGGATAGTTTACTGTAGATGTCTTGTATGTAGGTACCTACATGATACCGTGATTAGCATGTGTTTAATATGTGGCATTATTTGATTTTAAAATGTAACTTCTTACCAGAAGTATACTTTGTATTCCATCATTTTGTTATTGCTGTTTAATATTTCTATATACCTCACACATTAACAATGATATGATGACCGAGACCGGCTTCTTATTCCTTCCCTCTCGTCTTCCACGTAGCTGTATTCTAGTGTTTCAGTGTACGAGTCGTTGTTGCCGCCGTCGTCGTCACCGCCGTAGTCGTCGTCGTCACCGCCACCGTAGTTGTAGTCGTCGTACCATTTATTGCCGCTGGTGTGCTCTCCGTATATATATTTACGTTGTGGTCAGTCATTTTTATGTGTATGCAAATATATAGTCGGGGAGCATGGCCATCGTAGTGGACACCTCGTGTTATTTTTGGTTGTTCTGTGTTTAATAAAACTTCAAAACTTCCTGAATAATAATCCAAAGGGCAACCCTCTCAAATCAGATGTATTTACATTCAGGCCTACTAGTTACATTTTTGTCATAGTTGGATATTTTCAAATTTTCACTGTACGTATAGAGCTATACAGATAAGAAATATAGGTTATCATATTTCTTATCATATTATCCGGAATGATTAGCACAAATAACGATTACACGCACTCGCACACACATACGCACACATTCTATATAACTGGATACTGCGTTATATAAGAATTAATCTGTTTACTTTCTTATCCAACGGTTCTTTCGGTAGAGCGTAATGCATTGGACTACAGTTTGTGTAGGATACACACAGTAGTCACGAATGCATTGGCTTTGTACGTCTTTGTGTTTGGCAACAACAAATGTACCTGTTGGAATTGAACACCCTCAGACGGGCATCTTTGCTACTGTCATAATAATAATATCATAATAATATTATCATAATAATAAAAATACTTTTATATCGCCTGCAACCTTATGAATCTGAGCTCAGAAGCGAAACATACAAGAATCATTAGGCACAATAAAATTACTGTGAAGAGGTACACGCAAGAGTCATATTTAGAGCAAGGGACAATACGATTTTAAAATATGTCTTGAGTTTTTTCGTAGTTTCAGATGATCTTAAAATGATTGCGAGTTGATTAAAGATTTTTGATGCAGATACAGTGAACATTAAGCCTTGTTTTAAGAACAAGACGTTGTTATGAGACAGTCGATCTTACTATCTTAAGGATGTCTGAAAAAACGCAGGAGACTAACGGCATCAATTGGATCGTATTGGAATTTGGAAGTGTCAAATCCAGCTAGAATCATCACATCCACACTTCGCCTTGACCACATAACTCCGGTTCTAAAAGATTTACACAATATACATATGTCTACAAATTGCTTATTTATAATACCATTGCTTGAATCAACTCATCTCGGGATCTGATATATTGACTGTGTGTGACGTCAGCGGTCTTTGCGTGGTTCACTGCGCGGGCATGAATATTCATTACACTCGGGATAATTATATTCCATAATTAATCATCCACGTGGCAGCAAGATCAAAATGATTCGCGTAAACACAATTGTTTATCGGCTTTTTGCGCAGACGACACCCAAATTATGCATAGACATGCAAGACATAAGCAGCAGAGAAAGTATTTGTGGGAAAGTATCACGTTTTGATACAGTGTGTCTCGAATGTATATTAGCTTACAAAGAATCGCTTTATCATTTCTTACTCGGCTACTAACATTGATGCTGTCACCAATGTAGTAAACAACGAATTAAAAACTTGGCCTGTGGTTCAGAACGAACAAATTATCGCTTAACGTGAACAAAACAAATTGTATACTGTTTAACAATAAAATAAAACCGAGAGCGTGTATGTTTGTGTGAAATGTGTGAGCGTGTGTGCGTGTAAGTGTGTGAGCGTGTGTGTGTTTGAGTGCGTATGTGCGTGAGTGCGTGCGTGTGTGCGTTTGTGCGTGTGTTTGTGTGTGTGTGTGTGTGTTTGAATTATTGTGTGTGTGTGTGTGCGTGTGTTTGAATTATTGTGAGTGCGTGCGTGCGTGCGTGCGAGCGAGCGTGCCATCTTGTCTCTCACACATCTGGACATCCTTCGAACTAAAGAGAATCAACCCCAACATTTATAATAACAAAGAATCTGCTTGTACTATTGGTGCATTAAAAAGAATAAAGCGATTCAACAATATACGTTTATTAAATACAAAACAACGTATCCCCATGTGTATCATGATAGTTATGTACGTATATACTTTGTAGAATTATATTGAGAGATTGATTAATCTACAACATGTATTAACTAACTAATATGTCGTGAACAATTTGTGGGCCAATCAGTATATGTGAATCGGTCCCTTTAATCTTAAGAATGCCCGTGCTTGGTTTTACTCAGCAGATGAATATGCTTATTCAGTTTTGCGGTCGTTCAACAGACGCCAAGGCAGGCACGCAGGCACGCAGGCACGCAGGCACGCAGGCACGCAGGCACGCAGGCACGCAGGCACGCAGGCACGCAGGCACGCAGGCACGCAGGCACGCAGGCACGCAGGCACGCAGGCACGCAGGCACGCACGCACATATGCACATATGCACATACCACACACACACAAACTAAACGAAAGAAAGTGCAGTAACCATTTACTAAGGATGTTATTACATTAAGAAAAAACAAACAGTTATAACAACGAAAATACTGACTAACTAGTTTAAAAAAACACTAATAAAGTACGCGAATCCATGACACTTGCATTGCGCGCTCTTACCATGCACATTGTTCACGGGGAAGTAACACCTGTGAAACATTAACTGAATAAATGAAAAACGCGTGGCACTTTGGGTCTGTGATAAATTGTTTTATGCTATTCCATTAATTTTATTGCAAACGTGAGGCTGCTTGATTGGTACTGCATCCTTCCATCAACTTAGCTTAAGTATTATCACGGAATTACCATGACCAAGATGTTCGTATTCCCCACAATAGAACAAACTATAATAAACGTGCAGTTACTTGAAATGGCTTATCTCACGTAGTATAATAATAAAAACAATATTACTATACTTAGTATGTATTCGCTACAAGGAACTACGGGTTTACTATTAATTAGTATCCGAAAATCATCCTTTATAAAAACTAAGATCATGCGTCAATTCACGAGTGAAAACAAGACAATGCACTGTCTCTCTCTCTCTCTCTCTCTCTCTCTCTCTCTCTCTCTCTCTCTCTCTCTCTCTCTCTCTCTCTCTCTCTCTCTCTCTCTCTCTCTCTCTCTCTCTCTTTCTCAGAGAGACGGGGAGAGCAACAGACCGAGAGAGCGAGAGACGGGAAAGAGAGAGAATGAGAAAGTGAGAGGGCGAAAGAACGAGAGAGAGCGATAGACAGAAAGAGTGAGAGACAGACAGTGCGAGGGAGCGAGAGTACGAGAGACCGAGAGACCAAGAGACTTAGAGAGCGAGAGACAGAAAGAGTGAAAGATTGAGAGAGCAAGATATCGAGAGAGAGCGACAGATCGAGAGACTGAGAGAACGAGAGACAGAGAGAGCGTGAGACCAAAAGAGCGAGATACCGAGAGACAGAGAGACCAAGAGAGCGAGAGACCGAGAGAGCGATAGACCACGAGAGCGAGAGAGCGCGTGCAATGATGTATTGGTTAGCATGTGCGTCTGGCATGCCCGTGTTCTGATTTCAAAACCTGGACCGGGTAGGTATAGTATATTTGATGTATAAACCTTGCTCTCAACATTGGGGACTGAGTATCCCTCGTGCCTCGGAGATCACGTCAATATCGGTCCCGTCTCAATTTGGGATATAAAAGAACGACTCAGGACGACACTCACCTGACAATGACTACCATCAGTGCCAGCTTGGCGATGTTCTGAAACAGGCTGACTAGTTTAATGATACCTCATAATCCCATGACAAGATAATCACAGCATGTACGGCCAAGTCAGATAAAAGAACGTTGCCGAGTGCTGAAAACAATTAAAACTAGAGGGGGCGGTTAAACTAAATGCTAGCTGTTCCATAAAAATACAATTTTATGGATGCGGCCGCGCCTTTTGATAATAGCAGCCACCATACCAATACGATTAATTACTTTCACCGCATCATGAGATAAAACGTATAATAAACATTTGTGGTCTGCACTCGATGCCATGCACTTATTTTGCAAGCAACTTGTAAATGTTAGATCTTAAGTGTAATAACCAACAATTTCAAACAACACGTGAATAATTAATACAATAGTAAAATTTGATCTTATTTTACAACGAATTTAATGGAATTGGAACTTGTAAAATATGATATAGTATTAAAATAATTTAATGCCCACTAATGTCATCCATGTGGTCCGTATACTTAGCAAAAGAAATGTTATTACTAAATTGCTGTGTGCAGATTTAAGTACGAATATAAATAGCATTATGCACCGACAGCTGACTATATATTAATCGTTCTGATAGTTTATTAATACTTGGCCAGGATGACATTGATGGAGAATGCTACTGCACTTTCTGTTGATCGCCGTCGTGTACGTTGCCCAAGG